>JAUMJJ010000362.1:1200000-1885184 GCA_033556795.1 Tapera naevia
CATTCTCTGCAGGAAATAGAGATTTTAGGAGTTGAAAATCAAGCCCTAATCACAATTGTTCTTATTTCCCTGCCTTGCTCTTCAAGCTCAAAGGGAGTGCGGGGCTAACCAGAAACAAACACCACCTCTAACAAGACCTTGCATGGCAAGAAACCAAACGCAGGCACCTGGGGAGCCTGCTCAACTGCTTCACTGGAGATATGATGACAGGTTGTTTATAGCAGCTTACAGAAAGGCAGAGCAAAATAAACAGAAGGCTACCTTCTTTCCACCCCTCTCCCCACTGAATTTCAAGGGAAAACTTGATTTCTTTCTAAGCGTTTCAAGTTTCCAGAAGAGGAAAACAAAACACTATCTGTGATGAATGGAGTTTGGCAGCTGTTCGGGGCAGGTATGGCACTTAAAGCCATGGGAAACTGGCCCAAAACCTTCAGATGCTGCAAGGAAACAAACAGTTGATGGGAAAGATGCCCACAGACAGGCAGGGGGGTCCCAAGTCCCCATTTTCCTTCACAGATATTTGTTGCCAGCGTTCTGCTGGCAAACAGGCCCCCATCCATTTTGCCAGCAAACTCTCTTCTAAAACAATTACTCAAAGGATCGTGTTTGCCACTTCTTACCCTGCTTGAATGTGAAGACACACAAGCGAGCAGCAGGTGCCTGTCTCAAGCAAATAATGCCCACATATTCAACCCAAGTCCATCCACACGTGAAGAACAGCCTGAAATAGCTGGAACATACAAACCCCACCACCACAATGAGGGAAAACCATCATGGATACACTTATAGTTCATTCCTGCCACAAATCATTGAGTCACAGAATATCCTGAGTTGGGAGGGACCCACAAGGATCATTGAGTCCAACTCCTGTCCTTGCACAGGACAACCCCAACATTCACACCGTGTGCCCGAGGGTGTTGGCCAAATGCTTCTTGAAATGCTTCAAGGCTGATCCTGAAAGGTCAAATCCCACCTCGTTGTAGGTTTTCACCATGTCATGCCTGTCAGGGAGAGAGAAAATACGACCCCAAGGCTCTCCAAGATGGAATTAGTCCTCTAAATTCTCCCCGTTGGTCATCTGTGCATGGAGAGAGTGCGTAGCTGTCTTTGCAGAGCACTGCGTACTCCCACTCCTCAAGCAGCTCAGATCTAGGGTAGACAAGGTCAAAAGCAAGAAGAAAGCTCACCCTGGGCTAAACCGGAGGCAGAGAGATGGAAGATTAGTCACCAGCCAGATGTCTGCATTTGCAGGGAAAGAGAGAAGCACTGGGGAAAAAAAAGACCAGCTGACAAGGGGTGGGGGAATGTGAGGTCTGTGACGGGGTGGGACTCGGAGTCTGGATTTCAGTTTCTGGCTCTGCCTCCAAGCCACCCAGCATCTGCTTTCCTCTCCGCATGCCCCTGATTCACCTCTTGGTCTCTGCCAGCTCTTGGGGCACTGGAAGCTCTCTGGGCCTTGCAAGGGCAAGTTCTTCCAAGCATAACCAAAGTTCTCCAGTCCCAGGTAAGCAGGGTCGAAGGGAGAACTGGCAGTCGTGGCCCTCAGCAGGACAGCCCTGAGAGAAAGAGATGTTTCTCCACAGCTATTTCTGCTGTCTTGCAGGACACGGGAGAGTGTCCCCAAGTCTATTTGGAACATCAATGTTTGGCTAAGCAAATAGCTCGGAAAGCTCCACAAATAGCAGGAGAGTTGGCTAATTAGGAAGAAGTCAGAGAACCACAGAGAAAAATACACGCAGGCAGCACCAAAGGCAGCAAAGAGTATGGCTGAAGGGGTCTGCGCACCCCAAGGGCACATTTGCCCTCCATAAATTGTTATTCTTGGTCCCAGTGCCTCTGTCAACAACACTTTCTGCATTTGCAAACAGGACCATCCTCCCGCAATTACTTTGCAATCAGAGGCAAATTACATTCTTGCTGTTTACTTTCACTGTCCTTAATTAATCCGGTTATTAGACGATTAATGAAGCTTGTTTGGTGAAAAACTCATAGTATTTACAGCCAGAACTCACACATGCACCCAGCTGGCATCTGGCTGGGCAAAATTGGCACACTGGGCTGGAGGCAACAAGTCCAACCCCCCATCCCCAAGGCCAGGAGAGCCAGGGTAAATCTACAACCGGTCCCACAGCTCGGAGGGGATCAGGGATTGGGTTTTCCAACCAGTTCTCTGCTCCACCACTGCCCCACGGTGAGCCAAGGAGCTCAGTCCTTGACTGAGCCCAGAGGGGCTCAGGGGTTGAGTTTTCCAGCCATTTCTCTGCTCCACCACTGCCCCACGGTGAGCCAAGGAGCTCAGTCCTTGACTGAGCCCAGAGGGGCTCAGGGGTTGAGTTTTCCAGCCATTTCTCTGCTCCACCACTGCCCCATGGTGAGCCAAGGAGCTCAGTCCTTGTCTGAGCCCAGAGGGGCTCAGGGATTGGGTTTTCCAGCCAGTTCTCTGCTCCACCACTGCCCCATGGTGAGACAAGGAGCTCAGTCCTTTTGCTCAATCTCACTACTCAATCTCAGCCCACATGCAACTACGATGCTGAGACCCCAGGCACCAGGACATCCCTCTCCACGAAGGCTGGGGCAGTCTGGAGACACAGCCCCATTCTTGCTTGCTGCTCTTCTCCAAAAGCAACAGAAACCACACAGGCAGCTCCTGCCAGTAGGAAAGCTGCTAGAGAAGAGTCCCAGCTCTGTGCAGCCGCTGGCCTCCGTCTTCCTTCAGCTGCAAACCAGCTCCCAAGACACCTTGCCCTCCCCAAAGGTCACCCCAGCTTGTGTTTGGTTAAGCTGTTGATAATTAAGTGGCATGTTCATCTAATGATCAAATTGCTTCACCAGGAGCATGAAAGGCTGAGGAGAACTAATTAAGAAGCTCATTTGCATACTCCAGCGTTTCCGGTGCACGTATGGGGTTCCCATAGCAACCAGTACAAAAGCTGATGATGGTGTGTGGGTTTTATTGGGTTTTAAGTGCTGTTCCTTCCCTTTGTTATCCCCAGCAGATAACAAAGGCTCTGCAAGGAAGGTGGAGTGACATCCAGCTTGGGAGGGGGGTTTCTGCACAGCAAGAAACGTGCTGCAGGCACTGATCCTACAGTGCCATTCAATTCAGACACCTGGAGAGCTGGTATCTTGGGGGTGGATGCACAGCCCGAGGACACACTTGAACATAAATCCCTGACCTGATGCTGCTCTGTCAAAGACACTTTTCTTGAGTCACTTTGGGCCTCATGTCCACAAGGAGCAGACAACTCCAGAGAGAACTTCTGCAGAGGATCCCACTGAATTTCACAGCATGTATACAGGTCCTGGGTGCTGTTTGCAGCATAAGACATATTGAACACAGTGGGACTTGGAAAGAGCCCCTAAAAACTGCTTCCCAGGATGGGCAAGCAGGAAACTGGGCACGTGCCAGTGAGGACATCAGCTCAGGTCGCTTTTCCCAGCACTGGAATGCAGTCCCTCTGCTCCCTTCATCACGTCGCTTCTCCTAAGCACCAAGATTCTTTCTTGCTCTGCATTTCTAGCAAGAAACCTTTGCATTTAGATAAGGAATAAAGCCTGGGATCAGATGTGAACTCTGCAGCAGAGCAGATCACCGTTTTAATGAATTAAATATATTCTAAACTAAACGTAACCTTTTAGCGCTCAAATTTTTGAGCGAGAATAACTTAAAGAAAAAGCCAACAATCCAACTCATTTCAGCTCTCGCTGGCTGTGAACTGGCCACAGGCCAATCAATTACCTTGAATTCATTCGTTATTCAGCTTCCCTCCAACAGCCAATTTCCAGGCTGTGAATTGTAGGTCAGCAGTTCCTCGTGCGATGGCCGCACTCTCATTTCAGAGGGGGCTGCAGGGAAGGTTGTGAGCAGCGCTTGGCCCAGGGCTGTATTCCATGAGCTGGAGCAAAGCAGGGTGCTCTGAGCTGGCACGTTCAGTGTTCCACAGTGCCAGGGGGATTTGGAGGGACGTTGCTTGTTTAACATCCAACAGCAGCATTTACAAATGTGGATACAACCCAGACTCCAAGGAGCATCCCCCAGAGGCTGTGCAGTCCTGCCAGGCTTGGGAATGTATATTGAATTCCTCCCCATTCATTTGTCATTGTGCAGAGAGGACTTCCAGTGTGAGCTACACAGCCCTGCATCAGCAAGGCAGGTTTGTCACAGAAAGCAGGTGCCTGCAATTGAAATACACAGATCCAGTGCTCAGGCAGATGTTTGCTGGGCTTGGCAGGCTGCTGTTGGGATCAGGAGGCTGAAGGGATGAGACCTCAGCTGCTCTGCCCCATCCTGGGCTGCCCCCGCGTCGGCAGGCTGAGGGGGAGATGGAGCGGGGCTGCTCCCCCTTTCCCAGAGTGCTGGAAGGAGAACGATGCTGGAGACCACAAAGAAGGCAGCAGAGGAAGCAGGGTTGGTGCTTCGTGCAGCCCACGCAAGCACCACAGTTCTGCTGCAGCTGAACCATGTGCAGGCACGAGCAGGGCTTGCAGACACCCAATGCTCTCACATCTCCACTTGAAACACTGCACCTCACTATTACCCGTGCTAATACATGAGCCCTTCCTCTGTCCCCAGTCTACCCAGCATCCTGGAAAGTTCTCCAAAGCCTTCTAGCTGGAAGAAGTCCCCCTTGCCCATCTGAAGTCTTCTCCACCCCTAACATTGTTTTCCTTTCCCCTTCCCCCCCCTCCTTTTTTTATTCTCAATAAAAACATAATTACAGGCTTTTTAAAAAAGCAAATTATAGTGACATACTTTAATTATCTCCAAGCAATGGAGGACTAAATTACACAGTCAGGGAATTGGAGGTTACCTAAAAATAAAAGCAAGAAGCTTCATTAAATGCTAATTGCAGCTTTCGCCGCTGAAGTGAGATTTCAACACAATCTGCCATTGACTCGCTCGGCCATACAAGAGAACATTGCTGTTGGGGAGAGATCCTTGCATACACACTCCACACACAGAGCTCCGGGTTCCAGCCACAGGGACCAAGGAGAAACCAGGCAGTTGGCACGTCCAGCTTCACTTTGTTGCTGGTCCTTCCCCAGCCGCAGCACTGGGATGCTTTTACTGCCCTTTGGGGCAACAACTGCCCACTCTGAGGCTGCTCAGAGGCATCACCCGTCTCCTCAGCAGCACTGATGTGCTCTCCAGCCTCCTTGCTGGCTTCCCACAGCCCAGGATAATTAAATTCAAGGGCCTGATGCTCCAGGCCAAAGGGTTTGCTTGGCAGCAGGTCTTGTTGGGAGAAATGCTTCCCAGCACAGAAATGAGCTCAACTTGCTCACTGCAGAGCTGGTCTCCCACTGCGTAATGAACTGCAACATCTGTCGAAGGCTTTGCTGCCTTCTGCTCTAAATGCAAGTCAAACCCTGCTCTGAGCAACCCTCAAGTCTCCTGGGGCCAAAACAAGATTCTGTGGCTCTCCCTGTGGGAGAGGAGCTGGATGGAGACCTGTCCCGGAGCAAGGAACAAACCACTTTCTACTGCTTGTTTTGGAGATCAGGTCTTCTGAGAAGCAGCTGAGGGAACTGGTTCAGCCTCAAGAAAAGGAGGCTGAGGGGAGACCTCATCACTGTTTACAACTGCCTGAAAGGAGGTTGTGGCGAGGGGTGTGTTGGTCTCCCAAGTAACAAGTGATAAAATAAGAGGGAATGGCCTCAGGTTGTACCAGGGGAGTTTTAGATTGAATATTAGGGACAATGTCTTTACTGACAGAATGGTGAAGCTCTGGCAGAGGCTGCCCAGGGCAGTGATGGAGTCCCCATCCCTGGAGGGGTTTAAAAGACAGGTAGGTGAAGTGCTCAGGGATCTGGTTTAGAAGTGGACAGGCATGGTTGGACTCAGTGATCTCCAAGGTCTTTTCTATCCAAGCAATTCTATAATTCTATACTCCAGTCTTCTCTTTCCAGATTTGCTTACTAAGGAACTTTGCTGTGGCCCCAACAGGAGGTCACCAGACCCCGGTTGTAGGGGAGCAAGTTTTCCTGAGTTAAGGAGAAGCACAGGAAAAGGTGGCAGGCAGAGAAATTCATGAAAATTATTTTGTTTTTCCATTTCCTATCGAGCTGACCTAATTATGTCGCTGAAGTCTGTAATTTACCTCTCACAGAAGAGAGTTAATGACAGGCTCCACGCTGCTGCCGATGAGCCAGCACACAGCCCCCCTCGGCTCCAGCCATGCTGTGGGAAGGACAAGGGGACCCCAAAGCCTCCTGCTTGTCCCTGGAGAAGGGAGCTCAGAGAGGAGCTGGGGCTTGGGAAGGGCTAAGGCCAAGAAAAACTTGAGGAGAGGGGAGATACAAGCAGGAGATGGAGGGAGAAGTCATCAGCCCGGGTTTATCATCTCCCCCGTTTCTCAGCTTCCCAGGAAAAAAAGTGAAAAACACACAGGTCAACCACTCAGGGAACTCAGGCAATTATTGCTATTTAAATTCAACAACTCTTCAGTGAAATAAGGGGGAAATTAGACAAGTGCTTTTAAGCTGTAAGAGAGGCGAGAAGGAGAAACAACAGCAGCGATTTCAGGACAGGCACCTTACTTCCAAAAAAAAAAAAACCCACCATACAGAGCACAAAAAAGTTGGAATTCCCTGAGCAGCTCACAGAGCATCTGTTCTGCTCAGCCACAGACAGGAAAATTGCCCTTGGAAGTCTTAAGTGAAGCAGAAACCTGACCCTAACAGGCACCAGTGAGCTCCCAAAAGTGCCCCAGCAGCAACCATCACCTCTCCGCAGATCCCAGAGCCTGCCCAGATCCGCGTCGCTCCACATCCATCTCAACTGCTTACAGACTGCTCCCTTTTAATTAGCTTTCATAATCAAATAAGTGTCTGGAATTAAGAGGCACTGTGTCACGGAACGCCGTGTAAAATTAACCAGCCCTGTTCAGGGGTCACTGCGGCTGCGGCTGAGTCGCATCCAGCACCGCGAGGGATCTGGGTCTATTCAGCAGCTCTGCCAACCAGTGTTGGGTTTAGCTGAGAAACACAAAAAAAAAAATAGGGCCAATTAAAATTGTGTTTCCAGACCAGCAAGGTTGGTTTTGTGCAAATATTTTGCATATCTGTTTAAGGGCATCTTTATATCATTTAAGCAAAAGTCTGCGAGGAATGAGACTGAATCACTGTAAAGCACACTCGCACCAAAATAAGTACCCACATGAGGACTCTTTTGATTTAACACTCCAGCAGATCCATCAAGAAATCAGGGTAGCTATTGTGTTTAAATAGGGCCTCATGCAAGAGGGAAACATGAATCTACTTGAAACCATGTTCAAAGTTTCGCCAAGAGACTTCTTCCCCAGGCACCCAGTGAGCACCTGAAGCCCCCCTTTGTGATGTGCTGTCCCAGTCCTGGAAGCCCAGATCCCACCAGCCAAAGCAGGAGTTTTTGGGGCTGCTGAGCATCTCTGGCTGCCAAGAGCAGCAGCTCAACTCTCATTTTTTGCACACCTTTCTGCTCCAACACCCTGCACAGCACAGCCCGAGCAGTCGGCAGGACACGCTCCAGGGCTGGCTGCATTCCCAAGGAAGCAGTTGGAAGGCAGAAATGTTTGAGAAGAAGCGAGACATGAAGCAACACCTTGAAGAAGTATTTCATGTGAATAAAGTAGTTCATTCAGCTCCTGAAGCAGAAAGCTTAGATAAGCACTTTGTCTGGGTAGAAAGCACCACCCCAAGTAGATCACCCTGCTACCACAAGTCTCCTCTTTCCCACTCCCTGTCCAGCTCTGGAGTCTGCACCAAGCCTGGCAGAACTCCCTGGACTGTCAGAAGACAGATGAGCTGGGGAGATTTGCTGGTGGCAGCATGGGCACAGCCTCTGCAGAGAACTCAGAGCATCCCCCCTCACAGACACCACGAGGGGAGGGAGGTGATGCTGTCATTGAGGTAGAATCAGCCTTCCCAGTCATTATCAGGCAGAGTCTGGGGTGGAAAGCTGCTTGTGAAAACAGCAGAGCAGTATCTCAAAGTTAGAAACAGCACCAGAGACATCAACAGGGGTTTTCTGGGAGCCCTCTGAACCAGGAGGCTTTTCACATCCGATCCGACAGTGATGGATGCTGTGGGAACTGAGCAGGTTTTTTTCTCCAGAGAAGCTCTTTTGACAAGTATGATCTTATCAGAGGTTCAAGCTTTTCATTACATTCCTTTCTTCTTTTTTTTTTTCAACTCCTGTCTTCAAGCTGTGCTCTGTCCTCTCCCTGCTGGCAGGGAACAGTTGCCTTTCCCTGCTGGCACTGATCAGTGGTTGAAGCTCCCTGCAGTTCTCCAAGGGGCACCGAGGCCTCCCCTCCCTGGGGCACACAGTCTGGACAACCCATAAGAGCAAGAGCTGAGCTGTGATTAATACACAAATAGATCTAGAAATGCTCAAAACACAGGGGTAACCTCGCTCAGGCTCAGAGAAGGGAATACCTGGGCACCTTTGGGCTGGGAGGAACACGTGCAAAAGGATAAGGAGAATCCCAGCACCCTCACGCCTGAAGTCAGGACATCACTGCCAGCTCCAAAGCTTTTGCTGGGCTCCTAAAGCAACAACCTGCCCAAAAGCTGGGGGCAGCCCACCTGCCCAGGGCAGGCAGCAGCACCTTCTCCTGCCTCCTTTCCTCACCTCCCATCTTCTCTCCAGAAGAAAGACAAATATCGTAGAATCATGGAATGGTTTGGGTTAGAAGGGACCTCAAAGCCCATCCAGTTCCAACACCCCTGCCATGAGCAGGGACACCTCCCACTGGATCAGGGGGGCTCCAAGCCCCATCCAACCTGGCCTTGAACACCTCCAGGGATGGGGCAGCCACCACTGCTCTGGGCAACCTGGGCCAGGGCCTCCCCACCCTCAAAGGAAGATATTTCCTCCTCATATCTAACCTAAACCTGCTTTTTTTTCAGCTTAAAGCCTTTCCCCCTCATCCTAGCCCTGATCAAGCTCCCTGGCAAAAGAAAACCAACCCTGGAAAGTTTCTTCCTCTCTGCTCCATCCTTTCAGCCTCTGTCTACACTTGGGGAAGAGTAAGCAAGGAGGAATCAGAGTACATTCTCCCTCCCCTGCAGCCGTGATGGTGTAATTTCTCATAGCAGGGTCTGGCCTGGGTTTAGAAGGCTTGCCAAATAATGGCAGAGTCGTAGTCACAGAATCATAGACTGTCCTGAGCTGGAAGGGTCCCCCAAGGACCATCAAGTCCAACTCCTGTCCCTGCACAGGACAACCCCAACATTCACATCCTGTGTCTGAGGGCATTGGCCAAGTGTTTCTGGAATAGTCAGGCTTGGCTGCAGCAGGATGGCCTGGAGAGGAAGGACACCAAGATCCGTCCTCTCCTGGAGCACTTGGCCACCCAAAACCTTCCCCATCAGCCCAACCCAAGTCACCTCCTGGAGCCTGGAACGAAGTCACCAAGAGACAGCAAACGCTGAGTGCAAAACCATGGTCTTTTATTAGAAATCTCCTCGTATAAAAATGATCATGCTCTACACAGTCATCGAATAATTCATAAACATCCAGGCACTGAACTTTGTTTTTTTGTGTGTGTTTTTGTTTTTTCACTGGTCAGTACATAAAGCAGACATATTTCAATCCATATGGTCATCACATACATTAAGTAACCACCTATAGAAATCAGCACTTTGAACACAGTCTAGGTTTTATTTTATTTTATTTTGCTGTCTGTTTTTTTTTCCTTTAAATTTTATGCATTTTTATTTTATTTTTCCTTTTGCAACATATAGAATTTGGTAGGATACGGGAGAGAGAGTGAAGAGGGACGGAGGAAGACAGGAACGAAAGAAAACAAGGGATTAACAAAAAAAAAAGAAAGAGAAAAAACAGAAGGTTCTGCACAACCACAAACAATCTCACAAATTCCAGAAAAGGGAAAATATTGGGTCTCTCTTTTTTTTTTTGCCAAGATACAGAAATAAAAACCCCAAAGACTTGCTGAAGTCCGTCACCTCTTCCCCCGTGCTACGTCCCCCTTTGCTCAAGTGTCCCTCTTCCTCCAGGGGGGAGGAATGCACTGTCAAGGGTGGCCGGTTGCTCGGTGGTTTGTTTTTATTCTCTCTCTTTTTTTTTTTGCTGCTCAGGAGCCAGGAGTGTGTTCTCCCCCCCCACCCCTCTGCTGCCACCTCCCCGTCCCATCCAGCCCCTCGTTGCGACGAGCGATGCCACTCGGCTCCCTCCCGCGCCGTGGCTTCGCAGCCTCCCTCTCTCTGCCAGGTGGGTGGGGTCGCTGGGGCTAAATCGCGTGGTTGCTGTAGCTGACGTAGGTCTGTTTGGTGGCCAGGGCTGGAACGAGAGACAAACTTCACCTGTCTCATTAATGAAGCCCACCCTCCCTTTCTGGCTCCCATCCCGTGCCCCTGACCCAATCGTCGTACCAGAAGACGCTGACAAGGACGTGGCATTTCTCCCCGTCCGTGGAAGGGGGGTTGGAACTGGATGGGCTTTAAGGTCCCTCCAACCCAAACCATTCTATGGTTCTGTGGAGTTTGCTTGTGGGTGCAACAAGGGCTGGCACTTGGGATCGTTGACTGTGATGGCACCGAGCTGAGCCCTTCATCCCAAAGACAAACCCTGGGATGTGACATGAGCCACGGGGAACGTGTTCTCAGTCTCCTGTTCACCTCCCTCAGCAACTTCTTACTGATCAGCCAGCAAGTGCTCCGTGTTCCCACAAGCTGGAGAAGAGCCTGGAGAACAGAAGGCTCCAGGGAGACCTCATAGTGGTCTTCCAGTAGCTGAAGGGGCTCCAGGAAAGCTGGGGAGGGACTTTTTACAAGGGTGTGGAGTGATAGGACGAGGGGGAATGGCTTTAAACTGGAAGGGGAAAGATTTATATTGACATTAGGGAGGAATTCTTCACAGTAAGGGTGGTGAGGCACTGGTTGTCTGGGGAAGTTGTGGATGCCCCATCCCTGTGTTCAAGGCCAGGTTGGGTGGGTTCTTGAACAGGCCAGTCCAGTGGGAGGTGTCCCTAGCCATGGCAGGGGGGGCTGAAACTGGGTGATCTTTAAGGTCCCTTCCAACCCAAACCATTCTATGGTTCTGAGCTCAGTTTGCCACAGACCTTCAAGGGCGCATTTTGGGGTTCAAGCTGGGCACACTGACTATGGCACTGCAAGCACCAGCAGTGGGTGGCACAAATCCAGACAGGTTGCCTGTGTCCCTCACCAAGGATCCCAGTGCCCGTGCTCGGGTGAGGGCTGTGCTGCCACCTCCCAGCTCCCCAAAAGCACCAGCCCTTGGGATGGGGCTGAACACTCAAGGAGAGGAGGCACCAATTGCTATAAAGCCACCACATGTCCCAAACTGACACCAGGGGAGCTGCAGCAAAGCCCAGTGCCAGGAAAATTTCAGATAGCAATAAATTCTCCTGCTCCCTGCAGGGCTGCACCTTCGGGCTCGGAGGCTGCAGCATGTCACTTGATTTTAGCAGCAGCCACAGCTCAGTGAGAGGTGGAAGCAGCAGCTTCCAATGCCCTGACCTGTCTCAGCACTCAACACTCTGCAGAGATCCCACCCTGAGGTCCCCAAACACCACAGGGCTCCACGGACACACGATCACCCTCCAGCCGAGGACATGGACGAGCACTGGGATAGCCAGCCGAGACCATGAGCACCAAACCCATGTCACAGTATCACAGTATCATAAGGTTGGAAAAGACCTCTGAGATAAAGTCCAACCTATAACCCAACACTAACACCAACACCAACCCATCATCTAAACCATGGCACTCAGTGCCTCATCCAGTCTCCCCTTAAACACCTCCAGGGTCGGTGACTCCACCCCCTCCCTGGGCAGCCCATTCCAATGGCCAATCACCCTTTCAGTGAAGAACTTTTTCCTCACATCAAGCCTAAACTTTCCCTGACCAAGCTTGAGTCCCTGCCCTCTAGTTCTGTCCCTGGTCACCTGAGAGAAGAGACCAACCCCTGCCCCACTACAACCTCCTTTTAGGGAGTTGTAGAGAGCAATGAGGTCTCCCCTGAGCCTCCTCTTCTTCAGACTAAACAGCCCCAGCTCCCTCAGTTGCTCCTCGTAGGGCATGTCCTCTGCAAAGACCAGGCAGAGGGGATGCCCAGCAGCTCTGCCTGCATCTCGGTGCCTCGCTGACAAGTGAACCTGGCGGTGCATTCCAGACTGGTATTCCCAGATAACAATTAGATAGGCCATAAGAAATTAGAGCTGACAGAGCTATTTGTTAGCTGCAATGTTTTCATAGCCAATCTGCCCATATCAAAGCCCTGTGAATTATTTATCCTGTTGTTTATTTAAGGATACGTGACCTGCCAGTGTCAGAGTGAAAAACAGCCCCTTGCTCCGGCACTGACAGCCCCATCGTGCCTCCTGCCCCCAGAACGGATGCCGTGCCCAGCTCCTGGCCTTGGCACACGTCGTGCTGAGCTCCTGCATTCCCCATGCAAGACACATCAGAGCTGGAGCTGCAGCAGACAGGAGGCTCAGCTCTCCCTGCTCCCGGCACGTACGAGCCTCAGAGGCTCCTGCTGCAAATCCCAAAGGGGACCAGGATGCTCAGCGCAGCGGAGAGCATATGGGAGTCTTTGGGTTCAGGTCACAGGCGAGGCGCTCGCTCCTCTGGGCATCCAAGCCCTGCAGCAAAGAGGGGATCAGCCCCTTGTGTGGCCTGGAGCTGTGTGTGGTTGGAGGGAGACAAGGTCATGCATGCACAGCATCACAGCCTATGACACAGATGCCATGGGGAGTCTGGCAGGAGGTGGCTCTCCAGGACAGGGCTGGCATTATCCTGTCAAGCTCTTACTGAAAGGAGCCCCCCAGATACCCTCAGCTTTGCCTGGAGCATCTCTCTCATCAAGCACTGAGCTCTTCTCTCTGGTGACCAAAGGTAGAACCCTAGGGAATGGCAGGAAGATGTGCTAGGGGAGGGTTAGGCTGGACATTAGGAAAAGATTCTTCATCCAGAAGGTGGTGGAGCACTGGAACAGCTCCCAAGGGAAATTTTTTCCATAAGGTTTTCTTCAGATTTAGCCCAAATGGGATTTCCCTTCTCAAAGGACCCCAGTGGCAATGGCTCCAACCATTTCTTCCTCCTGCAAGGCACTGGCTTTGGAAAGCCAAGTGTCAAACAGGCCTGCATCCACTTTCCCAGGGTGTCCCAAGCCCTCAGTCTCCTCCCAGAGGACGCTGATGTCTCCATCCCTGAGTCAGTCTTGGCTCCAGCCTGGCCCCTGGGAACAGACCACAGGCAAACACCGAACACCTTTCCCCATCAGCCACACCAGAGTCTTCCTGGGACCAGCTCCAGGCATTGAGGGTGGGCTGATAGTAGGAAACTTCTCTGGGTGTTCAAGCAGATTTCTGTGTGCCTCAACCACCACCTCAGCCAACAGCAGTGTGAACGTGTATCTCCCACACCAGCCACCCAGTGGTATCTCCCACGGGGTAATGTAAACAGGTCTATGGAAGAATGGGAGCACCAGGAGCAATCCTGACCAGAGGGAGGCAGGACAAGTCAAATTAAGTCAGGAGATGATGCTGTCCCCTCGCTGAGAGGCAGAAATCCCTGCTGGTGCCCCAGCTGGAGCGCAGGTACCAGGAACACACCTCTCTCCTCAGGGTGGCTTTGGGCATGGTAGGGAGAAGCATGGCCCCCAGCCCAAGGGATGCAGCCCCTCCCACACCATCCTCACTCTTGGGAATGGCAGGCCAAGACACGGGGACACCAGGAAGCCACCAGGACACCCCTTTGCCAAGGGGCACCGCTGCCAGCATTGCTGGCACCCGTGAAGGACAGGATGGCTACGGCCCACCAGCGAGCCAGGGCTTCGGCCTTCCAGCACCACGTTGGTCCCCAGCAGGACCAGCTCCCCATCCCTGTGGGAAGCCACATTACCTTGTGTTTCCAGGTTTTCGCAGAGCTCTGATTTGGCCTCTCCATTGGGGCGGAAACCTCCCTTCTGGGAGAACTTGTTGGACATGGTGGCGGCCGTCACCACCGCCTTGAGGCTCCGCTTGCGCTTGGGGACGTTCTGCTCCGGGTGGAAGAGGATGATGTACACCTTAGGCATGTAGAGCATGCCCAGGGACACCGAGGCACTCAGACTCACCGAGATGGTGAGCGTCGTGGTCTGGATGTACATCTGCAAGACACAAGGGCACGAGCTGACACCCACCAGGGCCCCTGTAGGGTCCAGAAAGGGTCAGCTGGAAAAGGGGGAGAGGGAGCAGGGGAAGGTAGGTTGGGACATTGGGGTTAAATAAATGAAGGGGTGGAAAGGTTGGCAGTATTGGATCACTCTTGACTTGTTGCATAAGCCAAGGTGCACCTGGAGAAGCTGCTGGCTCACGTTTGGTGTTTCTCCACTTGCAAGCACGGGGAGGCCGTGCCCGTGCCCTGATGCGCACTTTGGGGCCCTTGGCATAGCCTCCCTGCACCGAGCCCTCCCAGCAGCAACCTGCCAGCACCCCAACCCAAAAACATCCCCAGAGATAGAGCCCCAGCACCATCTTTGCCTTCCCTCTCCTCCCCAGCGCCCACAGCACACTCCGCCAGGCACAGGGCAGAAGGTCTGACGCCACGGTGATGGGCACAGCGAGGTCACTCAAGCCCAGGGCCCAGCCTGGGGCACTCCCCACTCTCCCATCTCCCTTCAACAGGTAATTCCCATTCCCCAGCTGCCTCCCTGGGCTGTTGTCATGTAAGTCACATATTACACACCGACGTTGCCTTTCTGCAGTCAAAACTAATTTCACGCTCACTGTCCAGGACTAACAGTGACAGATGTTTTGCAAAATGAAAGCCCATTAATCTGACTGTAGAATAATCCATTTTTCTATGGAAAGAGTTTGGCAGGCTCCTCACAAGCCAGGGGCATCTGAAGCAGGCGGCAACGGGAGGTGAAGAGACCTCCTCCCTCCACCCATCCCCAGCTCTCATGCCTGAGTAACACAGAAGGCTGGGCAGGCAAGTCCCTCCATGAGCATCCCTGCTAAATCAGCATCCTTGCTCCATCAACATCCCTGCTCCATCTACATCCCTGCTCCAGCAACATCCCTGCTCCAGCAACATCCCTGCTCCAGCAACATCCCTGATCCAGCAACATCCCTGATCCAGCAACATCCCTGATCCATCTACATCCCTGCTCATTCAACACCCCTGCTCATTCAACACCCCTGCTCATTCAACACCCCTGCTCCAGCCACAGGCTCCATCCTCTCCACCATCCTCTCCTCTACCACATAACTCACTTAGTGGGTCTCTCCAGGCTGAGCAAGGAGAAGGCTTTGGCTCTTCAAGTCCCTTTGCACACACCTTTCTTTCTTTTCCAGCTGTGCTCAGGTGCCAGGGCTGGTTTGCACGTTGCTAACAAGGTTTTAGAAGGAGGTTTAAGGCAGTTTCTGAACTTTATCCCATGGCTCAGTCACAGCCTGGTGTCCAGGGTTTCTTCTGCAGTGGTTTCACACGTGGGATTTAGTGCTGTGCAAGGTGGCAGGACCTGGAGGAGCCACAGGAAGCCTGGGAGCCGCAACATCGGCGAGGACAGGGCGTCCCCACCTCCCCAGCTGCACACAGGGCTCACTTTTTGGAGTCAGCAGAGCAAAAAGGTGACCAAGGACAGATGAGCACAGAAGCTCTACATGGCTCCCTTGAGAAGGTCCATGGAGTCAGCTCTGACTCATTAGCAAGAGCCAGAGAGAAGCAGCATCTCCCAGCCAGAGCTGTGATCCCACCCCAGGACCCAGGTCCCAGGTGTGACCGTGCAAAGAAACAATTCACTCTCTTCTCCTACTTCAAAAACAAACACACGGGGCCAAAAGTGTTTCAACTCAACCCAAAAGGAAAAAAAAAAGCAACAAAGCTTGTTCTGAGTCATCCAAAAAGTTTTGTTTGTCCCCAGAATAAAACCCAATGCTGTCACATGTGCTGGTTTGTTTGTTCCACTTCCCTCCATCTCCACGCAGAGTCAAGCAAGGCAGTTTTTGGAAATAAAAATGTCATTTCATCAAGGGATGTCAAAACATATCTGCCAGAATATCTGCATTTTCCTTTTTTTTTTCCTTCCCTTTTTCCCTTGCTGAAACTTCTCCAAATGTTGCTGCAGGTGTCCTGGACCACAAGGACTTGCTGGGAATGAGAGCAGCATTGGGAAGCCAACTCCAAGCACTCCAGCCTTTGTCCCAGAGACCAGAACTGGCACCCACGGGACATGGCTGAGGCTCAGCAACCCTTCACCTCCCCACTTTCCCCCCACTCCTGGTCCTCAGCAGATGCCTTTTGGAGGAGCCTCGCTTTGCACTCCAGCTATTTCCATCTTTCCTGCCTCTGCAGTGACTCCCACCCGTGCCTCGGGACTTGGAGGCGTTTGGCAAAGAGCAGCTCCACTTGAGCTCAGACGTCTCCGTGCACACTTCCCCCTACGTGCCTGGGTCGGGGCTCCAACCTTCAGTGCCACCAGGGACTCCCTTCCACCAAGAACCAGGGCAGCCCCAGCAGCACCACCTCCAGGTTCCCCACACTCTGCCCATCTCTTAGCCCTCCTCAAACCCCTGCAGAACTTTCGGGGCCTCACAGGGTCACCATGGCTACCTTCACCCTGACGATGCGCTGTGAGGAACAGCCCCGTTTCCTCCAGCCCACGCTCACCTCCACAGTTTTGCACCAACCCACAGAGAGCCCCTTTACAGCTCGGAGAGAAACATTTCCAGCCTGGAGTCTAAACGTAGCCATGAAGCCCCACAAAGTGAACCCTTTGCTACATCACAAAAATGACCATTTCTCATGATTTTGGTTCCTACTCTTAATTTGTTTCCAACCCAGGACCCCGCTTTGCCCCTCTATGAATGACACCTGAGCTTCCATCAGAGCCCTTTGAGGTGTGCAGTTCCAAGACAAGTTGCAGCTCCCTGTTCAGCAGCATCTGCTGCTTGGTGGATGGAGGAAAGAATCAGGATCAAAGAACCTGACTTTAACTCAGGATGATGCTGCTGCATCAAAGGACCACAGCAACCTTAAACGACCCAGCACAAGTCCCCAAGCCCTGTGTCGTACCCAGACGTGCCCAGGGCTGGATGAACCCATCCTGCCCTAGGGGGAAGCAGCCCAGGCTCAAGGCTGGGTTAAACCAACTTGGTTTTGTCCCAAAGCAAATCCAAAAGAGGGCCAACGTGTCCTGGGGTGCACCAAGTAAGACATTGCCAGCCAGTTGAGGAAAGGGATTGTCCTGCACTGGTGCGGCCTCACCTTGAGCACTGGGTGCAGTTTTGGGTGCCACAGGATAAAAAGGATCTAAAGCTACTGGAGAGTGTCCAGAGGAGGGCATAGAGTTGGTGAAGAGTTTAGAAGAGAAGTCATGTGAGGAGCAGCTGAAGTCACTTGGTCTGTTCAGCCTGGAGAAGAGGTGGCTGAGGGGGGATCTCATTGCAGTTGGCAGATTCCACACAAGGGGAGGCGGAGGAGCAGGTGCTGAGCTCTTCTCTCTGGTGACCAATGACAGGACCCAAGGGAATGGCAGAAAGATGCCAGGGGAGGGTCAGCTTGGACATCAGGAGAAGGTTCTTCCCCCAAGAGGGTGGTGGAGCACTGGAACAGCTCCCCAGGGAAGTAGTCACAGCCTGACAATATTCCAGAAGGATTTGGACAACACCCTCAGCCCCACGGGGTGAATGTTGGGGTTGTCCTGTGCAGGGACAGGAGTTGGACTGGATCATCCTTGTGGGTCCCTTCCAACTCAGGACATTCTGTGATTCAATGACTCTGCCATGATTTGGCAACCCTCCTTCTAAACCCAGGCCTGACCCAGCTATGAGAGGTTTTGCACCGCCAGGGGCACAGAGAAGGGAAAACCCACTCAACCCTCATCCAGCACTGCGAAAGAAACCACCGGACAGTCCTTCTCATTTCTTCATCTCTCTCTTTTCCCTCGCTGAAAGCAAATGTGATAAACAGAGAACCAGACAATGACACCACTGTTCAGCTGCCGCCTTATCAGCGCAGGAAATTGTCTCTTTCTTTAGATCCTCTGTTATTGCTATTTCTGTAATCCGCCAGGATCGGCAGGGATAAGAGGTTCTTTTCAGAAAAGGCTTGAGGGACTTGTTATAATAATATGCCACCTCCATGCAAAGTTGTAGGCACGAGTCAAACCAAAATAAAATAAAAATGGAGATTTTCACCCAGCTCCTCCAGCCCAGGAGGCTGCGGGCACAGACAGGGTCGGGGCAGAGGTGCTGGGCAGTGTTTGGAGGTGTGGGTCTGCCCCGTGGCATCCTCAGGACTCCAGTGAAACCCCAGCTGTTCTCTACGGGGAGAGCAATGGCCCAGTTGACACTCCTGGCTTTTCTTTCCCAGGTTCTGATGCTCCGTGGAGCTCAAAAGGGCTTCAATCCCAGCAGCAACAGGGGGAAGGCAAGGGGATCCCTCCCTGAGGTAACCCGGAGATGCCCTGCTCACACCCCTGACAGCACCAGCATCACCACAGGGTGATGCCAATGCCAGCACCCCCAGTTTTCGTCTCGGGGACATGCTCAGAGGCAAATCATCTGTACAGGCTCTATAATGACACCTTTTTGACCTTAGACTCATAAAATCATGGAATGATTTGGGTTGGAAAGGACCTCAAAGCCCATCCAGCTCCACCATCCTGCCACTGGATCAGGGGGGCTCCAAGCCCCATCCAACCTGGCCTTGAACACCTCCAGGGATGGGGCAGCCACCACTGCTCTGGGTAACCTGGGCCAGGGCCTCCCCACCCTCACAGCAAAACATTTCTCCCTAAAATCTCATCTCAATCTCCCCTCTTTTACCTGAAAATCATTCCCCTTTATCCTATCCCTGCATTCCCTGATCCAAAGCCCCTCCCCAGCTTTCCTGGAGCCCCTTTCAGTCCTGGGAGGTTGCTCTAAGGTCTCCCCAGAGCCTTCCCTTCTCCAACCTGACCAACTCCAACTCTCTCAGCCACTTTCTTCCAAAGACTGCAAACCAGCACTGAGACAGCACCGAGCACCCAATTCCTCCAGCTTCCCCTCAGCACATCCATCACCCTTCAGCCACAGCCTGGAGACGCTCAGAGCTCACATCCCACAACAGCACAGCCAAACCCAAGCTGAAACAACACAAATCCCTCCAGGTATTGCTCAGCGGATGCCGTGGCAGCGGCAAGCTTTGAGAAAGAGAGCTGCGTCCAAGGGGAGTTGGGAACATCACTTTTTCTGCCTCTAATCAGCTTGTTAGCAGCCTAATAACAGAGAAGCCCTGCACATTACAAGCCCCCAAAGTGAGGCACAGCCTATTGTCGAATTGCTGCTTGACAGCCAGCTTTAGGCAGCCCTAAATTATCCCATGACAAGCTGTAGTGAAGAGGTGAGCAACCTTGCGCATAATCTACAATCATTATCATTTCCATCTTTATTACCCACAGTATGCCAAGCACATTAAGGAGACTTTAAGGGAGCTTTTGTTTTGCAATAATTTCTTAAAAATCCTGCTTTCTTGTTAGTATCTCCCCTGCCATCTCATCAAAATGGAAATGCTGCAAAAGGTTCCATTTATTTCCTTTAATTTTCCTTCACGCTTCCAGCCAGCACGGGCTGGCTTCGGAGAGACTTTGTGGTTGAGCCAACACTAAAGGTGCCTGTGCAGACCCAGCCCCCACGAGCTCCAGATTCACAGAATCATAGAATGACCTGAGTTGGAAGGGACCCAAAAGGACCATCCAGTCCAACTCCTGTCTCTACTCAGGACTCTCCCAACACTCACCCTGTGTAACTGAGGGCATTGTCCAAATGCTTCTGGAATGCTGGCAGAGCAGGTGCTGTGACTGCTTCCCTGGGGAGCTGTTCCAGGGCTCCACCACCCGCTGGGGGAAGAACCTCTTCCTGATATCCCATCTCACCCTCCCCTGGCACATCTTCCTGCCATTCCCTTGGGTCCTATCATACTTTAAGCACCTCTCCAGGACATGTGTTAAATTCTGGTGTCCACTGCAAAAGATCTCCTGGTTTTCCCAGTAAATCACCCTCAGCCCTTTTGCAATAGGTGTTTCCAAAACCCATGGCTTTCAGCAGCTCAGCATCCTGAGGGGAATTATCCCAGCCAGGATGGGTCCAGAGAGGGAATCTGGGCACTGGGTCACTCCAGGGATTTCCAGGGAACAGCAGCACTGAGGTTTATTTGTCACAGGCAGCTCCAGGCTGGCAGGCGTGAGCTGTTCACAGTTAACACAAACAGGATTCTTGTTTTGGCTGGCAGGCAAAGGGGATTTTGGTCTCATTCATGAGATTTTTCTTCTTTGTTCTCACTCCCTCTCACTTCACCCAGGCTGGCCTTGCTCCCATGGGTTCTGGCACCAGGACCACCCTCCACGCCAAGCCCAGGGCAGCAGAGAAGAAGGACAGACAGACAGGTTGGTTTACAGCATGAGTCCACCCCTGGGATTATCTGGCCTGGCCTCGTGTACTCTCTGGGCAAAGTCATGTTTGGAGATGCAAGGGATGCTCCCCGAGCACCTCAGCTCCACACCCTGCCCCCAGCAGCCCAGCAGAGCCATTTGTTGTTGGTTCCTTGTTGCCAAACACGGAGGTGTTAATTAAAATCACAGCAAAATGGTAACTGGGTGAGAAGCAGCGAGCTGGCACACGCCCCAGCAAGGGAGGGGACACACCGAAGGGTTGCTCTGATCCTTCTCCTTTGCCCTCACCCTTCGCTGCTTCCAGCAATCAGGGATTTTGGAGGGCAGGTCCATCTCTCCAGGCTCCATCGTGGACTCAGCACGGGGAAAAGGTGCCACCTGGTCCTTTTTTCCATGGAGAAATGGTTTTAATGACACCAGGAACCTGGATCTGCCCTGGGGACTTGCCTTTCCCCAGCTCAAAGAGCCTGGTGCCCACTGATAACCCTGTCCAGAGAGTGGCAGTGGGGCCAACGGGCACAGAAAGCCAGGAGAGAGGGGAAATGAAACAGGAAAGCCAGGAAGGGAAGAATGAGGAAAGCCACAAAAAAAAAAGAAAAGGAAAAAGGGGCTGGAAAAAGGAAAATGGGGGTTGGAGGCAGTGGTCTCTGCTCCCCAGCAAGAAGTTTTCAAAACCAACTCTTCCCACTATGATTCCCAAGCTGGCAGGACCTCAAAGAAGAACCTCCCCTTGCTTAGGACGTGCCAGTGTTTCTAAACCCCTGTTGCAGAATGGTTGTGGGAGCGTGGACATGGCTCAAAGGAGGAGCTCTGTGAATCGGCCCTGACAAAAATCAGCTGAGCTGGGCTGTGAGAAAAAAGTACTGAGGACTTTGCCAAGTCACGCTGACAAGGAGGGAGGCAGTGAGAAAATCCCCAAGAGAAGGTCAAGAAGACCTTGTGATTGATAACTTAAGGAAGTAGGCTAGGATGAGACCTGGACACAAGCATATAGCAGTAGGAGCAAGTAGGAGGAGCAAGTAGGAGGAACATGCAAATGTAACCTTATTACTTTGAAGAGGGGCATGGTGGTGTAACTTTTAGAGTTAAGTTAATGATTATAGGGCTTTTGGAGCCAAACTAATGATTACAAGACAAGTGTATGGAAGAGGCAATGATTGTTAGACCAGCCAATGTTTGTTAGACAAGTAGACATGACTTAAGTAGACATGGGTTATGGTATCACAGTATCACAAGGTTGGAAAGGACCTCTGAGATCATCAAGTCCAACCTATAACCCAACGCCAACACTAACACCAACCATCATCTAAACCATGGCACTCAGTGCCTCATCCAGTCTCCCCTTAAACACCTCCAGGGTCGGTGACTCCACCCCCTCCCTGGGCAGCCCATTCCAATGACCAATCACCCTTTCAGTGAAGAACTTTTTCCTCACATCAAGCCTAAACTTTCCCTGATGAAGCTTAAGTCCATGCCCTCTAGTTCTGTCCCTGGTCACCTGAGAAAAGAGACCAATCCCTGCCTGACTACAACCTCCTTTTAGGGACTTGTAGAGAGCAATGAGGTCTCCCCTGAGCCTCCTCTTCTCTAGACTAAACAGCCCCAACTCCCTCAGTCACTCCTCATAGGGCTTGTGCTCCAGCACAAGGTATAGTCGTGAATGAGCTTCGCAATAAACCAGAACTTGCTTTACCACTCACATTGAGTCCACTGCATAGTTCTCCTTGCTCGTCACAAACCCCCTTCTTTGCAGCCCACAGGGTCACCAGTCAGACCTCTCCCCAGCTCCTCCCTTACCTTTTCCGCCGACTGCGACGTCCCAAAAAATATAGGGATGAAGGCTAACCACACAATGCAAGTAGTGTACATGGTGAACCCGATGGGTTTGGCTTCGTTAAAGGTCTCGGGGACCCCACGGGTCTTAATAGCATAGACAGTGCAGGTGACCATGAGAAGCATGCTGTACCCAAGCAAACAGATGAGGGAGAGGTCCGAAATGTCACATTTGAGGATGCCCCGGGCAAAGTGGGGGTTTGTAGTCCGCTGGTCCTCGTAGTCAATGACAGAGTGGGACGGGTCAACGATGAACCAGATGCAGACGCCCACGAGCTGCAGCGAGATGAGGCTGAAGGTGATGACCAGCTGGGAAGCTGGGCTGATGAAGCGGGGGGCGCTCACCGACTTCTTGCCCTGCTCAAAGATGCGGTAGATGCGGTTGGTCTTGGTGAGCAGAGCGGCGTAGCTGATGCTCATGCCGAGCCCAAGGAAGACGCGGCGCAAGGCGCACGTGCTCAGGTCGGGCTCGGCGATCATCAGGAAGGTGGTGGCATAGCAGAGGAAGATGCCCGTCAGCAGGACGTAGCTCAGCTCCCGCCCCGACGCCTTGACGATGGGCGTATCGTTGTAGCGCACGAAGGTGATGACCACAAAGAGGGTGGCAATGATGCCCACGATGGCGATGAAGACGGGCACCACCGCCCAGGGGGAGCTCCACTCCAGTTTGATGATGGGGATGGGGGTGCAGCTGGTGTGGTTCTCGTTGGGCCGCTCGTTGAAGTGGCACCGCTTGCAGTGGAATTCATCCAGCTGGTACTGGTAGCCGTCGCAGCGCTCGCAGTGCCAGCAGCAGGGAATGCCCTTCACCAACTTCTTCCTCTCACCTGGCTTGCAGGGCAGGCTGCAGATGGAGCTGGGGAGCTGGCTCCCACCTCCCGGCCACAGCATGTTCTCCACCTGCAGGGCAACACCACAACAGCCCCACTGGCACTTGAACTGGGCATCTTGAGCATCCCTGAGGCATGGGGTGATGCCCCTCCTCTGCACTATCGCCCGGATCCTGACCCTCGCCCCATCACAAGAACCCCAGCCCTACCCAGCATGGGGACAGGGAGGCTGTGAAGCTTTCCATCAGCCTTTTGGGAAGATTCAACTCCAGAAATCCAGCACCAAGTCCCTCCTTCCCTGTGAACCCACCAGCTCTGTTCTGCCTTCTCTGTCCTTTATCAGAGCTGCAAATTTGGATGCCCAGAGCCCACAGGATACAATCAAACGTGCTGTTGGTGGGTCACCATGGCTGACCCTCAGGGGATACCCTCCCCTTTGATACTCCCCAAGTTTGGCTGCCTAACTTTGCACCCATGGGCTCCCCTGCTCCCAGATGGGGGTGCTACACCCTAAGTGGCCTCAACGGGTTCTGGAGAAATCTGCAGGACCTTCCCCTTGGCACGGATCATGCATGGCCACACCACAGACTGCAGCCAGCCCCCAGCCTTACTTTCAGGTGGAGATGGTCGGTCCATTGCCCGATGACTTTGTACTCAGGGGTGGAGTTCCTGATCTGGTACTGGTAGATGTCGTAACGCCCCGGGGCGTCTCCGTTCTCGTTGAACGTCACGGGAGTCCCAGCAATGCCTGCAAGAGAGGGGGTGCTCAGCACCCGCAGCAGCACGAGGTGCCCTGGGTTATGGTGTCAAAGGGGACTCTGGTTTGATGCTTCCCTCTTGGCACAGGGTTTCTCACTGCTGGGAGTGCCACAAGCCACCGGGGTGATACCAGCAGGGGCACAGGGTGAAGGAAGCGAACCAACCCCAGACCCAAGCTGGTGTAGGAAAGTTATGGTATCCACCCTCCCAAGGAGCTGGAGTGCACTGGGTGATTCCAGGCACTCTTGGACCAGCTGGTTTACTGCTTCTTTTAAGAAAGGGAGGGGGGAAAATGCAGTTTTAAAGTTAAATCAAGTGAACTGTGCAGATAAACACTAATGAAAGGAGGGAAGAGAAAAATCAAGCCAAAAGGAAAAATAAATAAGAGACACTGCAGAGGAGATCACAGAGTGGAGATAAACAGAAGTAATAAGGAGAACACGACACAAAATGTTTATTAAGGAGATAAAGCAGAGGAAAAGATGCATTTCCAGAGGAGATCTGAAGACAGACAAGGACACAGGAGCGTGATTCAATGGGAACTCTGCCAACAGGATGCAAGAAGGTGGCACAGGGGAGCGGGCAAGAGGAGAAGCTGCAGAGCCCAGGGCAGGCAGGATGGCAGGGTGTGGGCAGGATTGCTGCTGGGTTACTCTCCACAGGCTCCACGGAGACTTGGAAGCTCAGACCTCCTCACCTGCTGCAAACCCACCCCATCTCTGAACCCAGCATTTGCAGTGCCAAACGGGGACACGAGCAAATTGCGGGTGCTGCTGTGTGACCCAAAGTGAAGGATGACCTGAGACACCCAGCCCCGTGGCACCGTTCCTCCCTGCCACCCCAGGGACGGACAGACCTGAGAAGTTGACGTTGCGGATGTACTTGAGCAGCTCGACGCCGTCCACGGGGTCCATCTTGGGGCACAGCCCCACTTTGCCAGGGCAGAGGTTCTTGTGCATGTTGTGCAGAGCGTGCCCCATGGCGTAGACGGCGTCGATGACAAACTGAACCTTGCCCTCCTGCTCGTACAAGGAGTCCTGGCCGATCCTCTCTCGGTCTGTGGACACAAAACGGAGCTGCGACCTCCCTGCCATCCTCACCCCCACGGGTTGACCTCTTTCATCCTGTCAGGAGCTCCCACCAGTTCAGTCTCCATCAGCAGCACCAAGGGACCGCCCAGGCAGTATCCATCACGGGTTGTGTCTCCTCCATCTCATTTCCACAGCCTCCTGTCACCACTCTCCCCTCGTCACCCCCTGCCACCCTCCCACCCCGCTGACCCCACAGCCCTTTGGAGCCTCCCCAGCCACCCCAGCTTGCAGGATGCTGCAAGGATCCAGTAATTACCAGTGACAGCCGCCTGCCTCTCCTGTCATAACCACCCTTAATGGGCCTAGGAACATGCTAATCATTTAGCAAACACACCGATTAATGCAGCACATTGTTAATTACAGCTCCCATGGGACGATGCTGCGCCAGAGAGCCACGGTCTCTGCACCTCCATCACTGCCTCTGTGGCACGGCCGGGCACCCCGCCAGGCCACAGCTCCTTCAGCAGTGGTGAAGGGGAAAAAGAGTTCCTCAAAGAGCTGCAGGCACAGCTTCAGAATGATGGAATAATTAAGGTTGGAAAAGCTCATCCAGTTCAACCCCACCGTGTCTACTAAACCATGTCCCAAAGTGCCACAGCCACACGGTTTCTGAATCCCTCCAGGGATGGAGACTCCATCACTGCCCTGGGCAGCCTCTGCCAGGGCTTCACCACTCTGCCAGTAAAAAAATTGTTCCTAATATCCAATCTAAACCTCCCCTGGCACAACTCGAGGTCTTCATCCTCCAGAGAGCTATCCAAGGGTGTGCAAAACTAATTCTGACTCCACCACACAGGGATGCTCCCCCATGCAAGGTGGAGATTTACAGTGACTACTGGAGACCAGGGCACTGGTTAATGTACAAGTAAGACATGGTTGCTGACCCCCCTCCCTCCCCACTGTGGGAAGGTGAAAGAAACCACTGCTGAGCAGAAACAGCCCCAAAAGCCACAGACCTGGAGGTCCCTGAGCTGGGATGGAGAGCGAAACGCGCCACTGACAAGACACTACAGCAAATTGATAGCAAGCTGACCAACAAGAAAAGATGATATTAAGGAGATGAATTTATAGCACATCCTTCAAAGTTATAAAAATGCTTTTGGACTACGTGGAGATTACTCATGTGAAACCCGTCAAGTTATGCTTTCTTCCACTTTATTGACAAGGGCTATTAATCTTCTCCCTCAACTTCAGGCCTTTCCCTGCATTCATCTCTCAAGGCACAGACAAGCCACTCTATCTTGTCAAGATAATTACCCATTAAAAAAGGGTGTAATAAACTGTCCAGGGGAGCTGAGTCTGCAGGGATGTCCCAGTCCTGCTGTCATCCCTAGCACTGTCTTGCCACCCCACAGAGGCTGCTGAGCCCAGAGGACACACAGACCCAGCACTCATCCCTTCCCAGCAGGCACCTCAAATCCCACACAGGTCCCAGCAAGAAAATGATAAGCAGTGATAACACAGGCTGGGAAGGCTGGATTTTCCTAGAATCATGGAATGGTTTGGGTTGGAGGATACCACAAAGCCCATTCAATTCCACCCCTCTGCCATGGGCAGGGACACCTCCCACTGGATCAGGGGGCTCAAAGACCTATCCAGCCTGGCCTTGAAAACATCCAGGGATGGGGCAGCCACCACTGCTCTGGGCAACCTGGGCCAGGGTCTCCCCACCCTCACAGCAAAACATTTCTCTCTAAGGTCTCATCTCAATCTCCCCTCTTTCACCTGAAAACTGTTCCACCTCATCCTGTCCCTGCATTCCCCGATCAAGAGATCCTCCCCAGCTTTCCTGGAGCCCCTTTCAGTCTTAGGAGGCTGCTCTAAGGTCTCCCCAGAGCCTTCTCTTCTCCAGACTGAACGAGCCCAACTCTCTCAGCCTGTCCTCATAGCAGAAGGGCTCCAGCTCTTGGGTGATCTTCATGGTGACCAGTTCCAACCCAGTGGTGGGAGAAGCCAGCTCCAGTGCCAAAGCTGTGGTATTGCAGATAAGCAGACATTGCCAGGGTCGTCCATCAGGCACCTTGTCCCAGGTCCCAGCTGCTTTTGGCAGATGGGAATTAGGGTGGTGCACAGAGGGGACAACACAGAGCAGAAAGCCGAGGCTTACAGTGACGCATCCCGACACGGAGACAATAAATCTCTGCTAAACTCACATTAGATCAGGGCCACAAAACGGATGTGACCCCAGTGATTATAATAGCTGGGTTATGCATCGTTCTACAGGGCTGATAATTAATTTTCAAGTGCACGACGAGGCTCTGCGGGCACCCCTCGGAGGAGAGACACAGCTATCTGCTCCAGCAGTGGATGAGACAGGATTAGCATCAATTCCCATCACATCGCCGGCGCTGGCTTTCAGCAGGAGTTAATCAAAATTGTTCACAGTGTGTGAGCCAGAGGATGGTGTCACCTCTGAGTGTCCACATCTCACAAGTGCTGGCAGCAGCACCCGGTGCAGCAGTTTTGGGTGGGCGAGCCCCTCCGTGGAGCAGGGACTCATCCCCCACGAGTGATGCTCACTGCAAACATCTCTGCAACGACAGCCTGAGCTGCCCTCAGGAGCAAGGCTGGTGATGCCCATTTGGACAGTCAGTGGATGGGAAGGAAAGCAGAGCAGAGCAGAGGCATTGCTGGGATGCTCCTGCTTGCTCAGACAACAGTCAACCTTTTATTCCTCAGTCAACAGGAACCATTTATTATCTTAACTACCAGGTGAGCAGTGCAAATCCTCCCCCGCTGGCCTGGCCAAAAAATAACCAACCCCATATTAAGAAGAGAACAGAGAGGAGCAAAAAAAAAAAAATAGAAAGGGAAAAGAAGACGAAGAATCCCAAGTGAAGAAAGAAAATCAAATCAAATCTCCTCTCCCTACTGCCCACGTCACTGCTCTGCATTTATCTGCAGCCTGGTCAGGTGGAGGTGAGAGTACAGAGGAATCTCCAGCCCTGCTTCAAAGCAGAGTTACCAGCCAGCCCTGCTAAATGAAGGCCATTAATTAGCTCTCCCAGCAAAAGAGTAGCCCTTAGGGACTGGGAGAACCTTGTGCTCCCCATGTGGGTCACAGAGGGGGGACACAGCCCCAGGTCGTGCCCCATCCTCCTGTCCTTGCCCCCTCATCAGCTCGACAAACCCAGCGCTGCCCTCAGCTCCCTCCGTCTCCACTCGCAGCACCCCAGCACTTCCCCGTCTGCATGTGTGAGTTATTAAGGAAGTAGAGGCTGGCAGGATCCTTTCCATCTCAGGTGGGTGTGAGGGAGCAGGGATTGGCTGTCCTGGAGGAGCCCGTCCAACTCAGGAGGGTTGGAGACACAGCCCAGCAGAGGGAGCTTGGAGATGGAGAAGGATGCTGAGGAGATCCTACTGGGAGATGGATCCTGGGCTGATCCTGGTCCCAGCTGGACAGTGTGAGGAGGGAGGGTGCCAGGGCTGTTCTCAGGGATAACACAAGCAGCTGCCAGCAGGAATTGCCCAAAACCTGGTGCCCACCCCAGCTCTCAACCCTCATCTTCCTCCCAGCTCTCCCACATATGACCAAGAGCCATGAGCTGTTGGGCAGGAGGACCCCTTGGTTTGGTTTTTGGCATGCAAAAGCAAGCAAAAGCCAGTGTTTCTGTGCATGTTGTGCTCTACCTGAAGCTCCTGGGGCAAGTCAGTACCATTCCCTCTAGAAAACAGCCCCAAATAGAACATCTGCATAAACCTTGCAAAGCAGGAGCGTGAGGAACCACATGGGCATGTTATTTGCTTCACTGTGTGTTATTTCCCCTCTCCATTTATCTGCCAAGCAAATGTTCAGGAGATAATTTATTTGCTGACAAATTCAGATAATTTAAAGACAGTTCCTAGGACATTTGCCATGTCGGGGTTTCAGCTGCCTCCACTAATACCTTGGCCCTGAAATATTGCTTGTTTAAACATTACATTACTATAAAGATGAAGAGATCAGTGGTTTGCAGGACCTGCTCATGCATTTCCTGGTGCCAGGGATTTCTTTATGCAATCAGGAAAGATGAGGAGCTCTCAGCTACCCAAGGCCATGGCCACAGGCAAGGTTTCTTGCACACCCTTGCTGCTGACCAAGCTCACGCCTCTGCATTAGCCACAAGGCTATCTGGGGAAGCTGCAGCACTGGGAAGCCTTTGATGGTCCCCAAACCATCAGATGAACATCTGGGGAATATCTGCAAGGGAGAAAAGATGTGGAAGCACCACCCCTCTCATCCTCAGTGGGGAAAAAACACCCTCAATGATCAAAATTCCAAGGCATGGCCAAATCCAGCCGCCTGCTGGCACGCTTACTATTCCACAAACATCTCTTCCAAAGGGACAAGGGCTCAAATGTCCCCAAGTCCTGCCACGTTGCAGCCTCCAAGGTGCCGCATCGTTATCGGTCTTCAGGCAGTGCCAGGCAGGCAGTGCAGCTCTCCTATCAGTCAGTAAACATGTCACCTCCTCGAGCCTCCAACCATCACCTTGGCAGCAGCACTGTCAGCAAGACAGATCCCCTGCTCGCCTTGTTTACCACAATTATCCCCACGAGCCCTTTTTTAGCTGGAAATGGCTAAAAATGCAGAGTAAGGGGTGAGGAGGGGGCTCTGCCAGGACAAGGTTCCCTGCCTGGAGTGTCACACACCCACATCAAGGGATGGAGGGGATAGAACTCAGGATGGAAGAGATGCTCAATGTACCCAAAGATCCCTTGTTTCAGACAAGAAAAGGGCAAACACCACTCCGGCACCTGCCTGGGGTGATCCACCCTTGGGGCACCCCTGCAGGGATGGGCATGCTCTGGCTGCAGGTTCAAGGCTGGCTAAGCAAGAGCCAAATCCTGACCCTGCACCATCCATTGGCTTCACTTCTCTGCAGCCACCCCAGATTTTAACCTGCTCGAGTGAGACAGGAGCTGCTTGCATGGAGCATCGATGCACCAGTGCCTTTATGCCTTTCATGGGACAAAGGTGCTTCTGCCAAACACACAGTGAGGAAGAGGCAGTTGTCCAAATGCTGTGAAACTATGCAGAATTCAGCCCCAAATCCCCTAAATCTGGGTGGTTTTGTACCCACAGATTACGGGGCCAAGGGAAGGAAGATGTGCATGAGAAGCAGCAGCCCTGAGAGCTTTGCAGAGGGACTGTGCCTTCACACACACACAAACCAAGAAATCTCCACACTTTCCTGGACCACAGACAGCACATCAGGATGCACAAAAAGGCTTTTGTCTTGTCCACTTTTAAGAGAGCTGCAGCCACCACAAGCCCAGCAGACACCTGAGTGCCCTCCCAGGTGAGCAGCTCTGCATCACCCACACTCCCCATGCTGTAGAAGCACCAGCATTTCTTCCCCAAATTTCCACCTGGCTTTGATGCTTAATTCAAAAAAGCCACACTCACAACCAGAGAATTAACTGCCACATAACTTCCTCGAGCTGGGCTGGCAGCTCTGGGGCAATGAGGATGTGGCAGAGCTGAAAGACCATAAGGGGAAAGCAAGCAAAACATTTCTAACACCTGCCCTGGGCTCCCTGCCATCACCTTCACATCCCTGTGCACCCCGTGTGATACAGCAACACCCACCCAAAAGTCTGTGTTCACCCACAGCATCCCCACAGCTCTTACTGGTGCACTTCTTGATGTTGCTGCCCTTTTTCAGTGCGTGCCGGCTCAGCTTGCAGTGGAAATTGTCCTCCCAAAACTCAGCAAACCAGATGTTCCGGCGGTTGTTGTCCAGCGTCCTGCTGGAGAAGTAGCGATCGAAACCTGCCCGGGGAAGAGGGGATGGAGGGGATAAATCTTTGGGATGGCAAGGAGATGCTTAACGTGGCCCAAAAGTCCCCAAACAGAGGGAGAGGAGAAGATAACTCTCTGGGGCTGGAAGGAGATGCTTAACGTGGCCCAAAAGTCCTCAGACAGAAAGGAACGAGGGGCTGGTGAGTGATGTACTCTAAGGACACAAGAGGCTGCAGTGGGTTTGTGTCTGAGCTGCCCCTCGGGGAAAGCTGCAGGTGGAAAACCCACTCGGGGAAGAGATGCAGGTGGAAAACCCACTCAGGGAAGAGATACAGGTGGAAAACCCACTCAAGGAAGAGCTGCAGGGTGGAAAACCCACTCAGGGAAGAGATACAGGTGGAAAACCCACTCGGGGAAGAGATGCAGGTGGAAAACCCACTCAGGGAAGAGATACAGGTGGAAAACCCACTCGGGGAAGAGATGCAGGTGGAAAACCCACTCGGGGAAGAGATGCAGGTGGAAAACCCACTCAGGGAAGAGCTGCAGGGTGGAAAATCCACTCAGGGAAGACTCTGCAAAGCACAGAGTCTTTCACAGCCAAAACCTTACAGTTAAGGGGATGCCATCAGGCAACAGAGCCAACCCAGGAGGGAGCTGAGGGAACCCACAAAGCGCAGCCCCTACCTTTGACAGAGACCCGTTTGGGCAGGATTGTGACGGAGCCCTCAGCCACCTCCTCCAGGTGCAGGACGGGGGAGATTTTGGAGCCCCAGCTGTCCGAGCCCATCCAGATGAAGTGTCCTGTTTGGTTTGCCCTCTTGGCTGCCTCCAGCACCCTTCTGCAGAGAGAAAACAAGAGATGCTGGTGCTCGCCAGCACCGTGGGGCCAGGGCACCCGTTTCATGGCTGGCCCCATGGCAGCAGGGACGACGACACCGGGTTGTGCTGTTTGTCAGTTGGCACCAGGCACGACCCAGTGCATAGGGATGCCCCAGAGCAAACTGTGCCACTCCTCAGCTCCCTCACCCTCCACCCTCCCCCACCCCAGGCGCACAGGCTGCTTCTCCCACCTCATTTGCATATTTGCTGACTGGTAATTGAATTTCCCCCTTAATTACCCAGCATTAGGGGGAAAAAAAGTAAATCAGGTTATGCCGCAGCAAGCAGGAAAAGCAGCACCAGTGGAGAAGGTGTGTGTGATCTCTGCTCCAACCAGCATCACAAACCATGGGAGAGAGTCCAACCAGCACTGCCAGTGCCCAGCCTAGAGCTAAAGTGGGCTCTGCTGGGCTCAACTGGTGCCATATGGGCAGGTGAGCAGCAGTAGGGAGCTGGAGATGTCATCCTGCTGAGTGACCAGACACTGATCCCTCCGTGCTTGCACGCTCCACCAGCACCAGCCAGCTCAGAAAGGTACTCAGCTCCCAGCAGGTGGATCTGACCCTCTGGGCTCTTCTTCCCCACGGCTCATTGTCCCCTGGGGGGCTTTGTGTGGGTCCCCAGCCACGTGGGAGTGTGGCCAGGTCGGCTTCATCTCACCATGTATCCAGGAGGTAAGGCAGTGACTCAGCCCCCGCCGTCAGGAGCTGATCATTTCAAGTCCAGATGGTGTTTGAAACACATAATAAGGAATAAAAATCCCATACAAATCGAGCAGAGAGTGGAGATGAGATGGCAAGAGGCAAGTGTGCACTGGGAGCCACAGCCCAGCCAGCAGCCAGGGAGATGTGCTGGGTGCTCCGTGCTCATCCCAGGCTGCCCCAAGCTCTGGCACATCCTAAAGCAGGGAGCTCAGCAAAGCCCACATCCTTCTCCAAGCACTAACAGAACAGCTTTAAATTGGAAGGGGGAAGATTTAGATTAGACATTAAGAAGAAATTCTTCACAATGAGGGTGGGGAGGCCCTGGCCCAGGTTGCCCAGGAAAGCTGTGGTTGCCCCATCCCTGGAGATGTTCAAGGCCAAGCTGGATGGGGCTTTGAGCCCCCTGATCCAGTGGGAGGTGTCCCTGCCCATGGCAGGGGGTGGAACTGGAAGGGCTTTGAGGTCCCTTTCATTCCAAACCACTCCATGATTCTATGATCTCCAGCTGCTCACGATCCTCCTAGAATCATAGAATCTTCCAGTTGGAAAAGACCTTTGAGATCATTGCGTCCAACCACACCCATCATGTGCTAAACCATGTCGCTCAAAAACTCATCTACCCATTTTTTAAACACCTCCAGGGATGGTGACTCCACCACCTCCCCCGGCCACCTCATGTGGGGCAGGATCTCCTCAGGGCAAATCCTATCAGACTGGTGATTGACACCCAACCCAAGTCAAGCAGAAGGTTGAGCAACAACCATTCCTGGACCATCTTGCCCACCAGCATGGCCCTGCATTTCTCAGGAGAGGCAGCACTTCACCTTCCAGGCTCCCAAAGTGGCATGAGGGTCAGGGTCACGGCAGTCTCCATGCCCAGGCTAAACCCATGCTTACCCAATGCAAGGGGGGGGGGGGTGTAAACCACCATTCACAGGATGTAATCCGATTTGGATAGGTAAATGTTTACAAACCCCAATTAATGGGGTTTGCCATTTACACAGCGAGGTAAATCCCCCATTTCTCACCACACACCAACGTAAATGTCAGGTTTGCAGACATTTCTATTAAGGAAGGCAAAAAAGAAACTCGGAGCGTTTGCACATCTGATGTAAACTGATTTAAAATCGCAGTTTACTCACATTTACATAATGTTTGCTGATTAATAAATTAGATACTTAGGAAATGAGGAGTAGTTCCATGTGAATCATTCTGCTCCATAAACAACAGGAGCTGCAAGACATCGTTTTGCCTGCGGAGCAGCTCATCATCTCCAAGGGTGGATGCATCCCCAGCCCTGCTGGGCACACAAGGCAGCAAGTGGGGGGGGTCCCCAAAAAGCCCCCTGGACCCATTTCTCTTCCACACTGGGGTTGAGGCTGCACAGCAAAGAAGAACTGGTGCCTGGATCCTGTCACAGTCGGTGCCCAGCGAGGCCGAGGCGAGCTCTGACCCACCCATGAGTGACACAAAGCAGCCAGGTTGTGACAGCAGCGGGTTCCAAAGCTGATGGAAAGCTGATTTTGTCCTCCTTTGAGCTCTGTGATGCTGTGGTTTGATGGCAGCAACAAACCAGTGGCTGGTCTGAAGTCAGCTCTGGTGGGTGCCTGATGCAGACGTGTCCATGTCACACTGCAAAGTGCATCCTCTCCCCATTGCAGATCTGTCACTGCCACACTGCAAGGTGCAACCTCATCCCATTGCAGACCTGTCACTGCCACACTGCAAGGTGCATCCTCTCCCCATTGCACACCTGTCACTGCCACACTGCAAAGTGCATCCTCTCCCCATTGCACACCTGTCACTGCCACACTGCAAGGTGCATCCTCTCCCCATTGCAGATCTGTCACTGCCACACTGCAAAGTGCATCCTCTCCCCATTGCACACCTGTCACTGCCACACTGCAAGGTGCATCCTCTCCCCATTGCAGATCTGTCACTGCCACACTGCAAGGTGCATCCTCACCCCATTGCAGATCTGTCACTGCCACACTGCAAGGTGCATCCTCTCCCTATTGCAGATCTGTCACTGCCACACTGCAAGGTGCATCCTCACCCCATTGCAGACCTGTCACTGCCACACTGCAAGGTGCAACCTCACCCCATTGCAGACCTGTCCTGCCACGCTGCAAAGCAGCTACACAGGAACATCTACACCACGCTGCAGGCACATCTGCTCCGTGGTGCTGACACATCTGCACACTGCAGGCATAGCTGTCTCCTGTTGCCTGGCTCTTGCCATTAGCATCCTGCATCCCACGTCCCAGACAGCAGCACAGAGAGAGGACGTGTTGGGTTCAGAGCAGGGGCCCTGCAGGGTTTCCCCATCCCAGCCTCCCCTCCCCTCCCAGCCAGGCCAGCCCCTCCGCACCTGATATCGTCTTCGTTAGCAAAGATGATGACGGCTCGCGCGTGGGAGGTCTCCAGGAGCCGGCGGATGATCTTGTCAAACTCTCCTGGCTTGGGCTCTCGTGGGATCTTCACAGACTGGGCCACACACACCCCTCCTGCAGCAGAGAGAGCCCAGCACTGAGATGCCTCTGCGAGTCCCCGTTGCCTGAGGACAGCCCCTCTCCCAGGCTCCTCAACCCCACATCGGGCATGTGGAGGTCCCCCCAGCTCACCTGCGCTCCCACCCCAGTGAGGGGCTCAGCACTGTGCCATCTCTGCAGCCCATCATCCCCTTCCCTCCACATATCCCCTGGACATGTTCCCAAGCCTTCTCCTTACACCTCTCCTCCCAGATCTCAACCCTTCCACACGGCCTTCCCTCCCATTCTGCATCTCCATAGCTTATCTCTGCCTTCCACCCACTGCTCTTAGTGTCATCTCAAGCCCCAACCACATCAGACCCCATCCCAGCAGCTCAGAGAAGGTTTTCCAGTCAGCTCCAAGCACCAACCCCTCACCAGAACAGGGCTGGGTTTTGCAAAATGCTCTGCACATGCAATGGTCAAACACTGGCAAAAACATCCCATGGGATGAGGAGATGGTGGGCTGCAGCCCCAGCACGAGCCTCTCACCCCCAAGACAGCAGCCTGGCCCTGCAAAGATTTTATTCCCATCCCTGCAGGACCAACCCAGCTCCCAGCTCAGCTTTCCATGTGTCAATTGCAAAAGCAGCTAATTGAAATGAAAAGAGACAAAGGGAAGTTGGCAACTGGAAGAAGTCCCCACACCCGGCTGCTGGGATCCCAGCCTCCCGCTCCGAAAAGCCAGGGCCCTCCTGTTCTTGCCTTTTTGCAGATGCCAATAAAAAGAGAGATGGGAGAGCAAATTAAACATCGATGGACCTTCTGGATGTAATTGATGGTCTCAATTTGCATAGTAAATGACACGCCTGCCGCTAAAAGGTCCCCACTTAAGCAAAGGTCAGAGTAATTAGCACACGGTGGCAGGGAGAGATTTCCCAGCTTAAGGCCCTGGAGAGGAGCAGGGAGAGGATGAGATGGGGAGAGGTGGAGGCTTCTGGGATGGAAGGAAGTTGGAGTAATTTCACCCCTTGCAGCCAAATAACAGAGAGAGGCAGAGGATCTGATGGGTGCTGAGCACACAGCAAGGGAGGCTCCAGAGATGGGGATAAGAGCATCCCCAAAGGGAACACCTCCTGGATGGGAAAGCATCACCCACCCCTTGCCCTGCGCAGTCCAAACACGGGGAGAGGAGGTTTTCTTCTCTTTTTCTTTCCTGTGGTGAGAAATTGGACCAATTTGCTGTTTGTTTCCCATATGGGGAGCCAGATGGAGAGGAGGGAGTGGGATAAACAGACTCCAGGACAGACAGATCAGCCAGGAGAGATTGGGCAGCAGCAGGCAGTGCCTGCAGGATGGGGACACCCCTGCCCGGGGGTGCTCGGCCCCTGTCACCAACGAGCCCCCCCCCCCGGCCACCCCAGGGCAGCACCCAGAGCCACAGCCCTGGCTAAGAAGCCTGTGCAGCCTAATTACAGTTTCCATGGCAATAAAAGGAGAAAATCCAACAAAAGCAGCAGTTTGCAAACACAAGAGCCTTCCTAAAGCCCCAGCGTGGGTGTGTGCACACACAAGGGATAGCCCAGGGCTGGCACAAGCACACACTCATGTGCCACTGGGCACCCACACCATGAGGCTCCCATGCTGTGTGTGCTCTGCTCTGGGCTCATGTAAGCACAGGAGGGCACATCCTGTGACAAGTGTTCCACCATAACACATGGCCCTGCACACAAATGTGCCCACCAGCGTGTGGCACTGGGACATAGAGGCTCTGGGCATGCACACAGCAGCTACAACTCTGGCCCCTTCCCAGCACAGTGAGAGCAAAGCCACCTTCAAGACTCTTTGGGAGAGCAGCAAGGCTCTGCACTGGGCTCCTCCACAAGGGTTTTATTCCCCTCACCCCACACAGCAACTTGGAGCATCCCCAAGATCCCATGTTCTGCCCATGGTGCTGGGACCCTGAACCCCCATGTGGAGGATGCTCAGCAAAAGCAAGCTGCTCACAGGTAGAGGATAAACCTTGCAAAGGCAGCAGGTGGCCTTGGGTGACCTTGTGGCATGGACCATCTTCTGATTTGCATGGGAAGAGGGGGTGGCAGAGGAGAAGAGCCCATAAGTAAATAAGAAAAGAGATTAAATCGATGGCAATTCAGAAATTACCAGGTTGTTTGGCAGCTTTGTTAAATCAAACTAAAGAGGAATGCAACAAAAAAAAGGGATCCAGGCAATTAGGGCATCATGAGGACCTCATTAACGCAGAGGCTGGAGAGCCCAGAGCATAAGTACAATGCACCCAGACCACCACGAGGGGAAAGCAGGGATGGGGACCCTGGAAGCCAGGAGAAAACTGCCCCGAGGGTGGACATGGATGGCTGCAACCCCTGGCTGCACCTCAAGGTTTATTACAGCTCATTTGGGCTCTCTGAGCTTAAAAATAACAAACCCAGCCCAGGTAAAAGCCCTCAAAGGGTCTTGGAAGGCCCACATTCCCACAGTGCCCTCCTCCAGTCTGCACGTCGGTGCTGGCAACACTGCTTCATGTTTTCATCATCTTAATGTATAAAATCTTCTTAATAGCAAAAAAAAAAAAAGAAGAGGTCAAGGGAGCCAGGGGGAGGTGGTAGTGGTGGGCAGAGCTGGGGGTTTCGGGGCAGCCCAGCTCACCTCCAGCAGCCCAAGCTCTCAGCACCTGCATTATTCATGGGCTCTGCCATGGGAAGGGGGATTTGCCAAGCGATGCTCCTGCTGTCTTTGCACAAAAAAGTCCATTTAGTGAAAATACTCCTTTAAAGCAAGAAATCAAAGCAAGGAGGTGGCAGCAATGGGGAGGAGGCAGCCACTTCCCCTCCTCCAGCGGGACGGCGCAGCATCGCTCCTCGACTCAGGCCAGGGTTTGACTCTGCGAGAAGGCAGGAGGTGGGGAACAGGGACCCTTTTTCTCACCCAGCTTTGGAAAATGACCCAAGAGGAGTAGGGAATAGCAGGACCAGAGCAGCACCCCACAAACAGCTGCTGGGCACAGCTTGGAGACAGGCACCTGATTTAAGGATGCTCAGATGAGATCCTTGTTGATGGATGGCAGAGCAGGACTGAAGGGCACTTGCAGCAAGAAACAACCTTCAAAACCCAGCTTGAGCCCATTTCCAAGACTTTCACAGGCTGGGGCAGCAACCAGGCAACTGGAGCTGCTTTCAGCTCCTGACCCAAGCCCCCACCATGGTGGCAGCCTGGTCCCACGGTGGCAGAGCCAGCAGCTTCACAGAGAGGCTGCTGGGAAGAGCCAAGGATGGAATATTCAGGAAAGCAGAGACCGACAGGGAGAGTGAAATGGTGGAGATGTAACAACAGGAGGTGCCCAAGCATGCCCAGCACTGCCACTTGCAGCCCTTTCTCTGCCTCTTGCCAGGGCTCACCACAACAAGCCCACCCTGGTTAATATGTGGTGGCCACCCCATTCCACACAGATGGGTCTTGGCACAGGTGCCCATCAGGGCAAGAGGGAAAAATCTCCCTTGCAAAACCAGGCTGTGCAGCAAGAGCTGCTCTGCAAAAGGGAAGGGTTTGCCATGGGGCTCATCCTCTGGCCAAAAACCCACCCTCCTGCCAGGAGGGACACGGCTGCACCCAGGTCCAACCTAACAGCCCAGTAAATCCATCCAAGCCAGTATCACCCTCAGCCCAGGACAAGAAAAGCCTCCCCAGGAGCAAAAGGCTGTTTATAACATCCCCAATCCCATGGACTTGTCCCTCCCACCAGCATCACCCCCCAGCCTGGTGGGATCTCAGCCTCCCCTGAGCATCCTCACAGCTCCTCCAACGTCTCGCCGGGAGCCTTGGGGCCTCTCCTCATTAAGGTGGGGTTAACACGTGTTGTCAAACACAGGTCAGGGTTTAATCTCCACCATTACAGGCTCAGTGGGAGCGCAGCTGCTCCGGGAAGCAGAGCTGAAGTGCCCTCTTGATTGCAGGTAGATAATAAGCTTTTGCTGTCGCTAACGTGCAGCATCAATCAGGGAGCGCTCTGCCGGCGCTTCCCGCAGAGCCAGCGGCTGCCGAGCGCTGGGCAAACACATCCCCAACGCCTTGGAGAAGAGGGGTCTGGCTGAGCCATGCTGGGAACAGGGATGTGCACGTCCCCCCACTGTGATGAGCCCCCCCAGGCAGCCGTGGGTACCCCGAGAAGGGTTCTGCACAGCCCGGCTTTTGCAAACAGCCCCTGCACAGCTCCTTTGCACAATCCTGGCCTTCCCTTCCTAACCCAGGCCATTTAAATGAGATTCCCAAGCCCAGAGTTTTAATTGGTGAGCAGCCAGCTGCTCTCATGCCCCAGGATTCATTATTCATGTCACTTCAAAGCCTCAGAGCTGATTCATTAGAGGAGAAGTCATTAGGGACTTGGCTCTGTGGCCTCACAGGGACAAAGGTCCTGTGCCATCGTAGGACAGGTCTAATCATGGAGCATGGAATGTCCTGCACAGGGTGAGGGTTTGCACCATCCATCCATCCATCCATCCACCCACCCACCCACCCACCCACCCACCCATCCATCCACCCACCCACCCACCCATCCACCCACCCACCCATCCATCCATCCATCCATCCATCCATCCATCCATCCATCCATCCATCCACCCACCCACCCACCCACCCATCCTTCCATCCATCCACCCTTCCATCCATTGACACTGCAGCATCAAGAGGCTTTGCAATTCAGGGAAAGGCTCCCTGCATCCCATGGGTACCCACACAGAAGCCAGGCTGGGAAGAGCAGTGTGATGGGGAAACAGCCCCGTGTCACAGCACAAAGCAGGAAGAGCAGTGCTGGCAAGTTGCCCCAGGACACATCACAGGTAGCTCTCACCCCTCCTTTGTTGTGCTTGAGCCCTAATGACAGTGATACATAGATTATCCAGCATGAAGGCTGTGATATCCCAGTCCCACTACTGGAAAAGTACCTCCACCACCAGTTTGGGTGTGCCTGGGGACAACAACCCACGTTTGTCACCCAAAACCAGCCCAAACACATCCCCTGGCACAGCCAGATCTCAACTTGTAGACTCCTGCACTTCACTGCAAGGTGGGCATCTCACTCCTTCTGTCCTGGGAATATAAAGTAGGAATCAATGGCAGCTCCTTTACCCCTACATTTTTGCAGCCTGGTCCCACTTTAGGGGTCATAGAATCATGGGATGTCCTGAGTTGGAAGGGATTCACAAGGATCATGGAGTCCAACTCCTGTCCCTGCACAGGACAACCCCAACATTCACCCCGTGGGGCTGAGGGTGTTGTCCAAATGCTTCTGGAATATTGTCAGGCTGTGACTGTTCCCTGGGGAAGCTGTTCCAGTGCTCCACCAGCCTGTGGGGATGGCAGGTCCCTCTTTGTGTGCTCTGGGCTCTGCATCACACATTGCCATCACCAGAGGCTCCTGGCTGCCTGCCTCACCCCTGGAACCAGCTCAGCTGCTGCTCTTCAGTGTTTTGAAATCTCACCAGACATTATGAATCTGAGCAATTTGCGCCCGCTTTTCAACTGCCTGCACTGCCAGGCTAAATCAGTAATTAATGAATTTGCAATGGGGAAAAGAAGTGGCAAAAAAGCAAGCCTTCAGCTCAAACCCAGGGCCTTGGGTGGGATGCCAGGGAGCAAAAAAATTCAAGTTTCTCAATAACAGCACAGGCTGTGTCCCTGGGAAGGCTCTTCTACTAAAGACCTAATCAGGAACTCAGGGAAGTCAGGCCCCCCAGCTCCTCTGCAGGCAAGCTGCCCTTTGGGCTGTACCTCCTTCCCCCTCACCCAGCTACAGCCCAGAACCAGGAAAAGCCAGGAGAATATGGGATCTGGGGGGAGTTTTATAGCAAGAATTTGCAGTCTTTTTCCCATCTACCACTCTGCACAGGGAGCATCGCTCTGCAGTCAGTCAGAGGCTGGAGTTTGTTTTCTGTAGCAGACACTCCCACCCATCACAGGGCTCCAGGAGCTGGGTCTTGAAGCACCAGATGAGTCCTTTGTCCCTCATTTATCCTAATAATTTAGCTCATCCCTCCTAGCCCATGGAAAACACACACACATCACCAGTCCCCCTGGGGCTGTGTCTCCCACCTCATCCCATCTTGCACCAGACCTCACCAGGAGCTCCACAGAGCACTCACCTGGCATGAGCCAGCCCGGGTTGCCAGCCCACAGGCACCTCCAAACACACACTGAAATTATTAAAGAGCAGAATATCAACTCAGGCTGCCACCAAAGCCCAAGTTTGGGCTCCAAGCCAGAGCCCCTGTGCCAGCCTCAACCACAACTAATAGCTCCTCTTTGTCCAACCCTGCTCGCCTCCCTCCCCACTTCCACTACACAAAGGGAGCTCTGCAAGATGTGAAAACAAGTGGAGTTAAGAGGTGAGGGCAACACTATTTCCAGGCAGATTCCAGCCAGCAAACAGAGTGAGAAGCTGGAGGGAGCATTTTCCCAGTACCAGCCTGAAGGATGTATCGATTCCACCAGGAAAGGGCTTGAGAGCAGGGAAGGTTTGTAGGTGAGGAAACTGAAGCACATCTCCCTTCAGTCTGTGCTGGAGTACACAATGTTGATAGCAGCAAAAAGAAAAGAAGCAGTGATTGGAAATAAATAGGAAAATAACCCAGGAAGAGTGGCTTCTGCCTCTGAGGAGCCTGCAAGAGTTTCAGGATCCAAAGTGGTGATGGCAGGAGAGCTCAGTGACCAGACCTATCCCTCCCTGTCCAGCACAAAGAGGTGTTGTATCCAGCAAGAGCTGGCACTGATTTTTTGAGCAAGGGGTGGGAAAACAGAGACCAGCACAGAAACTCAGGGGACGGGTCTCTAACCATGATTTTGGCCCATGGGCACCTTCCCGAGTCACACTGTGAAAGGACCTGCTCAGAGATGTTCCATTCAAGCCCCCAGGAAAAAAGAGATGCCACCATCCTTGGTGTTATCAACCAGATAACACCTGCAGGAAAGGATTCACCCAAAACCCAGAGCAGGGACCCTTCAGGCTCTCAGCATCGTGCTGTGAAAAACATTGCCCAGCTCTGTGCTGGCTGCTGAACGGGAGGATTTGGCTGAGGAGCTGAGATGCCAGCAGCAAATAACAACCCTCAGGTGAACTGCAGTAATTGAGTGCTGACTGCACAAGAAAAACCCTCCTCGGGGATGAAAGGGAGCTGGATCTCCAGCCTTGCTCTGCCTGCCCTACTGCTCATCACACCTCGCTGTCACAGGGCTGAAGGTCACTTGTTTTAACTCCTGAACACTTTGCTGGGAGGAATAAAACTCCCTGCAAACAGCACCAGGAGGTACCAGGGGCAGGAACCCACCAGCATCATCCTCTCATCCATCCCAGCTGTCCCATGGGGATGCACCCACAGGGAGCAGGATCCCCAAGGCCAGTAAATAAGCAGGATTAGGAACCTCCAGCTTTGCATGGCCAAATCTGCTCTAAAGTCACACTCCGTGCTTGCTTATGCCTTAAGAGTCAGGAGCAGCTCTTTGGGGGTGACATCGTGATGCATCAACCAAGAGTAATGAACCCTGCTAAATCCAGAAAGAGACAGCCATGAATGTCACATGGGGATGAACAAATGCAACACAAATATATATATATATATATCAGCCTCTTAACTAAAAATACAGAGAACTCAGTGAAGGATAAAACAGCAGAGGGGGGAAATGACAGTGTAAAATTGATCCAGACACATGACTAAGGAGTCTTGCGTTTGGCTGGAAATATTGCCCTCTTCACAGAAGCGAGCACTGCACGTTAGGACACATGGCATAACATGCCAGGCTCACCAGCTGAATTACATAAACATAAATCTAATGCTTCATCTCCAAGAGCTCGGCGGCGGCAGCAGCAGAGATGTCAGTGCACAACAGAGCCAAAGGACTGCGGAGGGGGTCTGGCCTTCCACCAAAATGATGCCACGGATCAGGGGCGCAGGAGATGCTGTACAAAAGGAGACTGGAAATGCTGGGGACACCCTGCTGCTGGCCCTGCCTTGCACCTCGATGTCAAGGTGTAAATAGGACTGGCATTCACTGCCTTTGCAGGATGCTTTGGGGAGCACTATAGAATCACTGAATGGTCTGGTTTGGAAGGGACCTCAAAGCCCATCCAGTTCCACCCCCTGCCGTGGGCAGGGACACCTCCCACTGGATCAGGGGGCTCAAAGCTCCATCCAACCTGGCCTTGAACACCTCCAGGGATGGGGCAGCCACCACTGCTCTGGGCAACCTGGGCCAGGGCCTCCCCACCCTCACAGCAAAACATTTCTTCCTAAGATCTCATCTCAATCTCCCTTCTTTCAGCTGGAAACCCTCAAGTCCAACCATACCTGTCCACTACTAAACCACGACTCTGAGCACCTCATCTACCCATCTCTTAAATACCTCCAGGAATGGGGAGTCCACCACTTCCCTGGGCCCCCTGTTCCAGTGCCTCAGAACCCTTTCAATGAAGAATTCCTAATCCGAACCTTCTCTGGTGCAACTCTAGGCTAACAACTTGATTTTAAAATGGCCAAAGAAAATTCATCATTGCCAAACTCGACACCTCTGCAATTCTAGCACCCAAAAAAACCATCTCTGTAGCAAATGATGACTCTCCAGTCATCAGAGTAAGCATCAGCAATCGCCAGGAGCCCACAACACAACTGCAATAGGTAAAACACAGTCACACTTCCAAGTCTTGGTAGGGCACAGCCAGATCCTGTGGCAAGAAGAATCTGTCCCCAGGGTGAGTTTCTTCTCCCCCCGCTGGCAGAGGGGGTCGGTTTGTGCCTTGAGCAGAAATCCTTTCCACTGCACCAGTGAAGGCTTTCACATGAGGCTTTGCTAAAAATTGAAACTGAAGGTCAAGTTGATAATGCATCAGAAAGCAAACAGCTTGAATGCTAACTGCTAACTACAGCAATGAGCATTATTGCCTGATGGAAATAAAAACTGACTCTGAAGGCTCGGGCTTGGCATGAGAAATGAAGTGGAGAGCTGCTCTGGAGGAGAGCAGGGAGATGCTCACTCTGATCCCAGAGTCGGGTGGGAAACCCACAAGGGGCTGGCATAAATACCCCAGCGTGGGTGAACCCCACCACTTGGCAAACTGCTGGCAAGCCCTGGGCAGAGGCCAGATCCTGAGCCAACCACCAGCCCTTTTCCATCACTTTGACAAGCTGGAGGCACCTTGAAGCAGCAATAAATCTCGGGACCATTTATACAGCCAGAGATGTGCAAATGAGAGCCAGGCATATAAGAACAGACTATAAAAGAAGGGGATGGATCCTTTGCCTATTCCCAGCAGCTCTGTGCTGATGTAAAGCCTTTTGGTGTCCCTATTTATACTGCAAAGCCTTTTGGTGTCCCTATTTATGCTGTAAAGAGTTTTGGTATCCCTAATTTATGGTGCAAAGCCTTTTGGTGTCTCTATTTATGCTCTAAAGAGTTTTGGTGTTCCTATTTGGGGTGCAAAGCCTTTTGGTGTCCCTGTTTATGCTGTAAAGAGTTTTGGTGTCCCTAATTTATGGTGCAATGCCTTTTGGTGTCCCTATTTATGCTGTAAAGCCTTTTGGTGTCCCTGTTTCTGGTGCAAAGCCTTTTGGTGTCCCTATTTATGCTGTAAAGAGTTTTGATGTCCCTGTTTATGGTCCAAAGCTTTCTGGTGTCCCTATTTATGGGGAAAGATAAAAAGGCAAAGCAGGCACAGCCCAGCTCCTTCCTCCAACCTTGCAGTTGCCACCACACGGGGAAAAGGCCACAAGATTTTAAAATAAAAGAATAAAGGGGCAAAAAGTAAAGAAGAAAAAGCACATTCTTGGTCCAGCTGTGCTGTTTCCACATCTGCAGAGCTGCCCCCCCCACGGGTGAAGGAGCCAGGCTGATCCACCCCCCCCCCTCAGAACTTCATCTCAGATGCTTTAGGGAGCAGCTTGGAGCCCACCTGGGCACCCAAGGGAGAACCACTTCCCCTGGGCCCCAGGCTCAGGCTGGTAGACAACACCTCTTAGAAATAAAGGTGTTCCTGCAGCGCGAGGAGGGAAGGGTTTTACTGCTGATAACGCACAGGCTGCACTTACACTGCTGCTATGCTGCAATTACAGTGGAATTATGCTTTTTGATAACTAAATTATCACTAATGCACATAATCGTTGGGTTATGTGGATACACAATTACAAGACTGCCTCAGCCCCAGATTAATACGCGTGCATTTTGACTCCATGTACACTCGTTTACTCTGCAATTACGCCGTCGTATCAATTAACCATCTGGTTATAGGAATTGGTGGCAACCACAGGTATCTCCGAGCAGAAGTGCTCGTGCTGCAGTGGGACCACCAGTCACGACAACAGCTCCTTACTGGTGCTTGATGGAGGAGGAGCGTGGGTTCGAATCGTGCCTGTGCATCAACCTGCTCCTCTCTGCCACTTGCAGCCTGGCACCCAGAACCCAGGGGAGCAGCAACCATGGATGCAGTGGGAGAGCATCCTCCAGCTGTGCTTGCTGCAGGATAAGGGTAAGCACGGGGGGAGGGAGAGGCACAGGACCACAGAATCATGGAATGGGTTGGGTTGGAAGAGACCTCAAAGCCCATCCAGTTCCAACACCTCTGCCACGGGCAGGGACACCTCCCACTGGATCAGGGGGCTCAAAGCCCCATCCAACCTGGCCTTGAACACCTCCAGGGATGGGACAGCCACAGTTTCTCCAGGAAACCTGTGCCAGGGCCTCCCCACCCTCACAGGAAAGTATTTCTCCCTAAGATTCCATCTCAATCTCCCCTCTTTCAGCTTAAAAACATTCCCCTCATCCTATCCCTGCACTCCCTGATCCAGAGCCCCTCCCCAGCTTTCCTGGAGCCCCTTTCAGTCCTGGGAGGCTGCTCTAAGGTCTCCCTGGAGCCTTTTCTTCTCCAGGCTGAACAAGCCCAACTCTGTGGTGGGTGCAGGGATCACCCTGAAGGTACCAAGACCAGGCACCGGCCATCAAAGCTGCTCAGCACAGTATTACTGTCACCTCCCTGTGTCACCCAGCAGTTCCATCATCCCTGCACTGGGCACCCTGCAAAGCAAGACCTGCCAGCCCAAGGCAGGCAAGAAAACTTCCCTTTTTTGGTGGAAAATCGCTTAAGATAATGCAAAAATGCCCCTCACCCCCACAAAAGGCTGCTTTCCCTTCCTCCTCCCTGCAGTCAAATGAGAATCTCGTTATCATCAGTAGCCAGATGGGGCTGCTGTAGGCATTTACAAACCCAGGTAGGGTTAACAGTGAAGCTGTTAACAGAGCCATAAAAGCAGCTCTTTGCTTGTAGTCCTGGAGCCCTTCCATGGGACACCCCATCCCATGGGACATCCCATCCCACGGGACACCCCATCCCACGGGACACTCATCCTCCAGTGCATCCTATCCTGCTCCCCTAGACCTGCTGGGCACCACACACACCTGATGGCACCTTTGCATCCGTGTATCAACTCACCATCCCTCCCAGTTGCAGGCAGACACAACCCCAGCTCATCACAGGCACCCCAGAACCCCTCAGACCTGCATCCCCACCACGGGGCACGCGAGGCAGCACCCCCCACCATCCAACAAGCACCACACCACCCTACTCCAAATTCTCCCCGCACACTCCTCCTTGCAAAACCACAGCCTTGTGGAAATATTCTGCTTTTCAAGTGAAAATCCTGAAGAGCAGATTCCAGGTTGAATCCCCAGATGGGTTTCTCTGCATATTAAAAGCACAGCCGGTTCCCAGTGCCAGGGCGCGCGCGCGAGACAGAATTAACGCTGTTCCTATTTATAGGGCTTTGATTAGGAGCTTGTCACCTAGAAGTTTTTATTCCCTTTATCCATTTATAAGGCCATAACACAGTTTGAGTGGCTCCAGATAGGCTGGTGTCCCACCGATTTTGCCAGAACTTAATGTGCCATTCAGACACAGTTAAGCCAGTAATAGGCAGCAGCCTGCGCGCTGCGGGGTTTTAACTGCCTCAGAAGCCACCCTTTAGCTCCCATCTCGCCCCGTGCACTCAGTGCTGTGGAGAATCAGAGAATCAGAGAATCAGAGAAGCACAGAATCACAGAATCATCTGGTTGGAAAAGAGCTTTGAGATCATTGAGTCCAACCGCACCTGTCCAATATTAACCCATGTCCCTAAGAAGCTCATCAATCCATCTTTTAAACACCTCCAGGGATGGCATCTCAAACATCTCCCTGGGAAGTGTCTGCCTGTGCCTGAGAACCCTTTTAAGGAAGAAATTTTTCCTAATATCCAGTCTAAACCTGCCCTGGTGCAACTTGTGACCATTTCCTCTTGTCCTATCACTTGACAGAAGAGACCAACACTCACCTCACCACATCCTCCTTTGAGGCAGTTGTAGGCAGTGATGAGGTCTCCCCTCAGACTCCTCCAAGCTAAAGAGTTCCCTCAGTTGTCCCTCATAGGACTTGTTCTCCAGACCCTTCACCAGCCTCGATGCCCTACTCTGGATGCTCTCCAACCCCTCAATGTCCTTCTTGTAGTGAGGGGCCCAAAACTGCACCCAGTACTCGAGGTGCGGCCTCACCAGTGCTGATTCCAGAGGCACCAAGAGGAGAGCACAGGAGGCAAAGCAAGAGGAGAAACCCCAGCACCCCACCAGTCCCTCTGCAGAGTCTCGGGGTGTATGGTAACAGCACCCACAACAGCAGCACTCAGGGATCCTCACCATCCCAGCCCATCCTGGGATCGATGCTCGGCCACCAGCAGGTACCCACGAGCTACTCCACTGCTCCCGAGGCTGTTAATCCCCCCTAAGCATCCCAGAGCTCCCTCAGCAAAACACTTTCTGGCTCCAGACAAATCCTTCCAAAGAATTTTGCTGAGCACAGAGTTTCTGCCTGTCCAAAGCCTATGGACAAGTTAAAGCACCTGCCCTTGGGGATAATTCTACTAAAATTGGGCAAAGCACGCCTTGGTGCCAACGCTATTTTCTGTTAAAACCTGGGAGCATTTGTAAAAGTCTCTTTTTCTGGAATGCACCCAGTGCTGTGTCTCAGCCACGGAGGGAGGTGTTTAGATCAGCTTGGCAGCCACCAGCTCAGGGGATCCAAGGTCTCCTGGGGAGCAGGGAATGGGATCTTGAGTTGCCTTCTAAAAGGAGCCGGCAGCGATAAAACAGCCAGTCCCACAGAGGCACCTTGGGACTGCTGATCCCAGTCCCTGCTGGAAAGCTTGGATCCTTGTTGGACACCACATTGTCCTTGCAATCAGTGCAGGTTTTTGTCCTCTAAAATCCTCACTACCCCAGGATCATTCCCCAAACTGTGCCATCCAGCCCTGCTCATGCACCACAACACCTCCCAGCTCAGGCCAAGAAGCCCAACCAGACACATCCCTCCAACCCCATCCGTTGACTTTCCATGTGCAGCCCCAGCTGCTCCAAAGCCCATGCCGAGCTCCCATCCTGGAAGAAACCCACTCACCATCCTCCCTGGACTTCTGGATGAAGGCCTCCACGCCGCTTTCTCCATAGCTGCCCTCAGAGGCCAAGGTGGAGACGTAGTTCCACTTGAGGGCTTTGACGATGTCCACCATGGCTTGGGCCTGGTAGGTGTCAGAGGGGACAACGCGGGAGAAGAAGTCATAGCGGCTGTTGTCACTCAGGTCGGGCGCGGTGGAGGCGTAGCTGATCTGGGGGATCTGGGATGGAATGGAGAAAGAAAAGCATCAGGAGAAGGTGATCTCCACCCCACTGTGATGCCCTCGTCTTGCCCGTGCTCCCAAAGCCCTGCTCTGGAGGAGAGGAGGTGGAAATCAAGGAAGACTATGGGTCAGGTGGGAGCACATGGGGTGTTATCAGACATGGGGTGCTCCACAGCACCCAGGACCAGCAACACACGGAGCTGGCAGGAGCACAAATGCTGCTGGAGCTGCTGGGGACTGCAATGGATCCAGCATCTCAGCAGGGACCTGGCTCACACCAGATGATCAAATCAGCTCAGGTTGACTTTGGCCTCACCCATCACCGCCCCCCATTAAGGAATCAACCGCTTCCCAGCTGCTGAAACACCTGGGTGGGCTTGGAGGGGATGGGGAGAGGTTTGGGGTCTGTGGGAATTCATGTCATAGGATCAAGCCACCTTGCTGTGTCGCCGCATCCCAAGGATGGGGAGACTTGTGTTGGAGTCACCCCATGGACCTTCCTGGGTCTCCCAGCCTCACAACCCACTCCATCCTCCTCTGTTCCTGCTCCCAGACTGCATCTCCCAGTTTCTCCTTTGTTTCTCCCTTATTTTCCTCTCTCTCTCTCTCTATTAAATGCGATACCGGTGTTATAAACCCACGACTCTACCTGAATGCTAAAAGGCCCTTGGAAAGGAGCAGCCACCCTTTCTCCCTACCTGAAAAATAAAAGATGAAAATAAAAAAAGGGAGGGGGGAAGATGGAGAAGGAGTGGGAGAGGGAAGAGAAGGAATCTTTATCAGGGCACAAATAGGATTACTCTCAGTGATGATCTGCTTTGTGCTCCTTTGCGAGGGGCTGTGAGCTGCTCCTTGGGTGTCTGTGACCGGGAGCTGGTGCAGGAGACTCGATTAAAATTCTGCTCAGCAGGCAAGGCACTCGTCTGGCAATCATTTATCCTGGGGAGGGAATGGGGGCGTTGCTCCCTGCCTGCTCTCCCTGCCTTGTCTGCAGCAGTGCTGGCCAAAGGATGGACACGGGGGCTTGGGATGAAGGCTACGTATGCAACGAGTCCGTGTGATGAGGCCAACGGGCATGGAAAGCAGAGGGTGCCGACATCCAGGATTTGGGGGCAGGGATGCAAACTTGCCTTTGAAGTGGGCATGGAAAGCAGCAGCAACAGCATACAGAAGCAATCCCACCATGGCAATCTGGTAAACGGAGGGTAAGCGGGGGGAAACCTCCTCCAAAATCCAGTCAGGGAATTCAAAGTTCTTAGAAAGAAGGATGAGGAACTGGAAACTTGTCTCCATTGTGTATTTGGGCACCACCTGGCCTGGCTCATCACCAGCCTGGGATAATACCGAGGTGGTGAGGGTGGGGAGACCCTGGCACAGGTTACCCAGAGAAGTGGTGGCTGCCCCATCCCTGCAGGTGTTCAAGGCCAGGTTGGATGGGGCTTTGAGCCCCCTGATCCAGTGGGAGGTGTCCCTGCCCATGGCAGGGGGTTAGATTTGGATGGATTTTGAGGTCCCTTCCAACCCAAACTATTCTTTGATTCTATGGTTCTATAAAGAGTGGGGAGTAACCACAGGGCAGGGATGGAAACCCTCCTTGCTCCATTTTTTTGGGGTGTGGAAATCAGCAGGACCAGCTCTCCTGCACTCCAAGGCTCCCTTGTACCATAAAGACTCAGGAATAACTACAGGACAAGAGGGGAAAAACCTCCTTCCTCCCTTTTTCTTAACCAAAAAAAAAAGAGTCAGCATCACCCAGAAGCATCCCCAGCCTGGAGAAAGATCCCTCAGGGTAGGAGAGCAGGCAGGAGTCAGGGTTGGGGGTGCCATCCTGCTCCCCCCAGCCCCTGGCTCAATGGCCCAGTGTGATCAATCTCAAATACACTGCAAACACACCTTGATTTTGGGCCCATTTCATGAGTTCCAGCTTAGAAGCTGCTCTCCCTGCCTCTGCTGCAGAGGTGTTGGCCAAAGGATGGACACGGGGGCTTGGAATGGAGGCCATGGATGCATCCATAGGATAAGGGCAATGAGCATGGAAAGCAGTGGTTCCCACATCCAAGATCTGGGGGCAGGGATGCAAACCTGCATTTCCAGAGCATCCTTTCCAAATTATGTTTTTCTCTGCCAAGTGGTTCAATTGAAATTGATCCCTCCCTCCTCAGCCAGGCACTGGTGATGGAAACTTCTAGAGAATTCCCAGATATTCTCCATGTTATCAAAGAACCCCTCCAAGCTCAGACAGCCAGGACACGTCTGGGTTTAATCCCCAGGTTGCCCATCCTGCTGGAAAAATAAGAAGCCTGGAAAATACCTGTTGATCTACAGACTACGAACTGGAAGCTGTATTTTAATGAACAAATGGAAAGAGCTTTCCTCTTTTACTCTTCTGCCTTAGATGGAAGTGAAAATAAAATACCAGTTCCCAAATGACCATTTCATAGACTTCTTTTGCCTTTTTCCCCCTCTGCCTTTTTGATCTCCTGGTCTGCAATAGCCCAAATCCTGGCACCGGTTATTTTCTTAGATAAAAGACAAAAGTCCTTTTAGGTTCATAAAAGCAAAACCCAGGCAGGGAATTCAAGGTTCTTAGAAAGAAGAAGGAAATTGTTGGGAAGGGGGATCTGGAAACTTCTCTCAGCTGTCTATTTGGGCACCAGGGGTACCTTGCCTGGCTCATAACCAGCCTGGGGGGAATCAGCAGGACCAGCTCTCCTGCACCCCAAGGCTCCCTTGTCCTCTTTATCCAGGAGTGCAGGGATAGGAACAGGGGAAATGGTTTTCAGCTGGAAGATGGGAGATTGAGATGAGATCTTAGGAAGAAATGTTTTGCTGTGAGGGTGGGGAGGCCCTGGCCCAGGTTGCCCAGAGCAGTGGTGGTTGCCCCATCCCTGGAGGTGTTCAAGGCCAGGTTGGATGGGGCTTTGAGCCCCTGATCCAGTGGGAGGTGTCTCTGCCCATGGCAGGGAGAGTGGAACTGGATGAGCTTTGCTGTTCCTTCCAACCCAACCCATTCCATCTATAAAGAGTGGGGAGTAAACAGAGGACAGGGAGGGAAACCTCCTTCCTCTCTTTTTTTGAACCAAAAAACAGAGTCAGCATCATCCAGAAGCATCCCCAGCCTGGAGAAAGATCCTTCAGGGTAGGAGAGCAGGCAGGAGGCAGGGTTGGGGGTGTCATTCTGCTCCCCCCAGCCCCTGGCTCAATGGCCCAGTGTGATCAATCTCAAACACACTGCAAACACACCTTGATTTCATACTCATTTCATTACTACTGGCTTAGGAGCTGCTGCAGTGTTTTCTCTACCAGCACTGGATAGAATTCCCTCCAGATTGGGGAGAATTAGGCAAAAGCAGTGATTTCAGCATGGCCCCAGCCAAGGTGTGTGGGGCTGCAATGCTCCAACTTAAAGCATCAATCTGAACATCACCCTCCAGGGAAGCAGCTGAAAAACAACCGGGCTATTGCACAGCCAGAGCCGTGCAAAGTGGGCAGGAGCATCCCCAGGAGAAGGGGCTCCTGCACCGACCCCACTGCTCCCTGTACCAGCCCCCTCACACCAGAAACAGGATCAGGAGCAGCTAATTCCCTGCCTGTAATTATTAATTTCATGCATATCTTATGCAAACCTCTGGTTCACCGACAAGACGGAATTGATTTAATTAGAATTTCCATCATTGAGCCATTTGGACGGCAGCTTTTAATTAGGGAGAGTGTAAAACACCACAGGGGCTGGAGGAGTGAGCAGGGGCTGGGTGGATCTTGCCATCAGAGCAGAGCGAGCTGCAGCCCCCCTCCTGCTGCCCCTTCCCCAGGGCCACAGGGCCAGGCCCAGCACCAAGACAGGATCCAGCCCTCGACTTGGAGAGCAATAAAGATCCCACACCCCGCTGACCCTGCTCTGTGCCTCGGTTTCCCCAGCTGAAAATGGGGAGAGGGAAAGGAAATCACAAGCAAAGACCCTACACCCCTCAGACCCTGCTCACCAGGTCTCTGTGCCTCAGTTTTTCCAACTGAAAATGGGGAGAGGGCAAGCAAATGGCTCAAGCATCACAAAGCATGGACAGGATAACGAGCTGATACCAAATCATCCCTTTCCCAGCTCCAATGCCACCAAAATGCAGTGAAACCCACGACAGCCACGCTCAGGTGCACACAGTTGGAGGCAGGGAGCAAGGGGCACCCCAACCTGGTCACACCTTTGCTGTGACCTGTCAAACCGAGCGTGTAAATCGGGCAGATCCGATGCCAGGGCTGACAGGGGCCACGCCTGGGCTGCTCAGTCCCTTCAATAAATCTGCCTCATGGCAAAAGGGGAAGTTCAGCAGCTGCGGGAGGATCTCCTGGCTTGAGTTTGCAGCAAGAGGAGGTGGCTCATGCCCAGTGCTGGAGGCAGACGTAAAAACAGAGATGAGAAAGGAAACTTTTTCTTAATGTCCATGGACGTGACTTACTGCACCAGGAAAGCAGCTCTAGTGGAAAAAAACAGTGCTGCCAGAGCATGGTTGCATCCCTTTTTCCAAAAATCAGCTCCTACCCCAGCGAGAGCAAAGCAAGGGATGCAGAGAGCCACGGATGCTCCTCACTGGATCTGAGTCCCCTCTGCCTTCAACATCCCCGAGCCGTGCCATGCCCAAAGAGTCACCACAGATGGGGCAGCCTGGAGGAGCCAAGCAGCTGCACTTTGTTTTAATAAACCCACTGAGGAACAAGGAAAAGAAGTGGCAAGGGCAGGTGATTAATCAGAGCATCCCCCAGCTGATTTCCACCTTCCCAGCTTCCTGAAGGTTATTTACCCACTGAGTGGGGAAGCCTGGTGCATTCCTCACATTACCTCCCACCCCAAAGCCTCGGGGCATCCCTGGTGGTGGAATGATGCCACGAAGGGAGCAGACACAGCCTGGGGGGGCTCAGCACCAGGGGCCTGATCCAGCTCCAGCAATCCAACCCCAGGCAGGAAAACTTTGTGTGCCGGCAGGTGCTGAGCATCCCCGGTTCCTCCGGTGCACACAACAGGCATTGTTGTCCATTAGGTGAATTATTCATGCTGTACAACACCCCTGTGCTAAAAAAAAAAAGCTGCTGTACTTGCTGCCATGAAGAAAAGAAGCTCCTCAAGGTGTCCTGCACATGTCAAGTCCATCCTCTCACCAGCTGAGCACTCGAGCTTCATTGTGTCCCAGCTCGTTGTGGACGGGGTCGAACACCCTACACCCTGACGCAGCTTTTTGAGCATCACGTTGCAGGAGACAGACCTGGTTCCTTTTACACCATCCTTGCTGTGGTGGTTCAGGAGAAACCAGGTAAAGCTGGGGCTGGAAAGCCAGTGGTAAGAGGTGGGAAGGAGCTGAAGCGTGCCAGAAAGCTCTCACAGTGACGCCACAGAGATGCTATCGCAAGGAGCCGAGACCGGGGATACAGGGGAAGGTTTTTCTGCAGGCAGAGCTGCAAAGATGATGAAACCAGCTCGGACAGAGGATGCCACATCTGCAAGTTGTTCCATTGATGTACAGCTTTAATTAGGCAGTGGCAGCTAACGAAGGGCCCGTTATTTATTTATGTAGCGCGGGAGCGATGAAACCAGTGGCAGGGAGGGGCAAGGCTCCCCGATGGTGTGTGGGAGGGGAGGAAGGATGGAGCAGGGCTGGAGAAGGGAAGGGTGCAGGGCTGGAGAAGGGAAGGGTCCAGGGCTGGAGAAGGGAAAGGAGCAGGGCTGGAGAAGGGAAAGGAGCAGGGCTGGAGAAGGGAAAGGAGCAGGGCTGGAGAAGGGAAAGGAGCAGGGCTGGAGAAGGGAAAGGAGCAGGGCTGGAGAAGGGAAAGGAGCAGGGCTGGAGAAGGGAAAGGAGCAGGGCTGGAGAAGGGAAGGGAGCAGGGCTGGAGAAGGGAAGGGAGCAGGGCTGGAGAAGGGAAGGGAGCAGGGCTGGAGAAGGGAAGGGAGCAGGGCTGGAGAAGGGAAGGGAGCAGGGCTGGAGAAGGGAAAGGAGCAGGGCTGGAGAAGGGAAACGTGCAGGGCTGGAGAAGGGAAGGGAGCAGGGCTGGAGAAGGGAAGGGAGCAGGGCTGGAGAAGGGAAACGTGCAGGGCTGGAGAAGGGAAGAGTGCAGGGCTGGAGAAGGGAAGAGTGCAGGGCTGGAGAAGGGAAGAGTGCAGGGCTGGAGAAGGGAAGAGTGCAGGGCTGGAGAAGGGAAGAGTGCAGGGCTGGAGAAGGGAAAGGAGCAGGGATAGAGAAGGGAAGAGTGCAGGGCTAGAGAAGGGAAGAGTGCAGGGCTGGAGAAGGGAAGAGTGCAGGGCTGGAGAAGGGAAGAGTGCAGGGCTGGAGAAGGGAAGAGTGCAGGGCTGGAGAAGGGAAGAGTGCAGGGCTGGAGAAGGGAAGAGTGCAGGGCTGGAGAAGGGAAGAGTGCAGGGCTGGAGAAGGGAAGAGTGCAGGGCTGGAGAAGGGAAGAGTGCAGGGCTGGAGAAGGGAAGAGTGCAGGGCTGGAGAAGGGAAACGTGCAGGGCTGGAGAAGGGAAACGTGCAGGGCTGGAGAAGGGAAACGTGCAGGGCTGGAGAAGGGAAGAGTGCAGGGCTGGAGAAGGGAAGAGTGCAGGGCTGGAGAAGGGAAAGGAGCAGGGATAGAGAAGGGAAGAGTGCAGGGCTGGAGAAGGGAAAGGAGCAGGGATAGAGAAGGGAAGAGTGCAGGGCTGGAGAAGGGAACGGAGCAGGGAATGGAGAAGCAAAGGGTGCAGGGATGGAGAAGGGAACGGAGCAGGGAATGGAGAAGCAAAGGGTGCAGGGATGGAGAAGGGAACGGAGCAGGGAATGGAGAAGCAAAGGGTGCAGGGATGGGATGGAGTGTGTGGAAAAGGAGCTAGCATGGGGCAAGGGTCTACAGAGGGGGACAACATCAACCCAGGGCAGGAACAGTCACCTCCGTTGTCCACACGGTGGAGAGCGGAGAAGAGGCTGCTCCAAGATCCATGGGATAAACTGGGGAGGGGGGGGAGGTGCTGTGACCCCCTCCCAGTGAGAGGGCTCTTCAGCATCACTGCAAACACACAGTGGGATGCAGACCCGCTGCAACCCACCCACCACTGCTGGAGCAGGGCGAGGGGAGCTGTCAAATGCAGCTCAGCAAAGGGAGGAGATGGCTGCTTCCTGCAATCCAATGGATGCACAGATATAAGCACACACTGGGGCTGGGGAGGGCAGAGGGAAACTCTTTACTCCTCACGTTGCTGGACTTTATAATTGATTTTATGCCTGTGCTGCTTGCTGCAAATGCCCTCCCAGAGAACCACTTCAGCAATTTAAAAATCAAAGTACTTAGAGGGCACTTGAAATGCCCTCATGCCTCCCCCCTCAATAGCTGCCTGCTGGGAGAGGGCACGGGACCCCAGCCAGGGCAGGTACCCCCCGTGCTCCCCCAGCACTGGCAGCAAGTCCCCCCTGTTTCAGCTCCCAGTGTTTTACACCAGCACCCTGTGCTGGGGGAACACCGAGGCTTTCTGGCACCCGGTGCCACGAGCCCAGGGCAGGAGGCAGAGCTCTGGCTCCAATCACGTGTGTCATTCCCAAGGGAATGGGCAAGGGCAACGGTTGGCACAGCGGCACCTGGGAAGGCAAATGCTTTGCTGAACCTCAGAGCGAATCCCCCGCGCTTAAAGGTCAGCGGCGGCGTGAAGTGGAAGTTGCCTTCTTTTCATTTTAAGCATGTCCTTGCCATAAACCCAATATTTGAATAACAAAGAGCAGCAGCCACTCTCTGGTCGTAACAGGGGGAGTCATGGAATAATAGAATGGTTTGGGTTGGAAGGGACCTCGAAGTCCAGCCAGCTCCAACCCCCTTGCCATGGGCAGGGACACCTCCCACTGGATCAGGGGGCTCCAAGCCCCATCCAGCCTGGCCTTGAACACCTCCAGGGATGGGGCAGCCATCTCTGGGCAACCTCTGCCTTGCAGGAATGTGAGATATGATGTCCCACGGGAATGGCATCCCCGTGTTGGGGACCACCGAGGAGTGCACCCCGTCACCCACATACAGGGATTCATGGCTGTTTAGGAAGGGTTGAGCTTGTCCAGCATCCTTCCCTCCCAGGGGTCACATGGTTTCCATCCTCTACCTGCCCATCCACCGATTTGCACCTCCTCATTTTCACACTGGGCTGACATCAACTCTGGATTTCACAGAATCATAGAATCATCTGGTTGGAAAAGACCTCTGAGATCATCAAGTCCAACTGTACAAGTCGACTTGTACTAAGCGACGTCCCTGAGAAACTCATCCACCAGTCTTTTAAAACACCTTCAGGGATGGAGACTCCACCACCACATATCAAAGTTGCTGAGGACACCCAGGACTCCAGACGTGCCCTCACAGAGCCACCAGCAGCACCAGTGCCCAGGTGCAGGGCTGGGATGTGGGTGCGAATGGACTCGGTGACATCCTTCCTGCATACATCACGGCTGCTTTGCCCAAGGATCAAAATTGGAGGAGAAAGGGAAGTAAAAAAATAATAACCTAGAAAGGATGGAGGTACCCCCACTCCTCTAACTGTCACTCTCCTGCCTGCTTTCCTGCTGCCTCCCTCCTCCTCTCCCAAGCAAGCATTCACTCTTTTTTGTCTCAGCAAATAGCTTTTAAGTTCCACCCGCTCCCTCTAATTCATATTATTTTAATTATTGAATAGCCCTTTCACTCCTCTCCTGGAACATTAACTCTTTTTTTTTTTTTTAAAAAAAAAGAGGGGACCCAGAAAAATCAAACTCCATCAGCAATCTGGCTTTTTCTTCTTTGCTAACAGCTTCCAGCCCTCCCAGGAGGGCACCCAGCACTCTCAGCACACCGAGACAGTGGAGGAAGAGAGAAGTGGGGAAAGAGAAAAATTTAAACAGCACCCACCCTGGGTGTGGAGGATATTTACTTTGCTCTTTGCCATTTGCTGTGGAGGGGGCTCTTGTTCAAACATTCTTGCCAGCCCAGGGACATTGCTGAGGATAAATAAACGCATGGCAAGGGAGAAAGTAATTATAAACTCCTTTGCTTTCTTGAGGCTGAGACAGAGAGCAAAAGGGAGTCCTCGTCATACTGCAGCCCTCAGTGGGTGTCCCTGCACACCCAGGGCTGGTGGCACAGGATAAGTGTCCTCAGCTTGGCTGACGTCCCCTGGGCTGTAGCAGGGAGTGGTCAGAGCCATCCTTGCACCCTGTTGGTGACAGCTGCCTCCACCCCAGCAGCGAACGCAGCATCCCCGTGGCTCCCCAGCCATTGGGCTCAGGTGTGACCTTACATTTTGGGGGCATAACCCCCTAATCCAGCCATCCCCCAGAGCCAGTGTCAGGGTGGTCTATATTGAGATGCTCCCAACCATCAGCTGCTTGCAGGCAGGTGAGTCAAGACAGTCAGTCTATAGGTAACACGGGCAGGGAGATGGCAAATATGATGGCAAAGGGTATCTTACACCCAGAGTGCTGAGCATCATTCCCAGGTGATGCTGCTCTTGTAGATTGTCCAAGCCCCCTCAAGCAACAGCTGGGAAAAAGGCAAGGGCTGCATCCCAGAAACCCTCAGGAAGGCCTGAGGAAGGCTGGAACCTCTCAAGCCTGGGAGGTTTACAAGAGCCACCATGATCGAGCCCTGAGCAACCCAGTCTGACACCAGAGCAACCTGGTGTGACACCAGAACGGGCACCATGTGGTGCAGGGGGTGGGCTGAGTCCCCCACAGTCCCTTCCACACCCTCAGCCCACCTCCTCCCCCATCCCAGGAGAACCAGCATCCCCCCCTCACCACAAAGCTGGGGCAGAAGAGCTAAAAATCCTGCTAGAAGTGTCATCACAGGCGGGGGATGGAGGAAGGGATCCCTGGGGATTCGGGGGAAGCAGAAGAAGGGTTTTAAAGACATCATCTCCTGCCTCCCCCCTCCCAGCCGTGGAGGAAAAGGCACGTGTGGAGAAATGCTGCGAGAACACCCACCTTGAAGAGCCGCAGGATGTTGGCCACCATGATGGAGACGGAGCTCCCCGAGGCACCGATGACGCCGACCACCCGCTCCGGTTTGGTGATGATGGGGGGGCCCCCGTTGACACAGCGCACCTCGGTGCTGTCCTTCTCGATGAGGGCTTGCACGAAGGTCAGCGACTGCTCCAGGGCGTGCGTGTCCCGCGAGCACGTGTCCAGGATGCGGGCACCCAGGGTGATGTTGGGGAGCAGGTCGGGGTCGTTGTTGATGCGGTCCAGGGCGAAGAGCATGGCCTCCAGGCGATGGATGCCCTTCTCCTTCTTCAGCTCCCCGCAGGCTTTGCCCTCCACGCCCCGGCCGTGCACAGGGAAGAGCCCACCCAGCGTGATGTCCCCGTCGATGCGGATGGAGTTCATGTGAGGGTAACCCTGGCCCTTGGGCTTGGCGGCACCCCCGGGCGCCCACCCCCAGCTCCAGGCACTCAGGAGGAGGCAGAAGGAGAGACGCTCCACGCAAAAATAACCCCCGCTCATCGCCAAAGCCGTGCTGGGGCAGAGCTCGCGGCCCAAACCCCGGCGGTGGTCAGGGAGCAGGTTTGGGGGGGGTGGGGGGCATGGTTCCTGGTGAGCTCCGGCTCACGGTGCCCGTCAGCGGCTCCCGGCGGTGACAACGGCCCCTGGGGAGCAGCGGGTGGCCGGGCTGCACGGGGGTACCAGGCTCTGCATGGCTACGTCGGGAGAGATGTGAGCCCAAGCAAAGCTTCGGGTCCTTCCTCCAGAGACCTTGGGGCAGGGGTGGGACAGGAGAAAGGGAGAGAGGGAGAGAGAGAGAAAAAAAATTAAGCAGGAGCTTAATTAGCTATTCTGGGCTTTCATCGTCAGAAATTAGTGCTGGGGGTTATTGCAAAAAAAAAAAAGAAAAAAAGAGATTGGGGATTCATTGGTCTTTAAATTCACACCAGCAGCTTTGGCTCAGCCCAAGTTGCTCCCAAGTGGAGAGGCTGGCGCAGAGGACCCCAGCTCATTCCATCTCCAGGAGCAGAACCAAGTCAACTTGAGGCTGAAGGGAGCCCCCAGAACCCATCCCATCCCACTGCCGTCTTCAAGGAGCTACCAGGATGGGATGGGCCCCAGGATAGTGCTCAGAGAAGGGCAAACCCCACGTGCACTCCCAGTCCCTGCCCACCCTGGAGCATCCCTCCTGTGCCAGGGGCACTGCCAGGCACAGGGACAAAGCCTTAAAGCTGAGCTGGATTTAGACCCTGAGCGGATCTGGGGAGAAAGCTGCGCTTTGAACAGCCCCTCTGTTGAGTGGAGTCTCCTCCTCTCCAGAGCATCTCCTGCACCAACCTGCCCTTTCCTTGTCCACATCGACAGCCCAGCCAGACACAAGCTCCTGCCCCAGGGAAGCAGCCTGAGGCTGAGGATCTTCCCGAGCCTGAAGATCTCCCCGAGCCTCCTCCCATGTCTGGCAGGCAGGGGTTAGGGACACGAGCCATTCCCTGTCCCCTGCACCATTAACCTCAGGCAAGGGAGATGCTGAAGGACCTGGGAGCTGTTTCCTAACGGGTTTTTCAATCACCTGGCACAAGTCCCCAGGCCTCAAGTTCAGCACTGCAAACCGAGCAGGCTGGGAGCTTAAGGAAGAACTGACATGGCCAGGTGCTGCTGAAACCTGGTGTTACAGATCTGAATCTCTACCCTAAGCACTGCTGCTCCTGCCACTCTTCCTTCAGGCCACTGATCCCTGAGCCAGCAGCTGTTTCCTTGCAAGCATCCGTTATTGACAGCTTCCAGCAGCAAATATTGACAGCACCAAAGGCTCACCCAAGCCATGGGGGGGGTGTTCAGCTTTCTGGCTGCCCCAGGCTCCACTCAAATTAAAGCAGCAAGGATGGATGTGTGCCAAGAGCATCAGACCCCAAGCTGGGTGCCCACAGGGCCAGAAGGATGGAGTGAACAATCCCATGGGAAAGTGGGGGCCAAACTGGTGGTGAAGGCACTGGGTGATGCCCGCAGGCTGTGCCCATGCAAAAACACTGACTCCCGATCTGCATCCCCAAGGGCCACCAGGGCATCAGCAGCCCCAACACCAAGCACAGCCCATGAGGAGCATTTCAGCATCATGAGCTGCTCTTCCCCAAGATGAAGCAATCGAAGAGCAGCCCTGCCCTGTAACACGGGGAAGCACCCTGGAGTCCCAAGGAACCATCCGACAGCATGGGGTGAGATTTGGTCCTTTCAACAGCTGGAAAAAACCACCCATTCCTGCTCACTGCCACCTTGCCTTGCTGCCCCAGCACACAGGGATCTCAGAGGTGCCAGCTCCTCCAGAGCCAGTGCTGGAGCTGGCAGAGAGGACGCAGACCATCCCAGCCCGGGGAGCCTCACCTCTCACCAGCTTCCTGCAGCCCCTTCACCCTGTCTTCTTTTGCTTTCACCACAGAGCCCCTCGAGTGGGCACAGGCTGATGCCACACTCTTGGCTGCAGGACAGCCCTTCAGCCCCTTCCCCATCTCCCAGAGCTGCCCCTGCCCAAGCAGCACAGCTCCCTGCCTCGGTTTCCCCTTTGGGGAAGGCTCTCTCCTGCAAGCCCGTTCCTGCTGTCTCCAAGCAGCAGCTGATGGATGCTGCGAGGGCAGCACATGATTAATGCAAGGCACCAAAACGCAGAGCAGAGCCGAGCAGGCAAATGCATTCCCCAAGCAGGACAGGCTCCAACAGTGAGGCTGAAGAAACAGCTTAAATTAATCTTAGCTCAAGTGCAAAGCCCAGCATGAGCCTGCGCCTGCCGGGTCGGATCCTCAGCCAACTCCAAGGATTGCTGCCCACCAGAGCCAGCTGTGCCGAGCCCCTTTACACCACAAAAGAGGCTCCCAACTCCGCAGCTGCCCCAGCCAGGAGGGCCCTTGCCTCAACTCACCTCCATAAATAATGCACATCCCTGCCCGTCGGAGCCACTTGAAGGCCCATCTCCAAAGTGTTTCTGACAGCCTGGGCTTTTAAGCAACCAGAATTACCCAGTGCCGAACTCTTTGCTTCAAAAAACCAGGAGCTTGGGATGCTGCAGTGCAACACTCGCTCGCCCCACCCTGTCCCACCACTGGGAGAGCCCCCACAAGCACAGCCGTGCTCAGATGGAGCTCAAGGACAAGGATCAACCCTCTACATGGTCCCATCTCCTTCGCAAGAACCGCCTCTGTGTGTTTTCACAGGGGAAAGCAGCTCCTGCTGCAGCCTGGAAGCGGGTCAGGTTCTGCCCAGGGTGAGGAGGTAGATGATGGGAAGCCCCAGAGATGCTCAAACCCCACAGCCAGCTGAAATCAGGTCATTTCTTGCATCCTGCCCCAGGAGTCATGACATTTCTGCCCATCAGAGAAGGTGTGATGGGTCACCACGTGGACCTGCTCCCAGGAAAATCCTCCGAGCCCACGCAGCTCCCACGGAGCTGGCGGTGTCCCCAGAGCCCACAGCCTCTCCCTTTATTCTTTTAAGCTCTTTCCTCTCTGTTCTCTCCCCTTTGTGCCTGCTTTGATCATATAATCTAAACGAAATGAAGGTAAAAATATCACGGCAGGCAAGAAGAAAGCGCAAATAATGGGGAGGGGAGGTGGGGAGCTGGTTTCAATCCCTCACTGAATCACTAGAGGAGAAGGTGCCTGAATTATCCAATGATCCTGTGCTGTGGAGCACCTGAGAACTCGTCAGGAAGGGGCAGGAGATGAGCATCCCCTTGTCCCTACCACCTTCCCCCTGCCAGGATCATCCCTACAGCTGCACACAAGCTGCTGCTCTCCATGCAGCTCAAATCTTGGTCCCATCCGTGCCAGGGATGTGCCCGGCCCTGGGGTGATGCCCGAGCAGGCAGCAGCTCAGGCCTTAAGGCTCAAGGGCAAGAAGAAGGGAAATCCATCCTTCCTCAAAGGTGTAGAACCAGCCCCAGGGAGCCCAGCTCCTGAGCCTCCACGAGGCCGCTCCTCCACATCTGGAGGGAGCTGCACATCTGGAGGAGCTGCCTGCCTACAGGAGGTGCTCACCGAGCAGGGAAGAGCCCTGCCCACATGCTGGGGGTAGCAAGGGGATGGAGCCACTCTCTTGCACAGCTCTGCAGGGATAGCATCACCTCGGGGGAGGAAATCTTTGCAGGTTTGCAACAGGTCAGGTGCAGGTACCCAGCCCCAAGGGTGGGAATAGATGGAGTGGGATGAATGCCCAGCGTGGCTTTTTATCACAGCACCAAAGGGAGGAGCGATGCCGCTTCTTCCCCCTTCCCACAAGCAAATAGTCAGCCAGAAAGAGCCTTTTCATCACCCTCATCCCAGCCACAAAACGGTCACATCCACCAGCTGGAAAGCAATGAAAGGACCAACCAAACCAAGAAGATCTCCAGACCCCAGGTTATTGCCAAGACCAGTCTGACTGGGGTCAGAAATTGCAGAAGCAGATGCCAGGGCTGCTGCAGTGCCAGGACAGGAATGGCCAAGGGGTCCATGGGCAGTGCTCAGCTCCTAGGATGTACCCCTGGGACCCTAGCACCCCAGGACATGGGACTGGTCCTGCACGGTGGCATCCTGCTCCCCTCTAGTGGTGGCCATGCCACAAAGCCACTGGCCAGCACCAACATTGCCATCCACGAAGGCCCCTGGATGGGGCTGGAGAAATCAAACGCTGATTAAAAAATTCCTCTGCGCCACACAGAGCTCTTGCTGCAAAACCATCTTCCATGCCCAGAGAAGCACCACACTCCAGAGACAGGGACTGACCACACTGGGCTTCAGCTCTGCAGCTCCTTCCATGGATCCCTGCAAGCACCACACCAGCCAGGGCTGCACCAGCACCCTGGGGCCACAGCGAGATAGAATCTGGATTCTCCACATCCTGCACAGCCCACAGGTGCTCAACAAGAAGCTGGGAGAGGCACAGCGCATCCCATCACAGGGGTCTGCACCCCAGGGCTTTGGAGCCAAGGTGAGGGCTCACAGTCACTCCTGAGGCTGGTGCCTCTCCACGAGAGGCAGCTGGAGCCCCTCTGCATGCATCACATGGGGTTTGTTTTCCACATTTTCCATCCTCAGCCTGGTGCTGCCGCAGCCCTGGGAACAGACAGCTCAGAAGGACCCTCAAACTGCACCCCAAACTGAACCCCAAACAGCACTGATCGATCCTGAGAGAGAATCTCCCAGTTTGACCCCCCAGCCCTGGGGCCAGAGGAAGCTGCAGAGTGCAGGGGAGCTCTTTGCTGGAGCCTCCCTAGACCTGCCCCTCTGACACATGGATTTTGCAGCAATGAAAAAGCTCCTTCGGAGGGGGGAAATAAATACATAAGGAAGAAAATGGCCCATTTGTCTCCCTGTTTCTCTCCCTGCACGACTTTCAGACAAAACCAAGTCATTTTATTGCCATTAGCTCTGTGGAGCCCGTGCTGCTGCAGGCAGGCGAGTTCATGTCTCATGTGCCATCAACCCAAGCGCCGGCTGAGCGCTAATCATCACAGCTTTATCACTGCTGGCAGCGGGCAGAGCCGAGAGGTGAGTTATTCAAACCTCAGCCTGAGCTTTTTGCAGGGCAGCCTGAGCATCCCACCCCTCTCCGAGCAGACCCTGCTCCCACAGCCCACAGAGCTCTTCCTGCAGCAGGACTGGGATCCTTTGGCTGTGCAGAAGCTGTTGGCTCCCAGTTCAGAGCCAAGGCACTCACTGGTTTTGTGCTGAGTCCAACCCTGTTGCATCAGGACTTGCTAAACCAGGCGAAGGCTGAGCAGGTGACACAGTCCAGGAGATTCAGGCACAGGCAGCCAAGAGGCTGTGCCCAGCACTCTCCTGCACGACCCCATCCCCAGCTGCTGAGGATCCCACCACCAAGGAGATCTCCCCAGCCCAGCCCCGGTACCGTAAGCTCACCAGCATCATTTTGAAAATCAAGGCTGTTTCTTTCCCCACCTGCTATTCCTTTGGCAAGCGGGGCAGAGCACAATATCCCAATTAGTGCATGCTCACTCTTCCCTGCTTGCAAGTGATTACAGGGAACTTTGCTTTGGCTCCTGGCTTTTTCTCATTGCAAAAGCCTTCAGAAGTGCAGCAGAATTCAGACACGGAGGGAGGGGGTGCCAGGTTAGGTTATTTCTCGACAGACAAAACCTTAAGTATTCAGGTCAAGTACCTGAGCATTCGCTCAGAGGAAAAGCAAGGCCACAGCTCAGCAGGCAGTGGCGAGTGGAGACCCCAGATTTTACCATCAAAGCCCGCCCGATGTGCTCCAAGATCCAAGCCCCAGCACCTCAATCGATGCACAAACCAATATCGCAATGCTTGCAGAACTCCAAACCCATCACCAGGGCGCTGACTCAACCTCTCTGCAACCAGAGTCCCACAAGGGAAAAAAAAACAGGTCCCACCACCCTTCTCACTGCCCCAGAGCATCCTCTGAAGGATGCTAAAGTCTGAAGAAAAAGGCTCCCACTGGGCGTGGATCAGACAGGGAGTATTTACCATTACTTATATATATATATATATATACATCCTTAACTGCAGGCAAGCTCTCTCCTTCCCCCTCCCTCTCTGCTGCCAAGCAGGCCAGGGCTAATCCCTCACTTTGAAGGATTGGATGGCACGGTGAGAGGAAGACAAGCAGGATCGGGCCGCGGAGCAAGGAGAGATTGCAGCGGCTCACCCTGCAGGAGGCAGTGCGGGGTGTCTGCCTGCAGCCAACGCACAGAGCTCCAGCCAGGAGAGGCCGGAGGGAGGGAAGGAGCCAGCACTCATCCCCGCTCTTGCCATGTGCGGCAAAATCCCACAATTAATTTCTGATCACCTTCTGCAAATCGGAATGATGCTGGCTCGGAGCACAAAAGAAGCCTGAGTGCCAGTCCCCAGCGGTGCCTGAGGCACTGCCAGGCGTTTCTGCTCCCCATCACACCCACACCTCAACACTGTGGTCTGGCAGCACGAGCCCCAGCCTGGGAAAGCCCTGGTGGGGGCAGAGACCCCCATCCTGAGCCAGACAATATGCAGGGCCATCCACAGCACAAGGGCATGAGGAACCAGACCACCCCAAAGAGGAAACCCTTCTACTAGATCCAAAGACCAAGAGGAAGAGACAGTGCCCGCAGTGGGCACGAAGCCGGAGAGGGCGGCGGGAGCGGGTTCACGTTTGTTATAATAAGGACCTGCCACATCTTCAAGCTGTTGCCTTTCAGGGAAGAGCTGGAAGGGGGTGGCTGAGCTGACAAATCCAGCCTCCTGCTGCCTGATGCCAAAGTTGAAGCACGTGGTACCCTTTTTTGGGGAGCCAGCAGGTTCCTCCATAGGGCGACATTGGCACCCGGGGCTGGACCACAGCTGCACCCGAGCTGTGACTCCTGCTGCAAAATCCCTTGAAGCTCCCCAACACCCCGAGGTACAGCTCAGTGCCTGCTGTGCTCCCCAAAACAGACTTGCCTATTCCCGCTCAGTCCCACAGGGACCCAGCACCCTCATAAAGCTGGATCACCTTCACTGGAGCCCCCGGCACAGCATCCCCAAACTCAGTCAGGATGGCCAAAAGCAGTGGCGATTTCTTGCACATCCCATCGGAACGCGGCTGTCAGCAGAGAGACAGCAGCTCAGAAGGAGGAGGGTCTCCCCCAGCTCTCCCCTCAGATGGAATGATGCCCAGCACATTCCCCTGCACCACCCCCTGCCCTGGTGCAGATAAAGCCCTGCTCACAGGGACGGAAGGAAATTAGCAGGGTTTTTTTTTTCCCCCTTTTGGCACTTTTCTTGGCATTTTTCCGAGCTCCTCGCTGCATTCAACAGATCAGCTCCGTTCCCTCCTTGCCTTGGGCGAGCGGCCGGTGCTGGTGAGCTCCTCTGCTCACACCAGCCCAGCTTTGTGCCATCCTCCCCCCGTTGAAGCCCCAAGCCACAGGTCACCCGGCGGCGGCGGCGGCACTGGTGGCGGCGATGGCAGTGACTCACTCCGCAGCCTCTCCATCGCAGCCGCCGCTGAAGGCAGTGGGCATCCCCCACCCCCCCCAAACCTAGAGCAGCCAACAGCAAAATAACCCAGCTGGCAGAGTACGGCAAACTCATCACACCAGGAGGAGGAGGAGGGTGGCAGGGCTGCGCCCAGGCAGGCGGTGGGAGAGTTCTTTTTTTCCCCCCCCACTGCTGCCAACTACCCCAGCAGCTCCTGAAGCCAAGCAGATCCGCTCTCCCAAAAAGCACCGAGGAGCCAGAGAGTGCTCGGGTGAGGAAAACAAACCCAGCCAGGAGCGTGTGTCTGCACACAGAGTGGGGCTCCCTGCCCTGAGCTGGGGATGCCTCTGCTGCTCCGAGGAAGGGTCTTACCCCCCAAAGCCCCTCCAAGCTCGAAGGGGCAGCTCCATCCCCACCACCGGCTCTCTGTGCCCCTGCTCTGCTCTGCCCTGCAGTGGGCTCTGCCCGCTGCGGCGAGGCGAGGGCACCCACCTTCCTGCAGCTCAGCCACTGCCACCAGCCCCTGCTTGGTTAACTCCTGCCCCAAAACCCTTCCCAGCCCCATGAGCCCCCCAGCTCCCCTCCCGCAGCCTCCACCAGGGCTATGGGCATCTCTGGGAACAAAGGCTTGGGGAAGGAGGCGGGGGAGCTCGCCCCGTGCTCCCCCACGGTGGGATGCGGTGGGATGCAGGTGATGCTGCGGGGAGGTGAGGGGCAGCCCCACAACTATAACTATGAATGATGCGTGGAGTGGGAGAGGGGCGAGCAGAGGACCTGACACGGGAAGGCGAGGGGGCTGGGGTTTGGGGGGGGTCCCTTCTGCAGTCCCCGCTTCTTGTATTCCAAAATACTTCTTGTATCTCAAGGTACTTCTTGCATCACAGCCCCCCGCCCCTCCCCCGAGAAAACGGGAGAGGCAGAAAATTGGCTGGAGCGGTGCGGGAAGGATGGAGGGGGAAGCAGCGGGGCTGCAAGGGTGGGGAGAAAGGAGCACCCCATCCCCTCCGGGAGGGTTGGGGGGTTCGAGAATGCTCGCCCCGTCTCACTTACCCGTGGGCAACGCGAAGTTGCCGGCGCCCCCGACCCCGTCTCGTCCTGTCGGTGCCGCGATTCCACCCCCCCCGGCCCCGGCGGGGCAAGGGGACCCCGGGGGGGCCCTGCTGCAGGCGGTGGGGGCTGCCCCGCCCCCCCCCCCAGCCCCGGCCCCGGCCCGGGGAGCCGAGCGAGCCGCGAGCAGCGCTCCGCAGCCGCCACAGGGAGGAGGAAGAGGAGGAGGAGGAGGAGGAAGGCGAGGAGGTGGAGGAGGAGGGCTGGGGCAGTTTTGCATGAAGAGGAGCTGGGAAGCCCGCCGCAGGCTTTGCCAGCCTTTTAAAGCACTAGAGCACAGCAGCGGGGAATCCCCGCATCCCCCCTGTATCCCCTCTGCATCCCCCACCGGCTGCATGCCCGCATCCCCTCTGCATTCCTCCCGTATCCCGCCTTCATCCCCCCTTGCATCCCCCAGCATCCCCCCCAAATCCCCCTAGCCACAGCCCTGCAAGACCCTTCCACCGAGCACAGCTTCAGGAAGGATGGTGGACCTCACCCCTCTCGTGCCCTGGTGCCCCAAGGTCCCCTCCTGGTCCTTAGCATCAAGATGTGTTTCACTCCTCCTTGTCCTCCTCTCCCTGCCCATCACCTACAGCCATCATCACAGCCATGAAAACAGCAACAGGACCGGCAAGAGTCTGAGCCTCCAGACCTCACGATGCTAAAGAGCTTCCTGCAGGTCACATCTTTGTAATTTCAGCATTTCCAGAAACGGAGGCCCCCAACAGCTCCCATGGGTGCAAACAAGTCTCACGAGGAGCAGCTGAGGGAATTGAAGTTGTTTAGCCTGGAGAAGAGGAGGCTGAGGGGAGACCTCATCACTGTTTACAGCTCCCTGAAAGGAGATTGTGAGGAGGTGGATGTTGGTCTCTTCTCCTAAATGATAGATGATAGGATGAGAGCCAATGGCCTCAAGTTGCACCAGGGCAGTTTCAGATTAGACACCAGGAAAAGACTATTCACCAAAAGGGTCCTCAGGCACTGGCAGAGGCTGCCCAGGGAGGTGGTGGAGTCACCGTCCCTGGAGGAATTTAAAAGACAGGTAGGTGAAGCACTTAGAGATCTGCTTTAGTAGTGGACAGGTACAGTTGGACTTGATGATCTCAAAGGTCTTTTCCAATCAACTGACTCTATGATTCTCTCAGCATCCCATAAAATTATAAAATCATAGCATTCCTTGGTTGGAAAAGACCTTTGAGATCAATGATGCCAACACCTCGCTGCACACAGGTGCCTGTGGAGCACGGCTCATACTTCGCCAACTTTTGCCATCAAACCACTCCCTCCAGGCCCTAAAAGCTCCGTCATGGTGTGTCGATTCATTAATCCAGTGAAAACACAGCCCCCAAGTAATGGCCATTGACACATTAACTGCTACGATCCATCACGGTAATGACTGCGAGATAATCGGTCACCGGAGCAGATAGAGAGTACATCTGCCAGCACAATGGGATCCCCACCCCATGCAGGAGGGGGATCCACTGTGGGGAGGGCTCCCTGCAGTTCCACCCGCCCTTCCAAGCATCAAAAAGCAAAGCACAGCCCTTCCAACATGCATTTCCAACCTCATCTTCCCTAAGGATTGGTTTGCTTGGAATAGCAAACTGCCAGCCCTGGTGTGGGGACAGCCAGGTCCCGAGCAGGAGGGGTGCTGAGACAAAGGGCTTGGTGCTGGCAGATCCTGTTCAGGAGGCTGGGGACAAGCTGGTTTTCCAGAAGAACTCAGGACTGCTCAGCTCTCAGCACAACGCCCTGGCTGGGCCTTTGAAGGAGCTACATGTTCTCCAGTGTGATTCACTCGCCGGAAAACCTGGCCAGCTGCCCTCTTGCCATTAAAATAAGTGGTGATATTCCCATGGATTCAGATGCTCACGGGATCGTGCCCAGAGCCCTGTCTCCTGTGGAGAGACCAGACTGTTGCAGTGAATTCCTTTACAGCAAGAGCCGGAGTGGTTCTCATTATCATTCTTCTCTGTTGCAGGGGAGGGAAGCCCAGGGAGGGGGATAGCACCATCCGGCCCCCCTACACGTGGGGTGCAACCCCCATCCACACCAGCACCGGTGCCACCTCCCAGGAAGCAAAGCAAAGGGACTTCTGCACCATGACTGATGGGGAGGGGACACAAGGATGGATGATGGTGACAGCCCAGCTGTTTGTCCTACCAGGAGCAACCTCCCACCCCCAAGCAGGGCTCCAGGACAGGCAGCTTTCACCCAGTGTCTGCCTGTCTTAGGAGTCTGTGAGTTATTTCCAAAAGGATCTCAGGGGGTGAGGAGTCACCCAGGCCCTTCTTACACAGGGTGGGCGACCAATGTCACAGAGCCACATTGTCCCCACCATGGGCAGCAGCTGAAACACCTCAAGGACCCACATCTGGGATCACCTGGTGACCCAAGGGATTATTTGAACCAGTGTGAGGTAGGGAAGAGATTCAGGGGAAGGAGGGGGGGTCTGCACCCATCGATGTCCAGGGCCATAAAGCCCCTAGGAGAAGAGGATCCTCCTACCTGCCCCAAGACCAAAGAGCCTCAGAGCACACCAGAGACACCAGGCTCCACATTCATGGGTCACACCTGAGCCAGGGCTGAGGGGGCTCCAACCAATGTGGGAGAAGCCAGGCATAAGCCCCTTCACCAAAAGCAGGTCTCAGAGGCACCCTGAGGTTAAGGTCTGTGCTCCAGGTCGGGTGAAACCCTCAGCTCTGCCTTTGAGGAGTTATAAGGGCATCCCACTCACCTCCCTAGCACCTCATAGCACTGGGGCAGGGCTGTGCCCCAGGCACAAGGACACCAGGCCAGCCTGCTCTGCTTCACCCAGGTCCCACGGAATCACCAGGAGGAAGGTGTCAGGGCTAAATTATGCAGAAGGCTGGGCTGAAGCATCACCTGAATTGCTCCAGCAACCTGCTACCCCAGATCTGATGGAAAGGAATCATCATCCAGCCTTGGGGAGAAGGGAGCAGAGTCCTGGGGTTTGGGGGATGCTCTTCCTGCCGTGGCTGCAGCACCTTGCCTCCTTTCTCCTAACTTCATGGACTGCATGTCTCCCCTCCTCATGTGCCTGTCCCCAACATCAGCCAGAAGCCAAAACATCATCAGGACTCATGTCACCATCGAGAGCACCAAAATAAAATTAACCTTTGGAAATCCTGCTCAGGCCAATGCTGCTGAGCTTCCCCCAGCACGATGGGAAAGGCCACGGCACAGCAGCTGAGCAGGAGGGCAGGAGAACAGACAGGAGATGCCCTGGTGATGTCAGGGAAGCAGCCCAAGCAAGGGTTACCCAAGCAGTTCGGCAAATCCTGCAGAGGTCAGGGCTCCTCCTCTGCACGTGGGTCAAAAGATAATCAAATACTCCAGGACAGCTCAATATTGTCAGCAAATGGATGCAGTTCCTTCCTTCACAGGATCAATACCACTTCATCAGGCTCAAAACAAGAGGAACTGAACAAGTCACTACCTTTCCCATCCCAGAGGCATGGTTGGAGGGGTGTGCCTTGAGCCAGCTCTCTGTTTGCATCCACCCAGGGATCAGAGTGCTCCAGCACCACCAGCAGCCTTTCCCTGAACCTCCAGAGCTTGCAAACCCACAAACAGGAGGTCCTGGCACATCCCAAGCCTGCTCAGCCCATAGGAGTCTCCTACACAGGCACAAGTCTGGATTTGTAGCATCCAGCTTCCCACAGCCCTGGCCCCCATCCAGCCAGGAAGGTCACTGTGTCCACTTCCAGAGCCATCAAGCAGACAACCTGCTTGCAATTTTTATTTTATCTTTTTTTTTAATACAGGAAAACATGAAACCGCATTTTATGGACTGGACTTTCCAGCTTGGCTCTGCAAAAGGCCTTTGAATATTTTATGGCCAAGCCACCACCTCCTCCTTTCTCTTCATGGGTCACTCACGTCAAAGGGATCCAGGCATGGGAACCACACACAGCCCTTTTTATCTGTGGGCTGCATTTCCAGCGCCTGCAGTTGCCTTGGGTGTGGATTTAATTCCCTCTTGGATAGAAGGGTGGGGAAAATAAATCTTTAATTCAAAGTGAATTATTAATAGAACTGTAATTAGCTGTAATATCAGCACAATTAAAAAGCAGGAGTCCCAGCAAGAGCTATTTTTGTGTGTATTTAAAGAAAAATAAGTTTTCAGGGTAAGAGGGGAGGGGAGCTGGGGATGTTTTTCTGGTGTCCCACTTGTCTGGAGGAGAAACGCAGCCAGGAAGAGCAGCAGTGAAGAGAGAGACTCTGTAGGTCAAAGGCTGCTGCTTGGTGCTGGTAATGCAGGAGGAAGCAAAAGCCTTGTTTGCAAGAGAAGAAAAGAGGAGGAAAAGGATTTAAGAGGGAAAAAAAGAAAGAAATAAGAACATGTCAACACTTTTGTCCTGCTCCCTGGGGTTTTTCTTTGCAGCAAAGGAAAGGTTTTCACTGACGTCAGGCAGAGAAGAGCCTCGGCGAGAGGATGGGGAATGGGAGAAGTCTCTGCTGGAGGATTTTGCAGGGTGTTTCAGGCTGGTTATTGAGCAGAGGTGACCCAGGCTCAGCCCCCCAGAGCTGTTTGCTTGCAAAAAGCCATTAAGCATTCCAATTAGAGCTAGAGATGGGATTTATGGAAGGAAGGAGGAATAAACAAATCACAAAATAAAACCAAGCAATGAAATAATTCAGCTTGCTCCCCAAAAAATCCCTAAATAAGAGACCCAAGGAAAGAAAAAAAAATCCCAGCCCTGGATTTCTTTCCACAATAAAGGGACACCTACACACAAACAGCACATGAATATGGGTAATAGATATGGATATTTCAGAGAGCAAAAATGGTACTGACTGCACTCTTATTGGATCAACATTCACACACAGAGTCCATGTTTCTCTCGAGGAGTGAGGATAATGGGATGCCGAGTGTCAGACCATTTTAAATATATATAAAACTCATTATATGCTCCGTGACTAACCAGATTTCGATGGAAAGAGTTGCATTTTAAAGAAATGGATGGGGGGGAGGAAAGCCCATGCGGGCTCGCGGGGAGGAATTAGCAATGAAAGAGGGATGATTCGGCTTCAGGCTGTGAGCGACAGCTCCTCCTCCTCCTCGAGAGGAAGGCTGCTGTGGCTCTGCCAGCTCCCTGGCAGCTTCCCTGGTTGCTTCTTGCCCACATCGGGGGCTGCCAAGCCCCCCCACCAGTGGCTTTCCTTCAGCTCTGAGTCCTGTCTGCATCCCACCTGGGTGAGGCAGGATCCCAGAAAAAACCTTGTTTGAGGTCGAGCAGCTAGACCTTCTTTTTGGAGGCCACCCAAGGAGGGGATTTTCTCCTGGGCTTGTGGGTTTTTCCCCCCAAAAACCACCCCATGGCAGCACTGGAGGGGATGGAGCGAGCGCTGGGGATCCAGCCCTGCTCCTCCGCGAGCAGCGAAAGGCTGAATCGGGGACAACTATTTCATGGTCATACCCATCCCCAGCCAAACCTCCTCCAGCTGCAATGTCAGAGCCTCTTGTCGGGGATTTATTCCTCTCTCCTGAGTGTATCCAACCTAAAAATTCCTCTTTGTACCTCCCCGCCCCCGTGTTTCAGGAGGACAAAGGACTCGCGTCCGGCTTTTGCCGCTCTCTAAAGTCCGGAGTCGGGCAGCGCCAGCTCTCTTCTCCTCGGCAACACTTCCACCTAACGGCAAGAGTGTGGGCAAGGAGACAGCCCTCGGCACCAGGGCCGGCCACCCACCCCACAGCACCCACACGGGCTCAGCAGAGGCCAGCACAGCTCAGCGCACTGATGGATCCAGCCAGGCTCAGACCTCAGCAAGGGAAATGATGCTGGGCTTCCCCCCAGAAAAGACCTTGTGAGCAGATACCAGAGGCTCCAGGAAAGGGGAGTTTTGTTTAATTGAATAACGGAGCCAGTTTGGGGGTAGAAATGCACTAATCCAGCACAGGTTGCCTGGACACTTCACATGCTGGGAGTTCTGCATCCAGTTCTGGAATCCCCAACTAAAGAAGGAGATGGAACTATTGGAACAGGTCCAAAGGAGGCCACTGAGATGATCCAAGGGCTGGAGACCCTCTGCTATGAGGACAGACAGAGAGTTGGGGATGTCCAGCCTGGAGAAGAGAAGGCTCCAGGGAGACCTTAGAGCAGCCTTCTAGCACCTGAAGAGGCTCCAGGAAAGCTGGGGAGGGGCTTTTTCCAAGGGCCTGCAGGGACAGGGAAAGGGGAAATGGTTTTAAATTGGAAGGAGGATGATTTAGATTAGACATTAGGAAGAAATCCTTCACAATGAAGGCGACAAGGCCCTGGCACAGGTTGCCCAGGGAAGTTACGGATGCCCCATCCCTGGAGGTGTTCAAGGCCAAGCAGAGACAAGTTGCTCCCAAGTTTCTCCTGTCTTACTGAGAAAGTTGATGGGGAAAAGAATGGAAAAAAGGAGAAGACAAGTTTCTGATCCTATGAGCAGCTCTCCATGGCAGGATCTGGCCCTGGTACAAAGCATCCTCAATGCTTCTCCAGCCAATGCCAAGCAGCAGCAAACACTCCGCAGCACCTTCCTGCTCTCACCTCCCGCTGACATCCAGCCATCCCTCCTCAACACTAAAACCCTTTAAAAAGTCCTTAAAAATGCAAGAGCTGTGACAGATTCAGTGGTTTCAGAGGAGCTGCTCTGTGTTGAAGAGCATGGGCTCACGTGGCACAGGCCCAGGGACTCGCCTGAGCAGCAAGAGGCTATTTTGGGCAAGCAATTACTCTGGATTTTGAGTCTAAACAATACAGAAACACGAAGAGCTGAGGCACAATGTTACATTGGAAATCTCTCATTATGCACCTTCAGCACCTTTTCTTTTTCTGGTGCTCCAGAGAGCACAGGACCAATCCCTGAGCTGGTGCAGAGACAGCTCAAACTCATCACACCTGGGCTCAGATCACCCTGCAGGACTGTGGGTTTGGGGATGCTGGGGATGCAGCTCTGGCCAAAGCTGTTGTCCTGTTGCCATGGCAAAGACACATGGACAAGGAGAGTCACCAAACCCTGGAGGGACACAGGGCAGGACCTGAGACACAGAGCTGTTTAATAAGCCAGCAATGTTGTCCACACTGGTGCCATTAGCACAGCCATGCATTTTAGGTTAAATATTGCACCAAGCAGAAGCCAATTCCACCCGTGTTTGAAGCAGGGTTGGATGCAATGAGATAGGGCTTCTATTCCCATCCTAGTTTTAAAGCCTCATCTTGCAGCAAGAGCCTGACAGTGCAGAAGTCACCTCTCACAGGCACCAAGGTCCCAGTGACATTATCTGTTCCCCTGGACCAACTTTCATTTCCACCAACCCAATTCTGTCTTTGAAGCCAGGTGTGGCCCCTGTTCCCAGTGCAACATCCCAGGGACACAGCCCCGTCCCCAGCCCTGGCATGGGGAAGGGTGTGTTCCCAAAGAAAGAGGGGTAGAAAGCTCTAGCTGCATTTCCATTTGGATGCAGGAAGGGTTTTTCCACCTGTGCAGACCACAGGCAGCTGGAAATGCTTTCTTTGGAGGAAAAGCAATGGAGAAAGAGGAAGGAGAGAGTATATTTGGTGGTAAAATTAGCTGCAACGGCCAGACAGGACATAGTGCTTCTGCATCAACAGCACAACTAGAGGAAAATCTTTACATATTAACTAATGCAAAACCCACTGATGGTGCAGAGAGTTTATCCCCTCAACCATCCCAGCCAGCCAGCCCAGAGCAGAGCAGCCAGGATGCAGAACAGGGTTGACAGGAGAGCATCACATCACCAGCTCCCAGCCACAAGCCATCAGGCAGGGACCAGTGCTATAAAGCCATGAGATGCTGGAGTGGTCCAGCACCAAAGCATCAGCATCTCAAGCCCCCAGGATACACAGGAGAAAACAAGGAGAGCATAGAGCACACCAGCAAGGCTGCCAGCACCTTGCTTCTCTCCTCCAAGTGCCTGGGGAAGCCATCATATCCCTCTCAAAGGCCTCCAAGCCAGCAGCCAAGGCACTCATCCTGCTTTGAACCCCACGTAGAAATTGCCCCATTCACTCTGCATGCATTGGGATGGATTTACACCAAGGGCTCCTTCAGCATTCCTTGCCTGCTGCTGCAGTGAGAGGAAAGGAGAAAACACCATCCCCACCCAGGGAGTCCTGGGCAAGCAGAGCCACATGGCACCAGGTCAGCCTCCACCACTGAGCCAGCCCCACTGAAAGAACAACCTCCTTCTCCTCCCAACTTCTCCATAATTCATGCAACAACCTTCTGAAAGAAATATCCTCCTCAGGCATAAAATATTCATGGCCTCATACTTTGCAAGGAAACACTGCCTTCCTTGGAGTGCAACCAAACAGTCAAGGCTGGCATGGATTTGCTTTTGCAAGAGTAATTATGGTCCTCCTCGATTGGGTGCTGCAAGGAGAGGGGCTGCGCTGGGAAGGGCCCCCCAAGCTCCCATTGGTGTGCGTTCCCCATGCAAGAAAGCAGCTTTTGGAAGAGTCATTAAATGGCTCAGGAAGATGGGAGATGGATGATGCACCATGAAGTGGTCTCCCAAGAGATTCCCCATCCTCGCAGCTGCATCTTTCAGCACAAGCAAAGCCTCCCCGGAAGAGGCCATCTCCCCCAGCATCACCCTCCAACTGATCCAGTTCCACCTTGGTTATGGTTTTCAGCTGAAAGAGGGGAGATTGAGGTGAGATCTTAGGGAGAAATGTTTTGCTGTGAGGGTGGGGAGGCCCAAGTTTCCCAGAGAAGTGGTGGCTGCCCCATCCCTGGAGGTGTTCCAGGCCAGGTTGGATGAGGCTCTGAGCCCCCTGATCCAGTGGGAGGTGTCCCTGCCCATGGCAGGGGGGTGGAACTGGATGGGCTTTGAGGTCCTTTCCAACCCAACCCATTCTGTCCACCATGGAAATCACCCCTCACACAACCCCACATGAATGTAATCACACACCTGATGCCAGCAGCATTCCCAACCCTCATCTGCCTCTTTCCACTCATGATTTAAATACTGGTCAATTAATTAAGTTGTGCTTCATATTTTGCTCTATTGCAGAGTTCAGCAGGAAGCCATGGCCTCATTCAGCTGCACAATAGTCAAACCCATTATTATTATTATTGCTTTTTCTCTTGCCCAGCATAGGCAGCATCACAAGCTCTGATCACAAGAGCCCAGGAGGGGATGGGATGACCATGCTATGGAAGGAACAACCACCCTTCACCTCTGAGCAGTGTTTTGGGCAAGGTTGCCGTTTCCCCATCCCAGGACCTCACTCATGGCACAGAAATGCATCACCTCCCACTGGCAGCAGCCAGGGAGCATGGAGCAGCCTCCTCACAGCAGCACTTTTCTTCTTTGCTTGCATCTGCTCAGCACTGAAGTAACAGCAGGTGAAGCTGCAGCCCTTGCACTGCACCTGGAAATTTAGAGGTGGCACCATCAGCTGAAGATGCTTTTATTGCTGAGAGAACAGCTTCCCACAGAGAAACTGTTTTGAGCTAGCTATTAAAATTAAGAAATAACAAGTTCTCGCCCATAACCTGATCTATTGCCAGGCAATAAGCCAAACCCCTGCTCAGCCCAGGCTGCCACAGGAGGTTGTCACCCAGATGTGCTCAGTAGCTGTGGGTACCAAACCCCCAGTGCTGGTGGGGACCACTGGAATTGAGGGGACATCTCTTTGGCCGCTGGCAGGATACACTGGGGTGCATGGGGACTCCCACACTGAATCAGAACTCCCAGTCTGGTGACAGAGGGTCTATTAACTGCCACAAGTCAGGAACAAACCCATGCACAAGTAGCAGCATGAGTTTAATTATTCCATCTTGTCCAGTGCAATATGTGCTGTAATAAAACACAGCCCAGATTTTACAGTTTCTCACCCAGAAACCAATTAAATAATTAAAAAAAAAAAGCCTTTGCCACCAAACCTTGCTCTGAGCTTGGGACTCCAGCCATGCCAGGGTGGCATAGCTCCTTGCACCCCAAGACAAGGGGTCCCAGAGGGTTCTCCCATCCACTGGCCATAGGGAAGTCCAGCAAAACCCCACCCTCTGGGACAAGAGGGGAGATGAAGGCAGATTCATCGCTCAGCCCTGAGGGGTCTCGTCAGTGGGGAAGGAGAGGAGGGGGCTGTGGGGTGCTAGGGAAAGAGGGCACCCCAGTACAGGGGATGGGCTTTACAAGGAGAGGGGCTCAGCGTTGAAAACAGCTGGAGAAAGCTGTGCAGTGAGGATAAAAATCCAGGGCTGGCAGTGGTGTTGAATGGGTCCTAGGGAACACTGCTGGCCCCCAGCCAGGCCCACAGGCTGCCAGGCAGCCCAGCCCACAGCCACTCTCCCCACACCAGCGCTCCAGTCGCAAATCTGGACTCGGCATTCCACATCCCAGACTTCCAGCGAAAGCCAGCAGTGCCTTCCTGTGGCAGCCGTCCTCACTGCAGCATCCAGGATGGATCTGGCCATACCAGGCTGCCTCCAGGCCAGGGAGAAAAGGGAGGGACGTTTTGGAGCGATTCACTGTCCTAATACCCCTCACATACGTGGCTGTGGGGGGGACCATCCCCTCCTTCCCCATGCTCAAAGGGGGTTGCACAGTGTGAGCACTCTGTTCCCACGAAACCAGTTTCCCCTCATCTTTGTGCCACAGGTGAAACAAATCACATCCTGAACATCCCTCCAGGAACCTCCCTTAATTCTTCAATCCTCCCTCCCCAGCCCTCCAACTGATATCCCTGAGCACTCTCCCCAAGGATGCTGTGGAGCAGGGCCCCTCCATGCACCCATTAAACACATCTCCCTATTTCAGGGGGATGTGGTCAGAGGTGGGCAGGTTTGGAGTGTTCTCTCTCTGCAGGGACTCTGGGACCACTGATCAGGAACAGGAATTCTGCTGTCCTCCCCCAGCTCCATCACATGGAGCCACCCCCACCCGTGCCGTTCTCCTCGGAGGGGAGACAGCCGTGCGCCTCTTTGGGCTTCAGCACCCACATGCAGATTAGCAGTTGCTAAGCAAGCAATTAATCAGGCCCCAGGGCTGGCTGGGAAGGTGGGTGACAGCCTTGCAAACTCCCACCAAGCTGCTCTCATGATGGATTGGAGGAGAATCAGAGCATGCGAGAAGCCTCCTGCCCCCTGCGAGGAAGCTGCAAAGGCAGCAAGTGCCACACGGGACCTCCAACCTGGGCAGGGGCCATGGGGATGACCACAGCCCACCCTTCCCACTTCTGGTCTGGGGGCACAGAGGGGTGGGATGCTCAGCCCCACGGTAGCTTCCAGCCTTGTGAAAACCCCCCACCTAACCCCTCACTCCTTCCCTTTGTGCCCCCCCCCCCCCCCAGATTCCCTGTCCATGTGTCTGTGCCCTTTGAAAGATGACCCCTTGGCATCACTCGTGTAATGGGAGCTGGGGCCAACCAGGAGCCACCCAGCCCGTTATGGGCAGCCCTAATCCTCTGGCCAGCCTGGATGTCACATTCTCCCCAGGGATGGGCAAAAGAATTCTGAGGTCAGGAACACACCACGTGCCTGAGGGTCCCCTGCTGGGGAAAACTCTGCAGTCCCTGGGGGGGGGGGGGGGCAAAGCAAGCAGCTTGTGGAGGGCTCAGCCCTGCAGCTGGGGTCACCAGTGTCCCCGTCCCCCCCCCCCCCGTCCATCCTTTCCTCAGAGGACCATGCAAGCCCCCATAGGTCTGCAATGGGCAAGCTGCCTGCTGAGAGGGGCAGGGATGCATTTCACCCACCCTAGCACCATCCTGCTCCCCACAGAGGGATGCTGAGACTCACCATGGGGACACATAAATCCATCCTGTAGGCAGGAGAGGGATGCAAAGCCCTGCGGGACCACGTGCAGAACAAGAACTGGTCAGTGCTGGTTCCTGCCCATCCTGCTTTTTAAGGGCAGGGACCAGCTGCAGGCACAGCCCCAGTTCCCACCTCCGTGGGCTCCCAGCTGGGCTCAACCCGCTGCTCCTGCTCCCCAAGCCAGGTGCAGCTCACCCAGTCGGAGGGTGCCCAGCAGCACCCACAGGTGGGCTGGGATAAGCACCAGGACACCTGGATCCTGTGTAACCAGCCCCTTGTCTGCCTCAGTTTCCCCTCACTACGGAAGGATGGGTCCCCTGCCTCACTGATGGTGATATCGGAGCTTCAGAGCCAGCTCTCTGTCCAAACTTGTGTTTTAGAGAGGTAAAGACTACAAACAGAGGTGATTATAGAAGAAAACACATCTATTCAACACAGACCATACTTATCACAAGATGTTATCATTTCTCTTTGAACAGTGTCTGGAAAAAACACTATTTGAAAACAATTTATTACCAAGAAAACACGCTCTCAAAGGAACATTTTGTCTAAACTTTAAAAAAATGCAGTTAATTAGATGGAAATTTACCTTAAATCAAAATATTCCACTTCTCATAATAGTAAGGACTTCTTGTATCACCACAGCTCCAAGGTGATTGCTCCCTCCGTGTCCGGCTGCAGGGAGGAGACAGCCTTCGGGATACCCTCACCCCATGGCAGCGCGGGGCCACCCCACAGGGAAAGAGGCTCCTTGGAAGGGTGTCCCCCCCCTCCCCAGCTCTCCCTGCTGCCGAGTGGCCGCTCCCCGTTAGGTGGCAGCAGGGACCGCGGAGCCACCGCCGGGATGCTCCGGGGTGCCCAAGGAAGTGGTGGCTGCCCCATCCTTGGAGGTGTTCAAGGCCAGGTTGGGTGGGGCTTGGAGCCCCCTGATCCAGTGGGAGTGAGACTGGATGCTCTTTAAGGTCCATTCCAACCCAAACCATTCCATGATTTTATGATGCTGTGGGAATCCCTGTGTCTGCCCACCCCCCAGCCCCAAGATCCCCCTCCATCCTGCTGACACCAGCTTGGTGGGCACCCATGTTTTCCTTCTGCCAGAAAGCAGTTTTCCAGCCCATTTCTCCCTAAAGTTATGCTCTGATAAGTTGGGAGAGTTCTCCCTTGCAGGAAAAGGTGGTGATTACCTCTCAGGACACCCTGTCCCACCCAGCCCTGCTGCCTCTTGTGTCATTTATTAACCCATAAAGTGCTGCACCCATTGCCTGCCGTCACCCATCTCCATAAAGGCCCATTAACTAAACACCCCAGCCCATGGATGGGGACACGAGCCACAGCATCCACAGCAAGTTAGAGCTGCTCCAGCTCCCTCCTTTACAGCAGCAGCCAGCTTGGCCCTGTCCCCTGTCCCGTCACCTCTCTCCCTCCCATTTCCCTGCCTCTGTGATCATCTTGGGTCTCCAGAGCAGGGGATGCTGCCAGCAGTTGAGTAACGTGTGATTATCACCTGAGTCACCAGGATGGAGGGAAGTCCCTCTGTTCCTGATGCTTTTCCAACCGGAGCTGAGTAAAAGGGAAAGTGTCAAGGAATTTGGCTGGGAGAAAGTGTTTTCTTGGAGCCCTGACAAGGAGCAGCCTCTCCTGCACATCTCCTTTGCCACAATGACCGCAGGGTCACCAGCAGTGAGCACAACCCAGGACAAACAACTCCATGGTGTCTGCACCCACACAAAGACGTGTGCGCTGGAGATGCCCCTCCTTGGGGGGAAAATGGGGAGGTGAAAGCAAAGAGAGATGCCCCTCTTGGTAGGAAATGTGGAGGTGACAGCAAACAGCAGCAACTCTGGACATGACCATTGCCTGGGCTGGGTCTCCTGTCCTAGAGGTACTGGGAATGCAGGTGATGAGCATCCCCTGGGATCCTGACCCAGGTGGGAGGATGAGCTCAGGACATGCTCTCCCACAAAACCAGGTGCCTAGCACCCAACAGTGGCTGGAGATCAAGTTTTCTGAGCAGCAGCTGAGGGAACTGGGGTTGTTCAACCTGGAGAAAATGAGGCTGAGGGGAGACCTCATCGCTGTCTACAACTGCCTGAAAGGAGGTTGTAGTGAGGTGGGGGTTGGTCTCTTTTCCCAAGGGACAGGGATGAGAGCAAATGGCCTCAGGTTGCATTAGGGGAGGTTTAGAGTGGACATTAGGAAAAATTTTCTCACTGAAAGGGTTCTCAGGCCCTGGCAGAGGCTGCCCAGGGAGGGGGTGGAGTCCCCATCCCTGAAGGGATTTAAAAGACGGGCAGATGAGGTGCTCAGGGATGGTTTAGTGGACAGGTACAGTTGGACTCGATAATCTCAAAGGTCTTTCCCAACCAAGCAGTTCTATGGTCTCATGGTGGTCTTTGCACATGGGGCAGTGGAGCTGTAGGTTGGCCAGGAAGCTGGAGAACTTTCCCATCAGACAAGTCCTGTGGAAATTCCAGGGGACAGCGGAGCCAGTTCTTTAACTGTGAAGGGCAGGATAAACACGTCCCTTGTACTGTATTTCCCCACCCCGTTGCACTGCCCATCCTCCAGCCCCTGCAAACCCCTTGCAGCACAGAATCACCACCCACCGCAATCCCAACACGCTCAGTGCACGCGTGCCCAAGCGCAGGGGGAGCTGGGAATGGGGCTGGAGCTGCCCCCCACCCCCAGCAGCCCCAGGCTTTGTGCTCCTGCGGGCAGCCCCGAGGAGGTTTCATGTTACTGGGAAACTGGGATGGTGGGATGTTCCCGGGACAGCGCTTCAAACAAAAGGCCATTGTCCACCACGGTGATGGCTGCAGCCCCAGGGCATCCCAGCTCCGCTGCCAGAGCCCAGCAGCACCCCTCACCCCAGGAGGTGGCACAGGGCACCCGTCTCCAGGACACTAAGCAGGTCCCCAAAGCTAGTGGGATGCTTCACCTTGGGGTGCCTGAGTCAAAGCAGCCCCCCTCCACGTCCCCCTTGCCCATCCCACCACCAGCATCTCCCAAAAGGCATCTTGGCCATCCCAGAGGATGGGAGAGGCACGCACTGGGCTCAAGTGTGTAAATTGGACCCTGATGCAGCCAAGCAGGAATTACAGGCAAGGACACGTCCCCACAGGTGCCAGCAGGTCAGGGCATGCGGGAGTGGCTGGTTGGGCATGGCAGGAGCACCCCTGCCTGAGCTGGAACCACTTCCCAGCTCATCCTGCTCTCCCTGTGCCATGTGGGCTCCTACAGCTCACCCAGCACCCTCTGGGATCTATTTCTTAGGGAGCTCATGTGTTTATTTCTGTGTATGGGGTTACACACGTCACACAGCCAGGCAGCACTGAGCCCCTCCAAAGCCCACTTCTGCTGGCAGGGTATCAAAAGCAAATCCCAATTTTTATTCAAAGGAGGGGAAGAATTAAATCTGGCTTCTGGGATCGAGAGGAGATGAAGCCCAAGTCCCTCAGTGGGGAAGGCAGCAGCTCAGCACCCAAGGATGCTCAACACCCCTGAAGTCAGGCTTTTCAGAGACTGTGAGTGAGAAGAAGGATGAGACACCTCATACATGGGGACAGGGACAGGTTAGTGGTTGCTCTGGTTGATCAAGGCATGGGGGGCCCTGCCTCTCCCAGCCTCTGTCCCCTCATCAGGGATATTTTGCTGTGGGGATGGGGGTGGCTTCTCCTCTGGCATGGCTGGAGCTGCCCCACCCTGCAACCCATCAGACAAGCTCTCTCTATAAATCCCCAGATCCTGGAATTTGAGGATCCAGGCCCATTGCCTCTCAGCTGGCATGTCCAGTAGGGCAACTGGAGGGACAGGCAGGGTGGAAACACCCAGAGAGCACCCAGCAGCACCAGGACCAGGCTAGTGACTTTCTACCCAGGTGGCCAAGCCATCAGGCAGCACCTGGCATGTTTGGCTTGGTCCAGGCAAATTTGGTCACTTCTTTCCAGGCACAAAGGGCATCCATACTCTTCATCAGCCCAGGCCTCTCAACACAGGAGGGCTGGGACAGGCCTTTCCACTCCAAATTTGCCCCAAGGCAAGCTCCATGGAGACCCACAGCAATCCTTTTCCACTCTGGTCAGCCCCCCATTTCCAGCCCATTTCCCCCTGGGTGTGGATGTGGGGCAGGCACTCAACGACCCAAATGCCTCTGCTCCAAAAGCAAACAGAGGAGCTGGCTGCCAGAAATGTCTTTTCCTGGGAGGTAATTATTGATTGTGGCCAGTAATAAATAATTCAGCAGGGATTTGCACGCAAGCTCCGAGGTAACAGCAACGGGAGAAAGACAGGTCTCGAGTGCTCTGCTCCACTGCTGCCTCTCCTGCATGGACCTGGGCAAGTCCTTCTGCTTTTTGGAGGAAGGAGGGTTTCTTCTGGTCTGCTGGAAACTCTTCAGGACATGGTGAATCTCAGGAAAGCCCTTCCTAAGGGCTGTGGTCTCAGGATGCTCCACACCAGAGATATCCTCCCAGGAGGAGAAGTTCAGCCCTGTGGTGCCTTGAAAAAGTCAGAAATACAGAGCATGGTGAATGTGGTTCTCCATGTATTGTACTGGGAAAGAATTAATGAAGGCAGTTAATCATCATGGACCCACCTGCTGAGCCTTCTTGCTTGTGCAAACCATCACTTATTTTGCAGAGAAAGAGCAGGAATGGGGGGAAATGTGGGGGTCTCCACTCATCCCTGCAGCAGCTGGAGGGATGCTGGGAGGTCAGAACTGGAGCTACTGGGAGTTGGGAGATGGAATGAATGTTGATCCCAGGCAGGCAGAGCCGAGCTGATTCCTACACTGGAAGAGATGGACATGACAAAAGCAGTGACCCAGACCTGGGTCAGACCTTGCTGCTGTCCTCAGGCACCATCCTGCATCTGAGATGTGTTTTCCCAGCTAAGACATTTCCCCTCCCCTGAGACACCAGGAGCATTCAAGAGGCTGCAGGGAGAGGGTCTCCTATATATAGAGGAGCCAAATACATTCTCCCACCCAAGGATGCTGGAAATGAGAAGACTCAGCTTCAGAGCGAGTTGGGTCCTGCCCATGGCTTTGCATTTTGCAAAACCACTTGCACTGAAGGAGGATCTTCAGCAAATGCTTCTTAAGGTGCAGCTGGGAACCACCAGGGCAGTTCAAGGGGATGCTCCAGGCACAGCATGAAACCTCCCTGGACAGAAAAATCCCAGGAGTGTTGATTAAAGGCATCTGAGAGGGACACTGGGCACCCCAACCACTGGACTGGGCACTAAGAGCAGTGAAACATACTCCTCACCTGGCCTCAAACAAGTCACCTGACATCATTTCTCCATCTGCAAGGCCCAGAACCACATGGGTTAATTAACTGTTGTTCAAGAGGGCTTTGGAGGTGACAAACACCCCCATGCTCTTAATTAGCTTGGAAACCTTTCCAATTACTCAACAACCTGCGCTGAGATTTCTTTTTTTTCCAGAGCTGCCTTAGAGGATCTGGTTTCCCCTTTCCCAGGGAAATTAGCAGGAATTAGGCACCCAGATCCCAAAGGCAGCTTTGCAGGGCTTGGTGGCAGCCACGGGGATGTAGGGCTGTGTGGAATAAGATGTCCTCCTCCTTGGACCACCCTCTGCTCCCCCACATCCCCCTTCCCTTGGCACCCAGATGCTTGGGTCCCATCCCACCTGGAAAACTGGGTCCCATCCTATCCAGATGCTTGGGTCCCATCCCACCTGGAAAACTGGGTCCCATCCTATCCAGATGCTTGGGTCCCATCCCACCTGGAAAACTGGGTCCCATCCTATCCAGATGCTTGGGTCCCATCCCACCTGGAAAACTGGGTCCCATCCTATCCAGATGCTTGGGTCCCATCCCACCTGGAAAACTGGGTCCCATCCTATCCAGATGCTTGGGTCCCATCCCACCTGGAAAACTGGGTCCCATCCTATCCAGATGCTTGGGTCCCATCCCACCTGGAAAACTGGGTCCCATCCTATCCAGATGCTTGGGTCCCATCCCACCTGGAAAACTGGGTCCCATCCTATCCAGATGCTTGGGTCCCATCCCACCTGGAAAACTGGGTCCCATCCTATCCAGATGCTTGGGTCCCATCCCACCTGGAAAACTGGGTCCCATCCTATCCAGATGCTTGGGTCCCATCCCACCTGGAAAACTGGGTCCCATCCTATCCAGATGCTTGGGTCCCATCCCACCTGGAAAACTGGGTCCCATCCTATCCAGACGCTTGGGTCCCATCCCACCTGGAAAACTGGGTCCCATCCTATCCAGACGCTTGGGTCCCATCCTATCCAGATGCTTGGGTCCCATCCCACCTGGAAAACTGGGTCCCATCCTATCCAGATGCTTGGGTCCCATCATGTCCAGCATTTCAGGAGCAGAGGACCAGTGCCTGCAGTTTTGCAGAGCCCTGCTGAGCTGAAGAAGCAGGAATTATTTCAAGCACCTTCTTTCCAGGAGAACCTGTGGAGCTGCAGCTTTCCCCAAGCACCCATTTCCCCATCAAATCTTCTCCCAGGTCTGAAGCACTGGCTAAAAAAAAAAAAAAACAGGGATACCCAATAATTCATGTGTGCACCCCACATCTGCATCCCACACACACCACTGTCCTGCAAACCCAGGGCTCGTGCGCTCAAAAGCAGCAGCATTAAGCCTATAATTTATCAGGTGATTTAGGAATTTGTCCCTGAAACAGGGCTACAGGAAAATACTGCACTGGTGAGTGCTAAATCTGCTCGGGGAGTGCTAAATCTACTCAGTGAGTGAGAAGGAAGGAGCTGTTTAATCAAATTAAAAGGACAGTTTTGGGCTGGGGCTGTTTGGCCAGATGGGGCTTTATCAATGGGGCTGTCGGGGAACAAAGCCAGGAGGGGAAACAAAGGCCCAATCTCTGTCCTTGTCCTCATCTCCTCCCAGCATGGCTGGATGGCCCCACGAACACCCCAACCAGGGACACCCCTGCCTTCATCTCAGTGGGATTCCCAGTTTGTTTGGCTCATTGGGATAACAGGGGGCAGCACCCTGCATCGATCTAAGCCCCGATGGAGGTGGAAATAAATCACTTCTGTTTTCACTATTTCCCATTTCCACTTTCTGGTCTCCCTGAAGAGCCAAACACAAGAGGCTGGGTGCAGCTCACTGGTCCTGCTCCCAACTCTGCAAGAACTGCAGAAACAAAAGTGAAAATTATTCTCCCTGCTCTAATATTGGCTCTGCTGGGATCCAAGCAGCCTCGCACCGCTCCGCATCTCACCTTGCACTGCACATGCACAGAACTCTTTCTATTCAAAGCAAAGGGCACTGCCCCAGGACCCCCTCCCCATGGGTGCAGAGCTCACTGCTGTGCATTGCCAGGCTGTTTCCAAAATTCCCTGGCTTCTCCCATCCTGACAAACTCACTTTGAACACCAAAAACATGCCTTTTCCCTAAATCCCTACCTTTTCCCCAAATCCCTATCTTTTCCCCCTATTTCTTCACATTGTACGCAGTCGTGTGCTCGTTTCCCATCAGAATGTTCCTCCTGGCTGCTGGGAGCATCTTTAGTTTCCAAGGACCACTGCAGCACTGTTTTGCTTTAATCACAGAATCGTTTGGTTGGAAAAGACCTTTGAGATCTTCGAGTCCAACCATACCTGTCCATTACTGAATCAGATCCCTGAGCACCTCATCTGCCCATTTTTAAACACCTCCAGGGATGGGGACTCCGGAACTGTCCTGGGCAACCTCTGCCAAAGCCTGAAAACCTTTTCAGTGAAGAAATTATTCCTAATATCCAAACCAAACCTCCCCTGGCACAATTTGAGGCCACCTCCTCTCATCCTATTGCTTCTTACCTGGGAGAAGAGACCAACATCCACCTCGTTACAACCTCCTTTCAGGCAGTTGTAGACATGGATGAAGTCTCCCCTTATCACCCCATGGGTGAACCTGGCTTGGGGACACTCCTGTATGGACTCAACAAGCTTGGAATTGCCAAAAGTTTCAGGGTTCAAAGCAAGAAAGACCAGCCCCTGTTTTTTGCAGCTCTCCAGTTACAGTCATTCACTGCCACCGCAAAATAAACAGCGAGGGATATTAATAACAACGAGCCTCTGCCAGCACAGAAACCAAATTCCTCACCAGGCTTACGGTAAAGGAGGGGAACTCAAGCACAGCCCTGGGCAAGGACTTGGGATGCTGATGGATGAGAACAGCTCAATGTGCGCTCGCAGCCCAGAAAGCCAACGTGTCCTGGGCTTCATCCAAAGCCGTGGGACCAGCAGGGTGAGAGAGAGGAATCTGCCCCTTTGCTCTGCTCTAGTGAGACCTCACCTGGAGCCCTGCATCCAGTTCTGGAGTTCTCAACGCAGGAAGTACATGGGTCTGTTGGAGTGAGGCCAGAGGAGGCCACAAAGGTGATCCAAGCGCTGGAGAACCTCTGCTATGAAGACAGGCTGAGAGAGTTTTGTTCACCCTGGAGAAGAGAAGGCTCCAGGGAGACCTTAGAGCAGCCTCCCAGGACTGAAAGGGGCTCCAGGAAAGCTGGGGAGGGGCTCTTGATCAGGGAGTGCAGGGATAGGATGAGGGAGAATCGTTTCACCTGAAAGAGAGGAGATTGAGATCTTAGGAAGAAATTCCTCACAATGAGGGTGGGGAGGCCCTGGCCCAGGTTGCCCAGAGAAGTAGTGGCTGCCCCATCCCTGGTGTTAAAGGCCAGGTTGGATGGGGCTTTGAGTCCCCTGATCCAGTGGCAGGTGTCTCTGCCCATGGCAGGGGGGTTGGAACTGGTTGGGCTTCGAGGTCCCTTCCAATCCAACCCATTCCATGAAGATTCTACAGCTGCTGCAGGCAGAAGGCACCTCCAAACTCTAGCAGGGCTCCCTGTAGCTGGGGGGACACTGATTTTAGCCAAAGAAAAAGGTTCTCAGGGTCTGCAAGTATCACCTTGCCTGGATGCAAGGTCCTTGGATGGAGAAGACCCACCATCTCCAGGTCAGGGATCCACAGCCAGGCTCGGCCCCAAAACACCGTGGTGCAAGCAGGGTGATGCCCCTCTTTCTGCAAGAGTTTGAAAACAGGTCAACCTCTTACAGAGAGTTTTTCCTCCTCTTTGCTTTCATTTCTTAATCATCAGAAAGGGACACAGCTTTGATTGTGGTTTAGTCAAAGGACTTTGAAGGGGATTTTAGAAATCCAAATAATTAACAAATAAAAAGTGCCATGAGCCTGGTTCACTTTGATTTATTTCCTTTTACAGCATAAATTTGCCCTGCTGAAGAAGGTTTCCACGTGCAGGTATTGATACTGCCAAGATTCATATTTTTAAAGGTGCCTTTTATAAACAAAACTTGCCTGAAGCTTAAATCCAGCATCATCTGGTCTGAAGTTTAGGCTTCCAACTTCAACCTTCAGCATCAGGATGGCGAAAAGCACCTAAATTGGAGTTTCTACTAAATTTGTGATTGGAGTTTCTGCAGGAATCTGGGAGAATTTGGCACAGTCCTGTCACTGAGAGGATGCTGAACTCTGGATTTCCTTGTATCCCATCAAAAAAACTCACCCTGAGATACCGTGGGAAACCTTGCCCCCAGCACAACAGGGCTCTGGTTTTTGGGATACCTACCTGGAGAGCTGATCTTGGCTCCTATTCCAGATGGACCTAAACCACCCAAACAGATTGCAGGAATTCAGAATAAAGCTCTTTTCTGGGTGTCTCCATCCTTCCCCAGCGCTATCCCTCCCTGCCCCCAGGTGGAGGGGAGTCCCTCCTGCTTCCCCCAGCCAGGAGCATCCCCGCAGCATCCCGGGATGGGGAGGTGAGGGTCTCCATCCTCCCCGCTCTGGGCAGGGGGTGATGATGTTGTCTCCATCCTCCTCCAGCGCTGTCTTCCTTTACCTCCCAGGGGTCTCTCCTCTCTCCTCCCTCCCCCAGCCAGGAGCATCCTCGGAGCATCCCGGGGCGGGGGGAAGCCGGCTGCCCCTCTCCCTCCCGCCGCAGCCCTTTGAATGGACCTATCGCTCGGGGCACCGCCCCCCCCCGCCGTGATGCAGCCGGGCTCCTCCTCCCCAAGCTCCGCAAGGGCTGGAAGCTCCCCTTAGCCTGTTTGCCCTTATTTAATTTCGAGTGTGATTTTGCTATTTTTAGCAGCTGGATCCCCTCCAGTAAGGCTGGGAGCACTCTCCTCCTTCCCCCCGCCTCCCCTTCTCCCCCCCTTTCCTATTTTTTTTCCTCTCTCTCCCCGCAAATTATTTTGACCTGGCTTCCTTCCTCCTGGAGCAATTTTTCCCCCCCCTCTCTCTTTATTATTTATATAAATAAGAGGGGGGGCCTGGCTGAGCTGTGGATGCGTGAGTCGCAGCCTTCTCTCTCTGCCTTCTCCTTTCAGATCCGCATTTGCGAGCAGCAGCAGCCGCCGGGAGGAGGGGGTTGGGGGGGCTTTAATTCTCTTCACAACACAGACCCGCCAGGAAAAAAAAAAAATATATAACCAAACCCCAGAAATCATCACCAGAAAAAAAAAAAAACCAAACCCACCACGAGATCAAGCTGACTGTGAGTGCTGCCTTTCCTCTTTCATTTTTGGGGGTGCGGAGGGGGGGTTTGGGGTGGGACTTGTGGTTGGAGGGGGTCCCGAGGCTTTGCTTCCCCCACTCCCCGCATGCTGGGAATGATCGTGCTCTGTATTTGTGCGTGCGTGCGGCGGGGAGGCTCTGCAATGCCTCTCCTTTATTATTCTGGTTGTTAATTATTGTTATTAATAGGGGGATGCACCTGGCGGGGCTGGGGGGGGGGGAACACGGAGCTTTCCGGCGTGGTGGGACTTTTACTCCACTTACAGGGTTTGGGGTGATGCGAACGCCCCGCTCGTAGGGGGTGGGGGGGGTCGCTGTAAGGTACGTGGGGTGGGGGCGGGATGCTTGGGGGGATGCGGCGATGCAGGGTGGGACGTTGTAGGGTGCAGGGGGTTCGGTGCAAGGTGCCTGGGATCGGTGGAGGGTGTGTGGGGATTTCTGTAGGGTGCGGGGGGTCGGTGCAGGGTGCTGAGGGGTCGTTGTGGGGTGCGTGGGGGCCAGGGCAGGATTTTTGAGGATGTGGCTATGCAAGATGCGGGAGGGTCGGGCAGGGTGCGTGGAGTTGGGACCATGCTAGGGGATCTGACCATGCAGGGTGCGTGGGGGTTCAAGAGGATGCCTGGGGTCGTTGTTCTTGGGGTGCGTGGAGCCTGGACCATGCTCGGGGATGGGGCTGTGCAAGGTGCGTGGGGTCGGTGTTGGGTGCCTGGGGTTGGTGCAAGGTGTGTAGGGGTCAGTGTAGGGTGCGTGGGGCTGGAACCGTGCGTGAGGATGTGAAAGTGTAGGTTGCACAGGGGTCGAGCAGGGTGCGTGGGGTCGATGTAGAACGTGGAGCTGGAACCAGGTTTGGGGATGGGACCATGTGGAGGGTGCGAGGGGTCGGTGTAGGGTGTGTGTAGAGTTGGAACCGTGCTTGCAGATGTGGCCGTGTGGGATCGATGTGAGGTGCGTGGGGTTGGTGTAGGGTGCAAGGAGCTTAAACCACACGTGGGGCTGGGACCGTGCAGGGTGCGTGAGGCTGGGACCGTGCAAGGTGCGTGGGGCTGGTGCAAGGGGCCAGGCCAAGCCCTGTTTAAGGATGGGACAGGGGGAGCACATTTGGGTGCAAAGTTACCCCCAGCCCTGCACCCAGCCCTCCCCGGGAGCTGGGGATGATGCCACACAGCGCTGGCTCCACGCGGGGTTTTATTACACCCCGCAGGACAGGGGCTTCACAAAGCCTGTACTGGTGCCCTTCCTGCCTCTTTTCTTTCTCCCCCACCTCCCTCCTTCCTTTCTTTTATCACTTCCTTTTATTATGCATGCCCAGGAAGGAAGGGGGGGTGGACTTTCCTTAATAGCCGGCTTGGGGGGGGGCTTCAAAGCAGCCCCGTGAAGGGTTTTTCCTAATGAGGAGCTGCGCACATCCCTTCCCAGCCCTGCTGAACAGGCTCTTCAACTTCTCCTCCACTCTTTTCTTCCCCTCCTCCCTCTCTGGTCCTCCCTCTGCCAGGAGGTGCGGCCGGGATCCTTCTCCAGCTGCAATCAGGCTGGATTTCCTGGGCGTGAAGAGGGGTTTTTTTATTATTATTATTTAAGATCTAAGCCACCGTCTGTCTCCTTCTCCTGGGCTGGTTTGTTTAATCTAAGAGTAGGTGGTAGGAGCGGGGGATTTATGGGGTTATTTGCACAGAGAGGTGTAAGCCAGCTCGGGAGGGTGGGGGAAGGCAGGAGCCAAGGGCAGGGGCAGCCAGGAGCATCGCTCCAAGCAGCCAGGTTGCCTCTTGTGCAACCCAACCCTCGCTTGTGCAAGAGGTGGGTGCTGAGAACAGCTGAGCTCGTGATGTGGAGCTGGTGGGGCTGGGAGAGGAGAGTCCTTGTAGCTTATCATCCATAGGGATGGAGAGGGGAGGAGTTTTTCATCCCTCAGCTCCATCGATCCTGAGGCAGATGGAGCCCTTCCACCTCCAAACCTTGCAGAGATTTATCCCTCCCAGCCTCAGGGAGCCCAGCAGTGCCCTGCCCTCATCTCCAACTGATTCCTCCCTGTGTGGAAAGGTTTCTCTCTCAGCTGCTTCCCTTCCTCCATGGCAACCCAGCTACTCCCTCCCTCCTGTAAGGCTTTGATGAGTGTAAGCAGGGCCAGAGATGCTTTCTGCAGGGTGTCTGGCACATCCCACCGGCTCAGGGTGCTCCTGGGAGCAAGCAGGTGCTGCCAAGCCAAGCAGCATCACACCAGGCTGGGGCCATTCTTGGGAAGAGGATTGTTGGCTGGGAAGGTGCTGGGGAGGGCGAGAGGAGCATCTCCCACACAGGCACCCCACTCTTGATCCACCTCTGTTGGAACTGGAATAAGGATTCCCTGGGTTGGTTTCAGCTCAGGAGCCCCTGGGGAGAGATCAGAGGTGGTGGAGGAACAGGTGGGATGTGCACATGCTTTTTACAAGGACCTGGAGTGATAGGACAAGGAGGAATGGATTTGAATTGAAAGGGGAAGATTTCGATTAGACATTAGGAAGAAATTGTTCACGATGAGGGTAGGGAGGCCCTGGCCCAGGTTGCCCAGAAAAGTGGTGGCTGCCCCAGTCTTGGAGTTGTTCAAGGCCAGGTTGGATGGGGCTTGGAGCCCCTTGATTAGTGGGAGATGTCTCTGCCCATGGCAAGGGGGTTGGAACTGGATGGGCTTTGAGGTCCCTTCCAACCCAAACCATTCCATGATTCTGTGCTTTCCCCAGCACCAAGCCCTGGCATGGGGGGACGTAGCCAGCAGCATCCCCGTTGTTGAGGGGTCCCCTCAGCATCCCTGGCTGGGCCTGTTCTCAGTGGGGCAGTGGGGTGAGGGCCATACCTGGCCTATGTATTTTCAGCTCTGGGAGAGGGCACAGCATGGCTTGGAGGCTGCCTTTCCTCCAACAAAAATTGACTTCAAAAGAGACAAACCCATCCCAGCCCCTGCTCAGCCGGCCGGCGTTTTCATTCCTAAAGCCAAACCATACTTTTTTTTTTTTCTAAGCAACTTTTTGCAGGGCTCTGGGATGCTGTGAGTAATGTTTTCAGGGTGTTTACATGACAGCGTGGTTTCTGTTTCTCACAAAAAAAAAAGAATCCGAGGGTGGTTTTTGTTGTTGTTGTTTTGCACTCGTGAGTCATTTCCAGAGGGGGAGTGGGAGCTGAAGTGTGGTTTTTAGCCTCAAAGGTCTGAGCGTGGCTCCTTGCACTGCATAGGTCGCCTGTGCCTGCTCCAGCATCCCTGGTGGGGCTCAGCATCCCTGGGGACTCAGCATTCCCAGGGAGGCTCAGCGCCCCAGTTGCTCCCACTCTCCCTGGTAGCACCATTCCAGCTGCTCTGACACCATCTAAACTGAAACCAATTGCTCAAAACTAAGAGTTATTAACCCTGGAGGCAGAAGTAGGGAGAGTGCATTCATCCACAACTTTGTACCTGCAGGGGAAGCTGTGCCAGGGGGACTGCCAAGCTCCAGAACTAGAGCATGGGCAGGGTTGGACCCAGGGCAGGGGTGCAGGTCCCCAGAGGCAGAGGTGGCCCAGTGGGGTTGCAGCACCATCCCAGAGCCAAATCTTCCAGGCAGCTCCAAGCCCTGTGCTTGGAGATGACCGAGATGCTGCTCTCATGGCCCTGTTTCTGCTGGGAAGCATCACATCACCACTCTGAGCGTGTACCCCCTTCTCTCCGTGGCCGTGGTCCCCCTGACTGAGGAGCAGAGCAGGTCACTGCTAAAGTGCTGTGGTAGCAATCCTGCTCCCTTCCAGCCTGGAGGCCAACCTCCTGGCCTCTGGGCTGGGAGCTGGATGTGGAACCATCCCCACAACTCTGGAAAAGCAGGTTTTCCCTGTGCTCCTGGGGAAGCATCAAGGTGGAGAAGGGAAGGTGGAGCCTTTTTCTCCATGGGATTTCCTCATTGAGGTGGTTCCTGTCCCTAAGCCCAGATGGGGTGGCAAGAGCAGGGTCAGGGTGCAGCATCCTGCCCTGGGTGCAGCAGTGCTGGGTGTGGGGAGCAGGGCTGTGGGAGCCTACACCCACCCTTCCAGGGCCTTTGGGATCCCCGTGAGGACACCTGGAGGCTCCTGGTTCTGTGCCACCACTTATTGTGTTCCCATTGCCAGTGCCAACAGCGTGTCTGGGATTTAAAGGACTCCAGATTAAATCTGGAGCCACTCTCTTCTCTCAGGGGAATGGGGACAGGCTCTGCAGGAAGGGCTGGCTGAGCTGCCACTCCCCAAATCCCTGCTGGGCACCCTGGGAGCTGGCTCAGCACCAGAGTACTGGGTAATTCTGTGCCGTGGGTTTGGGGCAGGACCCTGCCCAGCAGCTGGTTCATTTTTCTCCACCAGCGGACGACGGGAGGAAGCAGGTTGAATCCCTGGGAGGGGTGCAGCTGCAAAAGGGAGTAGGGTTGGGTGATACAAAGATGTCTGAGCACCCAGAGCAGCAGCTGCCACATGAGGCTGGGCATCACTGCCAGGATAGTGGGGAGAAGCTGGTCCTGCAGCCTCAGGCACGTTGCTCCATCCCCACACATTGGTGCTGGCTTGGGTTCATTGCACCAGAGCATTGCTGTAGGGCACCCATGGGGAGTGGCTGCGTGAGGAGATGGAGCAACGTGTCCAAGACCAGCAGAGATCAAAGGTCTGTTTGCAGGAGGGACACGAGTGCAGCAGGGGCACCTCTGCAGATCTCAGCTTTTGTGGCAACAGGATTGAAGGGTTGTGCCTGCCCAGGGTTCTGGAATCTCCAACATAAGAAGGATATGGAAGTGTTGGAACGAGTTCAGGGGAGGCTACGATGATCATCTGAGGGCTGGAGCATCTCTGCTATGAGGACAGGCTGAGTTGGGGTGGTTTAGCTTCGCTCTGAAGAGACCTTAGAGCAACCTCTCAGTACTGAAGGGGCTACAGGAAGGCTAAGGAGGGACTTTTTCCAAGGGCCTGGAGTGATAGGACCAAGGGAAACAGCTTTAAGTTGGAAGAGGGGAGATTGAGATGAGATCTCAGGGAGAAATGTTTTGTTGTGAGGGTGGGGAGGCCCTGGCCCAGGTTACCCAGAGAATTGGTGGTTTCCCCATCCCTGGAGGTGTTCAAGGCCAGGTTGGATGGGGCTTTGAGCCCCCTGATCCAGTGGGAGGTGTCCCTGGGAAGTAGGAACTGGATGAGGTTTGAGGTCCCTTCCAAACTAAAGCATTCTATGATTTATGGGGCAGACAAATCCTGCACCTCACCACATGATGCCATGGCTTGGGGATTAAAAAGCACAGGTGTCTCTTCTAGTATAGGACAGTGATGCTTTTGGTTTCTCTGCCACCAGCCGTGCCAGCCCTGGCGGTGCCCTGGGCGTGGACTGGTCCTGGCTGTGCGCCGGGAGAGCAACAGGATGCGGGCGAGACTCTGGGAAGGGCTGGAGTAGGGCAAAAGCTGCTCATTTCAGCTGAATTTTAGTTCTGAGAGGCATTCGCAGAGATGAGACCCTGGTCCTTGTCACCTTCTGCCCGTGCTGATACCCCACGGGCCACCTCCATCCCCACAGCAGGGCCAGGCACCAGCTTGGGGGGGGCTGAGCATCCTCACCCCAGGGGAGAGTGGGCAGCCAGGGCAGGGGCTTGGCTGGCTTTTCAGGAGGCTCCATTGATCTCTCACAGCCCTGTGAGTCACTTCCTTGGCCCCCAGAGCCCCAAAGCCATTCCTAACTGACCTTCCTTTTCCTCTCTTCCTCCTCACCACTGCTGGAAGGACCATGAGCGAGCCCAGTGCCAAGCCCAGCCAGCCCTTGGCCTCCAAGGGGGACAAGGACGTGTCGGAGAAGAGGGGCCGGGGGCGGCCCAGGAAGAAGCCACAGGTACGTGGGGTCCCCTGGGTAGAAGGAGGGTGAGGGGCACCCCACTGGGCACCCCCAAGCTATAGGGGAGTGAGTAACCCCCCCCTCGCACCCTGGCAGCATCCCCTGGGCAGGGATGGGGATGCCCACGGTGCAGCCCCCATTTCCTCCCTTTGGGAAACACCTCCTGGGTGCAAATCCAGGCTTCACAGCCCCCTGAACTCTGCAGCATCCCCCAAACCCTGCAGCACCTGAGCTCCTTCACACCCAAGGAAAGGGCTCAGAGCCTTCCCTGGCTCCTCCCCAGGCTGCAGCTGAACCTGCCTTTGCAGACGAGCTAATTAAAGCCCCATTAGCAAAAGCTGCTCATGAGGGATAAGATGCTGCTGCAGCCTTTGTGGTGCCAAACTCCTCCTGCATCCCCCCCTCCTCCCCAGGGCAGGTGGGGATTGTGCACATCATTTTGCCCACAGAAAAGGCAAAGTGTCACATTCCCGATGCTTTTCCAGGCACTGGCTGCAGTTTGGGGTCCAGGGCTAAGAAATGAGGGGTTTGTCCAGCTAAGCCAAGCAATTAATGCCAGGGTGGGATGGGTCACATCCCAGCTTGGCTGAAGGACACACAGGAGGCTGTTCCTGGCACCCAACCATCAATCCCAGTGCAACCAGTGCTCCCAGTATTGTGCAGAAGAGCATCCCTGCCCCAGTTGGTTGTGCTGGGAAAAATGGGGCTCCCAGCCCAGAGCTTCCAGGGTGCACTGCTGTACCAGGAGCTGCTCCGGGCACACATCCCTCACCAAGGACCCTCAATCTGCAATGATCACCTCTGCTCTTCCTTCAGCAGGAACCCAGCGAGGCCCCAACCCCGAAGAGACCCCGCGGACGGCCCAAAGGCAGTAAAAACAAGGCCACCACAAAAGGCAGGGTAGGTGGCTGGGGACAGGGGAATCTGCTGCAGCCAAGCAGCTGGGAACAACAGGTCTGTTTTGAGCTCAGTTATTGAAATCCTCAGCACAGGAAGGACATGGATCTGTTGGAACGAGTCCAGAGGAGGCCACAAAGATGATCCAAGGGCTGGGACACCTCCCCTATGAGGACAGGCTGAGAGAGTTGGGGTTGTTCAGCCTGGAGATGAGAAGGATCCAGGGAGACCTTAGAGCAGCCTTCTAGTATTGAAAGGGGCTCCAGGAAAGCTGGGGAGGGGCTCTTGATCAGGGAGTGCAGGGATAGGATGAGGGGGAAGGGTTTTGAGCTGAAAGAGGGGAGATTGAGATGAGATCTCAGGGAGAAATGTTTTGCTGTGAGGGTGGGGAGGCCCTGGCCCAGGTTGCCCAGAGCAGTGGTGGCTGCCCCATCCCTGGAGGTGTTCAAGGCCAGGTTGGATGGGGCTTTGAGCCCCCTGATCCAGTGGGAGGTGTCCCTGCCCATGACAGGGGAGTGGAACTGGATGGGCTTTGAAGTCCCTTCCAACCCAACCCATTCCATGGTTCTGAGTCAATTATAGCCAATTCAGGGCAGCTCTGCCCCTGGGAGGGGAGCTCTTGGCTCTGGCCCCCACGGGAGGTGGGGGGAGCCCAGGGCTGTGTGTCAGCGTGTGGGCACCCGCGATAAACCTGTTTGCAAAGCAGGCGACTCACATCCTGCGCCCGCCTCGTGAGTCACAGGGCCGTGGCCATCCCAGGACTGGAACCAGTGGCAAAGGGGGGGGGTCAAGGGGGTGGGGGCAGCAGCCCAGGAGATGCCACTGGGGTGATGAATTTGGCAGTCGTGGATGGAAGGAAAGGGAACGCCACCCACTCCCCAGTAGCATCCCCAGGGACAAGGGCACGGCCCCAGCCTCACCAAGATATCTGGGTTCTCCTTTTTGTCTCAGAAAGCTGCAGTCACACCAGGGAGAAAACCTCGAGGCCGACCCAAAAAATCGGTGAGTGGGCTTTTTTCCCCTTCCTCCTTCATCCTGGCAGGGTGCTGGGCACCTTGGAGGAGGGGCACAGCAGCCCCTGGGTGTCCCCACAAGTGTGGGGGAGATGCTGTGGGGCTGGAGGAGAGCAGAACAGTGAGATAAAAGGTGACACAGGGCGTGGCACGGGACGGGCTCCAAACTGGGGGTGCTGAGCCATCCCAGCTCCCCCGCCCCAGCGTCAGGACCTGCCTCCTTCACACTGGCACATGCTTGCCCAGGTACCCACTGCATCACTGGTGCAGCATCCCTGCAGCATGCATGGGCAGCAAAACCCTCTTGGCACCTACACACTTCGGCCACCACTTATTTTGTGTTTTCCCTCCTCAGTTTCCTTTCTCCCCACTTTCCCTCTTCTCGTTTTGCAGCCCTGGGGGGGCTGCCAGGTACCACGAGCATCACCTGGTTGGGAACAAGTTTCATCTCCCTCCCCATGCACCTCCCAGTGTCCTCGGGCCACATCCAGGGGGTGCCACGGGGCACTGGGATACAAAAGCCACCCACAAGCATCCTCGGGGTGCAGCTGCTCTGCCCCATGCAGGGTTTTCCCCCCTTTTCCCACTTCAATTCCTTAGGGAGGGCGAGGGGCTGAGATCAGCTCGTGGAGGTCACATCCTGCAGCGTCACAGCACCGGGGGCTGTTTTGGGGACCCCAGGGCTGGAAGGAGGTGATTCAGTGGGGTGGGACAGAGCCAGGGCCATTCCAGGGACACCGTGTCCGGCTTCGGCAGCCGCGGTGGCTTTTTTATGAATGAAGCAGGAGGAAGCGGGGGCCGGTGCTGAGTCACGGTCACTCAGCCCTGACTCATCGCCGCGTGCGGGGCCGCGGTGCGGCCAGACACGGGCACACGGCCCTGCCAGAGGGTCAGCTCTGGGGGCAGCTGGGGACACGGCAGGGGCACTGGGGAACAGCAATTGGGGACATGGCAGGGGCACTGGGGAACAGCAACTGGGGACACAGCAGTGTGCTGGGCACTGGGGACTAGAACTGGGGACACAACAGGGGCACTGGGGAATGAAACTGGGGACACGGCAGGGGCACTGGGGACGGGGACTGGGGACACAGCAGGGGTGCTGGGGACATGGCAGGGGCACTGGAGACTGGAACTGGGAACACGGCAGGGGGACTGGGAACACGGCAGGGGCACTGGGGATACAACAGGGACACTGGGGAACAGCAACTGGGGACACAGCAGTGTGCTGGGCACTGGGGACTAGAACTGGGGACACAACAGGGGCACTGGGGAATGAAACTGGGGACACGGCAGGGGCACTGGGGAACAGCAACTGGGGACACAGCAGTGTGCTGGGCACTGGGGACTAGAACTGGGGACACGGCAGGGGCACTGGGGACGGGGACTGGGGACACGGCAGGGGTGCTGGAGACTGGAACTGGGAACACGGCAGGGGCACTGGAGACTGGGACTGGGGATACAACAGGGACACTGGGGACTGGGGATACAACAGGGACACTGGGGAACAGCAACTGGGGACACAGCAGTGTACTGGGCACTGGGGACTAGAACTGGGGACACAGCAGGGGCACTGAGGAACAGCAAGTGGGGACACAGCAGCGTGCTGGGGAACGGCAACTGGGAGGGAACATGGCAGTGGCACTGGGGACTGGGAACACGGCAGTGGCACTGGGGACACGGCAGGGGATGGGGAATGGGATTGGGGACACAGCAGGGGCACTGGGGAACAGCAACTGGGTTCACAGCAGGGGCACTGGGGACAAGGCAGGGGCACTGGGGGACTGGGACTGGGGATATGGCAGAGGCACTGGGGAATGGGACTGGGGACAGGGCAGTGGTGCTGGGGACAGTGTTGCAGGCTTGCAGGGTGTGCAGGCAGCTGGGGGTGTGTGGCTCCGCCCTCACCCACCCAGAATTTAACCCCTACCAAGGGCTGATCCCCAAGTCCAGGCGGGTGCTGGTGCCTGGGTTCCCCTCTTTGCACAAGATCCTCACCCAGGGATGGAGGGGGGGTTGTCCTCAGCCCCTGGCACCCTCCAACCCCTGTCCCTTGCTCCACAGCAGCAGGACGAGGAGGAGGTGAACATTTCCCAGGAGTCATCGGAGGAGGAACAGTGAGACCTCCCGAACCGGCGCTACCTCATCGCCCGACGGCCCCGCGCGCTCGGCGGCTGCGGGAGAGGGACGGGGAGAAACCCACCGCCCACCCTGGCTTTTTCCTCCTCCTTCCTCCGCTCCTTCCTCATCCTCAGACAACGGCAGCACTGGAAAACAGCCCCCACAGCCTCCTGCCTTGAGCCGGGGTGGGGGGCACCTACCCTGGCTCCCCCAGGCTCTCTGGCTTTGGGGCAAAGGTGGTGCCTGGCAGAGTGTTGGGGCTGCACCCCCCACCCCCAACTTTTCCTGCCCATCCCTCCTTTTGTTGCCCCCCCCCCCCCCCCCCCCCCCCCAATGCAGTGATCCCACTCATCCACAGCAGGTTCTGGCTGCCCCCCATCTCTGGGCTTCACCCCAGATCCTCTGCAGGGAAGGGTCAGGGGGGCAGCAAAGGGGAGACCCCCAAAATGCATTAAGACCGTTGCTCTGACCTGCTGCAGCCCCCTCTGTAGCCCCCCCTCATTCCTGGGCGGCCGCACTGTGCGTGGGGAGCAGCTCCCGCGGCGATGCTGGCGCTCGGGGCAGCGCGTTCCTCCTAGGTTCTGCTATATATATATATTTTTTTTTTAGTACTTGTTTATTTTTTTCCCTTTCATTCACAACTACCTCTGGATATTTAAGTTCCACTCTCTGAACTCACTGACGTGCTGCTGCTGTGCCGGCTGCCGGGGCATCGTTGGCTCCGTGTTTCTTTTTTTTTTTTGGGGTGTCGCTAGGGTATTTTTTTTTTTCCTCCCTCCCCTTTTATTGGGCTTTTTTTTTAATTGTTATTTTAAGGTCTGGGTTGCTCTGCTGCTCCAAGGGATAGAGGTTGGCAGAGCAGTAGGGTGGGGGGACGGCAGGATGCTCCCCCCATCCCGCACCACTCCCCGCACGACGGCTGCAGCGGGACCGGAGGTCGGTGCCGGGCAGCCCCACTGGGAGAAAAGTGGGGTTTGGGGTTGGTTTGGTTTTTTTTTTTTGTCCACTGTTAATGACCTTTTGGTTTCCTATTTGCAGTTACTTGAATAAAACATTTTATGGATGTCTGATGCTCTGGCTGGGGTCCAGCCCCTGGCAGCGGGGTGGGAGAATCTCTGTGATTTGGAGAGCCTGTGGGCACTGAGCAGTTGCTTCACAAGGTACCTTCTCTGCAGGGACATCTGATGGTGCCAACCACCCACCTTCCTCTGCAGGGATGCGCAGCAGCAGCTGCTGATGGAAACAGAAACAGGCAAACCCCACTGCCTCCCTGAACTTCCATCCTTGGTGCCTTTTTATTCCTAAACCAAGCCAGGACAGGAACACGTGGGACATTAGGATGCTCCACCGTCCAGCAGTGCTCGTGCTGCTGGAAACCCTCCCTGAGGCTTTTGGCTGAATGCAGAGAAACACATTTATTTGCTACAGCACCACTTCTCCATGGGCATCCAGCCCTCCTTGCCCAGCAAAGCCCTGGAGCCCAGTTGCTCCCTCACCAGGGTGCCAGCCCTGGTCGTCCTCAGTGCATTTGAAGGGACTGGTGAGGTGGTTCAAACAATAAAAAAAAAAATGGCAAAAATAGGTGCTGAGGTGGGAGAGAACCCGTTATCATCAGTGCTCACGGGGTGGGATCGCTCCCGGGCATCGCCACACAACCATGGGCACATCCTGCCCTTCCTGGCGGGTGCTGAAGGCAGCGGCGCCGATGCTGACTCCATCTTCCCTTGCCTCCTGTGGGCAAGATTTGGCCCCAACTCCCTGGGCAGAATCAGGCCATCCAATCCCGGTGGGGCGAAGGGCCCCCCCTGCCCAGCACCACCTGCAAGAGAGCGTGTGCCCTCAGCGGGGTGGTGACCCCAGCCCACACTGGCACCAAACTGGGGGGGCAAACACCAGCTACACAGCCCAATCTTCCCCAAAACCTCTGGATTATACCCACAACTTCAGCCAGATCCCAGAGCCTGGTGCTCCCACAGGACAGGCTGGAACTCCCAGCCCCAAAACCAAACTCCTTGCTCCAAAACCAGACACTTACATCCCCCAAACCAAACACTCAACCACAAAACCCAACTCCCATCCCTGAAATCAAACTCTCGGCCTCAAATCCAAACTCTTCACCCCAAAAACAAATACCTAGCCTTAAAACTGAACTCATGTCCGCAAAAATTGGACAGTCTCACCCCAAAAGCCAAACTCTTGGCCCTAAAACTGAACTCATGTCCCCAAAATCGGACAGTCCCACTCCAAAACCAAATTCCTGGCCCCAAAACCAAAGTCTCCGCCCCAACACTGAACTCCTGGCCTCAAAACTGGACACTCCCACCCCCAAAAACCCAACTCCCAGCCCCAAAACCAAACTCTTGGCCCCAAAAATCAAACTCTTGGCCTCAAAACGCAGCAGCTCACCCACCCGGGCATCCTCTGCCTCCACCAGCAGCTCCTGCTCGGACTCCTGCAGCTCCTCGGCCGGGTCGTAGCTGTACATGGGCAGCAGCCGGTGCCGCAGGCGGTCAAACCTGGCAGGGGGGGGACGGGGGCTGAGTGGTGCCCAGTCCTGCTCCACCACCCCAAACCCACCCCTGTATCCTCCCCCCCCTCACCTCCGCTTCTTCTGGACGTACATCACCTGCAAGCAGAGCAGAAGATGCTGTGAGTGGGGCTCAGGATGGTGTTTTGGGCCCCCCCCCCCCAGACCCTGCCCACCCCACTCACCACAGCCAGGGCGGCACCGAGGAGGGTGACAAGGAGGAAGGGTCCCAGGATGTAGCCCACCAGTGAGTCTCCTGCTGTGCCCGGGGCCGTGGGTGCCGTGGCGTTGCTCATGGCTCAGAGCCAGCTCCTCTCCTCATGGGGACACAGGTCCGGGACATCTGGGAACCCACAACCACCCTGGTGAGAACGCACCACCCCAATAATAACCACCCTGGTAATGACCAGGTACCCCAGTAATTACCTCTGGGGATGGGCAGGAACAGGGGTGGGGGGACTGGAACTTGCACCCCAGCCAAGGAGGAGGCACCCTGGGAGGTGAGAACCCCAAGGATGCAGCAGAGGGACACCCAGTGACCAGGGAGCCCTCCTCAGGTCTTGGGGTGGCCATCCCACACCTCCTGTCCTGCAAAGTTGGGGTCAGGGAGGCTTTGCTGCCCTTCTCTTGCTGCATCCTCCCCTCATCCAGTCTGAGCACTCTGCATCCCTCTTGCATCTGATGCATCCCCACTGCACCCCGTGCACTCCTGTTGCCCCCCAATATTGCACTCCATGCCCCCACTGCACCCCATACACCTCTACTGCCCCCCATTGCCCCCCATTTATTGCACGCTTGGTCCATTGCATCCAGTGCCCCCCCCACTGCCCTCCACTGATTCCACCCCCTGCCTCCATTGCCCCATGACTGCACCCCAGTGCCCCCCATTGTCCCTCACTGCACCTCGTGCACCCCCACTGCACCCTGTGACCCCCACAGCCCTCCATTGCCCCTCCTCCACTCCTATTGTACCCCATCCACCCCCACTGCACCCCAGGCCCTCCATTGCTCCTCCTCCACCCCCACTGCACCCTCTGATCCCCACAGCCCCCCATTGCACCTCACCCCTCCATTGCCCCCCTCCATCCCTCTGCACCCCGTGACCCCCTACAGCCCCCCTCTGCACCTCGTGCTCCCCATCGCACCCACAGCCCCCCACTGTACCCCGTGCACCCCCTCTGCACCCACAGCCCCCCACTGCACCTCGTGCACCCCCATCGCACCCACAGCCCCCCACTGCACCCTCTCTGCACCCCATGACCCCCACAGCCCCCTCTGCACCCCGTGCACCCCCACTACAACTCGTGCTCCCCCATCGCACCCACAGCCCCCCACTGCACCCTCTCTGCACCCCATGACCCCCACAGCCCTCTCTGCACCTTGTGCACCCCCTCTGCACCCACAGCCCCCCTCTGCACCCCGTGTATCCCCACTGCACCTCGTGCACCCCCATCGCACCCACAGCCCCCCACTGCACCCTCTCTGCACCCCGTGACCCCCACAGCCCTGTCTGCACCCCCACTACACCTCGTGCTCCCCTATCGCACCCACAGCCCCCCACTGCACCCTCTCTGCACCCCGTGACCCCCACAGCCCCCTCTGCACCCCCACTGCACCTCGTACACCCCCATCGCACCCACAGCCCCCCTCTGCACCGTGACCCCCACAGCCCCCCTCTGCACCCCGTGCACCCCCATCGCACCCACAGCCCCCCACTGCACCCTCTCTGCACCCCATGACCCCCACAGCCCCCTCTGCACCCCATGCACCCCCTCTGCACCCACAGCCCCCCACTGTACCCCGTGCACCCCCTCTGCACCTCGTGCACCCCCTCTGCACCCACAGCCCCCCACTGTACCCCGTGCACCCCCACTGCACCTCGTGCACCCCCATCGCACCCACAGCCCCCCACTGCACCCTCTCTGCACCCCATGACCCCCACAGCCCTCTCTGCACCTTGTGCACCCCCTCTGCACCCACAGCCCCCCACTGTACCCCGTGCACCCCCACTGCACCTCGTGCACCCCCACTGCACCCCGTGCACCCCCTTCGCACCCACAGCCCCCCACTGCACCCTCTCTGCACCCTGTGACCCCCACAGCCCCCTCTGCACCCCGTGCACCCCCACTGCACCTCGTGCACCCCCATCGCACCCACAGCACCCCCCCTCCTCTCCCAGTGCACACCCCCCCCCCCATGGCCCCCCCCACTGCACACACACACCCCCCCCCCAGCCCCGCCCCTCCCCACCTGCGCAGCGCCCGCACCCGGAACCCGCGCGGCGCGTGACGGGCGGGGCGGGGCGAGACCGAATGGGGGCGTGGCTACTTGACGTGTTATATGTGGGCGGGGCGATGGGGAGGTGGGCGGGGCTATGGCATTGTCGAGCCGGCAGGGGGCGCCAGAGACCGGGTCCGAAGGGAGGGGAGGGGGGAGGAGAGGAGGAGGAGGAGGGAAAGGGGAAGAAAAGCAGGGGAAATGGGAAAAATAAAGAGAAGGGGAGGAGGGAAAAGGGGGAAAGGGCAAAAAAAAGCCAAGGGAAATGGGAAAAATATAGACAAGGGGAGAAAAACAGGGGAAATGGGAAAAACAAAGCAAGGGAGAGAGGGAAAATGGGGAGGGTGGAAGGGTGAGAGGGTGGGTGCTGGAATGAGGGATGGGGAATAGGGTTACAGGGCCTGGCAGCGGGGTGCATGGCTCAGGGGGGGAGTGGGGGAAGAGATAGAGAGCTAGAGGTGGATGGGTGGATGGATGGACGGACATGCACCAGGGTTGGTAGGTGCATCCCTGCACCATCAGTTGGGTGGAGGGACAGATGGATGGGTGAACCCAGGGATGAGTGGACAGAGGGATGGGTGGATGGAGGCAAAGGCACAAGGTGAGATGATGGTACCGCAGGTGCAGGGACATGGGCTGGCGGGGCAGCAAGGGCTGCCATGGGTTCCCTCCCTGGTTGGGAGCTTGTGCTGGGGCTGATTCACCCCCAGGGCCAGACCCACCCTGGGCAGTGTCACCCACAGCGCTGATGGTGTCACCAGGGTCCCAGCCCTGATCCCAGCTGCAGGGTTAATCCGCTTTGCCCGCGCGGGGACCAGATGGCCCCGCTAAGTGGGTCAGGCAGGAGCAGGGGGACAGCGGGAGCAAAGAGCCCCAGTTTGCTGCCCGATAGCTGAAAAATGTAATAATCAAGTGAAACGAGGTGGAGGAACGGAGCCTGGAGTTGGCAGTGCTGAGGGCACACGGCCTCCAGAGCCCAGGCTGATGGTGGAATGGGGCTCCGTGCCACCACAGAGCATCCTGTGCTGGCAGGATGGCAGCATCTGGGAAAGGATCTCCTGCTCTGCAGCCCTCTGGATGACCCTGTGCAGTGAGAGGCCAGCCAGCTACACAGCTGGGTCCTCCCCTTCCTGCTTGAACCCCTTGCCTGACCCCCCTGCCCAAACCCTCTGCCCAGCCCATGCCAAGTTAGGAAGCACAAGACAATGGGGAGGACCAGTGGAGCTTCAAGGGCCATCCCAGCACACCATGGCCACGGGGGACTCTGGTGACATGGGAGTGGAAATGCCCTCAGCCAGGCACCATTAGGGATGCCAGAGCCCCTTGTGGAGGTTGGGAAGGGGTTGGGGTGGCTCATCCCCATCTGCTATCCCCACTGTCCCCAGCAGTCCCACTGTCCCCAGCATCCTCTGATGGACACACTTCATTCACTTTTTATCTAAATATGAATTTTATCCAAAAAATCCCCTCCTTCAGGACAAAGCCCTGCTGACCCCAGTGTTGCCAGTTGTTGCACAGGTCCCATGGTGGCCCTCCTTACCCAAAGCAGCCAGAGCCTTGACCCCCCACATTCCTGCTCAGAGCAGCATCTCCATCCCAACACCCATCTTGCTGAACCAGCCACAGCCTCAGCTCCCCACATTCCCACATGGAGCTGGAAGAACAGCATCTCCATCCCTGCACCCATCGCACTACAGGAGCTGGGGCTCTGGTAGCATCAGGGGAAGAAGGTCCTAGGGGTCAGAGGGGTCTGGGGAGGGCATCACCCCCCTGGGCAAGCAGCAGCACTTCCCCTTACACCCCTCCTCCTTCGTGCCCAAAGGGGCCAGGATCCTCCTGCACCCCTACAATGAGGAAAAGCACAGAGGGACTGGACCCAATTGGCCCCTTGCTGCTGGAGTGAGAGAAGGTCAAGGTGATGGGAGCACAGCAGCACCATGAGCATGGGCATCCCGCTCCACCAACTCCTGCCACTGCCCACCCCCTCCCAGCTGCTGCTAAAAATAAACCCAAATTTCTAGGAATGATCCTTGGAGAGAGGGAGTGCACGATCAGCACAGTACAGCTGGAGGAGTGCACGGATCCTGGGGAAGCAAATTGCTTTGGGAGCAGACTGGGGGGGTCACTGTGCCCCCCTGCATGGCCACAGCCAGCCCCCACCACCTGCAGCATCCTCAAATCCCACATGAATGTTTTTCTCCATCCACAGCTGCCCAGGGCAGCCAGAGATTTAAAAAATGGGGGGTGTTCAAAGCTGGGGCAGCACCAGTGCTGCTCATCCCTGGGGAAATCTCCCCGTTACTCAGCCCAGGGTGGGGAAAGGATGCTGGGGGGTGGGGTGTGAGCATCACCACCAGTCCTGGGGATGGGGCATCTTTGTCACCAGGAGGCAAATTTTTGGCAATTGATGAGAGCTGATGAGAGTGACACGAGGTGTTTCAGCTCCAAACCCACTGTGAGAGATGTCACCCCCTCCTCAGCACTGCTCGGCCCCCAGCAGATAACTGGGGACAGTTTGCTGAGCCACTAAGCTCGTGTTTAAGCAGCTAAGGGTGAGAGGTCGGATTTCCAGCCAGCACATCCCTCCAGCTGCTCACCCAGCCTGAAATATCAGAGTGGGGTGGGAAGCCTGGACACCCACCCTGCAGGGGCAGAGCCCACCCTGGCTCTGCCGCCCGCGAAGGCGTGAACTGCACCATCAGCAGAAATTAACCTCAGCCTCAGCTCCACAGCACAGCTGTGACTGTGAGGATGTTGTGCATAAACCAGCTCGTTTTCCCTCCTTGCAACAATGGGGTGCAGGGAGCATGGTTGCATTCAGATCCCCATAGGGATTTGTAGAGTGGTGTAAGAGATTGCCAAATAAGACACCTCTGCTTTGCAGATAAACATGAGAGTTCCCACAGCTGCATTTCATAGTCATCAAACCATGGAACGGTTTTTGTTGGAAGGGACCTCAAAGCCCATCTAGTTCCACCCCCCTGCATGGGCAGGGACACCTTCCACTGGATCAGGGGGCTCCAAGCCCCATCCAACCTGGCCTTGAACACCTCCAGGGATGGGGCAGCCACCACTGCTCTGGGCAACCTGGGCCAGGGCCTCCTCACCCTCACAGGGAAACATTTTTCCCCCGAGATCTCATCTCAATCTCCCTTCTTTCAGCTCAAAATCCTTTCCCCTCATCCTCTCCCTGCATTCCCTGATCAAGAGCCCCTCCCCAGCTTTCCTGGAGCCCCTTTCAGCACTGGGAGGCTGCTCTAAGGTCTCCCCAGAGCCTTCTCCAGGGTGAACAACCCCAACTTTCTCAGCCTGTCCTCATAGGGGAGGTTTCCCAGCCCTTGGATCATCTTCATAGGCCTCCTCTGGACTTGTTCCAACAGATCCAAGTCCCTCCTGTACTGGGGTCTCCAGAGCTGGACACAGGGCTCCAGGTGGGGTCTTGCCAGAGTGGAGCAGAGGGGCAGAATCCCCTCCCTCACCCTGCTGGTCCCACTGCTCTGGATGCAGCCCAGGACATGGCTGGCTTTCTAGACTGAAAGCACACATTTCCAGGTCATGTTGAGCTCATCCACCAGCTCCTCCTCATTGCTGTAATCAAGCTGTACATGAATGGATCCTGCCCAGCATTTTGCTTCACAACCCAAAAGTAGGAGAAACCCCCAGCTCACCCTGGCTGAGCATGGGCTAGATCAAAGCCTTGGGAATGGAGTGAAGCTGATTCACTCTCCCCTAACCCCAAAGCACATTTGCTGCATTTCTGCTCCATAAGGCTCTTGGTCAGGACCACAAACATCTAAACAAGACAATGCTTAAAATTCATCCTGGTTTTACTCACTCTTCCCGCTCAGCCAAGCCCATCCCAACATCAGGCTGTGGGTGACATCTCTCTGAATTTTCTTTTCCAGACTGTGAACACACCAAGACACTTGAGGGAGGGCTTCCAGTGACACTTGATTCCCAATCCCCAAGTTCATGTATGTGGGCAACAGCACCAGGAAGAAGAGAGACCACGCAGCAAGCAGAGCCGTGTGTGAAATACTGGCGTGTTTATTGGTTGGCACTAGATTACAGCCTACACTCTTGTCAAACTTGCATCCACGAATTGGTTATTATTATATTATTTTCTCTTTTTAAAGACAGTGATGACCTCCCTCTCACACACAACTCAGAGGAAACGCCTTGAGCAAGGAACCAGGCTTGCAGCTGCTGCACATCAGCGCAGCCTCAAAATCCGGCTCTAAATGCACCCAGACTCATTGCAGAAGAGGGATGGGGGTTCAGAATGATACCAGAGCCAAGCACGGAGCAGATAACAAACCCTCTGGTCCTTCTGGAAACACCATGGATGCAAAGGTCAGAATTCTGTACCTAATGCTATACCTGCAGCCAGGACTCAGCTGGAGCAAGAGGGCACCTGCATTATTCATGGCTCAAGCTGAGATCTGACCCTCAAAGAAATCAAAACGTGTTTTCTACTGAATGCGTTTGATGCTGAACAGAGATGTCGTAAGTAAGAACGAGCCCGAGTCAGTAAGAGAAAGCATCAGCTGAAATGCTAGATTTCCAAAGTGCCCTCGCAGTTGTAAAGTGGTTTTGCCAACCATTTTGACTCAATATATCATTAAAAAACCATGTTAACTTTACCAGAAGATTAGAAACACAAAGCACTGGAGTGAGGAACAGAAGTCTGCAGCCAGAAAGTAAACTAAAAAACAGATGATGGGAATTGCAAGTCCAAAACCATCTCGAATTCATGGAGAACTGAGTATTTAACTTACATTGAAAAAGCACTGAAAATCTCAGGCTTCTTTTAATTCCAATAAATGAGCAAGTTTGTTCTCTAGATCAGCTTTCCCTCCTCCAAACTCACGGACGTTTCCATCTGAAAGCTGGGTGGCAGCAGCACAGGAGCCTCCATGGAGACATCCCTGCCAACACCACCAGGAAGACTGCTCCCCGCTCTCAGCTGCTGCCATCACCCTCCACCCCAGGCCTGGATGCTTGAATGACTCCAGAAAGTATCAGCAAAGTTTAAACCCCATTTTTCTACAGGGTCTGCTCACACTGGCACTGCCGAGCAGGAGAGGTCAGAACCTCGATCGGTACCAAAGTCTTACCCTGGAGTTGGAACGCACCAGCTCCGACAGGAACAGAAGAATCAAAGCCCCTGCAGCTTTGATCTTGGAGGTATCACAGTTGGATAAGGAATGGAAAAGCCCAAGGCAGATCTGCTCACGGACATCCAGCTCGTGCTGCTGGCAGGGCGATGCTCCCTGGTGATTTATTCCACTGCTGGGCACATGCTCTGACAGGGTCCAGGACCCCGATCGCCCAGCTCGGAGTTGCTGCCAGGGAGTCCCGGGACAGAGAGGTCAGAAAAGACTGAGCAGAAAATGCAAAGTGATCATTCCAGATCTTCTGATTTAATAAATAGGAAATGAGACACACAGGAAGCTCAGCAAGTACTCTTGGACGTCCCAAGATTAATCTGAGGCAATTTCTCAAGTATAACTTCAAAATTCTCATTTTCCCATCAAAAAAAAAAAATATAGAAAGAAAAAGCCCTATCAACTAGCACCAAAAAGAGATTGTAAAATCTCCCAAGTACATCTTCTATCCAGTTAAGTGTTGTCACCCATTTACATCTCTCGAATATGTACAGACCTTGTGATGCTGTATCCAGCAAAACACTACACGATCTACACACACCGCCTCCCACTCCAGAGCCCAGAGTCCTCTCCAACTGCATTGAATTCATCCCAACGTTACGAAAAGCAAACAACACACCCATACGTGCGTGTTGTGGTCTCCAACACTGACACAGGATGGGAAAGCACACCAGGAGCAAGGTCACCCACATCTCCAGGCTGTGGTGTAGCCACTAGATGATGCTGTCTTGTTGAGGAAGAAGAACAAAGCCAGGAGAGAAAACCCAGCTCTTCCAAAGCAGGAGCAGAGCAGTTGGTGGATTGTATTAATTATACAATACTAAGCTGTTGGGTATCTTTATAAGATAAGAGTGCTTCACACCAACAAGCATCTGCAAGAACTTCATTTCTTGGTTTGACTAAAAGGACCTGCAGGTTTCTGTTCTCTCCCAAGAACTGGCACCAGACGAAGCTTCTCCTCCTGGAAAGCTAAACATTCAAACCCATCTTTCACAAACCTCCCGGTCACCCCGGTTTCCTCTCACAGGACACTTTGCACAGGTACAGACATGCAGCCAGCTGTCAGAAAAGCACAAATATCCCATTTTGGGGATAAAACAGTGTTTCTGAGAATGAGCAAGAAAACCTAAAGTTGTTACAACTGGGAGAAGCAAACACTCGATGCGTGCAGCTTCCAACATTTCACTCTCCTGGAGAAACCAGCACGTTGCAAAATGGTGAATGCATTTTCTGCATGGAAATGCTGAGGCAGAGGGCTGAAGTCCAGGCTAGATCAGGGAAGGAAACTGTGGATTCCTGACATTCCCTGCCCACTTTGTTAGCCACGGAATACTTTGAGTCTGAGTAAGAGAAAAAGCAACACTAGCATTTGGGATCCCTTTTAATTTTGAAGTTAGTTTGCTTTAAGACACATTCCCAACCCTGCTGATTTCAGCTGCCTTCTTGCCCAACAGTAATCTGGGAAGTGCATGCAACCGTCCCTCTGCCAAGTACAAAAGCTGATGGGAATGCTTGAAATTGCCATTTCTTTCCAGCCCCAAAACACAGCTCTCACCTCCCTCCACAGCAGCGAGGCTGAAGACCACGAGAGCAAACAGAGGTGGTCACTGGGTAGAGCCCTCCACAGCCACCCCATGGGTAGGTGAGGTTCTGCCTGACACCACGCAGCCCTGGCACCTCACAGCAGTGTCAGAGAACAAAAACCAATCCAACCCAAGAAGGAACTACATCCCCAGAACAGAAAAAAAAGGAAACAAACCCTAAAGGATGTATTTAAAAGGATGCAGCAACAGCACATGTATCCACCTGGCCATGCCACCCTCCTATGGCAAAGCACTGCAAGGACTGTTACCTGCAGAGAGCCCTGGTCAGGCTCCCTCCCCCAGTAAATCTAAGAGCTCACTACAGCGTAATGTACACGGCAGAGCTTCATTAAATCACAGCAGGTTTGCTCTCAAGAGCCACCAGCCACTCCCAAGCACATCTGCTCTCTCACTGTACTGAGCATAAGCAAGGGATGGGGGAAGAAACAGCAGTACTTTACCAAGCCAGGTTCACTCTCCCCACCTGATTCACCCAGCAGCTTAAAAGAAGTCACTCTGCGGTACCCCTCTGCTAAAGCCTGTATTTTTATGACTTCTATTTGGTTTTAATTAGTTACTGGCTAATGGAGCTCATTTGCAACACCAGACTCTGACTTCAGCTCTGTTTAGCAGCATTAAACACCCACAAGTTAGCTGATCATCAGCAACTCCTGAGTTATCTCCGTACCACAGGTGATGCTGCTGCCTTACTGAGCAGCCTCATCCCCACACCCTCTCTCTGACAGCCTCATCTCAGGTGTTTCACCTGTAAAACCACTCACACCTTGTTGGGAGAGCTCAAAATCATGTGCAAGTAATAATTATCCTAGCCAGGGCTCAGAGCACAGCAGCTGGTGGGAAAGGCTGCCATCCTGTCCTGCACCCTCCCAGCTGCCACTGCCACAGTTCTAAGGAACTTTTACAGCATTTTCAATTGAAAAAATATTTCATTTTCAGTCTGCAAAGCAGTCAATAACTCAAAGGAATGTTCTGCCAAATGATATAGAGGGAGAGGCAAATGCCAAACCTACAGAAGCCAATGCCAAACCCGGAGAGGACAATGTTAAACAGGGAGAGGTCAATGCCAAACCTGGAAAGGCCAATGCCAAACCTGAAGAGGACAAATCTGAAGAGGACAATGTTGAGTAAATTGGGAGAGGTCAATGCCAAACCAGAAAAAGCCAATGCCAAGCACTCATGCTTCTGAGAGAAGCCATTCCACTTCTGAAAAAGGGCTGACCAAGCTCTGCCAGAGCAGCTCTGGCTGGCCCTGAGAGCACTGAACAGCTCAGCCAGGTCTGGTGCAGAACAGAAACACTGTGCAAAGATAAAGGAGGTGCAACCCTTTGGAACTATACCAAGCTTTTCCACTGCCAATAAACTATTGTCTCGAATTAAACAATCCATCTTTGTGAAGTGACCAAAAGTACTTAAACAGCACTGAATGCTGGTTTCAGGGAGAATGGCAAAACCCCTCCTTTTGTTCTTCTCTAGGCATTGCCCAGGAAAAGTGTCACATCCCACCCTCGCCCTGCCAAGCAGCAATACCAGCAGGTAGAGCAATGTCACACACCCATTTAACACTGTGGGAAACCCTCGCCAAATAGAAAATGATACCCTTTGCTTTTAGCTGAAAAAAGGTTCTTCCTTTTGGAACACGCCTTTAAAAAGCCTCAGCATGAGCACAGTGAAAATGAAACCCCAAATCCACCTTACAGTAACCACCTCAAGGCTACAGTGCTGTACATTTTCTACCGCACGCGACTGCTAAGCTGGAGGTAACCAATGCATCAAAATCCCTGTCCCACCATACCAAAACCTTATTTGAGAGACTTCCTAGAGCTCAATACGTGCAATTTCAGCTCCACTAAGTTTAATTTCCCTCAGCACTCTTCTGCAAAGGGGTGTCCACCTGCCTCTTGGATTTTGCACATCATTTAAGATATTGCAAAGGTGTGGGACCCGGCCAGTCCTGCTGGAAGAACCAAAAAGCAGCACTGGAGACACCAGAGGGATCTTCCTTTTTTCCTGCTCCTATGGTGGAGCCAACAAATGCCAGAACACCCACTACCCAGCTAACATGTTCCTGCCACAGTAGTAATCCAGGCTGCTCTGTCAAATGCTCCCAGTGACAGAGATGCAGATTTTTCTAAGTGTTTTGAGGTTTAAAAGATTATCAGGCTGAGGGGTGATGTCTAAGTGCTAAATGCACTTTTCACCTCCCATTAAGGTCTCAAATATATTTTAAAAATCCAGATGGCCGGATGCAACTCCAGTATGTGGGGATTTCTAATTTTGACAATAAAGGAAACTGAAGAGTAGGAACTGCTCAGAGAACCTCTCTACATGGAGCAGTGGGCCTCCCTCTTCCTCCATCACTCATCCTTTTGCCCTGATGTGACACTTTATTGCACAGAGAAATCCAGAACTCCAGTGTTTCAAGGACCACCAACTTCCCCCTCTTCCTCGCTGCAGGCAGACTCACTCCTTGACGTATCAAGAGTGAGATGTTCCTAGTCTATACCACCTATGAAAAGCAGCAAGGGGGAAAATAATCTAATTAATGGAATTACTCTCCCCCTAAGAAGCTGCAGGGGATGCAGGAAGTTTTTTATGAGACCCCCAGGATTGTGCTGAAAGGTAAAAGCAGCCCCAATGAGCTGGAGGCTTTGCAGATCAACACGCCTGGCATTTATCCCAAACTGGATCTCAGGGAATCAAGACAAGCATCTGAAACCTGCACCTTCAGGGTGACTTGATGGATTTGCTGCAAACTTTCTGGATGGTGAAATGAAGCGTTGGTATTCCTCTGTTCTACCTACAAACACTCCAGTGTCAAGGAAGATCAAAACGATGCTGAAAGCCAAACCACAAACATTATTCTTCAACAGGAAGCTGCGACACGACGCATGGTAACGCTTGATTGAAGGGGTCAAGGTAGACACTACATCATTTGAGGTAAGAATCCCACTATCTCCAACACTAGCTCAGTATAGCACCAGTTTTAGCAATGCTGGAAGTCCGGGTCTAATTCTACAAGGTTTTAGCAGTTGGTCATGAGAGCAGCCCTAAGCAGTTTGATCACACAGGCCCCGTGCTCCCAACAACCTCTTCTGTCGCTAATAAAGGTAGTTTGATTGTCGGTCCCGAACCAATTTAACACTGTTTTGGATAAAACCACTCACACTGCCAGGGCACGCAGCTGTATCTGTTACTAAAGAACCTCAGATGCTGAGGAAGATGGGAATTGGTGTGGTGCAGGGAGGGAATTCAGGCAGCGCAGGACTAAGGCCTATTTTGAAATTCACATCTGCTGAACAAAGGCTGTTTCTACCCCAGGAGCTATTTCCAGTTAAGAATGCCTAATATCAGCCACTCCACTACTGTGTTAACAGCATCAATTCATGCCACATTAAAACACTTTCTTGGCACAATTTATTTTTCTGACCCAAACAAATAAGCCATTAGCAAGTCATTAACAACATTCTACCCTAAATTGTCAGTTTAACAGCCCTGTAAAAACATTTTTTTTTTTAGTTTATAAACAAAAGTGTGCATGCTGTTGATATTAAAACTGCAGTTACTCTTTCAGGAGTACCAGCTGCTTCCTTGCAAAGCATTTCCACCGTACAGGAAAGACAACAACTCAGTTGAAGGCAGTAGATGGCTGTGTCAGTGCCACCGGCAGCTCGGTAACAGCCGACCGTTGGAATTTCTTGTACGCTTCCAGATACAACATTCAAGCCCTTTATTGAGAGTTTGGTTCAGGTCGATCAGCAGAGAGTAAGAAAGTATTGTACATTCGTCTCTAAGTTGAAGTGAACTGAACTGGTGTAATTTAGGCTCGATTCCAGACGCTACTTCTCGAATAATGCCTCTCAGCTCTTTCCTTACGCGTGGTTTTTCATGTTAGCGATCACTGGCACTGCTTTTGGCCTTGCTCCTCCACCGATGAAAGCAGGGAGAACAAGCAAAGGAACAGAATAGGGTCTTAAAATGAACAGCTTCTTGCCAAAGCAGCAAGGATACCATTCCCTCTTGTCCCTGGCTCCATGGATATTTCTATCAGATTTTCATACTGTAAGCGCTTCTCAGGAAGAGAGAACACTCCGGAACAGCGAGTATTTATTAGAATATTTTTTGTTAAATAAAGAGGAGGGGAAGAAAAATAAAGAAAGGAGGAAAAAAAAAAATAAAAGAGTACTGCAGATTTAATTTCACATCTTGGCTCTGCTCTGACAAAGGAGAAGTCACTGAACGCAGCAACTACTTCTTGTCCCAAGCCAGGGATTAATTAATGCCCCTCCCAAAACTTGTACCTGTCCCAGCCCACCCCCAGCCCCGACCCTTCCCATTTTATTCCCCAACCAGACAACACTGTTGGCAAATCGAGACAGCAATGAAACTTACAGCGATTCAAAACAACAACAACAAAAAGGTGAAGTGTGCCAACGCATCAGGGGACCAATCCTGTTGTAGGGTGCACTTCTCCAACCAGCAATCCTGCTCAGGAGTCAGCTGTACCTGTCCTGGAGGGAGAGTTTCAACGCTTCAAGCATGCTCCGTGGTGTCACTGAAGTGCTGCAGGACCACAGGACAAGAGACTGAACACCCGAGTTTTCCCCCCAGGACTTCTTTTCAGGGCCACTCATGATCAGCCCACAGAGGGTTTGTGCAGTAACACTCAGTAAGTACAATCTGATGCTTCAGCACAAATTACAGGTATCCAGTTCAGCACGGAATAAGGCATGTGGACAAGAAGAGACATCAGCAGAGTGCAGCAGGATCAGCGGAACAGCATTGGTGATGGATGCTCCAGTTTGTCAGACTTTGACCCCACTCTGAATCCCTGATTCCTACCACAGACATTGAAATTGCTTTTCTATTGTAGCATTTCTGAGGCTATTTTTTGGCCAAGTATTAAAAGACCAACTCCTTTTTTTTGTTTCATACGGATGTAAATGCAGAAACACTGGCAGAAGCTGTAGGAGAAGCAACGGAGCAGCAGGGACGTCTGCAGGTGATCAAAACTCTGCCCTCAACTTCGAGTGTCACTGCACTAAATCGAGAGATACTGAACAGGGAGTAAACTGGCCCAGCCACCAGCACTGTCACAGAACATGTGAACATGTATTTTTTTTTTTTAAAAAAAAAAAACAGAACAAAAGGCAAACAGATTAATTATGAACCCTTCTTTTCAGAAGCAGACCAGGATTAAAAAAAAAATTCCTGCAAAATTAAAATGTTAGATTCTCCATCTAAAAAAAGTTCATATGTATGCGCTGAAAGTGACCACCACGCAGGTCTGAACAGCACCTTACAGTACAGACTAAGACTTAAAGAGCTGATCTCACATTTGAAGTCTTTTAATTAAAAAAGAAAAGTGGCTATGGCTGGGATGACACAAACGGGACACTTCAGAACACAAGGCTGAGGCAAAACTGGCAGCCTCGCTCGCCAGGCCATGGAAGCGGTGTAACGGGAGGGGGCACTTCATGCACAAAATGTATTTTACAAAATACATATCCAAAAAAAGCCAAAAAAAAAAAAAAAAAAGCCAACAACAACAAAAAAAATCCCACCTTGCACTAAATTGCAGCACTCTGAACACTTGCTCTGCCACAGGCTGCTGCCCATGCCTTGTCTGAGAGAGGAGGCATGTGAAAAAGGGGAGGGGGCAGGGAAATCCAGGTTTCAGTCTGTTTTGCAAAATTTCTCTCCTCGGGACGTCTTCAGTCATCTGATGTCAGACATGGAGCTCTCAGAGTACGTCGTGGTCATGACGGGAGTGCCGTTGTTCGCCAGACAGCCTTGCCTCAAGGTTTCAAAATACGAGGCCTGCACCGGTTTATGATACTGCAGAACTTTGATGGCATCTTCTATCTTGAACCATTCCCTTTTCCTTCCTGTGGGCAAAAAGAAGTATCAGTAGATGCAACAAAACGATGTTACCCTTTTCAAAATCAAATCACGCTTAAACATTACTGTTGACTGGCTTTCAATCGTTATCACATCCACTAATGCGGCAGCAGTAATCTCACTGTGTCCCAAAGCACCAGTTCAAAAGGCACTGGGAAGTTTTCCCTTCATATTCTCCAACCTCAAGGGCCACCAAACACCTCACTGATGACTCCTTTATCCCCACCACAGGTACTTGTTTAGGGCAGTGCATCCACTGTCCAAACAACCCCGCCTTGCACCTCACAATTTGAAACAAATCCCACATTTATCTTCCTATTTCTGCAATTTCTATTCAAGCCAGATACTCATTTTAAAAAGAAAACTCACAATGACACACAGCAACCACCACCCAATTTCCATTAATCTGCAAGTCTCCCTTAATTTTTGGTAGACAGCACTCATTTCTTACTCTTCCCACAAAATCTCCTCCATACACAGCCCAAAGAAAGTCGAGTTACAGGTGGCACATCGCTATGGACAGCCCTCGTGCTGAGGAGCAGGTTCGCTTCCATTTGGGAATTTAAACAAAAAGATTTCAAAACATAATGGGGAATGCAGGCATAGGATGAGAGGGAAGAGTTTGAAATTGAAAGAGGAGAGATTGAGATGAGATCTTAAGAAGAAATGTTTTCCTGTGAGGGTGGGGAGGCCCTGGCCCAGGTTGCCCAGGGAAGTGGTGGCTGCCCCATCCCTGGAGGTGTTCAAGGCCAGGTTGGATGAGGCTTTGAGCCCCCTGATCCAGTGGGAGGTGTCCCTGCCCATGGCAGGGGGTGGAACTAGATGGGCTTTGAGGTCCCTTCCAACCCAACCCAACCCATTCTATGATTAATGATTAACCCACAATCCCTAGATATATTTTCTTCCAGTCTCAGAAAGGACAGCTCTTCACACTCTTTGCTGAATATCCAAAAGTATAAGAACTAAATACAAAATTGCTGTAGAGGCAGCTGTACAGCTGATTTAACTCTTCTTGGGCCACAGAGGTTACAACAAAAGCATCAATCTGACCACAGTTTTTGTTCCCAAGCATCCAAAGGACACACCACTACAAATTTTCTTGCCCACTCTCACAAGGATTCCAAATCCCACGGGGATGCTATGCTGACGTGTTTTGTCTGCATCAAACTAGTTAATACTGGCAAGCACACAGAACCTACCAATATTGACAGAGTCCTCCCAGTCTTCCAACACTTCTGTGACGATGAGTACGTAAACATATGTCCTGTGTTTCCTGTCCCGATTCTGGAAGGCAAAGGGAACAGAATAACAAGGGTACCAAGGGCAGGTGGGCACACGGCGACTGCAAGTTGCAGGCTGCCTCACTAAGATGCTGCAGTATCTCATGTGCAGCTCCTCCTACATTATAGCTCATTTGTAGCTATTAAGTTGTTGTGCTTTAAATGAAAGGTCTGAAATTATTAATAGGGACTGCAGCCAAAAAAATCTAGTTCCTAATCAGTAAGGCAGACTTTGGAGAATGGATACGCTTATAAATCACTTCCTTGGTTGGAAAAGAATCACAGGAAGGATTTTTATGTATTTCACACAACTCTGAAATACTCAGTGACAATTGCAGATGATCAATCTTACTGAAAGGATCAGCATTTACACTGAGAGTTTCAAATTTCCATGCAAACAAGTTATCTCATAACAAAATGGGAAGAGGGGTTTACTCCAAGACAATTTTTCGCATCAAAATATGTGTTCAAAACTTACCTCAAAAATTCCCACTAATCTTCCTAACGTCCCTTTCACTCCAGCCTATGGAAAGTTCAAAGAGAAAAAACCAAGCATTAACAACATGTCAGCACATATTTCCTTACTTGTGCAGGAGTGGTTCCTTTAGAACAGGAAGCAAATGCTGTAAAATTCTGTTAATCTGAAAAAAACATGGTCACAAGAAAAATGAGACAAACGTATCACGAGCTCTAACCCTGCATGCACTCCCTGGAATGTTTTCTTCTTTTCCTGTATTCAAACCATTTTGGATTTAATCTGAAGGGAACAAAATAATTATTTGATGAGTTATTCGTTGCATACCAATACATCCTGACTGCCCAGAACCTCCTCTAAAGGTTAGATGGATTAAATCTGCTTTGGAGTTTAGCAGTTTTACCTCTTTAAAATTATAGTTTAAGAAAAGTACTTTAAAGTGTGTCTAAGACACCCACTTACACCATCAAAGCAACATGACAGCTACCAGGTATTTCAGGGCTGGCCCACAGACGTCTGAAGCAAGCTAATATAAACACAAAACACTTTCGATGTTGTAATGTGGCCTCCGCAACAGAACAAGACTATTTCTGATACAGCACAAAGTGCAGATGCACATAGAAAGATGACTTTTGAATCAAGCACAGACACAGATCAAAAGAAGATCTAAGCAGCAGTTTTGTCTTCTATTTGAATGCTACCAAGGCTCTACCCACTCTACCTGATGTGCTGTCACTTTTTACACATCTATGCAGTGCCACGGCTCAGTCGGTTTCTCAAAGTGCTTTCTCACCTCTGCTCTCATGCATGAATGCAAAATGCCACCCCACTCTCCTGACTCTGGACCTCCTTCTCTTTTGCCCAGTAATTTACATTCCCTTCTTTTTATCATAGAATCATAGAATGACCTGAGTTGGAAGGGACCCTCGGGGATCACTGAATCCAACTCCTGTCAATCCCAGGAGGACAATCCCAACATTCATATAACTGTAAATGGTTGGAACTCAAGTGCTACAGCCAAGATGAGATTTCGCTCCATGACTTAACTGGTTTGAAGCACCATACACAATCCAGTACACAATCCACCCACGTTTGGAAGGTAAATCTGGCTGCCCCTCTGGCAGCTGGAACACAAATAGTTCAGGAAAACAGCTCTTTGCTCCTGAGCTGAGATTATAGAGACCTGATTATTTCAAGCTTCTTTCTTTAAAAATGAAAAAAAAAGTTGTTTTAGTGAGGGCAACTAAATATTGAATAAGACAAATCCGCTGCCCTGAGCTGTACAGACACACTGTTTCCCCGTAGTTCAACTACTGACCAGTTGCTGGGCAGTCACATGCTTTTAGAAAGGAAGAACCTTTAAGAATTGAAAGTTTTACTGGTTAAGCTCCCAGTCTACAGAGCAAGCACACAGATGAACCACACAGCCAGAGTACCCCTCACTATTGCAGAACTGCCCCAAGAGAAAGGATTTATAACTCTCCTACCACAAGCATTTACAGACATCTATAACCCTTTCCGTAACATGCTCGCTGACCTCTACTTCTAGGAAGGAGCTTTTCTGCTGAATCTTTCATGTTGGTTTTGGATGCAAAATTTATTGTCTCATCAGTATTCTGGCCATTCGGCTCAGCCCATAGGTGGACCACTGGCTATGAACCACATGGCTATTTCTGGAGTCCAACAGCAATTCCATGAAGGTCAACGTACGCCTGTCTGCACACACCAGCGTGGCTCGGACAAATAACTGGTTTGACCTTTGCGGATGAGTGATTTACCTCATCTGCAAAACTGCTGCTGCTAACCTGGATTCAACTCTCTCAGAAGTGAACTGGAAGGCAAATATTTCAAATTAATTTCATTCAAAGAACTCCTCAGCAGCCTCGAACAAGGAGTTTTTTGTTTTAGATATGCAACCATATCCATATCCAACCATATCCATCAGCCAGCGATAACACAGAAGAGAACAAAACGTTTCTGCCTTCACAACATGCACACATACGTAAATATACTAAAAGATGAAAGGTAATCAAATGTTTCAGGTGAATCACAGAATCATGGAATGGTTTGGGTAGAAAGGGACCTTAAAGAATATCCAGTTCCACTCCCCTGCCATGGGCAGGGACACCTCCCACTGGATCAGGGGGCTCAAAACCTCATCCAACCTGGCCTTGAACATCTCCATGGGGCAGCCACTACTTCTCTGGGCAACTTGGGCCAGGGCCTCCCCACCCTCACAGCAAAACATCTCTTCCTTAAATCTCATCTAAATCTCCCCTCTTTCATCTTAAAAACCGTTCCCCCTCATGCTACCCCTGCAATCTCTGACCAAGAGCCCCTTTCAGACCTGGAAGGCTGCTCTAAGGTCTCCCTGGAGCCTTCTCTTCTCCAGGCTGAACAACCCCAACTCTCCCAGCCTGTCCTCATATGGGAGATGCTCCAGCCCTTGAATCATCTTCATTGCCTCCTCTGGACTCACTCCTACAGATCCATGTCTTTCCTCTTCTGAGGGCTCCAGGCAAGGTCTCAGCAGAGCAGAGGTGTTGATTTTCTTCACTTGTTCCTGGAGAAGGCTATTGAATTTTTGCTCTCCTCACCTACAGAGGCACTAAAGCAAAAGCCAGGGATGATGTTGTGATGGGTTAGCGAACTCTCAAGCCTGACTAGAAATAAATTTACCTTCCAGCAACTAGCAAGCCTGGAAACCAAACATGGATACTGCATGACCAGACTCCAAGTGGTTTATCCCCAGATCCAAAACTGTGCTTGCAGTTACACAGTCAGGTGAGGAGCCCTTCCTTCTGTTCTGGTTAAAAAGAGAGGCAACAGAAATAGCGCTGTGCTTGCACACTACCATCATCCTTCTCTGCTCTGCCTAATCTTATTCATCCATAAAGGCATAAAAAGCAGTGCCAAGACAAACACGTGCTGTAGCAAAATCATGTTGAATTATTAGACAACTCAGGAAAATGTTAAGGTTTTCTTCACGTACGAATGTACCACATATATTAGTAAATGGTGATATAGATTAATGGCTTGATTCAAACAAATATTGGGTTCATTTTATAGATTCCTTATAAACAAGTGTAAAGTTCATCAACCACTACATCCTGGTGACCGATAGCACTCTCATCCTACTTGACTGACAGCGTCAGTTTTAGAGACAATCTACAGGTCACTTAACACAGTCCAACCAGATCATTATGCCCCTATTTTTGATAAAGCACTTAATTCACACACACAGGAAATTCAGTATCCATACAAGCACGTACTTCATTCAATGGAAGTGGAATTCAGTGTCACACAAGTTTCTAACATGAAAGTTGCCAAAGACATCCAAGAAAATAACCAGTAGCTGTTATCACTAATGAAGCAAGCTAGATAACGAGCAACACCACGGCCAGGCTCCTCTCTAAATAAGCTCCAGACCTCTTGCCTTCCTACGGGCCAACCCCTCAGTGCCTTCCCAACCCATCTTCACTGCAGGACGACGAGCGTTTTCTTGGAAGGTTTAAAGCACAAGCACAGGCTCATCCAGGGCTGAACTGGATCTAAATCTTAATTTGCACCAGATGACTAAGGAATTTTCTCCTCAGTAGTAAATGGACTGAGAGCCCTCCGCCCTCGTGGGCCACAGTGTCTGGCAGAGGCAGCACGATTTATTTGGACACATGGTCTCCTCCAAACACAGAGCCTGTGCAGCACACGGAACACGGGCTGCAATCCTCGTCCTACGAGGATGCTGTTAAACCTACCAACAAGGGGCAGGAAAGCACCAGCACCAACTGTTCCATCTGCAGGTGTGAAAACAAAGCAAATCAATCCAATGGCAGGAGTCCCCAGGAAGAGAAATACTTGGGTATAAACGAGGGCAGACAGAGCTTAAAAACAAGCTTTTTTATCACTGCTCTGCAAACCCAAATCAGTATCCAATGTCCAAGGCATTCCTCGCTGGAGAAAAAGAGAAACCTGCAAGAGGGCATCGGTGTCACAGCCACAGCCAGCTGTCCCAAAACAGGACTTCACACCGCTGCCACGCACCCCGAGGGGTGGGCCAAGCTTCCAGGACAAGGAACAAAAATCCGGAGGAAATGAAGCTTTACTAGTTCTGCCGCTCACTGAATAACTTGTTTTAATAAAGAAAAACTACCGAAGACATCCAAGAACAGCAGGTTCAGGTTTCAAAGCTGAAAATAAGTTCGGGTCAGATGCAAAAAGCAGCCTGCAGCAACACCATCTGTTCCTAGGGACAGCTTTTATTTCCTTCCATCTGAGCTAAGGAAAATGTGGGTTGGAATTTCAGCTATTTTACTTTGCTCTATTAGGCTCAAAGCCTGCGTCTACTACAGATTACTGCTGGGCAAGAGGGCTGTGGTAAAACACCCAAATCTTTGCTCTGATACTGAAGGGAGTAAATCACACCCATAAGGACTGCTAGCTTAGACAAGTTCTAAATACGCCCATTACAGACCTGCCAGGCAAGTGCTCCTGCTGTGTCTCAGAGAGGGTCACACTTACTCAGCTCATTCTTTACTGCATTACAACCAATATTTGCTTTTACATTTGTGCAACAGAAATGAAACACCACGACAGAGCCAAGATTTTCAAGACGCTGCACCCATTTTGATGAAGTCTGCACACAGAGGGTAAGAGATGACAGTGATGAACATGGTCTATGCTATTTGCACTGAATGTTACTGAATCTCGGAGGAGTTCAAGGCCATCACCTCAGTCACTGATCCACAGTCCTTGCAATATTTAAAAAGCCTTCCTATTTTAGCACTGAAAGATAAATATTCATACTGTGAATCGCTAACAAAATGCACCAAACAGAAAAAGATTATTTATAAAGCATGTTTAAGAGGGGAAAAGAAACAGAAAAGAGGTATAGAAACCAGACCAACACAGCATCACATCACAATGGACTATTTTTGCCATTGACATCAATTGCCTGTTTGATCCCAGACCAAGCACAACTTCTCTGGCTTTGGATTTCCATGAAGAAAGCACAACGAACACTCCCATAATTGTACATAACTTGACATTTACTGAGTATTGAAAGGTCAGGACGTGAAAGATGCTGTAAGTGCAAAATGAAATGCCTTTGGGTGTAACAGATGAGTGTGGAGGCTTTTTTCAAAGTCGATCTATGGTAAGTTTAATTTAAGGCATCTATTTCTAAAACATGTTCTTACCAGTTGCTCACACTCATAAAAACCCCTTATCCATAACAGAAAATTCATTTTGGTGAGAGAATGCAACAGCAAAAAAAAATCCAAAAATAAAGAAGGAAAAACACACTACATGGGTGCTAACAACTGTTTTAGAAGGGCAATCCATTCTTCTAGAAGGTGAAGCTCAAAACCCACTTGGAGTTTGCAGCTGTGCAAGACCAACTACACTATTTTTTCAACAACCTGTCAGAAGTGGGTTTATTCTGAAAAGGCTGCTCTCACTTGGAGCCAGCGTGCTTGTCTACTGCCACTGTGCCTAAAAACAATGCCTGAGAACTCAAGTCACTTCAAATTTTATGCAGACAACAGTAAGCGTGACAAGTGTTGGTACCTGTCTACTTTAATACTTCTGCTGGTACAGATAAATATAGATAAGGACTATCTCAAACTAGGACAAGGACTTCTAACTCAAACTGGGACAGAGGGATCACAGGTTTCACTCAGAATCAACATTGCATGTCAGAACAGCCTTCGTGAATTTGGAAAATCGGGAAAAGGGAAAAGTCAGGTTTCTTTATATGACAACTATTCCAGTAATAACATGGATAAAATCAAACACATATGTGGTAAAATCAGAACAGTGAATGTAGAAGTTACAGAATCTTCATTTATGGAAGCAAACGCATACCACACACAAAAAAAAACAAATTGAGAAAAAACAGCCTTTTGTCATCTTCAAAGCCCAGAAGCAACTGAAAGGGTAGTAAGTCCTTCCAACTCTTCCAACTGTCTTTTATTAAAATGGAAAAGGCATACTAAATCCACAAATTTCTTCCATAAGCTCTGTCCAGCACACAAACCACCTTCTTTTAAGATAAAAATTACTTTTGTGTTCATCGATGTGGAGGAAACTAGACCATCCCTCTCCCAGCACAAGCAGCAGACCTCACCTTCTCAGCTCACCTTTTGCAGTGTGGTGAGGGACAGACGTGCCAGTCCCCAGAGAGGAGCAGACACAGCACCTACACAGAAACCAGCGCCAGCTACAACTGACCTGAAAAAGCCTCGATTCACATGAAAGGATGAGCAAGGATTCCCAGTCAGCACACACAGCAGCTGCCCAGCAGTCTCCTAAACCACCTCCTCTGCCAAGTCAACAGCACCAGCTGGGAAACTGGGTGCACCAGTCCTTTACAGCGTTACATCTGTAATATAACACACATTTCCCAGCAGCTTTTCACAGCAAACAGCTCACTGAGCTCAAGACAGTTGATGTACATCCCAATTTTGTGTGCGGAGGGTAAGCAGCGTACTGGAACACAAATCTATTCGGGGAAGCCCTTGCACACCTACAAGCTCACCTGTGATTTCCACCCATGTCAGCAAGCCTCATTGTCAGCTGCAGAAGTGCTCAAGTAATTTCATACACAACAGGCTGCTCTTCTGCAGAGAAAGCCTTCATCATAACAGCATTCAAGACCTCCATCTCACATTCCCACCCTGCATTTCCATCACACACTGCTTGGTGGCGTGGGGTCATCCTGCATCCCACCCTCCATTCCCATCACACACTGCTTGGTGGCATGGAGGGAGCTGTTGGGTTCATCCAGCTTCCCACCCTGCATTAACATCACACACTGCTCAGTGGCGTGGGGTCATCCTGCATCCCACCCTGCATTCCCATCACACACAGCTTGGTGGCACGGGGATATCCTGCATCCCACCCTGCATTCCCATCACACACTGCTCAGTGGCGTGGAGGGACCTGTTGGGGTCATCCCATTTCCCACCTTGCATTTCCATCACAGACTGCTCAGTGGCACAAGGACATCCTGCATCCCACCCTGCATTCCCATCACACACAGCTCGGTGGCATGGAGGGAGTCATTGGGGTCATCCTGCATCCCACCCTGCATTCCCATCACACACTGCTTGGTGGGATGGAGGGAGTCGTTGGGGTCATCCTGCATCCCACCCTGCATTCCCATCACACACTGCTTGGTGGGATGGAGCGAGTCGTTGGGGTCATCCTGCATCCCACCCTGCATTCCCATCACACACTGCTTGGTGGGATGGAGGGAGTCGTTGGGGTCATCCTGCATCCCACCCTGCATTCCCATCACACACAGCTCGGTGGCATGGAGGGAGTCGTTGGGGTCATCCTGCATCCCACCCTGCATTCCCATCACACACAGCTCCGTGGCATGAAGGGAGTCGCTGGGGTCATCCTGCTGTTTTTAGAGCTCTGGATGTTTACTGTTTGCCGAGCAGATAGGTGCTTCGCTGGGAATGACTCACCCCTGCCAGGCTGCCACAGTTTGAATTACATTCCCACTCGGCACCGGTCCACGTGAGCGAGGGAACACCAGCTGAGCGAGAGGGGATTATCTCAGCCAGCCCAAACCAGTTCCTTCGCTGCAGACTGAGCCTGTGCCAAGGCTTCCTTTCAGCCACGGAGCTGTCATGGAAAGAGAGCGACGCTTCCAAGGCGCTGCCTGAGGAAGGGAGCGTCGATACAGATTTATTTTAAGGATATGAAAGGTGAAGCCATGCATCTCCTGAATGAACCTTTGACTTCTGTATCAAATAACTTAATTATTAATAACGATGGGGTTGTAAAGCAGGAGTCTGCAGCTAAAATATTTCTATTGTTCTGGTTAAACTCCCTTTGGCTTGAAATGCATTTGAAAGATCGCCCAGTTATTGAAAAAGCAGGAGCTGTACTACAAGCTGGAAACAGAGTTTGCAAGCAGCAATCCCAGTACTAGCAGGACCCTGAGACAGTCAAAAATACAAACTTTGACAGTATAATCTTCCATATCTTTCTGATAAACTGCCAGATTATGAAAACACCCAAAGAGAAGCAAGCAACTCGGGAATTGCCACATCAGATCAGTCCAGGGGCCCAGATATTCAGCATTTTGTTAGACAGCAGCAGGTACTTGAAAATGCTTCAGAAAAAAACCTTCATACAGCAGACAATTAAATACAGCAATGCCTGGAGAAGCTTCCTCCCAAGTCCCATTAATCAGCTCCTAATTTCTGGTCTGCAGCACAAAGATTTATAAACCTCTGGAAAGCATTTGCAGTCCTGCCTTATATAATTGCGAACCTGCTTGGTCATCCACATATAATCATTTAATCGTTTCTGAATCCAAGCATCTCTCCAACTCTATAATATTCAGCAGTGAATTCTAAAGACAGGTTTTACAGGCCAGGTAATCAACTGCCATTTGCTGGCTTTAAATGCCTCATGAAGAACAAAATTGTTCTTCCAGCTCCAAGAGAAGAATGTGCCTTCCTCTGCTGATCACTGATATACTATTTGATTCCTGTGCCGAAATGCCTTCAAGTGAAAAGCCAAAAACATTAACACATTAGGAAGGGTTGCTTAAAATCAATTTCTCTTACTCACATGAAACTCAAAACATGCAATGATCAAAATCTACTGAGGTCCTGTATTTGGAGTGTCCTTAGCGGCTCACAAGGTATTGCTTCCTGCTCAAGCATGTGATAGTTCCACAAAGGCACAGCTGGTTTTTGAAGTTCTCTTAAGAAACTGTTCTTCATATAGAGAACTCAAAATGGAGAGAATCATCAGATGTACTGAAATGACTACAGCTTAATTTTACCTATTTTCAGTTAAAGGTATCAGGCAAGGAAAAGTTTGTTCCAATCTGAGGGCCTTAATTACATTCCTATGCTATCTTTATTTAGGGCTCTAGTTTCCCTCCCACGCATGATGCGGATACCACCGGTGACTCTATCTTCCTCTTCACTTTAAGGAAAACAAGCAAGAAAGATAAAAGAGTCCCAGGGCCTTGGCCAAGAACCAGCAGCACAGCACCAGGAGCTCCGTTCTTGTCAAATACTCACCTCTTCGCAGACTTCTCTCACAGCAGCCACGTTGGGCTCCTCCTCGGGCTCCATGCCACCCCCAGGGACAATCCATCGGTCAGGATGGCGACTACTGCTCACCAGCAGCACCTGCGAAGAGCAGAGCACAGCTGATGGGCAAACTCACACCAACGCCCTTCTTCAGAGCCCACCTGAAGAGAAGCTCTTTGCATCTCTCGCACACAAAACATGACTGGTCCAATGTGAGTCCTTGAAAATAGTCTCCTTTTCCAAGACAATTTTCTTAGCCCCTTCCAGACAGCTACATTATCAGTGACACTGAGGCACTCCAACAGTCCAAATTACTTCAGTCATTACCTCCTCATTGCTCCGATGTGTTGCAGAGTAAATTCTGCCTCTGCGTACCAAACCAACAGTTGGCTGTGTGATCCAGCCTCACAATACTTACACTGCAGGAGTCCACAGCTATACTCAAACTCACTACGTGGTCCTGACAGCTTGGGATGAACGCCATGCTACAACAGAATACAGCACAGAAGCTGCTCAGCACCTTCACCCTTTGCAGAAGTGGCTTGATTTGACTTTACTGGTACTTTGGGTTTGCTTATCACTCTGCAGTGACTCTAATGACATACACATTGGGTAACTGCCCATTACAATACTTCACACAATGGTTTGGGTTGGAAGGAACCTCAAAGTCCATCCAGTTCAAACTGCCCTGGCAGGGACACCTCCCACTGGATGCTCAAGGCTCCATCCAATCCGGCCTTGAACACCTCCAGGGATGGGGCAGCCACCACTAACTTGGGCAACCTTTCCCAGGGACCCCACACCCTCACAGGAAAACATTTCTTCCAAAGATCTCATCTCAATCTCCCCTCTTTCAGCTTACTTTATGTGCAGTTGTTTTTAACAAAGATTTTCAGCTTCCCTGTCTGCTGCCTCTTTTGCAGCAAGCACCAACAGAATTCATCACTGGAGCCAGCACTCGGTTACTTTTGGTTTAGGTGAGGTTGTTCAGTGAGATAAAGGCTAAAGATAAGCCTACATTAAACCACTTTAAAACCCTAGGAAAGGCTGCAGAGAAGGACAGAAATTTTTGAATGAGGAAAATGTTTCACCCGTTTTCACAGGAGTAATTTTTCGTAGGTCTGCTTGGTGGCAGTTCTTGAAACACATTTCATCCCACTGTAATTCTGCTCTGCACAAGTTCAGTTTTTGTCTTCTCATCTTCTGGAAAGAAAACGCTACCTAACAATCTCAACTGGCCAAAAATTTTCCCAAAGAATACTGAGACACTGCACTTATTAAATCTACTTGTGATACATCCATGAGCAGAGATGGAAACTAATAACAAAACTAATACTGTTTTTCATCTCTCCAAACAAAGCTCGTTCATTAGAGTCATCACTCTATACTTCATCATTTCCCTGGCACAAAGCTCAGAGCCACAGCGACTTGCTCCAGAAACTTTCCAACATACCAGTCCAATTAGGTTACAGGCCAGCTGTAACAGTTTCAATCAGACATTTCGAAGTTAAACTGTGCGAGACGCTAAAATCCCAGGCTTTACTGTGTAAATGTTGATTTATCAGTAGGGTACAAAAAGATTTGCACTAATTATCAAGAGGAAACCTACCTACAGAATTCAAAATTAAACTGCTGAAACCAAACCAGGTGTAAGATTGCCAGGATTTCCCAGTTCTTTTTCTCTTTTGAAGATTCTCCTCTGCCAATGGACCACCCTGCACAGTGATTTGTCATCTTTCAGGGCCACCCAGATCACACCTTCTCAGAAAAGGGAAAAAGAGGCTGGCCAGTGACTGGCACATGTTGGAGTAAGGAGACATGGACTGGCTGGCGCCCAAAACAACAGCTATCAAAGCAGGAGTAGTGCAGCCTAAGGCAGAAACTGAAGAGGAGTCACAACAAACGTGTGGCAACTGCTGGTCTAACCTTTCCTGAGTCTGCAACTAAACTCGGTGTTCTCAAGTGTCCGCTATTTTCTGTGGATCCCATCAATAGCAATGCCTCTAAGCTTCCTCTTCCTGCTTCAGTCAGAACCGACATCTCATTCCCGTGATGCAGGAAGAAATGCCATTGTTGGAGCGAGTCCTGAGGAGGCTGCGAAGATGATCCGAGGGCTGGAGCACCTCTGCTATGAGGACAGGCTGAGAGAGTTGGGTTTGCTCAGCCTGGAGAAGGAGAAAGCTCCAGGGAGACCTTAGAGCAGCGTCCCAGGACTGAAAGGGGTTCCAGCAAAGCCAGGGAGGGGCTCTTGATCAGAGAGCGCAGGGATAGGACGAGGGTGAACGGTTTTAAACTAAGGGAGGGTAGATTTAGACTGGATATAAGGAACTAGCGTGGTCAGGTACTGGCACAGGTTGTCCAGGGAGGCAGTGGAGTCTCCATCCCTGAAAACACTGAAGGCCAGGTTGGATGGGGCTCTTGTCAACCTGATCCAGTGAAAGGTGTCCCTGCCCATGGCACAGGGGCTGGAATTGGATGGGCTTTAAAGTCCCTTCTAACTCAAAGCATTCTATGATCATTTGTCAAACAGCCCCATTTCAACCCCCGAGCACTCCCCAGTCTGTCTCAAGAGTTAAGGTAATTACAATGCATGTTAGAAACCAGTCAAGCTGAACAGGCTGCCTCAATTCTGCAGTTTCCTAATGGAGATACTCAGTATCGGACCCATCCTCTGGCTGAGGCTGCAATGGAACAGCATTTACTTTATACTAACACCCCGTGGTAGTTGTTTGTCAAGAAGAAGATGGAATTCCTTTTTTCCAAACATCGAAGCCATATAGAGCACAATCTGTATGCCATGCCTAAATAGGGAATACAGACTTCCTCCATCCGCTGAGCTTCCAGGCTCAGGACCACAGCCAGGTACTGTGGGCTGGGAAGGGAAGGCCATCACCATCCACCACCTACAGTTTGCCAATATTCGGCCCCTGCAGGCTTGGCATGCAGCGTGCTTCGCTGACCTGTGCCTCTGATCATGGACTTTCACTTCATCCTGACTCATTACCACTATTGTAGACAGGAGAGCTTGGACTGAAACTCTCAACTTCAGGTCAGCAGGTGACTCTGAGGACAGAGTTAAAAGAAGAGGAACAGACATTTCAAGTATATATTTTATTGCCCCGTAAGGAAGCATCATCTTTGCCACTTCCCATTTCAATTCTGAGTCCCAGCTCAAAGGGAAAAAGGAAAGATTAAAAAAAGTCCCACATCTCTGGAACTCGGCACAGCACACTGCGTACCACTGAACTCCTTCCTTCCACTTGTTGAGAAAAGGTACCTGCTAAGAAAATCCCCACACAGGAAAGCCTGCTGGACTGTTCAGGCTGGGACAATGCTTTAGAGCATGCTAGTAGGAACTCTGAGGTGTAAACAGCAGTTTTGGGCAAAGTAAATTAACTTCAGCTGCTCTGGCTGTTGAGCATTTTCTGAATAGAATTAACATGAACAGCCCTCGGTGGGAAGGAAAGCCCTGTCATTCTCACACTTTTATGCAATCAGACTATTTCCTGTTTAATAAAAAGGAAATCCCATCAAGGGAGAGCAGGAAACATGCCCTACGAGGTCATTCTTTTAGAACAGCTTTAAACAGGATATTGCTACCAACAAGCGCTTCCCAGACAAAGGGGCCTTGGCCAAAAGGAGGGTGAAAAGCAGCTGCAATGTAAAAAACCACATGGCTAAAGAAATCCTGCGTCCCCATACATGCAACCCATTCAAAGGATCAAGCAGAGAAGGCACTAATACCCAAATCCGTATTTTCACAAGGCAACATCCTTCCGATATTTTACAAACTGCCCCAAATCCAGCAAGATGAGACCTGCTGAAAAACCACCTCTCACTGAAAACCGTTCATATTTGGGTGGGACAGCCCAAGCGCTGTCTACAAGATAAGAAGTTATTCCCCAGCACAAACCTTTCCCCTGATAGTGAGATGAGGGAACACAAAACACCTGGGGAAGAAACGATACCAGCCAAATGGGTCGTGGACAAGGGATGTAATAATTTGTATTTCTTCCATGACAAGGTCAAAAGTATTCTAAGTTTCAGAACAAACCTGATGTAACAGTAGGCAAACTTACACCAAAAAAGCCAAGACAGAGAAGAGCAACTTCATTTATAACATACCATGACAAAAATGGTATTCAATTGCTCACTTAGACTGCATATTTTCCAACCCTACTGAATTCTATAAAATAAAGAGCATAGTTTGGGTTTTTTTAAGAGGACTACTTGGCAGCTCCTATGTCCTTGACACCTGAACTTTTGTTCATTAACTTCTTTATTACATAAAAACATTAATTTGACCATACGGGCTGGGGAAGGAATATCATCACCACAAGTAAAAGAGGAGATTTTAATCAAAACAGTCACAAAAAATACACCAAAAATTACTTTTTTTTTTTTTTTTAAGAAAGCCAAAACACAAGGGAAGAATTACATTTACATTTTATTCTTGCCAGACAACTGTGTTTGTTGTAAGATGGCTGCTGAGGCTCTTGACCTACCACGGATTCTGGGAGCAGATTTTGCAGCCAAGTCTTGCAGCCTTTTGGAAAAGCACTTGCAGGTATCCCACCACATGGCCAAGTTCTGTTTTCCAGGATTTGAATGATAATTATGTCATTTCAAAGCAGGGAAATGAGCAACGCGAGCCTCTCTGGCACCACACAACACAACCCTTAAGTAGCTCTCCCACAATCAATGAAGTAAGAGAAAGGTTAGGAAAATAAGCAAAGTTTGAAGCCTACAGCAGGGGCTCCTGATCGCAGCCCTCATGGTAAGCAACCTTCAAAGCAGCCTGCAATTAAACAAACAAAACAACCCAAACAAATCCAGAGCAGCCTACCAGCTTTCCTCGGAGGAGACAGGAAACACGCGGAGACATCTAAGGCTGCCTGGACTGCCACACGTGGAGCTATGAGCTCCATGGGAAAAGGGGAAAAGAGTTTGTCACCAGGATAAATCTGGGAGCCCCTGATACACACTGCCGACCTTAAAACAACCTAATTACACACAGCTCTGTTGCAGTCAAACCAGGATTTTTCCCCCCAGAAATAACAGTGCTCTGCAAAGCCAAAACTGGTCAACCAAAATAACGCAGAGAATTAACTCTGTTAACAGAGCAGAGATTCAGTGATTCCCAGGTTCTTTCATGCTATGGTGGATTTAAACATCCACCACTCATAAATAAACCAGGAGCAGGGACGCCATAAGGAACGCAATTCCTAGAGAGAGGCTCTGCAGAAGCATTACAGCAAAGACTAACAGGGCTACAGCATTATCAGATGCTGGGCTACAACACTATTAGAAAATGAGCTGTGAACCTTCCAGGCTTCCAGAAAAAGACAGTCCTACCCACACACGCCAGCCTAAGGACAACTGAGCTGGCAGACGCGATAGGAAACAGCAGAGAAGATGTTAAATACATGGGGTTTGGCCCAGCCAGCATTCTGCTGCCAGGAGCCTATAGCTAACAGCTACTGAGACAGCCTCTGCACTCTCCATAATGTTTTCTATCAATATGAAGCCACAAACTCATATATTTTGCACAGCAACTAAAACACAAACCTCCTGGCATTCAAACTCCTTTCACACTTCAGCTTTATTTATCAGAACATAGACTGCAAGGATAGAACAGGTCTCGTAAGGTGCTGCAGTGGGGCTGGTGGAGGTGGCTACTTTCAGTGACTCTGGCCTACACAATCTGCCTTTGTTTGGAAGTTTCAGTTTAAGAAGAGTCTGTATTCAGGAGTTTGGAGCTGAGCTGTGCTAGAGGCTCTCTGCCCTGCCCTGTGACCAGGCAGGACACTGCAGCCGGTGCAGCTCTGTGTCTAGCATAATAAATGCCTTTTATGCTGTGCTCAAAGTTAACAAATGTTCTCACAATCCCAATACATTACTGTTACTGTACTTAACGCTTTCATATCTGACAAAGCTGAGATCTTGATCTGACCACATCAAAACACCTTTAAACACAAAGAACGGCTTACGCTGACCGGCAGGGTTGAAGAGGAGCAGAAGGGGAAAAGAGACACTGGAGTTAGCAGAGTTGTGCAAAAATCAGCCTGATTTAACCAGCAGAAACACGGCCTCAACTACAACACAACAGAACATGCATTTAGCTGAACGACCAATGCAGGATGGTCCAAACAAGCTGGCCAAGGCTCACAGGAGGCTTCTCCACCCTCTTGCTATTCGGAGCACGTCACAAAGTTAGCACACAGTAGTAACAACCACAGGCTGTGGTCAGCAAGGCTACAACCAGCTTCAAACACGATGAGAGCTTCTGCTTGAAACAAGAACAAACACAACCACAGCAGCAGGGCACAGAAAACCCTCTCCTGACCATAACAGCACATTCTCGTGGGAGCATTACTGCTCCTCCACAACGTACACCTTCTCAGACAAGTGTTATTCGCACACCCACACACACACCTTGCTCCACAGCACAATGGAATTTCACCCACAAAGCAGTACCTGGAGCCTGGGAGCAGGATACTAATGACTGAAAGCTGGAAGAGAAAATCATTTGCACTGCAGAACTGGACAAAGTAAAGCACAAGTCTTGAAAGATGCAACAGGGGAACCGGAAGAAGTTGAAGTCACTTCAAGTACATGGATTGCACCTATGGTACTATAACCATAGAGGAAAAAAGAAAGAATTCTGTTGGGTTTTAGGCTACTTCTTGGAATAACAATAATAAATCATCACGTACTGCAACATGACTCAGGCTTCAAAATACCAAGGGTCACATCACTGTCACTAGAGTTTTCTTGTGACTTTAGAGTGACTGATTACTCTTACCCAAGGAGAACACAATCCGGCATCCTCTCCCTCTATCAAACTTATGCTTTAGACAGCCACAGAAGTTATCTTCACCTTGCCTCTTGCAGCAGGGACAAGGCAGAGACAAAGCCAAGGAGCTGGACCCAGCTGGCGCTGGGTGCTGAAGCAAAGAGCTGATAAGGGGGCACTCCCAGGGAAAGACCCCGAACCGATAACCTACTGCTGCCTGTCAAAGCCAGCTTCTTGACCACTCAGTATTTACACAACTGGTCCAGGCAGACTTTTTCCAGAAGCAATGCTACCTTTTAAAATGCCTTTTTTTGTCCCTACAGTCATGAAAACTTTTGAGAAGCTTTGTAAATATAAGAAGTTATTCCTACATATAACATCAATACGTGATTTACACAAGAGAAAGTAAGCACCCAAGTCCATACAAATGAAAATAACATTCAAACCATCTGAAGCATCTTAAAAAAAACCCATCCAGAGGGTAATTGTATCTCTCTGAATTTCACATGTTAACATGAAATTTCTGAGAACAAAGAGTTACTGTGCATTACCCATTGCACAACAAAGACAGCTACAGAAAGACAAATTCTGATATAAATACAGACAAAAACTGAATGATCCTTGACTAGTCCGTGCAGTCAGCCTCCCAGTTAGACTGGAAAAGAACTGCTGTTTAAAGAAACCCAGTACCTCTTTCCCAGATGCTGGATACAACATGCAGCATCCGAACACTGATATTTACTATTCATAAAGTAGAACTGAGACTTCCTTAATTTTGTTCTATCCAGTTTTTCTGGTTGACGCCTTCATAGAGATCCACAAATCTAGATAATTTTCCTTATTTCAAAGAAAAAGAAGATAAAATCCAAGCACTTCATAATTTTCCTTTGACTGAGAAGGGAAAGAGTTGTTTTTCCAGACCTTGAGAGACCACCCATAGAAAGATGAGGCCCTTTGGCAGCAGTCCCAGCAGGGTACACCCCCAACTGCTCATACCTGCCTCCGCGCTTCAGTAGCTTGTCTGAAGGGTGTCGAGATGAAGCAAGGCAGAGAACTGAAAAAAGGAGGTGGGATGGGACACAGAGTGAGGAGAGAAAGACAGGAAAAACAGCTACAGCCTCTGGTCAGGCAATAAACGAATCCAAGAGGAAAGAGATTTCAGAGGAGTGTTATGCAGAAGAGATGGCAGGCACCTCTCTAGGGTCCCTCTCAACCAACCTAGGGCTGGAGCATACTCCCTCCTCTTTCCTTATCCATCATTTTCCCTGAGCTGCAGCAGAACAAAACAGACTCAATCCCTCAGTTTCACAACAGCTTAGAGAGCTTCCAGTAAATTAAGTGAAAATTCAATAATTTTCATTCTTGTTTACTTTGGGAAAGTACAGGAGATGATGGAAATGCTTGTAAAAGCATTTATGAAAAAGCTGTAAGATGAAAGCTAGGTTTTGAAGAGGTTTATATTCTTGCTCTTGGAGAAAAAGCACAGTGGAGAGGATCAGGAGAAGCATAAGCAAGAGAATTATTCCTAAACTAGCCTGTATCCTACTGGAGATGCAGTAATGTCTTAGCAACAGACAGAGAGAACTCTACCAGGTTTCAACCACAACCCTTTTATGTAGCTGAAGGGAACGTACAGAGCCGAGCCAAGCCATCAGAACAGAGATTCTGAGGCTATATTCCATGTAAAGTACGACGATCATATCATGCTGGGCTCCTTTTACATTTCAACAGTGAATTACTCCAAGTGGTTTTAGCTATTTTTCTTTCTACATGGAAGGAAGTGCACAAAGGATGGCCCAGGAACACCGTGTGATCATCAACGCAGCCTACAGTTCAGATTTAAGAACTGTTGCGTTACACCATAGCCAGGTTTAAAACTGACCCAAGAGAAGAAAGAAGAAAAAGGTTCGTTTGCATTCAAATGCCTGTCCTGTTGTGGGGCTACACAAACAGTAGCTTTTGGTGACCACACCAGCTTGGCGAGCTCACAGAGGGCAGAGCTCCCCAGCCCTTGTGTGAAAGTCCTGCTTTCTCCTTTCAACTCAAGGCTTCATTCACAATTAAGAAAAGCTGACCAATCCTGGATCCTATTCTTCCCAAAGCATTTCCTCCAAAAAGTCTTTAAAAATACCAGTTGTTAACGAGCAGCTTGTCCTTTCACCAGATACAATACCGGCATGCTTAAACCTGCAGCTACACCAGTGTGGGACTTAAAGCCAAATGGTTCCTTTTATTGCTGTTAAAATATAACACAGAGATGCTGTCACCGAGCAGGCTCCCATCTGCTGCAGGGGAGTAAGACATTAGTGAAATTTTCTGGAGCATTTCCTCATTGAAACAGCTGGTCTACACAAAAATCAGTTGCGTTATTTAAAAATAACCCTGTAACAGCAATATTGAGAGGCACTGACATTGCAAGCAACAAAAAAGAGGTAACATCAGACCGGGGATCTCCTGATCCACAGGCTCTCTTTCCCCGCTTCCGCAGAAGCAACAAATATCAAGGGAGTTCACTCCACTGGAGAGGATGAAAATAGCAGAGTCCTGGCTTTTGGCTGCAGAAGGGTCCTTTGAAGTCTGTTCACACTCGCTTTGAATTAATCCTGTTGATACCCTGCTCTCCCTCCACTCTGTGGTGCCTCCCTGTTTGCAGAACAACACCAACACAGAGTGTTCCACACAGTGCAATTAAGAAATGTATTTTTTTGCTCTGAGATCCATGTTGAAATGAATTCTCCCTGCACCACTTTTTAAAAGAATATATAACAAAGGCAGCTTTTCAGCCAATGTCCCGGCTTCTAATAATGTTCCAGAGCTTTTTTCGTGTCCAAAAGTAGTAGCTTCCCAATGGAATACAGAAAATGTGCAACCTCGAGTAACATAAGGAAAAATAAATCACTTAAAAACTAGAAAAGAGACAAAGTATTAAGCCTCTTTATTCACAAATGGAATGCCTGACCAAAGACATTCCTGTCATAGCAATCTCCACTGATTGCCAAGATTTTAAAGAAAATTAAATCAATGAATTGAGTAGTCAGGGAGTAAACACCTAAAAAGAAAAAATGTTGCCTCCTCTATAAGTGTAAACAGAATTTTTCTTATTTCTTCTTGTTCACTGACAAAGTCGTGCAAATGAGGAACTAATTAGGGGTCAAAATGGAAGAAAATTCGGGTTTTTTTAAATTCATAGCAGGAAATGAAGAAGAAACATGAGAGCAAAGATCTACAATTTCTGGAGCGCTTAGAAGAAATAGCAACCAGAAACAGCCAGCCCTAGAAAAAAAAATACTTAAAATACAGCAGATTTCAATTATATATCAAAACATGCTTTGCTTTTCTTTCTAAACAGTAAGCTGCTAACAGAGCTTTAACTAACACACTTCAGTTCTGGCTTTACCCCCCTCCCTGGAGAGGTCTTTTAAACAGAGCTCAATGTCCATTTAAATAGAAGTAATCAATAATAAAATACAGCTGTGACACAAAAAAAAATGTATTGTTCACCAAAAGAAAAAGAAAAACAAGAAATATTACACAGCCATGTTAAACTACAGAATTAAATGTGTACGGATAACACCTTTCTTGTTATTGAAACAGTGCAAATGGCAGTAAGATCAGACTTCTCTCAAAGTTTAAATAAATGCCAACAAATGAGAATTAACCTAAGACATAATTAGAAAGAGAAATTAATAAAAATCAAGGTTTCTTGCTTGCTGATTTCAATAACTGATACAAATATAATTTAAATCTTCTAGGCTTTTTGACTAAGATCTGTGAAAGGAGATGGTTCCACTGTGCAGGTGTTTTGGATTTGGGAATAACCTTCCCAAACACATTCGTGGAAAAGGCCACCTCATGCCCATGGAGTAGATGGGAACACTGGAAGCTGTTTCAGCTCTGCATTAAATACACAGACACCATCAATAAATACTGGGTTTAAAGGCTGTGCGATGTCCTCAGGAGACCAATTCAAATAAAACAGAACCGGAATTCATTGCTTCAACATTTCTGCATCTACTGACAAAACAGCACACACATGCATGTACTTGAGGAAATCAATCTCCATCCCACGCTGCATTACTTACAATATAATCAGTGCTCCTCAAGGTGTCACAGAGTACAACACCCCACCTGATTTCACCGGGGAGAGCAGAGGCGAGGCGAAACACCAACAGTGACCAAAGCTCAAGTGAGAGCCTTTACTGCCTTGACACGAGAGTCTTCCAGAGCTTCACTTGCCGCCTCCGTATCAGACCCATGGAAATGCCAAGGTGCAAAGAGACAGCTACCTCACCTCCCGGCCTGGAAACTGGGAACAGATTTTACTACTCTAGGTCTTGCCTAGAAACTAAAGCCTGAAATTGTAACAGTTTAAATTATATGAGATTTCCAATCCACTGAAAGGTTTTGCAAACCACAACACAGACACAACCCTGACATTACAACGGCTTTAAAGTTCAACCTTAAACAAACCTAACCAGCTTAGCCTACACTGCCAGAAATCAGCCACAAGTGAGCCTGCTCCTAGAACTGCACAGAAAGGGGCTCCAGGAATGCTGGGGAGGGGCTCTGGATCAGGGAGTGCAGGGATAGGATGAGGGGGAACAGTTTTGAGCTGAAAGAGGGGAGACAGAGATGAGATCTTGGGAAGAAATGTTTCCTGTGAGGGTGGGGAGGCCCTGGCCCAGGTTGCCCAGAGCAGTGGTGGCTGCCCCATCCCTGGAGGTGTTCAAGGCCAGGCTGGATGGGGCTTTGAGCCCCCTGATCCAGTGGGAGGTGTCCCTGCCCATGGCAGGGGGTTGGAGCTGGATGGACTTTTAGAGTCCCTTCCAGCCCAAACCATTTCACAATTCTAGAACAAATTCACTTTTCCTTCTTCAACCATTTTGGGTCAGTATTGTGGAACTGCCACTTTAACAATCCTTGGTGACACGGACACTGCAAGAGTTCCAGACACTGGTTCCCACCAGCCAGAAGACATAACAGACTGCTGCTGCTCAACCTGTTGGACATCACAGACTGAGGCATTGGAAAGTAAGGCCTACCCAGCAGTCAGAAGCCAACTGCATGAGGTAGCCGTTGATAGCACATTTCCATCTTTAACCATGCTGTACTCAAACCTGGTCAAGCACCCAACTCTTGAGAAGAATTGCCACATTGGCCCCACCAGTTGTGCAAAACCGCATCAGGAAACTCAGACACCTCCAACTATCCAGGCTGACCAGCCCCGCTGTCATTACACAACACCATTAAATTCTTCTCCATCGTTAGCTAACAGTATCACACCATTCCTAAAAATCCACAGGAAGGACCAGCTACAAGGAATGCTTCACCAAAACACAAATTGTTTCTGTTTCAGACCGTTTATGCTGGAAATGTTGACACCCTTCATGACAGAGGAGCTACAAAGGGTTTGTCAACCCTCCTTCACCACGTTAAATAATAACTGAACTATATGCTAATTCACTTTCCTCCAGTGAACTCTCTGCATTCCCTTCCGATTTCCTGTAGCTACAAATATGATAATCAGGAGAACAAAGACTTTAGCACAGCCACTCAGGAACCAGTAAATGGAATAAAATATCCCTGACTCCAGAAGAGGCAGGCTAGACTGCAGGAATCCCTCAAGCCCACATTGAGAAGATATTAAAAAGAACAGTGAAAAACTACACATATGAGTAAAGCTGCTCATCACGGACAACACAATCACTTCCAAGAGGGCTGCTCTCAAACCAACCGATCTACCTTTAATACCCACTTCCTCCCAAGCCTCTCTGGACAGCAACTCCTGGCACTCCATCAGTCCCCTTTTATCCCAGTTTCTTTTTATAAATCCAAGGTCAGGTTTCCTCTCCCATCTCATGTGATGTGCTGGACTGAAGTTCTGCCAGCGTGGTAGCTCCACTCCACTGCCAAATCCCATCCGTGCCACAAACTGCTCTTCACCAGACTCTTCCATCGCCACATTCTGGCCATTTTTATCCTCACGAAATAAAGACAGGGGGGCAAAAAACTTTCAAGGCCAGGCTGGATGGGGCTTGGAGCCCCCTGATCCAGTGGGAGGTGTCCCTGTTCACGGCAAGGGGGTTGGAGCTGGATGGCCTTTGAAATCCCTTCCAACCCAAACCATTCCATGATTCTCTGATTTCCCAGCGATGTTTAATCGCATCTAGGAATAAAAGACCCGCTGACACCGAGTGAACTCGGGCTGGGGGACGGTTCCCAGCCTGGACCCGGGGGGGGTCCCGGCCCTCACCTCCTCCTCGCTCTCGCTGCGGAAGCACAAGCAGGCCGCCCGCTTCTTGTAGCCGTCCCCGTCGTAGGTTCGCGTCTGGTTGGACTTGAGCTTCATCATCCTCCGCTGCGAGGGGCGGCTGAGGGGAGGCCGGAGGCGGCGGGGCCCGCGGCCTGAGGGGAGCAAGGACGGGGGAAGGAGGGGGCGGAGGGGGGGGGGGGGGGGCCGCCTCCCCGCGACAGTCTCTCTCTCTCTCTCCTCTCTCTCGGACTCCGCTCTGTGTCCCGCAGGCCCGGGAGCCGCCCCGCTACGCGCTACCGCCTTTCGTTCGCCTCATCCCTCCCTTCACTTCCAGCCGCTCCGCCGCCGCTGCCAGGGCTCCGGCCACCGCCGACGACGACGACCGCGACGCCATCTTGGGGCACGCTACGCAAACGGCGTAGAGCGCCGGGCGGGGGAGGCCGTGGCTGCCCTTTAAGCCCGCTAAGCAAACGGCGTAACACGGCTTCCCGAATGGCTCCCCCCCCCCCCGAGCAGACAGCGCCACCACGCCTCCGCCCCGCCGCGAAGCCCTCTACGCCACCGGCGTAGCGAAGCTCGCCTTCGAGAATAGCGCGGCTGTGCGTAAGCACCGAGAGGCTGCGTGCCGGGGTGCCCCTGGCAGTTACGCAAAGTGCGCAGCGCCAGAGCCGGCCCCGCCGTGCACATGGCTGCGCTTTGACAGCGGCGCTACGCAAAGAGCTGAAGGGCCGGGCGGGGGGCGGCTTACGCCAATGGCGGAGTGCGGTGGCCGGGGGGGCGGCTGAGGGCGAGCCCCGCACCCCGGGGTGTGTAGGGGAGGGTCTGTGACCTCAGGATGCTGAGGGTGTCCCTGCACCCCCACCCTGGGGTGCAGGGTCTGCCCAAGCCGGGTGAGCTCAGGTCAGGAGGCACCAGCATGGAGGTCACTTGCAACCCAAGCGCAGATGCTCCTTGCTCCCCTGTGCAGCCTGTGAACCCCCAGACTGCACCCCAACATCAGTGTCACCCCACTGCAAAGACACCTGCACACAGGGCTTGGCTTGTTTGCACAGCCACTGCAGGCAGAGGGGGTGCCACGGTACACCCCAGCCATGATTTTGTGCGCTCCTCCAGGAGGCAAATCCTGGGAAAGGGTCGAGGTCTTCTCCAAGCAGTACTTGCACAGCACTGGTTTGAATTACACAGCCTGGTCTTGGCTCCACAACAGGAGACAGCTGAAAACAATGGGCAAGGGAAAAAGCCTTCATCATGGAATCACACACTGTTTTGGGTTGGAAGGGACCTTAAAGCCCATCCAGTTTCAATTCACTTGCTAGGGGCAGCAACACCTCCCACTGGATCAGGGTGCTCAAAGCCCTATCCAACCTGGCCTTGAACACCTCCAGGGGATGAGGTTCTTCTGACCCTGTTCACCAGTAGAAGAAAAGGCTCCTTCCTAAACCAGGATGGGGATGAACTCCTTTACCTGAGACTAGCACTGCTGTGATACAAAGGCTGCCCTGAAGAAGACACCATTTCCCAGGCTATAGAAGCTGTCCCCAGTCAGCATCATCCCATTATTAGTTGGCGGGTGACATCTGCTGGTCAGACACTGCAGGGGAACCCAGGCTGTGCTCCCTGCCCCAGCTGTGCTCAGCTCCAGATGCTGCCACAAACACCCCACAGTTAATTAGCCCAGTGATTTCAGAACTGGGATCAAGGAAATGCTCACCTGTGTGTGCTGACAGTATCTGACTCACAGAGGGCCTCAGGCCAACACTGTTGAACTTGCTGGATTTTCCATCTGCAAAGTAGAACTGAGTCTCCTCCAGCTTTACTGGATTACTGGGAATGACCAAAAATTAGCATCTTCCTGGGCAGAGTGGGAAAACTGCCTGCAGCACTTTGGTGAACAAACACTCCTCATTCCTCCCTAAGAATCACCTCCGCACACTAGGAAGCTGTGGGTCAGTAACCACCAAACTACAAAGTTCCTTCCCATAACCTGCTTTCTAATCCTAAGTTATCCCACTGCTGCTGTTAACCACGCCAGACATCTGAGTCACCTCTCTGCTGTGTGAGCTCTGGATCTATGTGCTTCAATAACACACAGTGATGCAACCCAGGTGGCATTTTCACCTATTTTATTATACACAAAACATGAGCAGGAAATTCTACTGAGGAGGCTGACCACGTCCACGACCAAATCCTCCTCTCTGCAACAGAAAAGGAAGAGCATTAGAAATCACCATATTAAGTAAATGACAGCAGCAATCACTCAGACACCATAACATTGTAAGAGAGCTCACTGTCTGTCCTCAGCTTCACCTTGTTTTGCTATGCAGCCCCTGCTCCAATCACCATCCAACCTGATCTGTTTGAGACCAGCTACCTGACAGGGGTTAGCCAGGTCAGTGAGACAAGGAACAGAAGAAACCCATCCTAGCCAGCTCTGTGGACCACATCCTAAACCCTTCCATTTCTGACAAGTAAAATCATGCATTTCCATTGGAGAGCCCAGCTTGCTTCTCAAACGTGTTGCTGGCTTCCCATCACAGCAGCAAAGCCACCACGTAGTTTTCCCAACAGGAATGCAGCAGGCAAGCTCAGTGTAGAAGGCAAGAGCTGCCAGCCTCTCCAACACAATCAGAGCCAAGTACCCATTCCTGGATGGCACATTCCAGCACCAGCACGCTGAAGAACATGCAGACACCACCCATGGACTCTCTCCTAACCAAAGTCTCAGTACAGGAAGACAAATATCAAAAGCAAATACTCACGAATTGGAATTCAGTGGCAGCTCCAGCACCAGCCTCAGCCTTCTTGTCAGCGCCAGCTGGAGAGACAGGGGAATGAGTTACCAACCAGAGAACACATTCCCCAAATACACCACTCCTGCTTGGAATCGAAGGCTTACAGCCAAAAAAGACTACAACTGAGGCTGAATACAGCCAAGTAAAACAGCTGTTACCAAGGCTGTTTGAGAGTTATCAGACCCACCCCAGAGAAAACCCCACAGTCCAGCTTGGCAAAAGCCAAGAACAGGATCATAGGATGATTTGGGTTGGAAGGGACCTCAACGCACATCCAGTTCCACCCCCCTGCCATGGGCAGGGACACCTCCCACTGGATCAGGGGGCTCAAAGCCCCATCCAACCTGGCCTTGAACACCTCCAGGGATGGGGCAGCCACCACTGCTCTGGGCAACCTCCCCACCCTCACAGGAAAACATTTCTTCCCAAGATCTCATCTCAGTCTCCCCTCTTTCAGTTTTAAAACCATTCCACCTCATCCTCCCTGATCAAGCACCCCTCCCCAGCTTTCCTATAGTCCCTTAAGTACTAGAAAGTTGCTATAATGTCTCCCCAGAGAAGATATCATATCATTTAAAATCATATCCACTAGCAGATAGATGAACTCTGTTGCATAAATGCCTCAGCTATGCCAAGTATAATTTTCCCCTTTTCTTCTGGAAAGGAGGCCAGCACTGAGGCCAATTGTCCCGAAGAGATAACCTGCTCAAAGAGTGAGGTCAGTCTGCTATTCCCACAGCAGTGCAGTGGACACTCACGTGGAACAGCACTGCGTCTGTACGTATCCCTGTCAGCTTCTCCCCGAGTCAGACGCGCAGGGCGTTCGCCTTCCAGACCTGAAAGCAAAACCAGCAACAGTAAATACATCCATTATCCAGGACACAAACAACTCATTCCATGGACAGTGACCCTGCATCTCCAGGTGGATTAAAGCCCTCCAGTTAAGCAACAGATCCACCAGCTGAGCAGTGTCATAGGCAGCTCATTGTATACAACCTCAACAAAACGGGACATAATAAGGAAAAGTACACTTTAAGGCTGAAATCTGCTTACAGAACCAGTCTGGGCTTGGGCAAGTTAAATAATGTGAAAAATGGATTTACAGCACCACCTCAAGAGTCTCCTGGCCTTCAAACAAGAGCCAAAGATTAATAGTAATAAAAAATCCCTGAGAAATACAGGGAATCTGTCACATCCAACAAGCCCTTTCATAGCTAAGTCACAAATTGCTTGACACTCTGATCCCAACAGCTACACTATCAGTATTACAAATCCTCCACCACGGAAAAGATTAATAAAACTAAGAGCAGATTATCTATGTATCATCAGATTAATATCAGAGAGAACACTTGCAGAAAAGAAATAGATGTGGTGGAGCTGCCAGCCTCTGTGTGACTCTTAGGGGTCCCCCTAGGCACCCAAGTGAAATGTGATCCCACAGCACCAGGCTGACATCTCAAACCCAGGCAGGAGGGCACACTTAAGGGCACTTGCTGCCTGATGCCTGAAAGTAGCCTCAAGCCTGCTGCAAGAAACATGAATCATGCACTTCTACAGGCTTGATTTATATTACAGGCACTGGTTTTCCATACAAAACCCCCTTCTGACAATGGATGATTTTATTACCAATAGAAAAACTACTTGCAAATGTGCAAGCAGATTAACTTATCCTACTTATTCTACATCCTCCTTTTCTGTCGTGTTAAACCATTCTAGCACCACTCCTCAACAACAGATTATGTTTTAAACTTTGGATCTGTCCATCCTTAATTTCTAACAATCACATCTGTCACAGAGACAAACTGCAAAGATCAAAGACACTGTAGTCTAAAATCTGTTCCAGCCTTTGTATCAAGCTTTATTTGAGAAAGCTGGAAGCACTGCATGGAAGCACCAGCAAAGACCCCAAAACCCCAAGCAAGACCTGTAAGCTTGGATTCTGCACACACACCTCTGCGAGATGTGCTTGGCTGCAGCGTGAGGCAGGTAACCCACAGAGAAACTGCCCAGAGACAGTCGATTTGTGCAGCCCCACCCTGCCAAGGTGTGGACTGAAGTCACCAGCACTGCACAGAAAAGGCCCGAGATGCTGCAAAGCACAGCCTCCTCAGCAGAAACCTGAGCACGTCGTAGCCAGGGGCTGGAAGCCCCACGCTCCCATTAGGCATGTAGCTTCTTCAGCTTGCTGGATAAATACAACATCTAAAGGATAAATCCACTAACACCCAAAGCTACTCAGAGATCAAAGAAACCATCATCTTCCCAGTTTCTATGCAATTCTTGCCTTTGAAGCAGACAGTGCCACCGTTTTGTCAGGCTAAAAGACAAGTTGTAAGAGATGGCAGTGAACTCCTCAGCGCCTCACGCCCGCAGCCTTTGTCCCCAGTGCAAGGCCCAGTACTTGGGGACAGGACAGAATGCAGTTCTGGAGCAGGAAGAGTAGACTCCAGCCATACTCCATAAAGAGCTTTGCCACACAGGACTTCCCTTTCACAGAGTGAGCCTTTCCCTAAGTGTATGATGGCAACCTACAATGCTATTCCTGGTAAACACAAGCAACTCCCCAGATGGTAGAAAGACCCACCACCTCCTGCCTTGAGGGAGAAGAAGCATTTCTTGCCCCTGGAGACCTGGCAATGCTTTAATGTCAACTATAGCTGCAGTTTCTCTCCTCCTCTGACAGCTTCCAGAAGTTCTGACCTGCCCAGAGATCTTCTGCACAATTTTACAACCCATGTTCTGCACTACGGTGTTTCTTCCCTACTACTGCACAAGAAACCAGGAAAACCAAACAGAAGGGCCTTGGCAGAGCTTTTTGAAATGTGTAACTACCCTCCCTATTCTGAAGTACCACCCTGGAACTCTGTGACCTTTCCAGGACTGAACTGAGGGGTTGGTGGCTTCAGCACATTCACTCAAGTTTATTTATACTGCGCTATTACATGACATCAATCACCACAAAGGACATCAAAAAGGTTCACAAGCCAATATCACAAGGAAAACATATAACTTCTGCAACCCAAACTATTATTTGATATTTGCAACTGGAGAAGAATTCTTTCTAGAAAGAGGTCTCTGTTGTCTGCAGGTTTGTTGAGCGTACGTGACAAATCCAGAACCGTAAGTACCCAACCTGACTGCAGGTACCACAGCTGAACCCTCACATGAAGCTCAACCCGCACCCAGGCCTGGCTTTCCCTTCCAGCCATCCAGTCTTGTGCCATGTGCTACGCTCAGGTTTACTCCCTATCTCAGCAATCCTGGCCATGGCAACTCAGCTTTCACACAACAGCCTCCCAGATGCTTTTCCTAAGGATAACTCAGCCAGAGACAAAGTTCTCTCTTCCTGATGGACCAAACAGGCAGCGCACACACTGTCTTCCCGACAGAGAACTGCAGTGATTACTGCAAGCTTGTCCCAAAAAACAGGAGCCCTGAAAGCCAGAGACCTGCCCTGTCCAGGCACCACTTGGCGCCTCGAACCACAGCCTACAGTGTCAGCAGCACAGCTCTCAGCAACTCCAGGCACTTGTATTACAGAGAAGGCCAAACCCCACACTAAAATATTCCTCTCCTGGTTGGTTTCAGCAGGCCAGTGGTCATCAGACTAGCACCAAACACAGAAATAAGAAAACCTACCTGTGCCTCCTTGATCTATTAATATTTACACATCCAAAACGCACAGCAGCATGAGCTGGAATCTGCTGCTCAGCTGACTGTGCACTGCCTAACACACTTAACCCCCTTCCCTGCTCCCTCCAGCTGACTCAGCCAGCACCGCTTACCTTTGGGCCGCGGTCTGCCTGTCTCCGGGCGGCTCCGGCGCAAGGTTGCGGGGACAATCTCAGGGGGAAGGTGAAGGTAATCACGCAGGTACTGGATGCCCTCGTTGGTCAGATACCAGTAGAAATGCCTCCAAGCAAACTGCTCTTTCACATAACCACGGGATTTCAGAGACTGGAGAGAGAATTCTCAGTTAATTCATGTACAATCCTTATCGTCCAACATCGCTGATCAATACCTTCACCGGATGTTTTTGTGAACTTAAGAGTTTATCAGCATTATGTGGGGAATAAAAATGCAAACAGAAGTTTACAGGTACAGGATAGAATTCCAGCATTGTTCCCGTTTTGTGAGAAAATACAAGGCTACCACACACAGAGACATTACAGCTTCAAAACCTGAGCCAGAGATGGGGGTCAGCAAAAGAATAATGCTGTATGGGAAACAATAAATCAAAGAGGGACGGGAAAAATGAGGAAAATGGGAATAAAAACTGTAATAAGATAAGAAATAGCAAATGCAAAGCAACATCTGAGAGTGTTTGAAAACAGCTGACACAGTTTACTCTCAGATTCACAGTGATCTCACATGCCCAGAACCTGGCCCGGCCTCGCCTCCGCACCTGCATGGCTTTCATGACGTGGAGGTTGGGCACATTCTTGTCGACAAGCTCAGGGTGCTTCGGCATGTGGACATCTTTCTTGGCCACCATCACTCCCTCCTTAAAAAGGAGTTCGTAGATGGCAATTCGGTTCTTCTTGGGCATCAACATCTAAACAGGAGGTAACAGGTATGCAGTAAATATCATCAATTTAATGTAAATGCATTCAGAAGTCCACTAGAAACAATAAAATAACAACAGAGCTAGTTTGTAAGGAAAGCCTAATACTTAAATAACACACCCAGCTTCCTCTCTCCTGTGAGATGTTTTGAAACTACTTTTAAACACTTGAGCTGCTGGGCAGGAATCCCATCCTCTCATATTCCTGCAAAGGAAAACTGAGCAGTCCAAACTTCTGCTCTTTAATGTTAATCTGTATTGAAGTCTGTAAACTATGTGAAGTTAGTGACGAGGGCAGAGGCCACAGGAGGCAGAGATGCACCTCAAGGTGAGGCATGCTCCTGCTCTACCACTGGTGCCAGAGCCCTGAGAACACTTGTGCTGCCGCGGTGACTTCACACTTCACTCAGGAACAGGGCAAGGCTCCCACATTCCCCTTGGAGCTGGGACACTCGACTCCAGGCGATGCTTCCTAACAAGCTGGGCTCTGGAGCGGGACACTCTGGCCTGAGCAGCAGGGAATTGTGGGGCTGCAAATGCTCAGGGCCCGGCAGGGCACTCTCTCCATGCCCTGAGCACGGCAGAGCCTGTGGGTTTTCCACCACCGGAGCCTCTCAGGGCAGAACAATCATAGAATAGAATCGCCTGGTTGGAAACGATCTTTGAAATCACCGAGTTTAACAGTACCTGTTTACTACCAATCCATATCTCTGAGACACTCGTCTGCCTGTCTTTTAAACACCTCCAAGGATGGGGACTCCACCACCTCCCTGGGCAGCCCCTGCCACGGCCTGAGGGCCCTTTTGGTGAAGGAATTTTTCCTGATGTCCAGTCTGAACCTTCCCTGGCGCAACTTGTGGCCCCAGTGGCACCGCTGGGAAGACGACAGGGCTCCCGCCGCAGCTCCTCCCTGCAGCCCGGAGGGAAGCCTGGAGCAGCCACCCCAGTCCGGGCCCTCCAGCCCCGAGGCCTGGTCCCCGGTAATAGGGCCTCCCCGCGGCCCAATGCCCCCCGCCCTGGTCCCTCCCGCCCCGCCAACTCGGGCCTGGATCCCGGGCATCCCGGAAATCCCGGCGCGGGGGGGCCGGGCCAGGGCTGCCCGTGGCTGCCGAGCAGCGGCCCCGCGCCAGGGGCCCGGGATGGCGCCGATGCGAGGCGGATGCAGGCGCGGAGCGCGGCCTCACCGTGACGGCAGCGGCGGGCCCGAGACCGGAAAGGAGTGCGCCTGCGCCGCGCCGCCACTTCCGGCCTCCGGAAGGACCCCTGGAGGTGCGGGCGGCCGCGGCGTTGCCTGAGCGAGACCACCTCTGGCCGGGGCGCGGGGCTGCCCGCGGCGGTGCCTGATGGGAGCTGTCACCGCAGCCTCCCAGCCAGCGCCGCACCGTCCCCGTCCCCAGCACAGACAGCCCCCTCCACGTTCCCACTCCTCCCTCCGTGTCTCCACCGCAGACATCCTCGTCTACATCCCTAGTTCTGTCACCTCCTCCGTGTCCCCGCTCGTGACATCCCTTCCGTGTCCCCACTCTTGTCACTCCCTCCATGTCCCCACCACAGACGTTTCCTCTCCACGTCCCCACTGGTGACCTCCCACACACCCACTTGTGCCACCCCCTCCTCATCTCCTCCATGTCCCCACCACAGACATATCCCCTTCATGTCCCCAACTCGTGACATCCTTTCCATGTCCCACACCCCCACTCCTGTCACCCCTCTGTGTCCCCTCATGTGACATCCCTTCCATGTCCCCACTCACATCACCTCCTCCATGTCTCCACCACAGGCGTGTCCTCTACGTCCCCCACTCATGACACCCCTTCTATGTCCCCATATCCCCACTCCTGCCATCCCTTCATCACAGTATCACAGTATCATAAGGTTGGAAAGGACCTCTGAGATCATCAAGTCCAACCTATAACCTAACACTAACACCAACCATCATCTAGAACACCAACCATCATGTCCCCACTCCTGCCACCCCTCCACGTCCCCAGCCATGGAGGGGCTGGAGAGGTTGGGGACCCTCAACACTGGAGGACAGAAGCATACAGAGACGTTGGGGACCCCAATACTGGCAGACAAAAGCGTATGGAGGGGTTGGAGAGGCTGTGACTCCCTACTCTGGAGAACGAAAGCACATGGAGAGGTTGGGGACCCCCAATACTGGGGGATGAAAGGGCAGGAAAACACACAGAGGGTCTCAGGGAGGTTGGGGACCTCCAGCACTGGGGGATGAAAGCACATGGAACGGCTGGAGAGGCTGGGGACCACCACCACCACCACTGGCTGGCTTATACCACGCTTCCAGCTTATTCCCCTCCGTCCCCACAGTCGTGTTTTCACCTTGAGTCCTTACGCCGGGGCAGCGATTGGTTGGCTAAAAATGCCTCCCTAATCTCCGTGCTGATCTTTACCCCCCTCCACCCCATCTGCTGTGACCTTCCCCGCCGATGTGCAGCCCAGCCTCGGCGAGAGGCAACCAAGCCCTGCTCCCCACATCCCAAAGGTAGGGCCACGCGGCTCCCATGAGACAACATGGTCCCACACGGCTCCTGGTTGGATTTTGGGCCAAGCTGGCAGCTGGTGAGGCAGGAGGTTGGCGTCGGTGGGTTGGCCGGGGCGTGTGGCAGCGAGGATTGCTGGCGTACGGCAGGGACGGTGGCTGTGTCTGCAGGTGGCAGATGGGATGCTGTGACAGTGCCATCACCCCGAGTCCCCTCTGGTGGTCTCCAGCTGGTGGGGGGTTTGAAATGGAGTCCCTTCCCTGTACTGGTAGTTACTTGCTGGGAAAAGAAACCGCTTTGGCAGAGCAGATCTCTGACCCATTTTAAGTGATTCCCAACTTCTGCTGGATTGATCCGACTGGGCTCATCATCCGACTCAGGTTCTCCACCCAGATTTTGGGTTCACTCGTCTTTCCTGGCTTCACAGCATCCCTGACAGGGTGGGAAGGTGCTGGGGATCCTGTACATCTCTGCTTGGCTGCCTGCACCTCTTGGGGAGCTGGAGGGGGGCAGCAGCAAGGGGCAGGGGTCTGGGAGGGCTCTGGAATCAGCCTGGGAGGGGTCTAGAAAGGATTTGAAAAGGGTCTGGTAGGGATCTGGGCAGGGGTCTGGACAAGCAAGGGTCTGGGCATGGGTCTGGCAGGCAGCAGAGCTTCTGAGGACTTGTGAGATGTGGTGCTGGTGGGATGCAGCCCACACCAGCCCTCACACAACCTCGCTTCACAAGCTCTGCCCATCGCCCACCCAGGCACCTGCTACATCCCAGGCTCCTGGGGGGCTCCAACTGTGGGGCCAGGGATGCCCTGGGACCACACTCAACCTTCAGGCCAGGGACTGGCACCACGTGTGTTCCCTCCAGACCCCAACGATGCTCAAGGGAGGGCATCTTGTCTTCTGCCCCCCCTCTGTGATGCATTTTGCATCGCCTTACCTGGTAAACAGCACCAAGCCCTGTGGTCGAAGGGGTTCAGCCTGTGCCACCAGCCCTTGCCCACGTTCCAGGTGCTCTGGGGCCAAGCTTGGGGCAGATTGGCCCCAGAGCTCCCTAATCCTGTCACCCGCAGGGACACGGCCAGGCACTGTGATGCCTGAGCAGCTGGCGAGGAGCTGAGGCTCTGCAGGGCGGCTTAGGCTGAGCCGGGGGGCTCTGCCTTCCTGGCTGCAGGCAGGGGCCGATGCTTGCCCCCCTCAGCCCACATTTACCCCCAGGATGTGAGCTCTGGAGGCACACAGGACCAGGATTTTGGGGCTGCACTAGGGCAGGATGGATGGAGGGGCCACTGCCTGCCTCGGGAAGCCAGAGGGAGCAGCGGGGTCCATGCAGGGTGCATGGGGCTGGGGGATGCTTGTACCCACGCGGGGGTTGTGCCCGAGTGTTTTGGGCTCCCCAGGCAGGCCCAGAGGCTGGTGCAGCCCCAGAGCAGGAGGGGCTGAGGGATGTGTCATGTTTTGAGGTGCCTGGAGCTGCCTGGTGCCACCCTGGAGCTTTGCTACCATTTTATAACCTTATTTCTTTCTCTCTGGGAGGGCAGGGATGGAGCTGGGGGAAGGAACCCACACACATAGGGCAGCCCCTGGGATGCTGTGATGATTGCATCATCAAACCCCTGGAGAAATGCATCTCCTGGCTCATCCCACGGAGCAGGAGAGCTGCCCTTGCTCGCCTCATCCTGCCGCACTCCCTGCCTCTCCCTGCATCTCCTGCCTTGGAAATGGCAAAGCAAGCGCTTTGCTAAACGGATTAGAGCTTCCCCAGCATCCCTCTCGGGCTGCTCTCACTCCCCTCTGCCACTGCGTCACCTTCCCTGGGCAAACCCCATCCCCATGCCAAATATTTGTCACAAGGCCATTGCCGCAGCACAGCTGGCACAACTGGGACCACACTGCCCGCCCCAAACAGGGACTCAGTATCCTTGCAGCTCGCACCACGCCTGAAACCAAAACCCCAGCCAAAGCCCTTCAGGTCCTTCCCACCTCTGGGATGTTTCTTTCCCTTTGCAGGAGCCCAGAGAAAACTGGGGGATTTATCAGCCACTGCTGATGCTGCCCCAGGGTCTGCACCAATCCGTGTGCCCCCGGCCACCGCTGGCTCCATCCTCATCCACGGCTCTGCCGTAGGGTGTGCAGCTGCCAACAGGGCTGCAGCAGGGTGGGAGCTGGATTTAACTGTAAAAGGATTGAGGAAGGCAAGCCTGGGCAGCTGGCAGGCATCGATTAGTGACGTGCACAGGGGCAGGGCGAGAAAGGGAAGGGAAAATCAGCACTGGCAAAGCACTTCTGCACCAGGGGCCACATCCTGCAGTGAGCCAAAGCCTGGGTTTGGCTTCCAGGGATCCCCCTTGCTGGAAATTCTGTGCCCCCAACTGTGCTGGTGACCCTGGCCCTGCTGGGAGGTGATGGTACCAGTGCAAGGATGGAGCTGGGTTCCTCCAGCACAGCTCAGCAGAAGGAGACCTCAGTGAGTGGCTCTGCCTGGGGACAGACTTTGTCCTCACGGGGAGGCCAGCTTGGCTGTTGTGCAACACCTTGAAGGCAAACACAGCACCCTGCCACGCTTCTGCAGGTGAGCCTTGGAGAAGAAGAGGCCTCATCCAGCCAGCACTGTCCCAGCAGGATTGAACCAACATCTGCCTGGCTTGGTGTGGCACAGGGGGAAGGAGGCAGCAGGGACCCAGCGTGGCAGTTGCTCTGGCTGTGGGTAACACGAATGTGCTCCTCCGAGGTGGCCGTTTGCACTGAGCTCCACGTGGTTTCCCAGGAAAAAAATGAAGCCTTTATGTCCCATTCCCATCCCCTTCCCCGGAAGGCTCAGAGGATGCGCCCAGGGCTGGTTAGGAGCAGACAAGACAGGGATTGTTTTGGTGGGAGCTGGGTTTCTGGCAGCACCTGCTCCACGCCGGGGCCTCCACAATGGCTGCCTTTCTGCGTAATTGCTGCACAGCAGCCAATTATCCTCCCCTGCTAATTAGAAATGCAAAATAGCCCTGCGCTTGCATTCTCCCAGCAAGCCTGAGAGGGCTCCTGGGACCTGTATCTGTAGCAGCGTTGGGGCACCCGCTCTGCAAACCCCAGCTCATGCTCCTCTGCCCCAGCACCAAGTGGGAAGGGGCAGTAGGAGGCCAGGGGTAGAATTATAGAATCATAGAATCACAGAATGGTCTGGGTTGGAAGAGACCTCAAAGCCCAGCCAGTTCCACCCCCCTGCCATGGGCAGGGACACCTCCCACTGGATCAGGGGGCTCAAAGCCCCATCCAACCTGGCCTTGAACACCTCCAGGGATGGGGCAGCCACCACTTCTCTGGGCAGCCTGGGCCAGGGCCTCCCCACCCTCGTCGTGAAGAATTTCTTCCTAATGTTTGATCTATATCTTCCCCCTTCCAATTAAAGCTGTTCCCCCTCTTCGTATCACTCCATGCCCTTGTAAAAAGTCCTTTATTGTAGGCCCCCATTCAGTACTGGGAGGCTGCTCTGAGGTCCCCTTGGAGCCTCCTCTTCTCCAGGCTGAACGACCCCAACTCTCTCATCCTGTCCTCACAGCAGAGGTGCTCCAGCCCTTTGAGTAATGAGCTCAGGATGCCAGGACCCCTCTCTGCCCCCATCCCTAAGCCACCTTCATTGGAGCACCCATGGGCCAGGGCCTTTCCAATTGGTCCTTGCACCCTCCAGCTTTGCACAGCACACTATAAGTGGGGGCTCTGCTGTGATGATCCCTGGAGGTGTTCAAGGCCAGGTTGAATGGGGCTCTGAGCACCCTGATCCAGTGGAAGGTGTCCCTGCCCAGGGCAGGTGGGTTGAAACTGGATGGGATTTGAGGTCCCATCCAGCTCAAACTGTTCTGTGATGATTTAGGGAATGTATTTTCCTTTCCTTGCTCAGGAGGCAGATGGAGCGGGCTGTGCTGGAAGATCCCCCCCTTATTCGTGCGAAGGCTGGCGCTTGCGGCCGGGTGATGGGCAGTGCAGCTGATAGCTGGTGGCATCTCTCTCCTCTCCTGCCCACACCAGCTCGCTGCTGGAAGCTGTGGCAGCACAGTGTGGGCTAATTTACTCTGCTTCTCAATTTGCTGTGGCGCTCAAAGAGCCATAATTTCAGAGCGGCAAGTGGCCCGATAAATCAGGGTTTATTTCCTGCCAATATTGGCCGCTGCTTCCCCCAAGGAACCTCATTTTACAGGAGGGGAAATGACTTACTGCAGGAAATAGTAAGTAGTGGGATAGCAGGAGCCAGGGAAATGTTTGTTGTGGCCAAGTTTTTGGTGAAAGAGCTGGCTGACACTCATCATGAGAGCTGTGTGCCATGGAGGCAGGGCTTCTGCCTGCTACCAGCACAGAGCAGCCTGAGCTGCAAGGGAAGGAGATGTGGGTAGACCCACATCTGCCCCAGGGTCCACCTGTATGGACCACATCTGCCCCAAGGCTGGTTGCAATCGACTGTTAGTGCTGGGAACACCTCCAGGTCATTGAGGTCATCCCCCTGGAGAGTCACCCAGTGCATTTGCTCCTCTGCAGCCCTGGAGAAAGCAGCAGGGACAGCCCAGCAGTGCCTGCAGCGCCCCTGTGCTGAGAACTGCCAACTCATTGCATGCAAGAGTGGTGCCCACGTGATCAGCACCCTCTGGTCCTTCATCCTGAAATGCCAATGGACAAAGATTCTCTGGCACTTACAGCCCATCCTCACTCCTGTGGTAGGATCAGAAAGCTCTTGGGTCTCGCACGTTGCTGCCAGCTGCAGCCTGGCATGAAGATCCTCACTGTATGGACCACATCTGCCACAAAGCTGGTGGCAATGGGCTGTTAGCACTGGGAGCCCCCCCCCCCCCCCCCCCCCCCGGGTCGTTGAGGTCCCCAACGCCCCCATCAGGGACTATTCTGTCTGGCTGTGAGGTGAGAAGACACGCTTGGATGGCACGAAGCTGGAAGCAGCCGGAAGGTGGGCAGGATGGAGAACCCCACCAAGCTTCATTAAGCAGACGAAGGTGCTCATTAGGGGAAAGTTGAGCCGGCAGCAGGGGCCAGCCGAGCCTCCCGGGACCGGGTCGCATTCTCCAGGCAACCTGATCCCGGCAGCAGCGACCTGGCAGCCTCATTACTGCAGCTTCTGCAGGCAGCTTCGGTTACTTGGCTCGAAGCACTCATCTCCTGCTGGCTTTTAATTTCCCTGACATCACCCGTGAGCTGGGGGGATGCAGTCGCGGTGCATTCGGGCAGCAGAGAGGGGGAGAGCCTTGTCACCATCCCAACCTGCATCCTCCTGGCTCCCTGAGAGCCCCGACCATGGGGCACGTGGGCTCCAACTTGCTGCTCCCTCCTGGAACTCTGCATTATTCCCAGTGACCCCAGGCACAAGCCCCAGGGCTCTGGATGAAGCAGACAGCAGCAGAGAGGGAGCTGCCCAGCTCCCCAGCCTCAAAGCTGCACCTTACTGGGGTGCAGCCCCCTGTCACCCCAGCCCTGCTTTCCCCAGCTCAGCCCTGCCCGGTGGGAAGGACTCTCTCTGCTTCTCCTGCCAGCCTGATCCCAAGCTGGCACATTTGGCAAGGAGGCGGCACCAGCTGCCTCTCTGAAGGCGTTCTTGGGGTGTTTGTTTCTGCAAAAGCTGCAGCTCAAGCCCTAAAACTCTCCCTGCAGCCCCTTCCCATGGCCTGCATGGAGCACATTGCTGTGTGCAGGAGGGACAAGGACCCAAGGAGCAGCAGGATGATGCCCCTCGGGGTATCTTACTCACTCAGCCTCATGGCTACAAAGCCTAAGGAGGAAGGAGCCCATTTGTGACCCTAAAGGAGCTCTGCAATGAATCCCTTTACCACAGGTTCCTGGCACCCCACCTTGCCCCACGTGCAGCACCCCATGCAGCAGGGTGTCCCTGTCTGATGGGTGCTGAGCACCCTGGTGCTTGGGGATCGTGCCCTGAGCAAGGGTCTCAGGATGGCCTTGGTGGGGAGAGCAGTAGGGGGCTGGAAGGGGCTGGAGATGGCAGCTGGAAACAAGGGCAGAGGGCTGGAAGGGGCTGGGGACAAGAGCAGGGGGCTGGAAGGGGCTGGGGACAAGAGTATGGGGCTGGAAGGGGCTGGCAGTAGCGGGTGCAGACCTGGGGCAGCAGGATAAGGAAGGGTATCCATCCATTCATCCATCCAACCCTCCATCCTTTAATCCATCCATCCTTCAATCCATCCATCCTCCGCCCCCCCGGGATGATTTTTGCAACCTTCGCAGGCAGCGGCTCCATCCCGCGGTTGCCATGGCAACGGGAGGCTGCAGGCAGGCGCGCTCCCGCTGCTGTGCGCGCCTCCGCCGCTGCCGCTCGGCTGGTGCGGAGCGGAGCGCAGCGCGGTGCAGCGCAGCCCCCGTCCCGTCTCGCCGTGCCCGCTGGAGCCCCCGGGGCCCGCGGCCCCCACCGCACGGCCCAGGTAAGCGCCTGCTCCTGCGGGGCTTTGCCGGGGACAGCTGATGCCCGGGGTCCTCTGCGGGGATGGGAATGCGGGATGCGGGACGCAGGATGAGAGAGGTGGGATACCTGGGTTCCTTGAAGGGATGGGGGCAACCGGAGTGGAATGGGGAGTGCAGGATGTGAGATGAGGGATGTGGGATGCCTGGGTTCCTTGCAGGGGTGGGGGAGACTGGATAGGGATGGGGATGCGGGATGCAGGATGCAGGATGCGGGATGCAGGATGCTTGGGTTCCTTGCAGGGGTGGGGGAGAGCAGGTGGGGATGCGGGATGCAGGATGTGGGATGAGGGATGTGGGATGCCTGTATTCCTTGCAGAGAAGGGGGGAGAGTGGGTTCCAAGGACCAGGCAGTACAGAATGGGTTTGCACCCCCCTGGCAGGACACTGTGTCCCCTGATCCCATCTGCAAGCCAAGGAGGTTGGGGCAAGGTGTGAGGGGGGATGACCTTCACTCTCCCAGTGCACCTGGGGGGGGTGCCAGGGCAGGGGACCCCTCCTCTGTAATGCTTGCTGAACCCCTGCTGTTGTGCCTCAGTTTCCCCAGCTGCAAATTATGTGGGAGATTTGTGCTGTCCTTGTCACTGCTGTTCCCCTGCCCCACTGTGTGTCTCACCTGGGGCCCCTCCTTTTGCTGTTGTCACCCCAGCTTCTCCCCTGCTCCCCCTCCCCCATTGCCCATTCCCCTGTTTTCCTACTCCCTCTCTGAGCCCCCTCTGGCTCCAAGTTTCCTTCCCCCACCAGAGACAGCTAAAATTCTGCTGCCCCTGCACATCACCTCGCTCCCAGCAGCCCCATTTCCCCTCCTGTCACCATGAGCACCAGGCCCATCCTGCTGAGGTTCAGGGGACAGGATTCCCCCCCAGAGCCAGCGTGTGATGCTCTGGTTTCCCAACTCCCTGATATAGAATCGAGGGGATGACACCACCATATCCTCCACCACCATATCCTCCACCACCATATCCTCCACCACCTTATCTTCCACCACCTTATCCTCCACCGCTGTCATTTGCTACTTCTCACTTTAATTGCAAACCTCATTTTTGGATTTCTGCCTAAACCCTGCTCCTGGGACCATAAAAAAAAAATCCCTCCTCGAGCATCCTTGTTTACATTGGCGAGCTCAGGCAGCAGGCTGAGAAAAGCTGCAGAGCTGGAAGGCAATGCAAAACCCCATAAGATCAGGGTCTCCCTGTCTTCCTTCCCCAGGCCTGAGCACATGCATGGGGTTGACAATCCTGGTTTTGCACCCACTCCACATTCCTGGCACATCCACTGCACCTGAGCCCGGTTGCAAACTCCCCTGGAGAGATTTCCAGCAATCTTTGCATAAGGCTGGTAAAAATCCCTAGGAGATTTTTGATGGGTGTCCTGCACTCTGAGCAAGGCAACTTTGAGGAGCACAGGAGGAAAGGGAAGGTTTCTGCAAAGCCCTTTGCTGCCAGGGCTAGGAGAAAACACACCTCCCCCTCCTGCCCCCTGCTACGGCAACCTGGCAGCACCTACAGCACGTGGCTCCCACCCAGTGAGGTGGGCATTGTCCCATCTTCACGTGGCTCCCAGTAATGTTCCAGGGTCATTGAATCTCCTTTGCAAATGCTCTGGTTTTAGGGAGCCTCCAAGCCCTGACCCAGTTGGGGTTCAGTGAGTCCCTGTGGCATTTGGACCCCCCCCCAATCTTCAGTCCACCTGGTCAACGACTTTAATCGCAGTGAGGCAGCTGCTGTAGGCACTTCCTGCACAGGATTTGTTGGAAAAGTGGCTCCCAGCAGAAGTTTCCCATCATTACCTACATGTCACCTCCGGGGATGTGCTGCCCTCGCAGCCCTCTCGAGCAGTGCTCCAGGAACTGTGTGCACTGGGTCCGAGACAGCCCCACGGTGCTCCCTGGCCCAAATCCCATGGAGAAGCACCCACCACACTGGGAACACTGGTCCCATCCCATCTGCCTACAGTTCAGCTCTTTGCCCTGGGGTTCCAACCTCACTAGAAGCCAGAGGGGATTTGCCAGGGGCTGCAGGATGGGGCTGCAGTCAGCTGTTTGCAGCCTGCTTCCATGGAGCCTGTGGCTTGGGAAGGGCTCAGGCTCACCTCCCACCTGGCTTTGGGCTCCGTTTGATAATGAGGGGGGAGGATTCGTGTTCAGGGTGCTGAGCCCGGGGCTCTGCTCTGCTCCTGCCTCCTCGCCCAGCGCCTGGTGCAGAGCCATCTGCCAGCGTGAATCAGCAGCACCCGCTTAACCGTTTCCTTGCAGGGTCCACATCTCCTCCAGAGGAAGGACAGTTCATCCATGCCACAACCAAACCCCTTGCACCCCCTCACACCCCCTCACCAGCCCCACAGGAGTGTTTCCCAGCCCTATGGGTTGCAGGGACCAGCTCTGCTCTGGTGGGAAACCCATAGAACCCTGCTAGGTCAAAGCTGAGCATCAAACCAGACTGCGGCTCTTCCAGCTGCAAAGCCTTTTGCAGAGCACATCAGCATCACTGGCTTTGCCTAAGAACCTGCCTTGGTGCTGGGGGGCATCTCACCCCCCCATACTTTGCCACAGCACTGGTGCCCGTGCTGGATGCAGCGCTGAGGTCGGGTACCACTGGTGGCTGTTGCAGCAGCTCCGGAGCAGCCGTGGTACGGTGGGAGATGCTGCTGCCAGGTTCCCCGGAGGGTTTGTGGGCAGCTGGGCTGTGCTCAGGGTGCTGCCCTGGGCTTCCTGAGCCATTTCCAGTCTATTTGTCTTTGCTGTGAGTGGTTTTGCTGTGGCAATAGCCGTGGTGCGTCACGGTGGCGTTTGGTGCTGTACCCCCCAACAGAGCCACGACCAGCCCTGTGCTGAGATAACGGAGAGCAAATCATCTTCCCCACAGCCAAAACTCCAAACCCCAGCCTGATTCCCTGCCTTTAAACCTCTGTGTTCTTCTTCAGCATCATCTACTTACAAAATATACCAAACCAGAGCAGCTATTCCACATTGCAACCCCATGGACGGTTGTGATTTAACAGACCAGGTCAGTGTTTAATTGCAATAAAACTGGCTCAGACCATTGGGTTCTTCAGCTTTACTGCCACGAGTCCCCAGGTAGCTACAAGGCAACAGCATGCAGTGAATTACCAGCCTGTCTCCAGCTCACACTCCAGCAAACCGAGGGCTCTGGTGCTGGGCTGCGACTCCGTGTCTGGATGCTGCGGCTGCAGAAGGCGTTTGCGCCAGGGAAACCTCGTGTGTTGCATCGGTTTGTGCTCAGGGTTGGTGTCAGGGAGCTTCCTGCTTGCTCTGATTCCTGCAGATGGAGCGCAGCTGCCAGCTTGGCTTCCCCCTTCCCTGGATGCTTTCACCAATAATCACTTGCTGACTCCCCTCCCAGCCCCCTTAGTGCTCCTGCTCCATCAGCACCTCTCACCCGGCCCTCTCCAAACCTCCCTCTCCAGGATGGGGACAGGGATGGGGACACAGGCTCCACTCTGTGCTCCCCTTCCCTCCTTGCAGTGCATCCACCACCATTCTGCCTTGACAAAGGGCTCTCTGTGGCAGGAGAACCCGTACCAGGAGGCTCTGCAGCCTCTGCTGGTCCCTGATCCCCACTGAAGGGCAGGATGGAAGCACATGCAGGCAGCTGCCTGCACCCTGTGTCACATCTTCATCACCTGCTTTCTGGTTGCAGCAGAGGTGCTGGGGCTGGGGCAGCTAAAAACCCTGGAGACAGAGCAACCTGTGCTGGGACACAGCCTTTGCCTAGCGCTGGCACCTGGCACCTCACTGGGGAAGCCCAGAGCCCAGGATGGGCTGTAGCACCCTGAGGTGTTACAACAAAGGCAAAGAGAGCTGGGAGGGTCAGGGGTCTGGCTGCCCCCTGCTCAAAGTACCTGGTTTGACCCTCTCGCCCTTCCTAAGCCCTGGGAAGCTGCAGGAGGCAGGCAAGCAGTACGGGTGCTGGAATAGGGCTGGCCCAAAGCTCTGTAGCCCCTCTACCAGGGGGCAGGGGATGGCACAGCAGGGCTGTCTCTGCCTGTTTGAGGACAGGGCACTGCCAGCCAGGGCTGCTGGCTCTGGGATCACCAGCAGATGCCCCTGCCCGCAGCGTCGGCAGCGCCAGCCCTCTGCATTGCAGCAGCCTCCTGCCTGCGCAGGGTCACCGGCTGCATCCCCGGCCCCTGCAGAGGGCAGAGACCCCCTTGTACCCCCTGGAGCTGTTTGGTGGGTGAGAAGAGCTTGTGGCAGTGCTCAGCACCGAGTGGGCTGATGGAGAGAGAAGTGCAGGGGGGCAGCTGTGGGAGCAACCCAAGGGCATGCGGGGGCAGGAGCTGGGCCAAACTTCGCCATCACTCGATGCCAAATGCTCTGCGGTCTCACTCCAGAAATGTGGGGTTGTGGGGGGTGAAGTGGAGTCCCCCCCAAGGGTACCCAGGTGGCAGTGGACAGCTGAGGTTGGCAGCTCTCCATGCCAGGACTCAGCTCACTGCAGGCACTGGGCATCACTGCCAGCCAACTTGATGCAAAGCGATGGGGCCAGGGCGGTGGGCGCGGGGCTGCCGTGTGCTCTGCAGGCAGAGTGGCCCAGTGTGGCAGGGAGCATGGGCATGGGCAGGTGAGAGGATGGGTGTGCATGGCAGGAGAGCAGCAACGAGGCAGCAGCCTTAGCTGGGAAGTGATGCAGAGCCAAAAATAAACCCCCCTGTCTGCAGCTCAGACCAGGTAACAGCGAGGAGCCGGAGCTGCAGCAGCCACATCCTCCATCTCCCCATGGCTTTGGGTGCTGGTGGCTTGGTCCTGGGGCTGGTCCATGGGCCCAGGGTACCCCCAAACCCTAGGGGTGCCCCTTCCGTGGGGTCCCTGCTCCAAGGATGCTTTTGCCCTCTGCCACAAAACAGAGAGCCCAGAGGCAAAGCCCTCAGCGCCGAGCACTGCGCCAGGGCTTGCAGAGAGGCCGGGCACCCCGCGGGGTCCCTTGGGGGTTGTGCCACTGGGTGCTCTGCCACCACTGTGGGTGTTGGGAGGGCGATGTGCCGTGGGTGCCAGGGTTTTGCTGGCTGTGGGGGAACAGTACTGGCTGGGGAGGGGGGGGGGGACGATGCTGGCACCGCTGCGGTCGCCCATCCATCTGCATCTCAGCGGCTGAGCGAGCGAGGGACAGTCACGCGTTTATTTTTAACCGGCTGGGGAGGGCGGCGGGGATTGGTGCCTCCCTGGTTATATCACTAAATCCCTGCCAGGCCCTGTTAGTTCCAGCACAGTGAGCCCTGCGCCACGCTCCAGTAACCGTTTCGACCCCCCCATCCTCCTGGGCTGTGCCCTGCTGCCACCCTGCCCCGGCCCATGGGCTCCTCCAAGCCAGATGTTGCCACAGCTGGAGCATAAATGCACCCACCAACCGCTCCCTATATGTAGGCGCTGGGGCACCTCAGCCCCCCAACCCTGCCCTCCCACCCTACTTCCCTCTCCCAGCTGTGGAATGGACTTTAAATTGGAAGGGGGAATATTTAGATTAGATCTTAGGAAGAAATACATCACAAAGAGGGTGGGGAGGCCCTGGCCCAGGTTGCCCAGAGAAGTGGGGGCTGCCCCATCCCTGGAGGTGTTGAAAGCCAGGTTGGATGGGGCTTTGACCCCCCTGATCCAGTGGGAGGTGGCCCTGCCCATGCAGGGGGTGGGACTGGGTGGGCTTTAAGTTTCCTTCCAACGCGAACCATTCCATGATTCTATGGGATGCAGGCAGCCAGGTTTCCCACTGCCTGCTCCATCTCCCCAGGTGAAGTGATGGTGCATAGAGATCACAACCACATCTCGCTCCCACAGCCTTTTTGGGGACATGGCAGGAGGAAACTGGGACGGTTCATGGTGACTCTGTCCCCATCCCAGTGGCTGATGCCATAAGGGACAGGCCCAGCACTTCCTCACGGCAGCACTGCCCAGAACCAGGAGAGGACGGGGATGCTCATGGCCACTGTGGTCCCCTCTCCATCCCCACTCCACCTTACCCACCAGACCCCAGTCTGTGCCCAGTTCTTGCTCTGGGCAAAGCGGCAAAGGGTTAAGCCATGCAGCGGGGCCACGTGATGCTCTGGGGATGCCGTTTTTCTGAAGATCAGGACGGATTAGAGCAGAATATCAGGACGAGAATTTCTTCGGCTGGCACATCCTCCATCCCTGGCCCTGCCACGGCCTCTTGCCCCACACCACGGCTCCCCAGGGACGTGTGGTGGCCCTGGCTGGTGAGCTCCCCATCGTGCTACTCCCTGAAACTTCCCCTCCCAGCTCAGCCAGCTTTGGGGGGTTCAGATGGCACCAAGCGGGTGGTGCATGGAAGTGTCTTTGGGTCTGGAGCTGGAATGGACACCACCCTCATCTCCATCCCCTGAAGCCGGATGCTTGTCCTGCAGCGCTGCGGGCAGGAGGGATGGGGGTCCCTTGGTCACCTCCCCCCATGACTCCCCACTCTTATCCCCTCAGTGCATGAGGCTGGTGTTTGCCCAAGAGCCACCCAGTGCCCGCACTGACGCCCGAGGCAGCGCCAGGAACCATGTCGGGTTCCTACGACGAGTCGGCAGCGGCCGCGGAGGAGACAACCGACAGCTTCTGGGAGGTGAGTCCCAGCCTCCTCCTGTGGAGCTCCTGCTGCTGTCACTGCATCCCAGAGTGTCCCCTGGGCTGACGGGGATGGCACTGCACACCCGCCTGTGGGCATCCCTGCCAAGGTGGCTCTGGAGTCCAAGCTGGCTCTGCTGGAGGTCCCAACCTCGGCTGTCCTCAGGGGGTGCAGAGCAACAGAGGGGACCAAAAGGAGTTGGGTTGGAGCAGCCCCAAAGCAAAAGCTCCATCCCTGCATCCCCAGAGTGTCTGATGCTCCCTCCACTCTCATCCCAGACCAGCTGGGGCTGAACCAGGCAGTTTGGCCACGGCTCCCACACCTGTCCATGTCCCCATCCCCATCTCCATCCCCTCTCCCAGGTGGGGAACTACAAGCGCACGGTGAAGCGGATCGATGACGGACACCGGCTCTGCAATGACCTCATGAACTGTGTGCACGAGAGGGCCAAGATCGAGAAGTCCTACGCCCAGCAGCTCACTGACTGGTCCAAGCGGTGGAGGCAGCTCATCGAGAAAGGTACTGTGGCTTCCCAAATGGAATGGTCCCACCCAGATGGCTGAGTCTCACGGGCCCCCGTGCACCATCGCAGCTTCATCTGGTAGAGGTGGAGGGGGTAAGGGCTGTGGAGTGACCCTCAGGTGTCCCCTCTGCCCCCCAGGTCCCCAGTATGGCAGCCTGGAGAAGGCGTGGGGTGCCATCATGACGGAGGCGGACAAGGTGAGCGAGCTGCACCAGGAGGTGAAGAACAGTTTGCTGAATGATGACTTTGAGAAGGTCAAGAACTGGCAGAAGGATGCCTACCACAAGCAGATCATGGGAGGCTTCAAGGAGGCCAAGGAGGCTGAGGATGGCTTCCGGAAAGCCCAGAAACCCTGGGCCAAGAAGCTTAAGGAGGTGAGAAGAGAAGCGCAGTGTGCCCTGGGGCACCTGTGCCATCTCTTCTGGGTGCCTGGTTTGGGCTGGAGGAGCCAGGTGGCACCTCCCTGCAGGCAGAGGGATGGGCACTGCTACTCTGATATCCCTTCTCTCTCCTCTCCACAGCTGGAGACAGCCAAGAAAGCCTACCACCTGGCATGCAAGGAGGAGAAGCTGGCCATGACCCGGGAAGCCAACAGCAAGGCGGATCAGTCCAACACCCCTGAGCAGCAGAAGAAGCTCCAGGACAAAGTTGAAAAGTGCAAGCAGGACGTGCAAAAGGTGCGAGCTGCTGCCCTGCTCCAGGCTCACAAGGCCAGAGGAAATGGCCACCACGCCCCTTTTCCCCCCTTTCATTCCCATTTTCCCATCCCAATGCTCCTGTAGAAGAGTGAGGACTTGCAGGCAACACTCAGGGGAGTGTGAGCAGGGCATTTAACTCTCTTGTTGGGGCAAAATTCCTCCAGAAAGCAGACTGACTTCACCCACAGAGGCTCTTGGCTCAATCTGGGCTCCTTAGCATGGTGGCCCACAAGCCAGAACTTCTCAGCACCCAGAAAGTGCCTCTATAACCAAGGTACCCTCCTGCACCTTTGCAGACTCAGGAGAAGTACGAGAAGGTGCTGGATGAGCTGAACAAGTGCACCCCCCAGTACATCGAGAGCATGGAGCAGGTCTTTGAGCAGTGCCAGCAGTTTGAGGAGAAGAGGCTCAACTTCCTCAAGGAAGTGCTGCTGGACATCAAGAGGCACCTGAACCTGGCTGAGAACAGCAGGTAGGTGCCCCCTGCTCTGGCTGGGCACAAAGTGCTCTCACAAGGTCTCCTCATGCTGCCTGCAAAGGAATCCAAGCCCTGGAGGGAGCAAGTGCTTCCAGGTGAAGCATTCCCTGCAACTCAAGGGAGAAGGATCTCTGGCCAGCTCAACGGTCCCTAAGAGCAATGGTCATTGGAAAAGGTTACCCAGGGAAGTGCTGGAGTTTCCCTCCCTGGAAGCGTTCAAAAACTGTGTAGCTGTGGCACTTTGGGACATGGCTCGGTGGGGTTGGGCTGATGGTTGGACTGGATGAGCTGAGAGGGCTTTTCCACCCTTAACGATTCTGTGGCTCTAAGAGGTCCCAGAGTGGCAGCAGGGCTGTGCGGGAGCCTGGCGCTCTCCAGTGCCTCACGGGACGTGGCACAACTTGTGAATGTCCCCATCCCACCCCACACCTGGGGCTCCCCCCTGGACTCCATCCCCACCCGCAACACCCTGACCCGTGTCTGTTCGTGCAGCTACGCCAACGTCTACCGGGAGCTGGAGCAGACCATCCGCATCTCGGACGCGCAGGAGGATCTCCGGTGGTTCCGCAGCACCAGTGGCCCTGGGATGCCTATGAACTGGCCCCAGTTCGAGGTGAGACTGGGAACCCTGGCGGAGGTGCTGGCAAGCCCCAAGGGGCAGCCAGGAGCTCAGGGGTCGGTTGCTTTGTGCTCACAGGAGTGGAACCCAGACCTGACGCACACGATAACGCGGAAGGAGAAGCAGAAGAAGGGTGACGGGGTGGCCCTGACCAATGCCAGCAGCACGGGCGAGACGGGGGCGTCAGCGGGCGAACGCGGGAGGTGAGGACCAGCTGGGAGAGGAGATGCCACGGGAATGGCATTTAGTTGTACAAGCATTCCCGGTGCTGTGGGGACACCCAAATGGATGAAGGATGGCCTCGGTGACAGCCACCACTCTGTCCTCCCTCCATGTCTTGCTGGAGATGTCATTAGGTGGGGGTCCTGCTCACTGCAGCCCCTGCTCCCCTGTAACCTCAGGAATGCCACATCAACGTTTGGAGACCAAGTCTTATGAGGAGCATCTGAGGGAACTGGGGTTCTTTAGCCTGGAGAAAAGGAGGCTGAGGGGAGACCTCATCGATGTCCACAACTGCCTGAAAAGAGGTTCTAGTGACGGTGGTGCTGGTCTCTTCTCCCAAGTGAGAGGTGATAGGATGAAAGGAAATGACCACAAGTTGTGCCAGAGGAGGTTTAGATTGGGCATTTGGAATAATTTCTCCACCAAAACGGTCCTAAGGCCCTGGCAGAGGGTGCCCAGGGAGGTGGTGGAACAGCCATCCCTGGAGGGGTTTAAAAAACAGGTAGGTGAAGTGCTTAAGGATCTGGTTTAGTAGCGGCCAGGCACGGTCAGACTTGATCTCAAAGGTCTTTTCCAACCAAGCGTTTCCATGACCCTCCCAGATGTTTTAGGCACACGAGGCCTGCCCATCCCACCATTCCCCTGCCCACCTGATGGCCCCTATCCCTCCTTCCCCCCCCCAGCGTGAGCAGCCACGACCGTGGGCAGACCTACAGCGCTGAGTGGTCCGACGACGAAGGCAGCAACTCCTTCAACACCAGTGAGGCCAACGGCGGCGCCAACCCCTTCGACGAGGACTCAGCGGGGAAGGGCGTGCGGGTGCGGGCTCTGTACGACTACGATGGGCAGGAGCAGGATGAGCTCAGCTTCAAAGCAGGTGAGTTCCATCACCAGTGCCACATTGGTCAGGGCTCGTCTGATGGGGTTTTGAGTCCTGCACTGCTCTGCTTTTAGGGGTAAAATCCATAGAATCATAGAATGTCCTGAGCTGGAAGAGATCCCCAAGGATCATCCACTCCAACTGCTGTCACTGCACAGGACAACCCCAACATTCACCCCATGGGGCTGAGGGTGTTGGAAAAATGCTTCTGGAATATTGTCAGACTGTGACTGCTTCCCTGGGGAGCTGTTCCAGTGCTCCACCACCCTCTGGGGGAAGAACCTTTCCCTAATATCCAACTTAAACCTCCCCTGGCACGTCTTCCTCGGGTCCTGGAATTGTTCCTGGGCTGTCCTAGTCCTTCAAAATGTTGAACTGGCAGAAAGGGGAAGGCACAAGCAGAGCCCAAACCTGAATGAGATGATGGGATGGGGAGAATGAGGTCTCATGGGTCACCCCTTTCTTTTCTACTCTACAAACCTGAGTGCTCAGGGTCAATCCTAGAAAACCCCAGCAGCTCCATTGAGGGGAGAAATGAGGGGGCAGAAGAGGCTTCAATACCTGCACCAAGCTCTCCCTTTCCCACCTTCTTTTCCAGGTGACGAACTAACCAAACTCGGTGAAGAAGATGAGCAAGGGTGGTGCAAAGGGCGCTTGGACAACGGGCAACTGGGTCTCTACCCCGCCAACTACGTGGAGGCAATCTAAGTCTTGTGGTGTGCTCCTCGTTGCCGTCAGCAGATAAATCCACCCTCCGTTGTCTCCATCTCTCCACCAGCCAACCAGCCATTTTGCCGTCTGGTCCTTCACTCCTCACAGTTAGAGATTCAGACATATTTTTCCGACCAAGCTTTTATTTTTTTAAGAGTTGTCTCCAGAAGAGTATTTTGCATAGTCGCTTTCTTCTTCTTCTAAGATAACGTGAAGCGAAAGATGACGTTGTCCGTTCGTCTACGTTAGTTGATTATTCTTTTTCTTTTTCCAAGCGAAAAGCCGATACCTCAAGATCTTAAAGCCCAACCAGTGAGAGCTCCTGATTGGTTGGTTTTTAAAGATACTGAAATCATGAGCCGCCTTCTGATTGGCTGGAACTGTTCCAAAATGCACAGTGCTGAAGCTCCTGGGACCAACGAAATTCACCCCAGAAAACCAAGAGGGAATGGAGTTTGGCTCCATTTTTTTGGTGTTTCCATGTTCTTCTCCCCACTTCAACCTCCCTCCCCAAAGTAAGGGGAATGTCCCCTCCTGCCCCAGAGCCACCCAACCCCATCTGCAGGGAGGTCCCTGTTCTGGTGGTAGATTGAGATGCGCAGGTGAGGTGGCACCGGCTCCGCCGTGGGGCTTGGTGGGATCTCCTCAGCTTCCTCCTGGTGGCTGCCAACGTGTCTGGAGCAGGTGGAGGCTCCCAAGCCGATGCCCCACGTGTGCTGCAGGGAGCAGCATTGCCCTTCACCAGGGCAGTCACCCAGCACAGCAGATCCAGGGTGAGATGGCCCTAAAGCTGTCCTGAGAAGAACCCACCACAGCCCGGTGCTGCTGAAAGCACCTTCACACCCAACCTGGGAAAGCAGGGACCAGCTTGGATGCTGCTGGGGATGGTCCTCATCCACCCCACTTCCTGAAGAGAGCCAGGAGCAGACCAGTGATGGGGGACAAGCAATGTCCAGCCTTGCCTGAGTGCCCACAGGAGCTGCACCCACGTGGAGGACAAGGGCTTGGTGCAGGCAGCAGATACCAGGTCGGGCAGAAGAGCAGCTCCCGAGAAGATGGTTGAAAACAAGACTCACCGAAGCAGGGGAACAGCCACAGGCTTTGCCCTTTTCTTCTCCTCAAGTGGCTTTTCCCCCTGCTCTTGAGCTCTGCAACCACCCATGGGTGCTTCCCCCCAGCATGGTCACCCCAACCCCTTTGCCCTGGGCATGTTTTCCACCCTGAGCTCTTCCCTCCAATCATCTCATCTTTCCTCATCTTAGCAGCATCAATGCCGTCATTTCCCTGCACGCTCCTCCCTCTCCCCTCCTGCCCCCTCCCCTCCGTGGGTTGTGGAATTTTTTGGCCCCAGGGATCAAGTGTTCTCGCGGAGGCAGGAGATGCTCCGTGTGCTGGATGGGCGAGAGCCACCCAGCCCTGCCTCCCCTTGCCAGGTTCACAAACAGGGAAGGAAAAAAAAACACACGCAAAAAGTCAGAAAAAGAACCCAACCAACCACCTGTCTCAGCAATGCACCCCGGTTTTTTGTACATTGATTGTGTAATTTAAGAAGTATATATATAATATATATATATCTCGTGATTGTATTACCGTGGATACAGCAACAAAAAGCAGCAAGAGAAAACAACTGAGCTCTGTAAGCGTCCTCTGGGTCTGGGTCCTCGTTTGCGCCGGTCTTGCCCCCCGTGGAGGTGGCTGTTGGGGTTCTAGACCCCCATTTTGGGGCTATGGGCCCCCTGTCCTTGGTTATGGACCCCCTGTCTGGGGCTATGGATGATCAATTTGGAGCTACTGAACTCCAGGCTGGGTTTATCAACTCCCAGTTTGGGGTTATAGACCCCCTGTCTGGGGCTATGGATGATCAGTTTGGAGCTATGGACCCCTAGTTTGGGGCTATGGGCCCCTAGTCTGGGGTTGTGAACCCCCTCTTTGGGGCTATAGACCCCCAGTTTGAGGTTATAGACCCCCACTTTGGGGCATTGAACCCCAGTTCGGGTTTATTGACCCCCAGTTTGGGGCTATGGACCCCCAGTTTGGGGTTAGGGACCCCCTGTCTGGGGTTATAGACCCCCAGTTTGGGGCTATGAACCCCCTCTCTAGGGCAATGCACCCTCTGTCAGAGGCTATGGATGCTCAGTTTGGAGCTATGGGCCCCCAGTTTGGGGTTATGGACCCCCAGTTTGGGGCTATGGACTCCCAGTCTGGGGTTATAGACCCCCAGTTTGAGGCTATGGACCCCATCTCTGGGGCAATGGACCCTCTGTCCGGGATTATGGAGCCCCTATCTGAGGCTCAGTTTGGGGCTATGGACCCCCAGTTTGGGGTTGTGAACACCCACTTTGGGGTTATGGAGCCCCTGTTTGGGGTTATAGACCCCCTCTTTGGGGTTATGGACCCCCAGTTTGGAGCTGTGGACCCTCACTTTGGGGTTGTGGCCTCCCACTTTGGGGTTATGGACCCCTTGCTTGGGGTTCTAGACCGTCTCTTTGGGGTTCTAGATCCCCTCTTCAGGTTTATGGACCCCCCAGTTTGGGGCAGGACCTCAAGGTCCCCATGCCCAGGGAGCCACAGTCACAGCCACTGCAGCCCCAGGTAGGGACACCCCCACCCTGAGGCTTTGGTGGGATGGGGGATTCAGGTGCATTGCTGGGGTCCTGGGGACAAGGGGAACAGCCACTGACTTCGGGGACACTCGTGCTGGATAAAGCCATGTGGATCCCACAAGAGGATCCAAGATTTTAAAAGAGTTCTGGGGCCATTCCCAAGGCCAGGAAAAGCAGCAGCCCCTGTCCCAGTGCTCCCCAGTATCCTGACAAGGCAGGGACGGGAAAGCCCCAGCACACTGAGTTGATGTTGAGAGGATGAAGCCTCCTGGGCTGCCCACGGAGCCTCGAAACCTTGGGGAAACCAATTTGCAGGTCACCCACCCCTTTCCCTTCCCTGGAAAGCAGGGGCAGGGCAGGAGAGGGCAGAGGCCATGGGGGGCACTCCCTGGGCTCTCACTGGAGAAGAGGGCTTTATTTTCCCTTATTTAAGGGTTGGAGCAGCAATGAGTTGGGGAGAAGCCCCATCTGTGCCCCCCATGGTGCTGGCTGCCCATCCCACCAGAGTGGGCATCTCCTGGGTGAAGGTCCCCACATCCCTGGGGGCATGGTGACCCCTGCGCCCCCCTTCCCCAGCTGGCAGCAGCTTTCCTCACCATTTAACCCCCTTTTGCCCCATTTTCCCTGCAGGAACGTGCAACCCCCTACCTTCACCCACCCCACAGAAGGACCTGCATGGTGGGCATGAGGTTTGGGGCATCAGCACCCCCCAGCCCATCCTCCTCCTGCTCTGCTTGTGAGAGCATCAGTCGCACACAGGAAACCACAAGACACATTTTGCTTTTTCCCCCTCTCCTCATTTCTATTTTTCCCCCTTCTTCCAGAGGCCAAGGCAGTTTTTCTCCTCCCTCCATCCCTCCAGCTGTGATAGCCAAAGCTCATTCACTCCTCTGCCCTGTAAACACCATGAGACAGGCAGAACAAAAACGAAAAGGCAGGAGCTGTCCCAGGCAGCTTTTTAAAGTTAAAAAAAACCAAAAGACCAACAACCAGGTGGCTTTTCCCATCCCACAAAGCATCTCATGGATTCCCAGGCTGCTCTTCTACCCCTGTCATTTGAACCTAAACCACAACTTGCTGGCAGCCAAACCCAAAAAGTAATTAAACTAATAAAAAAAAATATAATATGAAAGGCTCCAGGTTACTTAAACTCTGGTGAAATGTGCATTTGAAGCAATCCCTGGGTTTCCATCCCAGTCTGGGCTCCGTGGGTTGTGTTTCAGATTCAGTGTCCAGAGGGAAACAGCAAAGCTGCCATTGTCTTTCTCCCAAACTCAGGAATTAAGCAGTCCAAATAAAATCCAAATGAAGGGGAGAGCCCTGTGCCAGGGCCAAGGACCTGGGGCCTTCAGGGGCTCTGGGTGTCTCTGTGCCCGAGGATGGGGGACTTGGCTCAGGGCACTCCTACACCTGCAGGGATGCCGGGGTACGCACAGTCCCACAATCAGCTTTTACAGCTGCTCCCTTTCCAAAGCATCCATTTTTAGCCCCAAATCCCAGTGGAGAAGAGAAGGTGAGCATGTCCTGGAGTGGCAAGTGAAGGGAGGATGCACCCATCCCGAGGGGATGCCCACGGTCCCCAGGGCAGTCACCCCACTCCCATCTCCTGTGGCAGGCAGCATCCCTGAGTGCTGTGGGTGCCCTTGTCCCCATGGGTGCCCTTGTCCCCGGGGCTTTGTCCTCCCAAAACAATGGCCAGGGTTTGCCACCTGCAGCCAGTACCCAGGAGCGAGCGAAGGAGGGAAAGACAAGTCCCCCCCAAAATTCAGGCAGCCCCGTTCTCTGCAGCTGAGGGTTGAGGTGCAGCAAAAGTCAGAGCCCCCCAGCCTGAACAGAGCTGCTGGCTGGGTAAATCCAGAGCAACCCCACTGCAGTGCCCAGGGTGACTCCGGGTGGGCACTGAGGGCTCCCACAGCCAGGCATAGGGACAGGGTCTGACTGGAGGGAAGTCGTGTCCCTCACACAGCAGCGCTGGTGCAGGATGCCATGGGGTTATTGAGGTGTCCTGCTGGGATTTGCCCTTGGACCCCGTGTTCTGATGATGCTCTGGAGCTACATGGTGAGAGGACAAGGTGTTGGAGGGGAAGAGATCTGAGGGCAGGACTCCTGCATCCCTCAGCTCTTTCCCTGGGTGACCCCAGAGATCCTCCTACCTTCAGTCTCTGCCAAAGGGCACCAAGGCTGAGGGGACCCCTGCGACAGCCACAGATTCATCTGCCTTTATGTCACCCTAATCCATCCCACATCTCTGCTGGCCCCAAATTCCATACCCACCCTCCCCTGGGAGACAAGGGTTCTGCACAGTTCTTGCCCTGCTCCTGGACACATTGATAGTGGTCCCTTGGCTGAGGGCTCATCTCTCCCCTCCAAGACTGGGAGTGAGGCGGGGGGTCCCGTGGTCCATCACCGGCAGGTCCCGGGGGTTGGAACCTCCCAGCACCCCAGCCATGGTCCTTAACGCTGCAATTTTGTTTCTGTGGCTGGGAGGCAGAGGGAGGTGGTTCCCTGTCCCTCCTGTCCCTGTCCTGTCACCACCACTCAGACCGGGTGGACGAACTGGTAGACGAGGCGCTGGGAGATGTCGGGTTTCCGGATGATGCCTTTCTTGTAATACTGCCGGATGGAGCGGCTCAGCTTGTCGTAGTTCATGGCCGGGCGGTTCTTCCGGATGCCCCACAGACGGGCCACCTGCGCCGAGTCCTCGATCTTGAAGATGCCTGGGATGGGAGCAGGGCACGGAGGGGTTACAGCCTCACCTGACCCTCCAGTGCCCACCCCGGGGGGCTGCCGGAACACCCACCCACCCACCTTTCTCCTTGTTGAGCCAGCGGATGAAGCGGCCGTAGTTGTGGGGCTTCAGGAGCAGCTCTTTGAGGAACTGCCAGAGGTGGATGGGTTGGCCGGTGCAGGATGAGTCCACCTTGCTGTCTGCCCAGCTGGCATCACCCCCTGTGTGGAAAGGGGTGGGTGAGAAGGGGTTGGGGAGAGAGACCTCACAGCTCTGCACCCCCCCAGGGACCAACACAGGTCATCATCTGGGGAATCCCATCTTGGTGCCCGTAGGTCTCTGGAGACTCGACCCAAACACTGGGTCTGGAAGCATCGCTTTCTCCTCCCCATCTTGAGGCAGAGAAAACAGCTCCATCCCACCCTTGTGCTGCCCTGCAGGGATGCACGGGGTGCAGGATGGGGCTGGCGAGGCTCTCATGGTCCTTTCCCCTTTGCTTCACCTCTCAGACAGCCCAGGGGCTGCTCCAGGGCAGAGGGAGTGCAACAACAGCGATGTTGCTGCAGCAGCCGCTCCAATGCACCAGATAATTGCAATTAAGCAGATCTATTTGAGGCAGAAGCCAGGCCAGTGGAGCTGAGCCTGCTCAGAACTCACCACAGTATCTCACTTCTCCTGGGCCAATTTTTTCCTTCATCCAGGTGGCTGGAAGAGAGGAGCGGGTGGTCAGAGAGGCTTTTCCCGCTGCACAGCATCATCCACCCTCCCCAGCTCCCTCCCAGTCCCTGGTGCCTACCAGACTTCCAGATGTCGAGGTGGGCATGCAGGATGTCACCACAGGCAGGGGAGCGCTGGCAGAACTGCTCCTCAGACATGGCACACAGGTCCTTTCCCGACAGCTCCTGGAAGGATTTCCCAATCTGTGGCAGCCGGTACTGATGCTCTGTCCACAGGATCCACTTCTGCACGTTGCTGGGGCTCCAGTCTGCAGGGTCTGGATGCAGAGGGTGAGAGTAGCCAGGGACAGCAGGGACACTCACCTCACCCCACAGCAGCCCCAGGAACCCAGCCCCTCCTGCCCTGCTGCAGCAACCCCCACCAGGATGGGGGCAGCCTGCCCTGGTCCCAGGGGACAGGACCATCCCCTCACCACCTCCTTCACCTTGGGAAGACACATCCAGCCTTTTGGAGCCCCACTCGCTCACCAGAATGGGTGGCACTGGATGCTTCAAGGGATTGGATGGCAGAGCCTGGATAAACCTAAACACATCCTGAGACTGCTTGTGTCACAGCAGAGATGCCCCGAGGGGAACATCCCAGTTATACCCTGAGGGGAGCACCCCAGTGATACCTAGTGGCTGAAATACCTCCAGGAATCCATCCTGTGCTCTCCTCTTCCCCTTGCAACCCAACCCCATGCCCAGCTCTGGTAACATCACCTGGCTCCAGGCTGTCTCCAACCCCACACCCTCATCCACCCATTCCTGATGTCCCAGGGAAAAAGGGAAGGAGAAAAGGACAATAGAAGTCCTGCTGTTCATTCCTTGCTACCACACATCCTCCCCAAGAGGTGTACACCTTGACAGTGATGTCCTGAATGGGAAGGGACTCCCAGCTCAGAGGAGGGGACGGGCTCAGCACCAGGTCCCTGTGTCCCTCCCTGGCTCTACAGCACCCGCTAGGTCACCCTGGCACCCCACACCCAGCACAAGGCTCTGTGTGAAGCTCTGCCAACCCCTGCCTCAGCTTAACCCCGAGCCAGCAAGGGCAGAGAGGTGTTTTGCTGGCATCCCTGGGTGTTCACAAACAGCCCTGCCCTGGAGTGATGCCCAGAAGAGCCCAGCAGCAGCCACGCTCCCTCAAACCCAAGCCCAGCAGCAGCCACACTCCCTCAAACCCAGCTCCTGGTTGCAAAACCCCAGAGCTGCAGCGTGGCTTTAGCCCCCACCTCCCTCCCTCACTGTACCCCACGGCACAGGAGAGCCCCGGGGAGGGCTGCGTGGGCACCCACCTGCGGCGATGTTGAGGAGCTTGCAGGCCGTCTCGATGTCCTTCAGCACTTCACCCAGCACCATGGTCTGGACCTGCTCCAGAGAGTGCTCCTCCAGGTCCCCCTCAGCCCCCAGCCCCAAGCCCTGGCTGTCGATGATGGGACATTGCTCTGGCTCCTTCTGCGGCTCCCCTCGTCCTCCCTGGGTGCTGCTTTGGGACGGTTCCCCCATGCCCTTGGTGGTCCAGGCGAAGTCCTCGGAGCAGAGCATGTCGAAGTAGTGCAGGCAGAAGGCAGGCAGGGGCTGCTCGGGGGTGCCAGGGGGGCTGGGGCTCTCTGGGCAGCCCCAGCTCTGGGTGTCGGGGTCCCGCGGTGGGGGCAGGAGGGCAGTGTCCGGCCGGGCGAGGCGGTTGTGGGGCAGAGCTGACAGCCCAGGGCTGGCACTGCCCATCCCTCCGCTCAGCACCGGCTCCAAACCTGCCAGGAGAGGAGGAGAAACTCACCCCTGCCCCGATCCTGCCTTCCCGCCCAGCAGTCAGGCACAAAGGGAGGAATTAAGCCTGTTAGAGGGGAAAATATCTCCAAAGAGCCCCACGGTGCCCTGTGGACCCCTGGATGAATGCAGGCTCAGGGGCAGCCATGGGGATGGGGGGCTGCCCTGCTTTGAGGGGCCACCAGCAGGGAGAAGTGTGGGGGTGAGTGGGTGCCAAATACTGCAGGGATTTAGGGGTTTCTGAATTGTACACCGGGGCTGGCAGCAGCTCAGACCCAGCTGGGGCTGAACGCCCTTGCAGGAGGCAGCAGAGCACGCTGGAGAGGATCCAAGGCACCTTTGCCCATGGGCATCGGAGGCTGCAGGGTGCCTGACGTGCTTCTGTGCATGGGAAATGCCACCTGCAGCCTTCACCCAAGGGTGTCCCAGTGGTGACGGCATCCAAACCCAGCTATCCCAGCCTGGGGACCAAACCCAGCACCCCAGCACTCAGCTCTTGGCTGCTGTTACCAAACCCCGGATGAGAACTTCCCTTTTACTCTTTCCAAGTTTTTCTTTTCCAAGAAAAACTACCCAAAATCAGCCCATCCCCATCTCTCCCCAGTACGTGGGGAGGCCTGGAGGCCACCAAGAAGAGGATGAGCCTGCTGAATTTCCATGGCAACACCAGGGAATGACTCCATTAGTGGAGAAACCTCCCCAAGAGCCATCCTGAGGCTTTGTGAAGGGAAAATCAGGGGCGATGTTGGCAACCAGCACGGCCAGGGTTCTGCTGAGCTCCTTGCCTGCCTCCAGCATTGCTTTTTGCAATAAAAAAAATAAAAGCCCACCACAAATTGGCGATTTTAAAGCTAAAAAGCAGCAGCTTTTGCAATAGGGCCTGCAAGAAAAAAAGGAGGGTGTAAAGCCTGAACCAACTCCAAACCCCTCTAAGGAAGACACGTAGATCCCAAATGGGAATGAGGGGCAGTGGCCATGGAAAAGGGATGCCTTGTTTGCTCTAAATCCCAACTGGGAGGGGGAAAAGGGGTTAAAAGAGTGAAGGGGAAAATACACCATTGGGTTCCTCCAGGCAGGATGTGTCCCTTGGGAGTGGAGAGTGGAATAGCCAACGTAGGAGGGACACCAGTGACCCCATGCCCAGGAGGGCATCTTACTGTCCCCACAGCTCTGCTGGGCCCAGTGCTGCTGGGCCCAGCTCTGCTCCCAGGGCCATAATTAAACATCATTAATAGCCACACACCATGGCCCTGTAATCACAGGAATATCAGTGGGGATGAGTTTAGAGCAGTTGCTGAGACTCTTAATGTTCCCAGAAGCATGATTTTTGAGGTTCTACATCACCTGCACCATGAGGAAGCTCTGCCCATCTTTTGACACTTGGAAAAGCCTCAAAAGCTTGGAAAAATGCATGGAGAAGGACCCGTGCCAGCCTGATCCCATGGCGACTCTGGGAGGGGGCATGGGCTGGGGAGCTGGAGCCCACGTCCTCGAGGGATTTTAGGGGCACCATAGTGAGGAGGAGGAAAGGAAAGAGAAGGAGGAGAAGGGGGGGAAAGAGAAGAAAGAGAAGGAAGAAGGGGTACCTGCATCACCAAGCTGCCCCTGCTGCCCAAGCAGTTTCCCTGAGAGATAGCATTGGCTTCCAAACCTCTCCTTGATTTGCTCTAGATTAAAAGAAGAGCTTTAGGAGATCAGCCCTAAATCCAGCCTCATGCTGCTCCCAGCACAAAAGGGAAGAGGTAACAGCTTGCACAGCTCCAGCCCCACTGCTCAGCACTGGCCAGGGGGATGGGGATCTCATCTCCAACACTTCCAGGATGCTCTGGGGTTGTGGTGCAGCCTCTGCCTGGTTTCGCCCACACAGTCCTGAACCAGGCACATGGAGGAGCAGAGCTGTGGTGGGATGGATGATGCCATCCCCATCCTCATCCCCATCCCACTGCTCCCAGCCAGGACCAGAAGGATCCAAGGGCTGGAGGCCCTCTGCTGTAAGGAGAGGTTGAAAGAGTTGGGTTGTTCAGCCTGGAGAAGAGAAGGCTTCAGGGAGGCCTCAGAGCAGCCTCCCAGTGCTGAAAGGGGCTCCAGGAAAGCTGGGGAGGGGCTCTTGGTCAGAGAGTGCAGGGACAGGATGGGAGGAAACGGCTTTAAATTGGAAGGGGGGAGATTTAAATTAGACATTAAGAAGAAATTCTTCACAATCAGCCTGGGGAGGCCCTGGCCCAGGTCATCCAGTGAAGTTGTGGCTGCCCCATTCCTGGAGGTGTTCAAGGCCAGGCTGGATGGGGCTTTGAGCCCCCTGATCCAGTGGGAGGTGTCCCTGCCCATGGCAGGGGGTGGAACTGGATGGGTTTTGAGGTCTCTTCCAACCCAAACCGTTCCATGATTCTATGATTGACCCAATCCCTTGGGCAAGTGGCCCCAAAAGCCCGAGCCATCGCCTGCCAAGCGGTTCTGTACTCTCAGGGCGGGGGCTTTGTTTGACTTTCTCCCGCTCTGGCACGCAGGCGGCCGGGCTGGGTGGGGACCTGTTTGCTCTAAGAAACCACTTTGGGTGCCTGTTTCCCTCTCCTCTCCCTTTTTTTTTTTTTTCTTGCTTTTCCCTGGAAAAAGGAGAGCTGAAGGGACAGCCCCAAGCACACCAAGATGCTCATGGGGAGCACTGAGCCACACAGCAACCCAAAAACCTTCACGTTTTTACCCACCATGGCAGGAGGGATGGGACTGGATGATCTTTAAGGTCCCTTCCAACCCAAACCATTCTATAATTCTGTGTTCCTCACTCAAAGATAATCAGGGTTGCATCAGCACTTGTAAATGCTCCCTGGTTTGGGCACGCTGCTGCTGGGCTTTGCACCGGCGCTCACCCACAGCGAAGCCACACGAGCACAGCCTCACACTCCTTGATGCCAGGGGCTCAGAAGCCCACAGGGAGGCTTCGAGTGGGAGCAGTGCCATCCCTGGGGTGCTGCATGGAGCAGGGTGCTGCCCATAGGACACTCACCCCTGCCCAGCTCTCCCCATGCAGCAGTGCTGCCTGCAACCCTGTCTCGGATAGGCAAGGCCAACGAGCAGACCCCAAACCAGGACGGAGCCATGGAGTCCCCTGGGTGTTTCTCCACATCCCACAACAATGCACGACCACTGGTGCCCTGAGACACAGCCAGGAGGTTTCTGCCATGCCCTAAATCCTCTGGGAGGTGTCTCTGTCCATGGCAGGAAGGTTGGAACTGGATGGGCTTTGAGGTCCCTTCCAATCCAAACCATTCCATGGTTCTACAATACTATGGTTCTAAACGTGGAGTGACCCTGGCACACTCCCTGTGCTGCCCACCAGGACAGAGAGGACACCTCAGCCACCTGGGATGGGCACTAGGTACCCCTGCTCCCTGCTCTGGGGCTGCTGTGGCAAAGGGCCGAGCTGCTGGCATGAGGACTCTCTCTCCACGGTGAGAACGAAAAGGCAGCGCAACCACCCAAGGGCACTGGGACAGTCCAGCCCCAAACAGCTCCACCAGTAGCTGAGAAAACCAACCCAGATGTCGCCTTCAAGCAACAAGTCCAGGGCAGCAGGGCTGGGACCAGGCTCCCAAGGGTCCAGGAGGGTTTGAGTGGTGCTGGGTCATGGCTCAGCTCCATAGGGTTGCAGGGGCTCAGCACCATCCAGAAATGCCACAGCCAAGGGGGATGAGAATGGGGACAAGGGCCTCTTCCATCACCCCAAGCTCTTCCGGCAAACTCAACCCGTCATGACTCAGAGAAGCAATGTGGACACCACCACAGGGGAGAGCTGGGATCAGCTCTTGGGAGCGAGAAAATCTAAATAAATAAGAATTCCACCCACCCATCCCCCTCGAACAATGGGCCCCTTAATTAAAATTAAATCTGCCGTTAAACAGGTTGTGCCGGAGCGCGGTTGGGAAGCCCTTGGGACTGGTGGATGTGGGCCCACTGCAGGGTGAGGGGCTGCCTGCAGCACCCAGGGTGGTTCCCAAATCCCTCAGGGGTTTCTGAAAACCCTTCCCAGGCAGCCAGGGTGGTCTGGGGTCACCTCCACTGCCCAGGGTGGGGATGGGGACACGGATGGGGCTGGAGACAGGGATGGGAATGGAGACAAGCTGTGCCATCCAGGGAGGAACCGGAGAGGTGTGGGCTCCAGGGATGTCCCAGACTGCCTGGAGCAAATCCATGAGTAGTGGGATTTATCTTCAACAGATCCTTTAATCCTCATCCACTCCACACGTCCACAGCACAGCAACCTGGGATTCTAGAGGTGGGAGAGGATGGGGACCCCACGGACCCAGCAATCCTCTCTCTGTCCAAAAGCCCATCTGGGGCTGGGATTAGGGTGGTGTTTCCCTGTTTTCTAGTCTGACTCAACACCTCTTGCCCCAACCACTTTCTGGGGTCAGCTCCCCACCTTAGTCTCCAAGGAGGGGCCAGCCCATGCCACAAAGAACACCTTGAGACCAACTGCACCGGGGCAGAGAGGTGAAGAACCCGGCTGGCTCCTCCAGAAGGAGATACGAGCTCTTTGGTGGGGCCTAGATGAAGCAGATGAAGGGCCCTGGGATCCCTGCAAGAGCTGGGGCTGTAGAGGACAACCAGGTGCTCAGAGGCTGCTGATAATCTGGGGTTCTGCCAACACAACCCATCCACCCTGCCAGCTGTGCCACGTCCCTCCCGGCTGCCAAACCCTGCCCGTCTGTGCCACTCACCCCTTTTATCTCTGGGTGGAGAAAGGAGGGATGGGCCAAAACCACCCTGCAATCAGGGCAGGGGCTTGGGATGTGACAGCCAAGGGGTCTCACTCCAGCACCCTTGGATGTCGGATCACCCTTGGATCACTTGCTCGGTGATGGGGTTGGGTCAGGGCAAGCTGAGGGCTTGGATGGGATGCAGCGCACATTGGGGGTCCTGAACCCCCTACTCCCCCCCAGCCTTCTCCAACATCACCAAACCCACCCCAGCTCCTCTTGCCATTACCTGCATGGGTGCTGGTGCAAGGACTGGGCGTCCCCACACCCTGGGTCAGGGTGCCCTCTCCATCGGCGCAGGGAGGCAAAGAGAGGTTGGGGGGGGTTATGGGCACAACGTGCCGTGGTCTGAGTGAAGCCCCAGAGCTCGGTGTCCCCCAGGTGAGCAGTGGAGCTTGGTGTTCCCCATGCAGGGCCAGAGAGCCCCTATTTGTAGGAGCACCTTCCTCCCCCTGCGAGCTCCCTGCCCATGAGAAAGCCCGTATTGTGGGGGATTTGGCAGCTGAGCGGCGTTTGTGTTTCACTAACCAAGCAGAACCATAAAAATCCAACCTAGAGCCAACGTGCCCGTAGCTCTGACAATAAAAAACAGCTGGCAGGAAAGCAGAGCAGCACTCAGGTGGTGCAGGGTTGGTAAAGGGGTTCAAAGTGTTTGATCATAGAATCATGGGATGGTTTGGGTTGGAAGGGACCTCAAAGCCCATCCAAGTTCCAACACCCTGCCACGGGCAGGGACACCTCCCACTGGATCACAGGGGGTTCAACACCTGGCCTTGAACATCTCCAGGGATGGGACAGCCACCAATTCTCTGGGCAACCTGGGCCAGTGCCTTTATAGAGACACCCCTGATCTGGCAGCTCCTCAATGGCAACCCAAGACCTGGAATGCTCTGTAAAGGTCCCCAGCTGCTTACGGGTCACACTGTGCCCCAGAGCACATCGTCCCACCAGCCACAGGAGCTCATGGGTTGCTTCCCAGCATCCCAGCTGGTACCTGGTGGGCTCAGCAGAAGCCAGCCCAGGAGCCCTGGCCCTCATCCCCCCCTCCTCATGTTAGAGGGGGTTGTGAAGACACAAAATTGACAAATCCCATTTTATTTTGAGTGAAACCATCCAAGAAAAACCAGGAACCTCACTCTGGAGGGTAATCTGTCCCCACATAGCTCTAACACCATCTGGAGGCGTAAGGAGCCCGGGCATGGGGTGCTCACAGGGGCCAACACCGTGTCTGCCCCGAGTTGGTGCCAAAAGAGCCGTTGAAGCCCCCAGGTGCAGGGAAGGAGGGTGCTGGTGGAGCATCCAGAGGGTCACAGCAGCAGCGTGGGGCTTACCTTGAGGGTGTGCAGGCAGCTCAGAAACTGCATGGCTCCTGGTGTAGGGTGGGAAGAGCCATCCCTGCGGCGCTCGGCACGGTGGCGGCGCTGGGCATGGACCGAAGAGGGGTGCCCTGGCACCGGCAGGGAGGGCGGCCGGCAGCACCCCTGTCACAGCGGGGCGGCCGGGCTGAGCTGCATCGGCTCTCAGTGGGCACCAGTGGGGTGGGGATGGGGACAAGGATGAGGACAGGGCACCCCGAGTGGCTCCGAGGGCACTGGAGGGGTGAAGGAAGGCAAGAGGTGGCTGTTGGGAGGCGTGTGAGGGGGAAGCCGGCAGCCCAGCTGAGCAAGGTGCTCAGCAAATGCCTCCTTTGCCAATTATATCCAATTCCTTCCTTATTTACCTGAACAAACAAGCTGGGTGCTTACCTCAGCTGGAGGTGTTTGAATAGCCCAAGCTGGCTTAACCCTTGAGGGGTGCGTGGAGACACTGGGCTCAGATCCAAACGGGCCCAGGGAGGGGAGAGGGACAAATCTGGGCACCTTCAACCCCTTCCCATCGTCATCTGGGACACCCGGACAGAAGATGGGGATGCCACAGGGGGGACAAAACCAAAGGCTCCTCCTAGTCTCTAAATCTATTGGACATGTGAGAGTCCCTGGCTGCCCCTGCAGCACAGCATCACTCCTCCAGCACAGGCTGGGCCACTTTGGGACCAGGAGCATCCCTGATCAATGTCCTCAGAGCATCCCTGTCCAATACCCCTAGAGCATCCGTGTCTGATGCCCCAGGAGTATCCCTGACTGATACCCCTAGGAACATCCCTGACAGATACCCCAGAGCATCTCTGACTGATACCCCAGAGCATCTCTGACTGATACCCCCAGGAACATCCCTGATCAATGTCCTCAGAGCATCCTTGTCCAATACCCCAGGAGCATCCCTGACTATCTCAGCAGCATCCCTGACTGATACCCTAAGGGCATCCTTGACTGACATCCCAGGAGCATCCCTGACCAACACCCCAGGAGCATCCCTGACCAATACCCCTGGAGCATCCCCTACACAAGTGTTGTGGCCACATGGGGCTTGTGACAGACTGAAAACGAGGATGCTCAGAGCCTGTCATGGACAAAAGGAGCCCCTCTCACCAACCAAACCATCCCTCACACCAGGGATTCAGCTCCATCTCCTCCCTGAGGGTCTGTGCTGCTGCTGCCTGCTGGTGGTGTGAGGTGCTGGGGGCACAGCAGGAACCTGCAGCACTCTGGGTCCAGGTTGTCTCCACCGGCACAAGCAGGAAAAAGCTGTTTTGACCGAGACAGACACCGAGTTGGTATTTATTGAGTTTTTTAACAGGTGAAGAACGCAGGACAGTTCAAGCAGTCCTCCTGTGCACGTAGCACTGCTGAAAACATATTCCCCCATGCCCTAAAACCCAACATCAAACAAAACCCCACAACCACCCATGGTGCAACCCAGGCTGGACCCACATCACCACACAGCTACCATGTCTGGGCTTGGCATTCCCAGCCCGTGGAAAGCACTGTGGCAGAGCCAGCTTCCCTCAGCTGCCTTGACCCCGGAGCTGGTGCTCTGATAACCATCCCATTGGAAATATTTGCCTGGAGGAAAATAAAACCCCATAAGAAGGCGACCCCTGTGTTAGGGTTTCCTCGGCCCGCCCGGCGCGTTGGCAAAGCGCTTCGCCGCACTATCGCCAGCGCCAGGAGTTTCTGCTTCCCTTTTGAAATGGTTCAATGTTATCTTATCGGTGGGGAAAATGTTCCCCCCCTTGGATTAGGGCTCCTGCAGTCTGAGGGGAGATTTTTCTCCCCTGTTTTGGTAAACACAACCGGGTCCATGCGACATGGCAGCAGGCGGGGGGAGATGTGGGCTGTGGAGGGCACAGGGGGGCAAGAGGCGCTGGCGACGAAGCCACCAGCCCCTGGCCAGGCTCTGCCATGGGGTAGGGATGAGCACAGGGTGGGGATGTGGCACAGCCAGGAATCATAGAATCATTTCATTGGCAAAAAGCTTTTAAATTGTCGAGTCCAGCCATCCCTGTTCACTACTAAACCAGATCCCTGAGAACTTCATCTGCCCATCTTTCAAACACCTCCAGGGATGGGGACTCCACCACCTCCCTCGGCAGCCTCTGCCAGGGCTTGAAGAACCCTTACAGTGAGGAAATTTTCACTGATATCCAACCTAAACCTCCCCTGTTGCAACTTGAGGCCATTTCCTCTCATCCCATCACCTGTCACTTGGGATAAGAGCCCAGCACCCACCTCACCATAGCCTCCTTTCAGGCAGTCGTAGACAGCAATGAAGTCTCCCCTCAGCCTCCTCTTCTCCAGGCTTAACAGCCCCAGTTCCCTCAGATGCTCCTCATGCTCCTTCACCAGCTTCACTGCCCTTCTCTGGACACGCTCCAGCTCCTCAATGTTTTTTTTTTAGTGAGAGGTATCCTGATCATCCAGTGTCCCCCTAATGCTGCCAGGTAACAGCAGCCACTGGACAACCACCCACACCACTCAGAGCATCTCCTCTCTGCTTTGGGCTGAACCCAGCAGTGCTGCCCCACAGCACCACGTCTGACACTGCATCCCTCGAGGCTCCAGCAAGATGCAGCAGGATGGGGTGTCAGGGTTCAGCTCCCTCCACTCAATCTTGACTGGATTTGATCCACAACATCATATCCTGGACAGAGACACTGCAGGAAGCTGGGAGAAACAGGCACTGTACTGGGACTCTGGATCATGGCGTGGTGCACAGCACCCAGACCTGCTCCTATGTCCCATTCCAGCATCCCCAGAGTCAGTCTGGAGAAGAGAAGGCTCTGGGAAGGCGTTAGAGCAGCCTCCCAGGGCTGAAAGGGGCTCCAGGAAAGCTGGGGAGGGACTCTTGGTCAGGGAGTGCTTGGATGGGACAAGGTGGAACGGTTTTCAGCTGAAAGAGGGGAGATTGAGACGAGATCTTAGGAAGAAATGTTTTCCTGTGAGGTTGGGGAGGCCCTGGCCCAGGTTGCCCAGAGCAGTGGTGGCTGCCCCATCCCTGGAGGTGTTCAAGGCCAGGTTGGATGGGGCTTGGAGCCCCCTGATGCAGTGGGAGGTGTCCCTGCCCATGGCAGGGGTGTGGAGCTGGATGGCTTCCAACCCAAACCGTGCCATGTTGCTGCCCCACGGTCGGGCTGCCAGCTCAGGGGAAAGTTTGCCAAGCAAGTTACGGTTTGCACAGGTTGCGCGAGCTGGATTTGCACCTCCTTGCTGTGACGTCACCTGCAGGTCTCCCTCGATTATTAGGTCTAATTACTACCTGTTACCAGAGCAAACATCAAAAAAAAAAATACCCAAAGGAGCCAGGAGCAAAGCAGAGGAGAGCACAGTCGAGGACTCTGGGTGAGAGCAGGATGTCACTGGCAGTGCCTGGTGTTGCGTCCCTACTCCAGAATCACAGAATGGTTTGGTTTGGAAGAGACCTCAAAGCCCATCCAGTTCCATCCACCTGCCAATGGCAGGAACACCTCCCACTGGATCAGGGGGCTCAAAGCCCCATCCAACCTGGCCTTGAACACCTCCAGGGATGGGGCAGCCACCACTGCTCTGGACAACCTGGGCCAGGGCCTCCCCACCCTCACAGCAAAACATTTCTCCCTAAGATCTCATCCCAATCTCCCCTCTTTCAGCTGAAAACCTTTCCCCCTTATCCTGTCCCTGCACTCCCTGATCAAGAGCCCCTCCCCAGCTTTCCTGGAGTCCCTTTCAGTGCTGGGAGGCTGCTCTAATGCCTCCCCAGAGCTTCTCTGCTCCAGGCTGAACAACCCCAACAAGAGCATCCCAGACCCAGGTCAGCCCCACCTGTCTGGGAATCTGCTGCCTGACTCACATCAGGGTCTGCCAAAGCTTTCCCTGCTCCTCGTACACGCAGCACCGGGGATTTTGATAAATGAAAGAGATTAAAGGGAAAAACATTTGCTTTGCTTTGCTGGGCAGCAGGACGTGGAGCTGGGAAACCAGGCAAAAGGCCCCTCAGTGGGATCTCTGCTTTGCTCCCAGAGCAGGTTTGGTGGCTGCAGCCGCTCGGTGTCCCCAGCCCTTCTCTCGCTGCCGCCTTTCGCAATCGGCACAACTCTGCTTGCATATGCAAACCAGGAAAAGAAGAGGTTGCAACACCCAGGGAATAACAAAAGAGGGGAAATAAAGTCTGGGTTTTCTGCCTTGTGTGCACAGTTTTTGATGCCTTTTTTCCTTGTCCTCCCTGTCAACCCATCAGCTCCGATTCCAGTGCCTTTTGCCACGGCTGAGACTTCAACGCTTGGGAACGCAGCCGGAGGGGAAGGATGGAGAAACGACTCATGAATCAGCCTGGAAGAATCTCTCTGCCCACCTGCCTGCAGCTAATCTCTGGCTCCATCACAAGAAAAATAGATAAGCAGCAGGTAATATATAATAAAACTATTGAAGGCACTTGATGTCACTGCAAAAACCACAGAGGCCATCGAGCCTGACTTGTCCTCAAGCTGAGTGGTGTTTCCTGATCCCTCGCAGCAGCGGAGTTTCCTCTGCTTCAGCTCCTGCACAACATTTGGGGACAGTGAGGTCCCTGTGCAAAGCAAATCCACAGCTTGGGTCTCTCTGAGAGGCCTCACCCTGTGCCTGTGCCCCTGGGTGATGCTCAGAGAGGAGATGAATCCCTGCTCCCAGGCTGCAGGATGGGCTCCCTCAGGCTTTTCTGCAACCCAAGGAGACTGAAAATGTTTGGAATTCTTTTAATGCAGCCCTCAGCTCAGTCCTGCTCTGCAGGTGCAAACTCACAGGAGCTACGAGTGCAGCACTTCAGCCCATGCCAACCCTGGATCTCATGGGTATTTTTATCCCAAGATGCACACCACAGCTCCAGCCTGGCAGCATCACGAGGAGGGACACTCCCAGGCTGCTGCTGAAAGAGCATCCTTTGGGTTCTCACCTCCCCAGCACCCATCGCCCCTGCCCTGGTACACGAAGCAGCTCCAGATGCTCCAAATGCTGGGCTGAGCCAAGGCAGAAACCAGGCTTCAAAATCAACCAGAAACCAGTGGGAATGCACCAGGACGTAGGGAATTCCTGTTGAGGATGAAGAACAGCCCAGGGATCCCAGGGCTGAAGCCCTCCATGCAGGAGGAATATCCCAGAGGGAAGCAGTGGCTGCTCACTCCCCTCCTGCTGCCCGTAATCTTAATTACCCTTCTCTGGCTGTTTGCTAACAGCAACTCCAGTTTCCTCCAGGCCCACAGGGAGAGGGTTTATCACTCTCACTCATGTGTATTCCAAGCTAATGCATGCATGAAAGGTCAGAGCCTGGAGTGCTCCCTGCAGTCCTAGAAAGAGTCGATCGTAGGAGCCGAGTGAGAAACAAGGAGAGGGCCCAGGAGCCAGTGGGGCTCAGACACATCTCACTCACTGCCTGCCAGCTCCTCTTTCCCCAAAAAGGGCAGTGGGCTTGGCAGAAAGTGGGAATATCGGCTACATTTCCATCCCAGCTCCCATCTGCTTTGCAGCTGGGGCTCAGTGCCCACGCTTGGAGAGGTCCCCTTGCTTCTGCACAGCTCACCAGTCAAACTGCGTGTCCTGCTCTCCAGGAAGATGCTCCAGGCAGGCTGGTTTTGCAGAGAAGCTCTGGAAATGCTCCAGTGAGGGGCAAGCAGCATCCTCTGGTCACAGTTCCCACTGCAGGGAGCCCAGTGTTGATGTCCAGCTGAGCTGCTGCCTGTGTTCCCCTGGGATCACCTCAAAATCCCTGCAGAGGGGTAGAAACAGCCACCACCGCAGGCAAAGGGAGCCAGGTGTCCACAGGGTCCAGGTGTTCCTGGTGCCCTGCTGCCAAGTGGAGCTGAGCACACCCTCCCAATGTGGGAATTGACCAAGGTTCCAGCTTCCCTTGGACTGGAAAAGGGTTTTCCAGCAGATCTGCATCCCCAGAGTTAACCAAAGCATCAGAGAGTGCAAGAGAAATAACTGAAGGGTGTGCGTGGAGAAGCTGGCACACTTTTCATTTATGCAACAACCCTGTGCAGATCTACCAGGGAGCATCCTCAGAGCTCTCAAACCAGGGTTGCTCCAGAGCAAGAGACCAAACAAATCCTCTTCAATTCCTCCTTGCCCCAGCCAAGACACAGTGGTGTTGGGCTGGCAGTTGGACTGGATGGGCTCAGAGGTCTTTTCCAACCTTAATGATTCCATGGTTTCCCGAGCAGCCCATGCAAGGGGCCAAGAAGGGCCGCTCCTCTTTATTACCTCCCCAGGCTTCCCCATCTCCCAGATGCTGCCATAAACCCCATTTACAGGGGATGTGTGTGTGCTCGAGGCAAACAGCCGTGGTTATTGCTGTTGGCACCCTCCTGCAGGGCCCACCCTGATAAAAGAGCCGGGGCTCCGAGAGCAGCCACTGCTCCAGTGCTCGGTCCCTTCTGCACGAGGTGGCTCCTGGAGTCCTTGTGCTGCAGTGAGGAGACCTGAGTGAAGAAGAAAAGCATCAGCAGGAGTGTTGATGGCACCGTGACCGGGTGTCACCTGCATTTCAGGGCAGCCCTTGATGGTCCCACAGGGAATGCTCCGTCCGTGGAGGTGTTCAAGGCCAAGCTGGATGGGGCTTGGAGCCCCCTGATCCAGTGGGAGGTGTCCCTGGAGGCAGAGGGGTAGAGCTGGATGGGCTTTGAGGTCCCTTTTAACTCAAATCATTCCATGACTCTATGAAATGTGAACCCAGCTCCACCAGGGGTGCAGTGGGGGGGGGGGGTCTGCTCTGCACTGGTGGCATGGGAGGTCCTAGAGCCATCTCTTGGCTGAGCATGGAGGTGTTGGGGCTCACCTGCCCCCTTGCAAAGGCTCCTTCATACCCCACAGCAGCAGGAGGTGCCAAAGTTTAGCTCTTTACCCCATTTCTTCACTCCGGTCACACCTGGGAGGGCAGTTGGGGAAGGACAACCAGGTGGGGGATGAAGACATCAGCACGGCTGTGGTCTCCCACCCCAAGTCCAGCCCCTGCACCACCTGCTCCCCTCCTAAACACCCTGCTCTGCCTCCCCTGCACCCCGGGGGGACTCTCCCACGCCAGGCTGAGCGCTGCCAGTGCAAACCCTGGGTGACACAGGGAGGGAGGTCGCAGGGTGCCGGGCTGGGAGCAGCGAGTTCCACCAGTGTGTTTGCTGTTCCCTGCTCAAAGCCCTGCTCTTTTCTTCCTCCAGTCGCCTTAAATCCCTGCTTTTGTCTCTTGGGATTAAAAGCCTGGAAATGGCTGTGCATTGCCCAGTGGTGCCGGAAAGAGAGGGTTTGGGACAGTGTGGGTGCGCCCAGCTCTGTGGCAGGGTGAACCCTGGCAGGGTAGAATGAGGAAGAATCACAGCCCCCCCCCCTGCAGTGGTGATTTGGGGTGCAGAGGGAGGAATCCACCTAAAGGGATGGCTCCTGCTCTGGGCTCTCCACGCACCAGCCCCGTGAATCACTATTCAAACTCCAAATCCCCCAAAACAACCCCAAAAGCATTGCACCCTGCTTTTCTCACCATCACCCATTTGTGATGGCTGGGGGACGGGGCCAGCACCCCCTCCCCGTGCCGTGGGCTTTGGTGGTGGTGGTGGTTCCCAGCTCACACAGGCAGCCAGGTGAGACAGAGAGGGCTCTGTGCCAGCAGACGGGATGTTGTCTTTTCACACAACACCGGTGCGGGACCGAGCGTGAGCAAAACCCTTGGCGGCTCCGTTTCCCACACTGGTTGACATTAAGAAATGCAAATTCATTTTTCTTCTGCTGCTGCTGCTGGTTTTCCTTGCATGCAAAGAGATCCTCGGGCATAACGGCCCCACGGAGCGGCCGCCTGGGAGAGCGTGGGAGCTGCTGGGGCAGGGAAACCCGTCCTGGGTGGGAGCAGGCAGCAGGAGCAGCTCCAATGGACTCAGAGCCAAGGAGGGACTGTGCAGCACACAATGCCCTGGAGAGCAGGAGAGGCTCTTGGCTGTGGTTTCCTCTTCAGTCCTGCATTACCCATCCCAAGAGATTTTAGTCCCAGGGGAAAATCCCTTAAAATAACCCTAAACCCCCTAACTCAGCCCAATGTCAGCTCAAAACAAGAGCTGGATGGATGGATAAGGAAGGCAGTGAGGGGTGAGCAGGGACCAAAGCCACCCTGCTCCCCTTGCTCTTGGGATCAGAAATCTCAAGCCCCACCGAGCCAGGTTTGCAGCTCCCAGGAGAGCAGAGTGGGGAGGACTCGTTTTGAACCCCAAGCACAGAGGGCAGGGACCCCACGAGGGATGAGGCCGCTCCATGCCCATGGAATCACAGCTCTGGGATGAAGGCACCACGACCTCAGCTTCTCACACACTGTGGTGGGGAGAGGGAAAGCCCTGCAGGGCTGGAGGAAAGCTGGGGATGAAGACTGCAGGGAGCTGCTGCAGAGCAAGCCGTGACTCAGCCGTGAGTCACCCGGCTCCGAAGGAAACGTGTCGTTCCCGGGGAGCATCACCCAGGTCAGGCACCCCCAGCAGCGAGCCAGGAGCTGGGGGCTCACGTAGGCAAAAAGGGGTGCAAGGCCCCAAACATGGTCCTGTTCTTGGGGACAGGGAATCACAGCAGCACATCTTGCCCTCACCCCCTCCCCAGGCGCTGGGTTGTCCTCAAAGCTTGGGGGGATTTGCTGGGAGCAGTCCCTGGGCATCCTCTGCTTGTTCAGCCTCCCAACAGCACAAGGAGCCTCTGTTCCCCGAGTGTGGCTTGGGGAGAACAAAGCTGTGACCGATAGTGGGAGATGAGCAGGGGCCATGCAGAGTTCTCAGCAGACCTGGGCCACCAGCACACTCCAAAGCCCTGGAGATGGGCAGCATTCCTTGGTGGCATCCCTGGTTTCTCAGGACGGGGTATTAAAGCAGAAAGTGATTAATGCTCTGCAAGAGAGCAAAGAGCAGGAGCCAGGCTCCAGCCCTGGTGCAGGACGTGACCCGAAATGACTCCACTTTCCCCTGGAAGGGCTGTCCCAACCCCAGGCCTGGCTCCCCCCATCCCAGCACTGGCTCGGGGCACTGACGGAGTGAGGATGTCGCTTCTCTCCTCAGCGGTGGATTTTGAGGGCAGTAAAATGTTTGTTCTGTCAACACGTACCTAATCCTCAACAAAACCTGATGAAAACAGCCACAGAGGGGGAAGGATGGGAATGAGCTGCCCTTTGAAACAAAGCCCTGACAGTGACAGCCACAAAACTCAAAGCAGGGGGTGGCATCTCCGGGGCGTGGGGCACTGGTGTAGCTCGGGGAGATGAAGGGAATGGGTTCTCCCCACCAGGCACCTGCAGCCCCAGCGCCCTGGAATGAGGCTGGGAAGAGGGAATGGCTCTGCAGCTCCAGCCTGGCCCTGCCACAAATCAATGCACCTTCTTCAACACAAGCAGGACCCTGAGCACCACGTAGGAGCTGCAAGAAAATCATCCTTTCTCTGGAGCCATTGCCTGCTCAGCAGCAAAACCAGGCTTCTCCTTCTCTTTAAGCAAACCAAAGCCAGTGGTTTGGGTGCACAGCCTGGGACATCCCTGTCCTGTGTCCCCACTGGCCCAGCTGTGACATTGGGAGCCCATCAGGAACCAGCTCACCTGAGGATGAGCCAGTAGACCTTGTTCCTGGTGGGGTGAAGTGAAACTTTGTCCTGACAAGGCTTGTTTCCAAGTTGGCTGAGGCTGCAAGCTGAGCATTTCTCCTCACTCCCCACCTCATGGTTGCTCCTCCAGCCCAGCCCATCACGGCTACGACCCTGGCCACCACTGGCCATGAGATCCAGCCCCTGCATGGGACCACTCCTGGCACTTGACGGCATCAGCCCTGCACCCTTCACCCGCAAGGGGAAAAAAAAACCCAACACAGTACATTTAGCAGTTTCCATTTGTTTGCTCTTTAAATAATTGTTTCCTTATCGCTATTTATTTAGATCCCTTTAAAATTCTGACAAACCTGCTTCTCAGGCACCGTCACCTGCTTCCTCCCACCCTGCTCCCTGCGCTGCCCCCGGGCCAGGCTGCACGGCCACAGCACAGCTGGTCCTGGGAGGGGGGAGTCCCCTGCTCGGGGAGCTCTGTGAGGAGCATCGAGCATCTTCTTACCCCCTTCTTTACAAGGCTGACAAACCACGATGCTTCAAAGCCGTGGTTTGGGAGCTCATCCTCCTCTCCCCGCCCCACCACGGCAGCAGAGATGCTTTGGGGCTGCTCTGAGTCCTGTCAAGCTCAGAAGAGCAGTTGGAAGACACCAGGGAAGGGGCTGGGAAGGAAGAGGACATTACACAATCACTGCCCACCACAGAGAGGTCTTGGAGGTGCTGCACAAAGCCTTCACCAGGGACCAGAGAGAGTAAAAATGAGCCTGGCACTGCCCAAGCCCACTTTTCCCCCACTGTTGGTGCTGCATGAGGAGCCCCAATGTGGGTGAAGTGATGGGCACGTGCCCAGGTAGCTGGAAAGGCAGCAGCAGCAGCTGCCCACGATTGCCCAACACTCTGTGCAAAGCCCAGCCAAGCTCTGCTCTTGGCTATTAACAGAAATAATTAAAGCAGCACCCAGAGCTGCTGGAGGCAAAGGTGGAATGGGTTCAAGTGTCCCATGAGCACGGGCCATCCCTGCAGCCTCGCTGGAGCCAAGAGCCTCTGTGCTCTTGAATTTGGGAGTGTTGGTCCACAGCATCCCTCACCATCACCTACAAGAGGGGCCCAACAGCCCACTGGGGTGCGAGGGGCTCGTCCCTGAGGTCCAACACCACCCTGGGGCTTCGGGCTTTGCTGCCGCCGGTTGACGTCACAGCCCAGCCTGCAGCTGTCAGAATTAATTGAGGAAACCCAGCCATGGTAAACAACAAGGAGGGAAAACGGGGCAGATTAGATAACAAGGAATGCCAGGTTCTCACTGTATTTCCCCCTGAGTGGCAAAGCCTTGCCCACTCGCTCAGGCACAGACCCTGCTGAGCCCAGAGTGCTCCTCGCCAGCAGCACAGGGAGCTCAGCACCAGGAGAGCCAGAAATCACCCTTCTGAGGAGCAGCTTTGCTAAAAAAGGGTCTGCCTACCCCAGGTTTGGATCTCCCCTCCCTCCTGCAGAGCCTGGGGCAGGCAGCAAGAGCACAGCTTTGTTCCCACCCATCACCACCGCTGGAGGAGACACAGGGGAAGGTGGGAGCGACCACCGTGAGGGGTACGGGAGGACAGGACCTGCTGCTTTGTCCTGGTGGAGAGAGAGGCAGGACAGGGTCCTGGCCAGCAGAGTCACCATCCCTGCTGCACCATAAAAGGCACAGAGTCCCAACAAAGGGGCAAAATCTCTCTCCGTCCCAACTGGCCAATCTGAGCCTCCCAATCAGAGCAACATCTGGCTCCAGGTTGTGTTACCCAGACCCCCTTGCTACCCAGAAGCATGTCAGCCCCAAACTTGGACACAACATGGACCCACTGGCATTGGACATCTCTGCCTTTAGGGCATCTCAGCCCTGTGGAGGTCCTGCCCACGCTCTGCCTGCCCAGCACAGCAGCATCACTTCAGCCCCACAGTGGTGTGGACAGCCCAGGTGACACGGTGTCACCCCACTGCCTGGTGGCACCTGTGTGGACAACACATCCAGAAAGCCCAGCATCACGCTCAGCAGCTGCTCCCAAGGTGCATAAGGACAAGGCTTACTCCTGGGGACACCACCCACACCGGGCTGGCCACTGTCACCAGCAGGTCCCAAAGCCTGGAAAAGCCCCATCCAGCAGCTCTGGAGGGTTTTGCAGATGAGGAACAACCTCAGCTCCCTCTGCTGGAACCTACTTAAGCCCAGGCCCTTCTCAGCAAACCCTTGTTATAACTGAGATCTGCAAGCACCTTCTGGCAGGACATGGTGACACATACCCAGCCCAAATTGAGAGAGATTCTGCCCAGCTCCTGCCACATCTTGTGACCAAGCACAATAGAAGCACACACAGCCCATCCAGCCAGCCTGCTCAGGGTATTTATTCTCATCTCACAGGTGAGGAAACTGCTTGGGGAGGGTCAGCTGGGGCAGCAGCAGAGCTGGGGGCAGCAGGGATGAGGCACAGCCCCGCTGCGTGCCCAGGGAGAGCTGGAGAGAAAAGATAAGGCACCCAACAAACTCTTTTCCTGCTGTTAAATGGGCCCTGTGGTTCAGAGGATGGTTTCACAGCTGGAGAGTTGGATGGGGACTCAGGACCTCCTGCCTCAGCCTCTCTCACCTGTGAAACACAGGTGGGAACAGACCTGGGTACCAAGCAGCCCTGGTGCCTTCCAGCAGCCCTGGGGTAAAGCATCCCCAGCCATCACCACCCCTCAGCACTCACTCTAGAGGGTGGAGGGGAAAGCACACGGGCACGATGCTCATCCTGACCCTCCCTGCTTGACCCACGGTGGCCACAGTCCAGAGGAGCAGATGGTAAGCAGAAACCATGGCTTTAAGTCAATCAAGTGTGATCACTACGGGGACACAGCAGCGAGTGGCTCTGCAAGACATCCCATACAGCCTTCTCCACCCACACACCTGCTCTCCTCTTGGCCATCCAAATTTGGGGTTTGTTTGGAGTTTATGAACACTTTAACAGTGTTTTTGACACCTGCCTGCAAGAGAACGGTGCCTCTGGAGGGTTTTACTGTGCCTTAGGAGGTGCATCAGCATCACTTGGCTCATTCCTGCAGGCAAGCAGCTCTCCCAGGACAGAATACACACCTTAATCAGCACTTGGAGTCAGCCAAGCAAACCTGGATGGGGCCCAGCCCTGCCTGCAAGTGGGAAATCTCTTGAGGTTTTTATCTTTGTTTGTAGAGATCCTTAATGAATTGCCACGAATAACCCATCTAGCAGAGCCCCAGAGATGGAGAATTGGCACTTGAGTGCTGGAAAACACACAGCACTTGGTGAAGGAGAATGATTACGTCCAAACTCCAACCTCAGGCTTGTTCAAGCACCCTCACCTTCCACAGTAGTGAACCTCTGCTGGGAGAAGAACCCAAGCAGAGCACAGCAGCCTCTGGGAAGCTGGTTCTGCAACTGGTTTTATGCAGCTGTTGTTCAAACACACAGCCCTGACCAGCAGGAGCTGGGAGTGCTGCCCCTGGGCAACTCTGAGTCAGCAGTTCTTCCTTTGCCCAGAAAATACCCCGTTCACATCAACCCCTGCCAGGGCCCAGCATTGCCCTTTTCCCAACCCTGCCACGATTTCCATGGTGTCACTGACTCCCAGCACAGCTGAGCTGTCTCACAGGATCCTGCACCAATTACTCCATCCATAAATGGGGGAAAAAGTAAGGTTTTCATAGAATCACTGAATGCTTCGGGTTGGAAGGGACCTTAAGCCCATCCAGTTCCAACCCCCCTCCATGGGCAGGGACAAATCCCCTGGATCAGGGCGCTCAAGACCCCAAGTTTTTCACCTACTCGAACCTTTTAACTTACTGTGAAGGCATCACATTTGCAGGGAAGACACAATCCAAACAAGGACACACTACAAGTGGGACACCTTTGAAGCCAGCCACGCTCCAGGCTGCTCAGCAGAGCCAAGCCCACAGCATTCCATGGGGCAAATAAGGCTGGGCCTTACCTGTGCCTGCCATCTGCTTCCCTGCTCACCTTTGCTGCATATTTTTACTACTCAGCTGCTTTATGAATGAGGTAGGAAATGTTTGAGATTAGATTTCCTTCATTAATTCCTCCTTAACTGGGTGTTTTCCAGCTAACACATGGGCAGAGCACACAGATTCCAGGTTACAGAGAGCTTCCAGAGAAATCTTGCACTGTTATCCCTGACCCTGTATCCTTACACGTGGATCTCATACTCCTTCCCCACAGACTCCCTCACAGCATCCCTTCACCAGCACAGCCAGGTTTCCCACTTGGCCTCTTAATATTTCACTGTGCATTCCCAAAGGATTTGCAGAGAAGGAAGAGCAGAGGGAGGAAGAGGTGAAGCGAGCACAAATCTCTCCCTCGGCGTCTTGCTGTGCGCTGCACGCTTCGGGCCACATGATTTGGTAGACAGAGCAGATAAGAGAGGGGGGAGAAGCCTAAAAAATCATAAGTCCCTGCCCTTTTCCACCCTGCAGCAGTTCCAGCTGCTGTTCAGGGAAAGCAGGATGCTCATTGGTGGCCCTCAGCCCATGCCTGTAGCGATGGATAAGGTTTTGGATGAGGACCTGCAGTGCTGGGAAGGTTTTGGAGCACATCCCACTCTTTGTGGACAGCCAGGCAAGCAGGACAGCCCCGAATCACAGACTTGTTTAGCTTGGAAAAGACCTTTAAGAACATCGAGTCCAACCCTTATCCCAGCAATGGCCAAGCCACCACTAAACCACGGCCCTCACCACATCCACATGGCTTTTAAATCCCTCCGGGCATGAGGACTCCACCACTGCCCTGGGTGCCTGTTCCAATGTTTGACAAACCTTTTGGGGAAGAAATTCATAGAATCATGGAATGGTTTGGGTTGGAACAGACCTCAAAGCCCGTCCAATTCCACCCCTTTGCCATGGGCAGGGACACCTCCCCCTTGTGTGCTCAAAGCCCATCGAACCTGGCCTTGAACACCTCCAGGGATGGGGAATCCACAACTTCCCTGGGCAACCTGTGCCAGGTTCTCCCCATGCTCATCATCAATTTCATGCTCATCATGCTCATCAATCAAGAATTTCTTCCTAAAGCCTAATTTAAATCTTCCCCCTTCCAATTTAAAGCAGATCCTCCTCGTCCTATCACTACTTACCTTTCTAAGAAGTCTCTCCCCAGCTTTCCTACAGGCCCCCTTCAGGTACTGGAAGGCTGCTCTAAGGTCTCCCTGGAGACAGAGACTTTATTATTCCTAATAATTTTTTCCCTCCAGCCAGAAGCAGTGCATTTTGCCACACAAAACCCTTCCAGTGAGGAACATCCTTGCACCTACCGCAGCCATTGCTTCAGGGACCACAAAAACCTGCTTAAAGACACAACTATTTTTATAACTTTTGATAGACAATGATCTGGTTTCCCTTAAAAATAAATAAGCTGACAAAGCAAAGCCAGAGGTGACTCTGAAGCCCCTGCCTTGGCCTCCTGCCTTGCCACCCTGCACCACACCCAGCCTGTGAGCGGGGATCGTGGTGGTGGGATCACCTCCCTTAGAGCAATCCCTCAAATTATTTGCCTGCTCAGAAGACAGTAGGAGAAGGTGTGTTGGTATTGTCCTGCGCTGGGGAACTTTGACAGGTTGCAACCCTAAAGACAAACAGATTCTTTAAACCAGTAAATGAAAAGCTGGGCGGGGAGAAGGGGAGACAACCCTCACCTACCCAAACAGAGCGATCTTTAAGACACCCTGAGCACCAGCAGCTCAAGGGGTGCATTCTTTTCAAGGCACAAAATAAACACCTGCAGGCACAGGTAGCAGGATGTCTGTTCCCAGTGAAGCTTGAACAGCACAGGAAAGCTCCAGGCATTTATTCAAATGTTAAAAAGCAAACCCAGAGCACACACATTGAGGTTTCTTGCAAGGATTAGTAGCAAAGTCACATGTAAGCAAAAGAACAGCTTCAGCTAAGCTGCCCCACAGTATAGTTTATATAGGCAAACCTTTGGGCTGAGTGCCTGGAGCAGCCTCACCTGGGAGTTGGGATCAGCCCAAGATGACCCTGCAAAGCAGACACCTTCACGTGCCTCATCCTGATACAAGGGAGCAGCAGATATTGCCTTAGGGCTAGTAAGAAAAATGAGAAAAAAAATACAATTCCTTCATTCAAAATTCCTTTCCAAGAGCCTCACGAAAGAGCAGGGCTGTCACTGTCTGAAGTCTGAAGCATCACCTCACACTGCACCGAGGCGCTGGGCAAAGTGCTGGGTGTGAATAAACCACACAAGGAGCACTGAAGGTCCCAGCTGCTACACTGCTTGATGCTGGTGACCCCCCAATAAAGATTGTTAAACCAGATTTCCACTCCTCTTCACATCCACACTCAGACCTCTCAGTGCTACCTCCCTTCCTGCTTCCATTCCAATTGCAGATGGCAGGTGCTGGTGGCTCCTGCAGGGCTTACCTGGTGCTCCATCAGCCAGCCAGGGCACAGCACGGAGCTACAGTCTGATTGTGGAGGTTTCCTGTCCTTGTAACAAGGGATGTTCACTACTGACATTGGTGAACAGCTGTAACTACACCCACCACGCACCCAGTGTAGCCCCCTCTGTTCTTCCCAGGCTCTCCTACCCCAGCATCCTCCACAAAGGAATCCAGATGGGCCTCTCAGCCATCCTTGCACCCATCTGCCTGGGCTGGAACTGTTGTTTGGTACAATCAATAGGTACTGAGTTCATAATCATGGAATGGTTTGGGTTGGAAGAGATCTCAAAGCCCATCCACTTCCACCCCCCTGCCATGGGCCGGGACACCTCCCACTGGATCAGGGGGCTCAAAGCTCCATCCAACCTGGCCTTCAACACCTCCAGGGGTGGTGCAGCCACCACTTCCCTGGGCCAGGGCCTCCCCACCCTCATTGTAAAGAATTGCTTTCTAATATTTAATCTAAATCTATCCCCTTCCAATTTAAAGTCATTCCCCCTCATCCTATCACTACATGTCCTTGTAAAAAGTCCCTTCCCAGTTTTCTTGGGATAAAGGCAGGGCCAGAAGCAGGTTTAAGGACACTGTGCTCTAGTGCCTGGCAACACCATGGATACAGAAGCAGGCTGGGTACATTTAACCACAAGATGACAGACTCAAAAGGTTTTGCAGCTTCAAAAAAACTCTCAACAGCTAGAGAACATTTTTTTTCTGTGTTAATTTAATCATACAAATATTCATTTATACATTAAGGAAAAAGCTTCCTTTATTTTTACCCCCAATGTGCTATCACAGGACTTCTCCCAGACTCAATGAGGCAACACATCAACCACGCTGTTCCACGCACGCGCTCCCCCCGGAGCGAACAGGCTGCAGAACCACCCACGCAGCACTCGCACACAGGAAAAAAATTAAACACACAACAGAACCCCCCCAAGGTGGGACAGCGTGCATTTCCAAACCCTGCAGACTCCAACCACAACAGCTTTGCTCCTCGGTGGGGGAGCAGCATCTTTCAGACCCTGGAAGGGTCCGAATCCAATGCTCCGGCGATGCTCACAGTGGATTCCAGCTCCCTGCACCCCCTCAATGTGGCATTGTCAGGTTTTGGGGTACCATGCTCCACTGTAGGCTGAGGTGACTGGGATGCCAGTGCTCAATGACACATCCTACGTGGCTCATGTTGACACAGGGATCCATTTAGACCATCAGGGATGTTCTGCATTATTTTTTTTCTTCTGGAGGGGTAGGAATATCTCCCTCTCAATCCTCAGAACCTCAAGGCAGATGGGTGTTTATCAGACTGGAACCAGCTGCAGCCTCTCTTTCTCTGCACCCTCAAGTACCAGCCCCATCCGTGCCCCAGTCAGGAACATCAGCCTCACTGGGGGAACGGTCTCTTTACTGGTTCATCAGTCTCAGCCCTGTAAGGGTCTCCCTTTTCTAACAGGCCTGAGTTCTGTGTGTGCAGCTCACCTGGATCAGGTTACCTGAGCGGCTGCACACACTTTAGGCTCACCAAAATATTTGGCATTCAGCACTTTGGAAAAATCAGGCCATTGGATTCCTGTATCTGCTGTTAAGACTCCATGAGTCTGAAGGCATCAGCCCTAGGAAACCAATACAATCACAATGCCCTGAAGCCACCTGGGAAGAGCTTTGCTGAGTGCATCTCCAATCTTCCCATTTAAAAGCTGGAAACCTGATAACAAGAGCAATTTGAGGGCTGGCTGCACCAGTGAGCTCCAAGGAACCATGGGAGATAAAACCACCTTTGGCCTCAGCAAAACAGTTTTTACTCGATGACAAAGCCAGAGGTAGAGCAACCACTAATTTAACACTCGTCCGCTGTCACAGCCAGGGTTCCAGCTCCAGCCCTCAAAGCTCTGCATTTGCAGAGAGATTATTCCTGCAGACAAGAGCACTCAAGCTCAGCTACCCCAGGAAGACGAAGGGAGCAGCAGGAGGTTGCAGATTTCAGCAGCAACTCGGGTCTGGCCCTGCCTTTCTTCACACCGTGGAGTAAGCGACCCTTCTCACAAAGACATCGTGAATTGAAAACACTCGAGAGAATTCAAGCTTGTGCAGAATGAGTTTGCCTTCTGAGCAGGGAAGCACACAGCTACTTGGGGTGCATGCAAGGGTTTTTTTAACAAGAAAAGGAATAATTCAGTGAAGGAGCAGCACAGAACACCAACAGGGCAGCCATCACACATGGGAGGAGCGCACGTGGCTGGAGCAGAGCAACGCCAGCGTGGGGGGGGTCTGAGTTCAAGGGTCTCCAGATGCCTCAGCTGACACAAGGCAAAGGTTGCAGCACCAGCTATGACAGACTCAGATGTTACTTTCCCCTCCCCTTCCATAGCACAGTTGATAAAAGGAGCCAATAAAGGTAAGGAATCACCTTGTCCCTTAGAGGAACAGCAGGCTCCCGCGATTCCAACACCTTCAGGAGGGAAGCAGCAGCATTGCAGGAGGTGTGATGGCCAGGCAGGTGTTTGTGCCTTCAGAGCTGGTCACACCAGCCACCTGCTGGGAAAGGAGGGAGGGAAGAATGGATCCATCTACCCACACTACCCTACAGTGATGCAAATCATCCCCTGGAGTGAAGGCGAAGATAACTGATCAAAGGCAAAGTGATTGTGCAGGACAAGAACCAGACACCGCGGCTGCACCGAGCAGCTCAGCACCACCTTCCAGGGGTTCACTCTGGATCTGAACACTCACCCAGCTCCAGCGAGCTGCCAGGACACACCTGAGTGCTCACCCAACTGCACGTGCTGATGGCTCCCAGTCCAGACCCTGCAGGGCCTCTTCCATGCAGGTAATTCCTTCTATTAAACTTGTTTCTTCCAGCAAACAGATCTTTGAAGACAGACTTCAGATAACAGTGACCTTTAACAAGGGAACCTCTGAAACACAAACATCATCTATCAAACAAAATCTCTTCTTCCTCTGTTGGATACAAGGAACACCCACCATCCTCCTCTGATCCATTGTTCTGCTCCAACAAGAAGAGATTTCCCTGGAGGGATTTGGAAGAAGGTATTGGGAGCTTTGCATATTGCTGTATCTTTGGCAGACGGCTGTTCAAGCATCCCCTCACCTGGCTCCCCTCCAGCAGGATCTGTGGTGACACAGCACGTAGGAAACCCACTCCCTCCCCTCACACTGGGCTTCCCAACCTGTAACTAGAGGAAAGCACGTTGAGGAGCAGCAGAGCAACACACAACTTTAGAGGAGCAATGCCTCCTCTAAGACCAAGCCCTGGAGAGCCACTTTAGAAGGTGAGAACCTCAGCGAAGGTAAGAGCCAGGACAATAAAGGCAAATGATTACAAGGGATAGCGTGGAATCCAGCTGATGATGCTAACTCTTGCTCTGCATTCAAAAATGCCAACAATTAGCCTCTAAGCTAATGCTTTATCACAGGAGAAATAAATTCAAACTTCAGACTCTAAGAGAGAGATGAGGATTCAAAATTAAAAGGATGTGACCTTTGTAAAGCTTTGCAACTGCTACGAAGGGCATTACTGCTACAAAAGAAGTCTCCCCTTGGCACATGGCTGACGCTCAGTTGCTTTAGGAACAGCTACTGTACATCAAGAGTTAATAAAAAGGTATCTTAAAATGCTAACCACATAGGACAGATCTGGAGCTTTAACAGATCTGTTTCCTACTAATACAGGTGTGCATTTCCATGTACTTTATGTACAAGGGGAAGGAGAGCGAGCCCTCCACGTTATCCTAGAAGTCCCAGAGTCTCCCTCTCCAGCTTTCACAGAGACCTGGTTCTCAGCATGGTTTCCTGCAGGACAACCAACAACAACACCCAAACCAAAAGGGAAACAAAATAAGAAATAAGATTAAAAAGTTGGTAACTAAAACCAGTAAATATTAAAAATGCAGAGCTGGGTGCAGACCCAACCTGTCATGAAAAAAAAACATCTGACAGAAAGAAGTCACTGCACAAGCCCCAAAAGATGCCAAGCAAATCCTGATTTGGTAGCAAGCGAAAGATGACAGTTCCATAAAAATGCACGCTGTCCCTCATTTAAAAAAAAAGATGAACAACAAACAAACAGAAATTAAACATTTGCTCAAACTACAACCGCTCTGTAGGCAAAATATTTCTGTTAAAGATGGCTTTTTCATTTTCATTGTTTAAACTTCTTTTTAAGCTACCTACTAGGTGTGAGAATGATTTCTAAATAAAAAAAAACCCTGTGGTGTTGGTGTATTTTCTTTCTCATAGCATTGAACAACACTCCTGTAATCCAGCATTCACACACGCATCCTTAGATTTCATATTCTCCTCTGGAAACAGCTAGTCTTAAGTTCTCGGGCTTTTGATTTTTCTTCTTTAGCCAGAACACGGAGGCAGAGAAGGGGGAGGTCCACGTTGTGTCTGTCTGCCACATGAATCCCCCTCCCTTCCCCCCAAAGTCAGTTCTTTGTTAAATTCTCCTCTTGCCGATACCCGTTTTGTGTTTTTTGTGTTTTAAGACTGTCCGAAGGGGTAAGGACCGTGGAAACCCTGAAAGAAAGTTGGAGACAATCAATTTCAGCAGGCAAGAAATAAAATGGATCACTGTTCTCCTGCAAATACTTCCATCCCATCCAAGTCCTTCTAAACTAAACGCAACTCTTTACCCACCAGTGTGACCTTTGCTGTCCAGCCTAACAAAACACTCTCAAAACGTGGGGTTTGGTGTTTGTAGCTGGTTTTGATGTTTGTAGCTGTTTTCCCCAGAGATGCCAGCTGCCATTTACTTACCTCTTTCAGATGCTGTTTAGGTCAGGTAACAGCCAGGTATTATTGGACCACACAGCAACTTGTGGTTATTTTCTACACCAGAGCAAAAATCCCCTACAGATGCTGCAACACCTGTGAGGCCAAGGAACTGCAGGGTCACCAGTCTATGCCAAATTACAGCACACAGTTCAGTAAGAGGCTGGAACTGCTAGAAGAGTGTTTTAGAAAAAAGGACTTGGAAATCCATCTCCCATAACTGGCACTTTTGCTCTCTCAAGATAACAATAAAAGTGAAAACCAACCACAATGTTTAACCAAAAAAATCAAACTGCTTACAACAGAATCTGTTCTCCCTCTGTCACATCCTGAGGGGAGTCACCTAAGTGACAGATCAGGACACAAACTAATGGAACTCCTTTCTGTAATTTCTGTTATTGGCATCAGTCATCCAGGGGGTCATCAGGAAACAAAAGAAAGTGACCTGCATGCAGGCAAGAGGCCCCTCATGTCACAGAGATATTAGGTTTGTCATGAGGATGAAGGTACAAACCACACATAAAACCCTCCTGTCAGCTCCAGACAGGTCAGAAGTGAGAGAGGGAGAAAAGCTCTTTTATATTGCACTGTCAAAGTTGGAAGACCATTATGCAAATGATTTTTTAGAGGCAGTCCAGTAGTTTTAAGCATGGTGATGAGTAGACAAAGATCCCAATTAGCACAAAGCCATTCTTGGTCTTTAAGTGAAGCTCTGACTTCAGTTTTTTCCCTTTTGCCTTTAAAAGGGCAAATCTCAAAGCAAACATTGTTTCCCACATGTTCTCCTACAGCTCTGTAACAGCCTTGCTGCATGAGCCACAAAACTTTAACATCACTCATATAAAGAAAGCACCAGCTTCATTAGCTCAAGCCCAGTTGCAAAAACCCAAGTTCAAGAGCTCTCTTGTACATCCAGGTCATAACAGAAGTGCCCAAAGAACCCTCCACAGCTGGTGAGAAAAAGTTAGTTCTTGAGGATATAGGAGATAAAATACAAGAAAATGGTAAAACAAAGCACCTATCAGTAGCTCTCCAAATTCAAGCAAGAGAGAAGGATTAGGAGAAAATTAAACAGGACATCTCTGTGTGGGAAGCATCAAAAAGACGACTGGAAGCTTGGAAATTGCTGTTTGCAGGCAGAAATACAGGCAAGCAATGGAAAAACAAACACACTTCTGCCACAGGAATATGCTGCACTCCCAGTTCATAAAGTAAGCTTTGGAGAAGGCAACACCCAGCAGACTCAAGCACAACAGTTCCCCTCAGAAAGAAGTTTCCACCAAAATCAAAGAGACCGAGACAAGCAATATTACTGAAAAAAACACAGTCACTGAAGCAGGGGGAAGGGGAAGAGCAGAGAAACATTAAATAATGTGAACAGGCACACAAAAGCCCCAAAGGACACAGAAGGAAAGCAATGTTATAAGCAAGACCCTAAGCAGCCTGACCTCCACGGCGTTCAGCTGCTGTACTTATTATTGCTCTACAGAGGAAAAAAACCCAGGATTTGTCACCGATTACCTGTACAGACACATTTGCCAGAATTTGCTCCATCTTCCAGTCACCTGCAGACAGGCTCTGTCCACAGGCACCGCCTGGCACCGCTCGCCGGCCGCAGGAGAGCGGTTCAAAGAGCCCCTGCTCCCAGCAGCGCCAGCCGGGCACGGACGATATGTTTTACAGTTTCTCTCACAGGCAAAACCTTGCTGATTTAATGTGTGCTCGCCTGTGAGCCAAGACATCTGCATCACCCCATGACATAAACAATTAACAGTTAATCAGCACACAGTCCAGAGTCTTCAGCTGAAGTCAGCCATGAGAACGGTTGATTGGTCTTTTTGGATACAGAGAGACCTTGTGAGGAGGCATTAACCTTGTTTTCAAGGAAACCTTCTGGAGACGCAGATACTGTTTGCTGTAACATCTAATTTAAAGCTACACAATTATGCTAATCATGTGTTAATTAAACCCAGAATTTAGCTCACCTTCAGAGGATCAGATTACCAAGCACATACACCTTCCCACCACTCGCTACACTGCACGTAACAGGCTCATCCCTGGATGAGCTGCTCTCACCAGCAATTCCAAGCCCAGTCCTGGAATCTGTGATCATGGTCAGCTTCTCCTGGTGCAATGCCAAGAAGAAAAAGCCCCAAATCTTTGCTTTTGTGATTGCCACTCTTCTCTGCATTTCACTTACCCATGAGATTTATGAGTGTACAGGAGAAGTGACAAAATGAAAAGACACTTTTTCTTTAAGATCAAGCGTGGTCTTGGTTTAACATCAAACCCTGGACAAGAAACCCTCATTCCCCTTTGTGAGAGGAGAAAATTTTCTTCTCCCTCAGTAAGGTGCAAGCTCCCTGCAGAGCAAGTGCTTCTCTTTCACATGCAGTGCAGCAGTCTCTTGACACTCAAACACTTCAAATACTGCCACAGTGCAAACACCAAACTCCATTACATGACATTTTCAGGAATATTTATCCCTTGCACGCAATATTTTACATCATCAACATGCAAAAATAATTCTGCACACAACTGTGGTTTTTCTGAGTTATTTCAGCTGAAGAATTACTCACCCTATTTTTGGAGAATTCCCTTCTAGACTCACAATGAGATCACTGTCTTTATGAAAAGCTCAGCTGCAGCTTTGCAAATTTACTTGCAGTTCTTCCGATATCTTCCACAGAAGTAATTGCTAACTCGCTAGAGAACGCACACGGGCTATTCATACACAATGTGAGAGCAGACAACCATATTTTTTCAAGAAAAGCCTTAAAATGAAAATTATTGGTATAAATGATCATTTGACTTCTGTATCTAGACAGGAATGGAGATGTTTCACAAAGTTAAAGGTCTTTGTAAATATTGAGTTCTTTAAATGAAGGCACCTGTGCTAGAAATGAAAGGAAGATTAAGTTAATCTTTCATAAACCATCACAAGGCAGGCTTTCAAACAGCTATCTTTATTTCACCTTGGTGACTGAGTCAGACCAACAAAAGGTACACTTTGAGAGAGGAGTTTGTGATGCGCATCTGCAAAGCGATACAGGAGTCTCCCCGCGCACGCCGGGAGCGGCGCGGACAGCGCTACAACTCCCCCTTTCCTCACCACCTCCGGGGCCGCTCCTACTCAGCGCAGAGTTCTCTTGACTAACTTAGGCAAACCCAACACAAACAAAGGAACAAAGTATTGAGTGCTGTGGTTTTTTTATTCCACACGTGCTGTGCAAACACGGGGTGGTGGTTAAGACCCCCGGGAAGTTACGAGCCTTCTCGCCACGGCTGACGAAGCAGGCGAGGGCTCAGGCACGGGGTTAAGTTACCATGCAACAACTTAGCTCTTGGAACTTAATCGAGTGCGTGCTTTTAGTCTGCAGAGATAAAAGAACAGAGAAACGCTGTTGGCCTGCAATGGAGCAAAAGTTAAGCTGAAATCAAGATTATCTCACATTTCCCACAGTCCTAAAGCACACAGACCGCCGGTTTTCATGGATGAGCCAACATGCAGCATCCAAACACATTAAGTCTTTAACTGGAGAAGCAAACCAGCTCATGCAACACCAGTGTAGCCTGCAGATGCTGTGCAGCAGTGTGGCTGTTGGAGTGCCTATGGTAGCTGAGTCCAACATCCTCCCACTTTGCTCTAAATGGATTTAACCAGTCTGGTTTGAAGCCCAAAAACCAGGATGGAAGTAGCTTCTCTTCTACAAACATCTCTAGGCCATCTTCCTTACCCACAAATATAATTTAGTTCCCAAATAGTTCCCAGTGAAAAAAATTGTTTAAGATTTATGGAGGTACTCCAAACAAAACACAAATTGTCTGTAAGCAGCACATACCTAGAAGCAGCAACAATGTTTAAACTCAGAGAGGGGAAGCCAGTTAAAGGCTCTAAGGACAGGGAGAGGTTTGTTTTCTTTCCCCTTACCTACAGAAAGCTGTCAAGTAGCATAGATCAGAGTTCAGCTCCACACAGAGGTAGGATGGGGAGCACCAATACAGCAGGAACAAAAAAGGTGTTAAGACTTGCATTTTGTGAACTCCAAATATGCTTATATTTCAGTGGATTTATACAAGTAGCACAGTAACAGAGCGGATTCACACGAGCTGTAGAACACCCTTTGCTACGGCAGTGATGATGCAAATTGTTCTGAATGGGCAAACCTTTCAGAATCAGAACTTCTACATGCAGTTTCTCTACACGCAGCAATTCAATTCATATGGGAAACAGATTTAGAGATATTTATTTATATAGAGAGGCGACAAGTACAATCCAAATGTCAGTATATGGCTATCCACTTCCAAACTTTTTAGACACTTCAACCTGTTTTTTTTCCTTAGCTAAGAAATGTAACTCTAAATCCCCAGGCACAGTGAGCCTGCATCTTGTGCTTTTAATGTAAAAGACTGTCACAAGAGAGCAGCAGTGACCTCGGCAGCGTTGCTACGAGACAGGAGCAGGTAAATAGAAGAAAGCTGTATCAGCCTTATCTCTCTCAAGAATACAGAGAGAAAGCGATTGCCAGCAAGAAGAAAATACCCATGCATGGGTATATCTGGACTCTAATACAGCTCATCCCTATTCTGAGATAAGTATCCTTGCACTTAAGCACAACTTTAATTCTAAGAGCATGCAAAAACTCCGCTGGGACGAAGATATAACAACAACATGCTTAGAGCAATGCCCTGAACGCAGACCCTTGCAGCAGTTCACTTGATAAGGTGGGCAGGGTGGCCCCAGGGAGAGCGTACACTACAGCAGGAACAAAGATCATGAGCAGTTTGCTTCGTCCACAAATTTCAGCTTATCTGCTTTATAGGGAATTCAGCATTTTGTTTGTTTTGGTTTTTTTCCTAGAACAGTTTGTTTCACTGAGCAGAGCATCCAAACCATGCACTCTGCCAGCTGTATAAAAGCATTTTCAAAGTTTCCACGTGTGAAACATTGATATACTTGTCTAATCCAGCAGCAGATGGCAGATATATGTCACTGAGATCCTGACTCCACTGGGAATTTCAGAGAACAAGTCACACCTGCTCAGCTGCACCAGAGGGAAAACCAATACAGACAAGGGCTGGCAGCTTCTGGTGTGTTTTACAGCTGCAGATGCCAGAAATTGCTAGTTCTACCTCAAAAGATTTCATGACTTCGTTCAATCGCATCACTGGGGTTCTCCATGATCTCCCAGCAGAAAGGAAGCCTCCATGATGATCTGAGAAATATTTAAGGGCTTATAGTGCATCTAAATAGGGGATGGAGGCCCTTCTGAACACCTTGACTAGGCCTTACCCACCCTCATTGCTCTTTCTCACCAACCAGTGTGTCAAACATGACCAGGGACTCACTCCATTCTCTGGGTACATGAAAGCAGACAACGACACTGGAGGTGCTGCCCACGATAAGTAAAATCCTCTGTCTGCTCCTAAAACTTCAAATAAAGCCTTTCACATCAGTATTGAATCACAAGACAACAGCTCCAGACATTGTAGCTTGCTTTCCTCCTCTCAAGCAGCAGAGCACAGGTCGAGTTTCTGGGGAAGTGGGGTAGATGGGCCAGACAGCACTTCTTCTAACAGGTACAGGAACACCATCTGCTGATCAGGTGGTTTAATATCACTGACATCCCCCCCAATAAACCTCCTCCACTCACCCCCTGCTGGGGCTCAGGTTACTGCTACACACTGCCCATTTTTAGGAAAAAAAAGGTCTTTTCCGGAAGGATTTCCAGATCACAGGACAAAGGCATTGCATAGCACTACACCTACACCAGGGAAGGTGAGCAAGTTCACCTGGCAATTTTCAATGAGACCAAGTATCCAGGATGCCAAACCTACTCAGACACGCGCACTAAACAGCACTGTACCCATGGGAATATTTGCATCTGCAGCAGAATGCCTCGTGGCCTGGGCAGGCAGGGCGAAGCTGGAGTAAGACTCTGACCTTCAGACAAACCTTGTAATGGCTTCTAAAGCAAAACCCAACTTCTTTTATTATGTCAAATAGAAACACTGCAACAGAGACAAAAAGAATTCCAAAATCAATGAATTTTGACATACTCCACCCCATTTCTGAAAAGGACAATAAAGCTGTTCCTTCTGAAGCAAGCAAGAAATAAAATTTCTGATTTTATCTTGTAAGTTCTATTTCAAATCCTCCCAAGAATATTCTGTAAATACAAAAGGAAACAAAAACACCCCAAACAAACAAGAGAAAGGCCCCTATCCTACACCCAAGGTTTGATTACCATGGCTCACGACTCGTACAAGTACTGATCATCAACTTTGGGTTATTAGCTAAACCAGCACACTCCAATTTAGCCAAATCCTCTCTGGCAATGCTTCACTATCCCTTTTGGCTTTTCTTTTCCACAGCACAGCTGACCTTTGCCATGTTCTCTGCATCTCTAATAGGTTCCTTATACCCAAGTTCTTCCTTACAAAAGACAAAGGATCCAGCTCCTCAGCCGAGAGCCTGTTGGAACCCTCACCTCTGGGTGTCCACACCACGCTCCTCCACAAGGAAGGGAAAGCACAGATACCACATGGAGAGACCTAGTGAAAACTAAAGGCCACACTACTGCTGAAGCCCCACACCCAGAATTTCTACGCAGGAACTCTCAGAAGTGCACAGATGAGCAGCTCCACATCTGTCTACCTGCAAGGGCAAATCAACTACAAAGCAGTTGCCAAGCTCTGCAAGCAGAAAACAGGGAAGAGGTAGGGGGGAAGCCTGGAGTTGACAACCAAAAGTGGAGTTGAGTTTTCCCACTGAAATTAAACCTAGGATTTCAGCTATGTAAGCCCACTATCTCAAGAAAGCTGTGCTTAGTAACTGATTTTCCATTAGATGACACCCAAAGCTGTTACCAACCTTTGCTGGGATGCGTTCAACAGAGCTGCAGCACAGCTCTCCCCACCTGAGTTTATACAGAAACTACACCAGTGTAGATGGCCCCTGCAGCCAGACAATGCTGTCTCTTCAGGGAAAACCATTACCCACCCAGCAACCACTAACAGGCAGTAACTCCCACTCACAGCTCCCTCAGGTTGTATTCAAACTGACAGGTGAAATGCTTTATTTTTTAATCATTTCTTAAGCCATCCATTTCTCTTCTAGTGAGAAATCTTCAAGCAGGAGCCAATTCAGCTTTTATAGCAGTTTATGTTCAGGGTGCAAAACACAAAGAGAGTGCTTGGTAGTCTGTCAAACAATTAATCCCGCACATGCCATCAGTAAAAAATATGCATAGCCCTGGTGCAAAGTAGGACACTAAAATATGATCCACTGGTAGCAGACAGGCAGTTCATCCAGTTAGGAACTAAAGTGCTGTAGGTGAACTAACATTAGGGCTTTATTAAGTCATTCAGCAACCAAGTGTTATTGTCCTACACAGCCTGCTTAAAGTACAGTAAAGCGTTTTTAAAGGATTTTAAAAATCGAACTAGTTTGACATACGACAGTACACACCTACACATACTGGCTGCATTAACAGGTGGATTCTGAATTGTAAATAATCCTGCAAGTCATTTGTCACACACAAGCAAATAAAAACAGTCAAAATATCACTCAGACTCATATAGCATCCACCAAGCAAGCTTTTGAGAGAGATTTAAAGTAAAGATAATTTAAAAGTCACCTACGATTATAAACAAGACAAGGACACAGACAGGAATAGTCCTTTGGTTGACTGTTCCTGACAGCTTCTGGGATCAAAATGTTGAGCTCTTGTAGTCTCCCCACACCAGCTAAAAAGAGGTTAATTGTAGGCTTTGGGGGTGTGGTGATTTTTATTCTTTTCCAAATTGTGTAAAACTGGGGAGCACATCTAGAGAGATATTTTGACTTATTTGCACACGCAACCGGAGCAGGCTCCAGCCACTAATAGTTACAGCACCCAGACAAGAGTATATAAATTTTAAGAAGGACTTGAAGCAAAAACAAAAAGGTGGATCTGGCAGAGTCTATCAGAGGCAAAAGTATTTTAATATAACATGAGGAGTTGGCAGAGTCAGACAGTCAAATCCAAAACCTTCCTTAGCAGGTCTGGCAGAAGCAGAAGGGAAGGGCTTTGCAGTTTGTAACGAAGAGCTATTACACACACCACAGTCTCATCCCCTACCCGTTCTCCTGCTCGCCCAGGGCACCTACCTTACTGTACGTCACTACCGACAAGTTGTTCGAGTGACTGCTGGGGGAGAGATTTACAGAGTTTTGTGACAGTCCATTCTGATCTTGTTCGATTTGGTCAGGAGCAGGCCCCCATGTGTTTTTGCCGATTGTGCCTAGCTCGGAACCCCCAGGGTCTTTTAGGTTGTTTTCATCTGGTTGCCTGTTCTTCTGAGGAGAGGCGAATGGGTTAAAGTTTCCTTCTACCTTGCGATGCGGTTGCGTGTTGAATTCTGTTTCAAAGGATGACAGCTGCTGTGTTACACCTAGAAGTCCTCCAACTTCCACGCTGAGGATCACCCAGATGACATCTGGGGAAAGACAGACACGAAGGTTGTCACTAGGTGGAGTTTATGCAAAAAGAGGTGGAAGGAGAAAAACAGACTGAGAATTCCACCTTTTGCAAAAGCAAGAAAAACAGACTGAGTGTTTAAAATACATTTTTATAAAGCATCATAAATACTAGTTAAACACTAATCAAGCGTTTCATTCCTTCAGGAAAACCCAGCAAGTTTTACTCCTATTGAACTTAGATGAATCAGCTAAGAACATATTAAAGTCAAACTGACATGACAACATGAAGCTCCACACTTGAGATTACCAACAGAACGCACTGAGAAAAAAAAACTTGAAGTGACTTTATTCAAGGCTACATGGCAAGAGTGAAATGAGAGACAGAAGGTATTGCAGCAAATCATCTGCTCTGATAAGAAAAGGCAATGTTTTCTATTCAGTTTTGAAAGGCTCAGCTATTAAAATAGAACAACAAAAGGGTGACTTCAAAAATAATAGTGTTTGACAATTCACTGCAAAACATCTCCATTCGAGTTCCAAAACACTCGCAGCAGGTGGATAAGATAACCAGGCTTGGTAAACTGTTACATGAGTTCACAAGCTACTCGTTAGAATAAGAAACATATTTACAGTTCTTACCTAATGCGTGTCTGTCTGGTGCAAGTAGAACGACAATCTTATCTATGTACCATTTCATTCACACTCTATGCAAATACTATGGCCTATTTACACCCACATTTACACACATTTCTTGGGATGTCTCCAAATTCAGGTCTATTACTTTATTAATTTTTTTCACCCCTCCATTGATTAGATTTTGATCGGGGAGTGCAGGGATAGGATGAAGAGTGACAGTTTCAAGCTGAAAGAGGAGAAATTTAGATGAGATCTTAGGAAGAAATGTTTTGCTGTGAGGGTGGGGAGATCCTGGCCCAGGTTGCCCAGAGCAGTGGTGGCTGCCCCATCCCTGGAGGTGTTCATGGCCAGGCTGGATGGAGCTTTGAGCCCCCGATCCAGTGGGAGGTGTCCCGGCCCATGGCAGGAGTGGTGGAACTGGGTGAGCTCTAGGTCCTCTCTAATCATTCCAGGATGTCACAGTCCATTAAATGCGCTCTAGTTTTGTTTTGCTGCACAGAGGGGGAGAATTAAAAAGCGCAGCAGCACCACCTTATCTCATCCCAGCAGCTCTAACAGCAGCACCTCCTGTCCCATGCAATTGGTTCCAGGCTCTCTGCAGCCAGCTCTAACCCACACCGGGCTCTTCCGAGACGCTGCAGGCCTGGGGGAGGAGACAGCAGGTGCTTTTGCTGCTCGGTTTCACCACCGCTGCTTCCCAAGCAGCACTAATCCCTGTAGCTCTTCTCCAAGGCTTTGGGAGCGTTTAATGAAGCTCGGTTCATTAGTTCTCATTGCGGACTCCCCTCCCCGTGGCGCCGCGGCGCCCCCTGCTGCCTGCCTGGCCCAGCCACTGACCATGGTGGCCACCGCGCTACCAGAGCGGTGCTGGGATGGAAAACCACCAGAGAACAGGCCCAGCCACTGACCATGGTGGCCACCGCGCTACCAGAGCGGTGCTGGGATGGAAAACCACCAGAGAACAGGCCCAGCCACTGACCATGGTGGCCACCGCGCTACCAGAGCGGTGCTGGGATGGAAAACCACCAGAGAACAGGCCCAGCCGCTGACCATGGTGGCCACCGCGCTACCAGAGCGGTGCTGGGATGGAAAACCACCAGAGAACAGGCCCGGCCGCTGACCATGGTGGCCACCGCGCTACCAGAGCGGTGCTGGGATGGAAAACCACCAGAGAACAGGCCCGGCCGCTGACCATGGTGGCCACCGCGCTACCAGAGCGGTGCTGGGGTGGAAAACCACCAGAGAACAGGCCCGGCCGCTGACCATGGTGGCCACCGCGCTACCGAAGCCATGGCAGGATGGAAAATGACGGGGCAACAGCCCCAGCCTCCGGCTGCTGCACCTCACTTCCTGGGATAATTAGCATTAAAGCCATTAATTACATGGCAGGGAGAGGACATCTTTGACTCCAAGCTTGGAAGCCAAAGGGATTTTAATTTGTATGTCATTTTCTTTCAAAAACACACAACTTCAGGAAGTTTCGAGAGATCTTAAAGTGGGAAAACCTCAGCTCCATAAAAACAGAGGCAACACAAGCCTGAGCAGCCCTTTCCACCTGCATGGAGGAGTTGATGCCCATTCTTCAGGGACAAGGGACACCCACTTTCAAGATCAGTGCCACTCCTTCACTGACAATCCTGCCCAAATCCCTGTACTATTGAGCAAAGAGGTATTTTTGACTCAGTGCTAACATCTCTCACTCAGACACACCTACTCAAGATACTTACAAACTCCCAACACAAGACACAAGGATGTTCCCAGCATAAACTACAGCTGGCTGAAAATTACTGAAACTACTCCAAAGCAATGAAGGTGTTGGTGGCTCGAGGCTGAGGCACCAGGCAAACTTTCAAAAAGCCATTTCTAAACACAGAAAAATGGTTCACAGTAGATGCACCAAGTCACACGATTAAAACCTGTCCCTTAACTAAACTTCTCAGGTGAACTTTCTGCCACTTAAATAGATTTTATGCCTGTATGTAGTTCACAATGTTCAGCACTGGAAAACTGGGAAAGAATCCCGACAGGGACCAACTGGGAAAAAGTGTGCAGAAGAACTGTGCAAGTCCTTTTGTTTTTCAGAGCTTTGTGCAGTTTGTTCCAGTGTTTATAAAACAGTTCTGTGCTGACCAGGACAACAAAGCATCTCGTTTGATGTTTTCTCTGTTCCATTTTCTATATTTAGCCCTGGTAGACCTCTGCCCCCACCACTCAGTTATCAGGAGAGAGTCTGCAAGGGGCCACCTTGTCTGTGGAAGAGTCAGGAAAGGACCACTCACCTCCGTAATAGAGTCCCGTGGCGGTGCACATCCGCCACTGTCCCTGATACATTCCTGCCGTGCTGGGGCTGCACATCTGAACGCTGACATCCGCGATCTCCTGGGGCTCCAGGGACCTGACCATCACCATGTTGACGTGGCCAAACTGGTCTCCCCCAACATACTTCAGGCAAACCCCTGGGGGCCACGCCTCTGTCCCTGGGATTGAATGGGAGAAAGAATTACTGACAGTGCACCAGGAAAAACTCCTGTGTCTGTCCGGATGAAAGATGCTTTATTAAAAGGGTTGTGCAATTGTTGAACAGTCAGAGATACCAAAGCACGCACAAGACAGCAGCAATCGATGCTGAAGACCAGCACAGTTTTCAGACAAGGCTTAACTGGTCCATTCTGAGACCAGCAGGACAATTTGTATTTCTATTTGAGCAACCTCTAGGTCTCCTTTACACAGAAAAGCTCTCAAAGTCAGTGTAACAGCTGCAAAAAAAAATAATCAAGGTAAGTACCACACATGTATTTCACCAATGCCAGAGACAAAGAGGAGGGCAGACCTAGGTGAGATTTGCTCCCTCATTTCTTTCTGCCTCCCTCTACATAGTTCCCAAGCCTTGAGACATCAAAATATAAATAATACAATAACAACATTATTTTTAATAATACAAAGTACTGGAAACATTTTCTTTCAGGGATTCATTCTGCTATAGCAGTCTCAGAAGGAACAACCAGTTTGAACTACAATTAGTACTAACAGTTTGATTTTCTAAATTGATTTATTTCCCTTCATTCCCCGACCCTTCTTGCCCCGACCCTTCTCTCAGCCTCGTGGAAAGGATGGTGAACATATGATTTATTGGTGGAGATCAGCGTTTAGACTGCAGACACTGGCACTGACAGCGAGACCTGGCAATCTGCAGAGATACAGAAAACAGTTCCTGCACGCAGGCACAGCCATCCCCGCCAAAAATAACAAGTACTGGGACTGACAAAGAGAAGAAGGCCTCTGAGACTTGTAAAAAATGAGTTTAGCAGAACTTTATTTTGCTGCCTCCCTAATAACGTGACAGAACCACGCCAATGACTTTAGGAATACCTCTTGCTTGGATAAGGTCGATGGAAAGCCTGAACCACCAAGAAGCTTGGAACCACTCTGTGTCTAGTCCAAGACAAGAGCAGTGGATGTTGATCTGACCTTAGGTTACCCAAAGAGCATCCTTCACAACAACTTGCCTGCTAATTTAATTCCTGTGGATACTTCAGTGAAGACATGGCAGAGACTGGTTGTCTGGTCAAGTCCTTATTTGTGGAATTCACAATCTAGCAGAGAAAGCACGATGTGAACGAGTAATGTGGGATGTTCAGAGTGAGGGATGGATCACTGCAGTTGGAAACAGTGCTGATGCAGGGAGGCCTTTGGAAGAGGAGCTCAGTGACAAGCTGACCTCAGACTGTGGCACGTGGGAGCTGAGTACGAAGTCTCATCTGAAAAGGCTGGCAGCCCAGCAACATGGTTCAGTTTAAATAATTGATGTGATTTTTATCGGTTTTAATGGCTTTAGGCTTGCAAGGTGCCTAGAACACTGCAACCGATAAGCCTCATAAAATGAAATGATGATTATGTCATTCTATTTCAGTACTCTCATCTCTGAGGAGATGATAAATTGTAGTTACTGCCCTACAGAGCCAGCAGCAGCCGGGGGTAGAGTGGGAGGAGGAAATAAGTCTGTTAAATTCTGCTGCTCTTTCAGCAATGGTTCTACTATACAAACTGGTCTTTTGGCAGACAAGCCAAGCACCGCCCTGAAAGACGTCAGAACAAGGTACTGGTTTTTAATAAGTGGTATGAAAACCTGACAGAACCTAGCTTAGAACTGACAATCTCTCAGAGCTCTCCTTGTCATGCTTGTCAGACACTAAATGCTCTGGTGACAAATGCCTCAGGTATTTGGTGTTCTAGAACTGAAGTCATTTAATCAAGGGCTCCTTCAGAGCTGTTAAAACCTTGGCTTTGCTTCAGTTATCCACCTAACAAGCAGGTAATATCTGGAAACACTATAGGTCTTTCATATTATACCTCAATTAAACCATGAAATGGTTTTAAATGCTACAGTCTTCCTTAAACTGCAGTCGTAACAGTATGTGAAGTTGCATTTAGCTAACACATGCCTGAACAGCATGGTTTTAACAAGATCTGGCCTCCAGCACCACGTTAGAGTACAGATGTACTTCTTAAAAAGTCAAGCTTTAACCCACACAGAAGCCAGAGCAATCGATGGCCTTGCCAGGAACTTGTAAGTCAAGATTAACTCTTTCCTCATTTGAGGGGACCCATGGATTTCAGAAGGTCAAATGTTCCAAGAACAATGAAACCCTGCTTGAACTAGGATGTTAAATTCAGGCTGAATTTGCATGCAGGAAAGAGTACATCAGAGGAAGGAGAGGAAGGAGTCTGAAAGGAGCAAGGCAGGGGTGCGGTCAGAACACACACAAATTAAGTACTAACAGTGGAGAAACAAGATCTGTCAAACTTACTACAAAAAAAAAATTGCTGGTCAATTTTTCACATTACTGGAGTTTAAGCAAGCGATATGTGTCACCCTTCCATTGTGCTAAGTCAAACAAACAGAGGCAGAAAAAGTAAACTGAATAATTAAGCCCTTTCTCTAGAACACGTCTCTAAATTACTGCCCTTAAACACACACAACCACCCTCATCTCACCTCTCCTGCCTGGATTAAATTACTCCTAGACTTTTAGTGGTTTTAGTCTGTATATTTTGAATTTCAGCATAAATCTGCACAGCATTCAAGTACTGCAGTTATTGACACGCATTGGTACTAACACAGCTGAATTTTATTCACAATGATTCATGGTAATACACATTGTCATGCTATCATTCTTCTGCACAAAAGTGCAAGGAGCTCAATTAAATTCAGACACAGTTTAAACACTCATGCAACATCCTGTTATTGCAACACTTGAAGACAAGGTATTTATTCCGCTTTGCATCCATGGATCTCACTACTGAGAATGTATTTTGCCCAGTCTCACTTCCTGTATTCCAGTCACTGTTTTGGCTCATTTCATACTGGAATGTGGTCTCTCCAGCCCTGCATCCTCCCAAAACATGAAAAAGCAATTCTGACAGGAGTTCATTAATAAGCAAAGGCTACCTGCCACATTATGCTTGCGGAGCTGCCTCTTCTCCTAGGGAGATCATTGCATCATTGCCTCCACAGAGAACAGGGCCCTACCAAGGGTCAAATGACAGGACAGCCAGAAAAATGGTGTGAGGAAGGGTAGCAGTGATATAAGGCTGGTCTTGAGCTAAAAGGGATCTCTCCATTGACTCAAAAACTTACTCCATCTGCTCACATCAAGTGATCAGAAACATGACCAGCTAAAGGTTCCTTATCTATTTTCAGATTTAACTACTTCCATTAAAAAAAAAAGGCAACTTTGACCTCAATTTATTTAATCTAGAAGTTTTCTAAAGTTTTGTTTGTGGGGTGGCACAGGGAACAGGACCAGTGAACTGAACGAGCTGCACAACCAGCCATAAAACGTGTGCACCAAGATGGGGAATGCAGTAACAGGGTGGTTCTATTTGAGGTTCCACACACACAAACCTCCTACCTGAATCCAGCATCTCTTCTGTTAGATCCCCCATCCTATAACATACACGCTACACGGATTTTGCTACCATCTAAAAGACTCACCTGTGTTTTGTATCCTCCATGTTTTTGTAAACTGGGTATCAGGAGGGATGGACTCTCCTTCACCTATGGTGACATCTTCAACAAAGGACATGGAGGGCACGTTGATATTTGGACTCTCAAAATCATAGTAGGCTCCAATGGCGGCTTGTAGATTCCTAGAAAGTGAAAAAGCAGTTTACAGCCAGAAGCACAGGTAGGTCAGGTCCTTTCCACAGGTTTGCATGTCATCCTGAACAGCTACGCAAGAATATTATCCACACCACGTTAGCTCTGCAGCTCACAATTCTTAAAGCTTTTATCTTTCTCACACAGGGATTCTCCAAGATAACAGAGCTCAAAATACAGCATTTCACTTGTCAGGGATGCTATTTCAGACCACTTTTCAACACTGCTGCTTATTTTCACTGGAAATCTTGGAACTGATGAGTCTTGGAGACCTTTACTGCATTAGTTCCTTATAAGTTTGCTGGAAGTTGCACAGACACTGAGGGAAGTGCTACACAGCAGCATGTAAACAACAGGGCTGTTTCTGGAGCTAATTGCAAAAGGACTGCACCTCTCCATTTTGCTTTGGAACAAGAGGTCCAAAAGGAGCACAAGATAAACAAAACACAAAGAACACTCTTCGGATAACTCTCAGGGCCAAAGGGCATCAGTAGCTACAGATAACAGCTCAATCTTTGCTACTTTTGAAACCCACACTATATGAGGCATGAGTACTCCAAAACTATTCATCAATCACTAAAAAGTGTCTGCTCAGCTCTGAAGAGTCACAACTCAAAGGAACTTACAAACCACCTGAGCCAGAAGTTGTTAGCAAATAAAGACAAATGACAGTGGAAGTTTGTGATACATTAAAGGATGTTCAGAAAGCCACAAATGCTATTGATTCCTGAATAGTGGTGTAGCTGAAACTCACATGATAATTAATTTAAAAACAGGAGGAGCACTCAAACAGGAAGAGGATTCATGAGCTGGAGCTGCTGTTCCACAATATACTATTAAGTCATTATGTAAGTGTTTGGCAAGTCACGTAATTCCCCCGTTTACGCATGCCTGCCAGGTTGTGGCCCTAATTTACATGGTGTGAGTAGGTGCTGAGAGCATGGAGATGAGTAAAATCCCACCACATGCAATGGGCATTACAGCAGTTTCTTATTCATGGTTACAAAAACCTGTGTTGTTTTTTTGAGCCAGATAGGAAAAAAAAACAAACCCTTCAAGAACTGGGAACCAGCCCCTAAAACAAAGCCCTGCAGAAAGCCAGTCAGAAGCTGCACCACACGGGTGCAGTGATATATTGAGGGATTGTATTGTGTGCAGTGTCATGTGTCTAAACCAGAGCCAGAAAGCCAAGGTGAAAGCAAGAGAAACATTTGCAGTGTGACCCTGAGAAAGAGCAAACATAGGGCTTTTGGGACTGCTTGCCAGCTGGAAAGAGGCTCGAAACAGTGAGCAAAGAAACTGCCTCCTGTTCAATTCTGACAGTGTTCAAGGAAAAAAAATAAACCCAGACATTCAGGATAAAATCAGAACGGCACAGGAAAAGTATCACTGCTTTCTCCTCACAGCAAACACAGGGGACCCAAAATGCAGCAGCTCACAGCCCTGGAGCTTGGGTCAGAGAGGGCAGCAGCAGCATTAGGCAGATCGACCAACCACCCGCGCGGGACCTCAACAACAGATGTATCGGTTTGGTAATCCACCGGGAATGACAGAAGATAATCACACTGCACTAACTGCAGGAGTTACTGACATCCCGCTAAGTCTCCCTCTCCCTGAGCACAGCCGGTGCGTGAGGAGGCACTGGAGGAATGTCCTGCCCAACGTGGCCACAGAGATCGATGGCCAAAGCCAGCAAACCGAGCCCTGCAGCGAGACCTTTCGCCATCGACACAGATGCACTTTGGTACAAAGGAGAGACAAAAGAGCCACCGTGCAGGATTTCCACATTTAGAATAATGACTTCCAGACCAGAAACCATTATTCGGCTCGAGGCATTTTCTACTTAGGAGTGTCAGGGCTATATTTAATACAGCCAGCTCAGTCAAATGCTACAGGAAGGCTGCATGTCACATTAGCCAATAAATAGAGACAAATGCTCGGTTTTACGTCACCAACCGCCTGTTGCTTATACACTGCACAAGATTTACATAACTCACAACAGGGCTGTGCCAAGAGACTCCTGTTCGCTCAACCAGCTAACACTATGATCTGGAGTTTAGTTTTCATTAGGATTTCTTCCTGTTTTACAACAATTCAAGGCAAAAGATATTCTAAGAGTTATAAAAGACAGCAATACAGCTCCTTCGCTAAGCCACTACTACACAAATACATTTTTAGACATACCGCATCACCTTTCAAGTTATGATTCTGGAATCAGTAGTAGTGACGTTTTATTGACATTGAGAGGGGAAAAAATTAAAGTTCCAAGGGGAAGATTTCTACTCTAATTCTTTGTAAGGCAGCCTACACTGCTTTTTGTTTGCTTGGCTGTAAATACTCTTCAAAAGGTAGTGGGCTATTTGTGCACATAGGCTCTCTGCCAACTCTCTTCCCCTCCCTGTGTCATATTTCATTGCTTGCTCTGCCATTAGGAAACAACCTCAGCCCTCTGCACCATTTAGTTAAAAACTAACTAAAGAAGAACACATGTTGAAAAACAGATCTGCCACACTTTTGTGATCAGATATTCCCAAATCAACCTTTCTACTCCCACATTTTGACCAATGTGCAGAAGGTTTTGTTTAGGGTGAGCCCTTCCGTGTGTTCAGACGCATCTCAGCCTTCCCACTAGGGAAATAAAATGAAACTTCCAGAAACAGAAGAGAAATTGAAAGTGGCAAGAGCCAAAGTCAGGATGACAAAGCATATCTGACTGAAGTTCTTTGACACAGACAACCCTAAGAGATAGCCGAGAGGCTGTACGGCACCGCTCTGCCGCAAGAGATACCCTCAGCACTCACATTTTAGTCATGTTCTCTGCTTACACAACCAGCAAAGCCAGCAACACCTCCCTGATAGCTTTGCTCCCACCCTTTCCAAGAGAGGGTGCTCCCCCTCCTTCCCGACCCCCAGAAAGCCAGTTGAATGCATTACTTTGCTCACAGAAAATGAGTGCCATGTGCAGAGACAAACCATTTGCAACCTCTTTACTTGCAGGTTATTGAGACTAAGTAGTACACCCTACTGTTCTGCCTTTCTACTGCAGGCACAGCACCAAGGGGCTTTACAAGCAAACATTAGCATTAAAGAGAGATGGCTTCAAGGTCAAACACACTCAAGGCCCTGAAATTTGTGTGTTTATATATATATATATGCACACACACTTTTTTTAGGTCTTCACCCTGGCGCCCAGCTGAAATTGCATGGCACCAACTGCAGATACTTCAGGGACAGGAATAAAGAGTCAGAGCTGAGATGAAGGGGTTATCATCTAAAGGCTTCTGCTTACACATTCATGCCTCCTTTATTTCACTTCTCCTAGGTGTGACTTGCACCACACTACCCTTTAGCTCTCTGCCATATGAGATAAGTCACCATTATAAACCAAACAACTCTGAAACACAGATGAGTATGACAAATCCAGTCACTGTAATTTACCTGACTGACCTACCCTAATTACAGGGACAGACACACACACATCTCTTTCTTAAAACAGCCCTCCAGGTGTCAGGCCCTCCTTACCTTTCCTGAATTAAGCAATTTTTCCATTTTTAGAGCAGTCCTGGACTGCAACAGTACTTACAGAGCAGGTCTGGCAGGATTCAGCCTCAAGCTCCTGAAACAGCCTGCAATCAGCAGTCACCTCAGCCACCAGGTGAGCCGACTTAAAATCAAAACAGTGCTCGATTTTAGTCCTAGTAGTAAGATTCTGGAAAGGGAGAGGGGAAAAGGCAGCAAATAAAGGTTATAGCTCCTCCATTATCAACCAAATTAATTCTAACTATGGGCATCCCATGACTCAAGTGCTTCACCAACAAAACATTACCCGCAGAAGCAGAGAAAGTGTTCCTTTTCAAATCAATGCCTTTGCCTTGCGCTTTGTTTCAAGCCTCAGGAGCTAAATTACAATAGTGAAGCTAAACCCTCCTCTGCTAATAGCTCTGGAGATGTCCCTTAACAACTCTTAAGTGTTTGCAAAGAGGTGGTTTATCTTGAGCCATTCTTTCCCTTCACGGTTTTTCCAGACAGCCTTTTGTTATGTTAAACCAATATATTTAGACAGTAATTACTCCCAATTAACTAGGTCACCACACAGGATTCAAAAATCAAAGAAACTCTTGCAAATCAATTCACAAACTGGAAGCCTCCTTATACAACCTGATTGTTGTGCAAACAAAAAGCAATATACAGGTAATTGGAAATATTTTTTAATTAATTAAACCTGATTCTTTTTTTAGGAGAATGAAGAAACTGCAGCCCCGACGATTACTCACCGACGCCTTACACAAAGCAGGGCACATGTACAGCATCTAATCCTGCTGCTACCAATAAAACACATGATCCTTTCAACATATACACGTAGAGCATCTTGGAAGAAAAGCAATACAAACCGGTTGTCCTAACACAGGAGACAAGGGATCCGAGACTCTTGGCAAAGAGATAATTCTCGTAACAGGTAGAAGGAAAGGGAACTGCAGGAGCCGTCTAGCATCCAGCAGCTGCAATCCTCCTACACTGCTCTCCCACCGACCATAGCACACGGCTGACACAAGGATTCATTTTGTTTTCAATCCAGCAGCCTAAAGATCCTAACTGGAAAAAAAGCCCTTATGATGTGCAGGGTGGTTGTCTGATATATGTGGTGACATATAAGAATTCCACCTCAAAATAACATTTCTAGTGGAAAAGCACAACTTTTAAAAAAAAATCTTCAGTTGTTTAATAAAAGAATTTGACAATAAATGAAAAAGTTAAAATTTTAAAGAAATAGAGATTTTTTTTTTTGGGTGGTAAAAATCCAAAAGCAAAGCATAAGCTCAAAATCCAGCAGGCAAAGTTTGTTCTTTGCCCCTGCCTGCCCCTCTGGCCACACCACCCATCACCAGCTACATGGTGAAAGGGTCCAGTGGTCAGGTCCTCCTCAGCTGGCCAAAAAAGCAAAGGCCGGCCTTCTCAGCACAATACTGAGCTGGCCTTCGATTCAGTGTTCCACACAGGATGCAGCCCTCGGATCATATGCAGGCAGTGAGCAGAAGCCATTTATTAAGTCAAGTAGAAAGCACTTTGACAAATGGGCTCCACACCTTCGTTGTGCAGAGCAACTGTAATGAAGTGAATGCCAAGGTACATTTCCTTCCCTCTGTGGAGGCAGAGAAAAGCCAGGCAAGTGTCCAAGCTGCAATGTATGTTCCGTGTAGCAGTCACATGACAATATTTTGTCATGAGAAAAGCAGCTCGGTGTCATTCTCCTGGAAACAGGCAATGAGAAAACTGAGCAGTAGTATGAAAGTACACTAAAATCTCCAGAACATCACGCTACGTGGAACACCTTGTACTCTTTCTGTAAGTGAATTCTCAACCTTTACGGACCTTCCTTTCATTCTCCAAATGAAATATTCCTGCACCAGGCACTGTAATACCTCATAAGGTGTCTATTGTTAAAAACAGAAAGAAAGGTACAAGAGAAAGTGTAGCAGATGGGTGATTTCTCACCCCTAAATAATGGAACATCTCTACAAGATACTGGTGGGAGAGACTAAAAATGTACATGGAGGACATCCAAATGAGGCAATCCCGAGGCTACTCATGTTGTCTCAGTCTCCAGTATTTATTTGGATTTTATTTGCTCCAGCTATTGGGGAACTGGATGGGTAACACTACGGGTTAAGACATCTCCCATGGCTATCCTACGTCTCCCCTGTCTGAGAGAGAGCTGAAGGGGTGGGGGAAGAGAAGCACTCATTGCACCACAGGGAAGCACTTGTACCTGGAGTTTTCAATTCAAACGTTTCAATAGAGATGACACGTGGCAATTAAGTGGAAAGTCTCAAGATGTTTTGAAGGACTGGAATTTTAATCAGTGAAGAGCTATCAACAGGCATCATTTCAGAAAGTAAAATTGGGTATCAGATACCTTCATTCTTGACCGCTCTTACACTAGACCCTGAGGCTGGGAAACTGCCGTAGAAAGTGTGAGATGATCCAAAAGGACCTCTGAGGGAAGCTGAAAGCTTTAAGCTGAATTCACACAGCTGATGGGGAGAATAAGAGCTGGGTAATTCAAAGCTCATGTATTTTCTCACATGAAGCAACAGAAAAATACATCATTGACTTAGCTGAAAACAGCCAGTTCCAAATACAAGTGGGAAGTTCCAGCAAGACAGCAGAGAACTACGGTGACCAGAAGCAACACCGTGCTCTCTGCAGGGGCAGCAGGAGGAAAGAAACAGAGAGCCAACAGCAAAGCACATGGTTTTCAGTACAGCCCTAACCACAAAAGGAAATCACTTTCCTTCAGCAGGCTTTTACAGACACACACAGAGCCCAGCAATTTAACCATTACCATGGTGCCTGCACTGGGCTGAGAGCTGTACCTGGCCCAACAACAGCAAGTAATGATAGAATCAATACTACAATGCTGTCATAAGCACCACGGAACCATCCCCAGCAGCTGAACCCTCCCAAAGCAGGTGGCCAGGAGCTTTAGGCTGGGGTGAAATATTCTGAGAATGTCCCAGCAGGAGCTGCGCTCTGCTTGCTGCCACTGAAAACAGACAACAGTTCTTCCCAGTGGAAAGAAATCAAGAGCTGCCGGTACGCAAAAGAGTCTGTAAATGCTAATTCCTCAGTATAAACTATGTCACCCATCTATAATTGTCTACATTAAAGTAAAGGGGGATTAAGCTATAGAAACTGTCTGTGAACAAGTTCAGGCATGTAAAGCAGCCCAGCTGGACTAATAGTGCACCCAATTCCTCCTGCTACAGTTGTCTGCCTGCATTTCCATTTCACATGCACTCAATTTGCAAATGTTTTGTAACACGGAGCACAGCACAATTATAGTATGTTCCACAGCTAAAAATACAACATATTTAAAGTCTAGAAGATTTCATTCAAAATAGTCAGGTCAAATATTTGAGTTATTCTGGAGAAGAGATGTGTGGTTTTTTAATACACTATATAAAAGCTGTCCAAGAAAACAATTTGTAATCGTTTAATATTTGTTATTTTTAGCAATATCAGTGGCACTTGCAGACACCAGAGATGCAACTACTATCTACAATAGTTCAAGATGACATCCACTATGCTTTAAGTTAGCCATAACAAATTAAACAGTTCAAAAACCACAAGGTATGAATGACTCTATGCAGGCACTGCTTTGCAGCAGCCGGAGCTTGGGCTGCCAGGCTGTTGGGACATTTTGGTCACAGTACCTCAAGAACTACTAGACCTGTTTCTATTGTGTCTCTTGTGCTTGTAAGGACAGCAGTACATCAAATGTTTTAGAGGAAGAATGCCATCAAGTTTAAATCCTTCTTTCCCCTACTAAACTTCATCAAAGCCCAACTGATCTTTTAAACCAAGTGCTTCACCCTTCTCACTACATTCCTTTCAATTGGTCACCACCCACAAATGTCAATCTGACCAGAGAAGATCTAGGTTACTTAAAAAGCTTCCTAGGTACTGAAACACACAAAGAACAGGAGATTGTTTTGATTTATCACCTGATAAAGGAAGAAGAGAAGCAAACTAATATGACTGCCACCCACCACTATCAGTTCCCAGCAGATGACTGGATGAGTACTGAAGTAACCCAGTTTCCTGGGAAGGATTGACTTGAAAGTTCAGCTCTCAGGCTTCCTACCCCTTCACAACACAAGGGTTCCCCATACTGCCCTCTATAAAGGCAAGGAGTGTGAAAACTAAGAGACTTACACAGTGCAGTGAGGAAGTTTTCCTCAGAAAGCCCTACAGACCAAAACAAAGAGCAGACAAAACACAGACAGCAGGAACCCCAGAACTCCTCTAAGGTAAAGCACACACACAACTCCCCACTCACGATGGCACAGTAAGCTTTGCAGCAAACCCAACGATGTCAAATAGCAACACGAAAGAAGGGTTTATATTCACTCATTCAGGTAAAGAGAAAATACTGCCATTTGTTGTCTTATCCTGCCTTCCCTATGACTTCTCACATGTGGAGAAAGGGAGGGAAACTCAGTCAATGTAGCAAGACAAAACAACTGTTGAAAATCCAATGGAGTTCTGATAGCAGTTGATAAGCTTACTGCATGTCAACAAAAACTTTGCCTTCGAACAGTGGACGAAATCAAATAGATTTCCAAATAAAAACTAAAGAAAAGATCTTGATACAAGACCAGATGAGAACAGACTTTTCCCTGCAGCAAATACCAATCTAACTCCATGTTGGGTCTATAACCAGGAGTATTTGATCAGTAATTGGAGAGATGCATATTTGCACCTAAAGGAGGATATAAAACCAGTGTTTTCAGAGATTAACTAAACTCTTGGGGGGCTGCTGGTGTTTAAGTAGGGGTTGGAATAAAAACAGGTATTTAAGGGAAGCAGTCAGTTGTGGTGATCCCTTCTACCAGACAGATCATGTGGAGACACCATAATCAGTAAAACTGGCTTTTACTACCAGCACACAATCAAAGGTTTAGGCCCCATGCGCCACCTCAGTGTTCATATCCTGACAGGCAATGCCTAAAGACTTCACGGCTGCACAGTCTGACTTTGCCTGTCCTTGGATCTGCCTTCTATACATGCTTTTTCCATAGATCTTTGAAATGCAACACCCAGCTACGTGAAGCCTGGAAAATTACCATAGGATGACTGGGTACATTGTACCTGCAAACCCTCTAAATACAGTGAGCCCAGGGCAGCCAAGGGCACAGAGGCAAAGAGCCTGCCTGCACACCAGCACTATCCTCTGGTCAACACGTGGAAACCTGTCTGGGACCGAGCTGAGAGGGAGCATCTCAAACCTAGGTTCTTCCTGACACACACCTGGAGAGCCTCTTTTGAAAAGCAGTCCAGGAATCTGTTGATGGAGGACATCTGTGCTGGTTTTTAACATCAGCTCTGCACACAACTGTGAGGTTAAAAGTGAAGACCTGGAGTACCAGTGTTACCCATTATGGGAGATGCACCATGTGCAAGTGAATCCTGTTGATGTGTCTGCTATGTTAAGTCCTATGTTAAGTATTTCTCTGAATCATACCTACAGTCCATAATTCGTTACCAAGAGTAAATAGAAATGCTTTCATCCACAGATCCAAGTTTTACTTAAAGGAGCATCCGATCATCTTTGCTAGAAAGCAAAAATTAAACACTTAATAGTAAAAGCAATTAAAAAACCTATTAGCTGAAACATGTCTTTAGACTCCCAATCAAGCACATCCACTTCTGGGAGATACAGGTGCTTTAACTGTTATAAAGAATTTAAACAGACCACCCAGAGGGATAAAAAGCTGCATTTATAAGGCAATTTTAATTTTGTTAGAAGCCCATATTCTTTCTGTTCTCCAAGACTAATAAAGAACTTGCATAGAAGTGCTGGATTAATTTTCCTCGCTACGCGCAAAGATTCCAGTCTCTGCTGTAGAAGTCAATCTCACCACTAGCTAAAACCTGCCTCACTCACACAGAACTGCCTGACACCTCACACAATACAGAAAGAGGGTTTACAGCAGATTTCTGCAGTATTTTCAGAGATAAATTTACAAATATTCTCATGCCAAATGCCTTTATTAACATTATTGTGCCTTGATACAGCTACAAATTCTTTTAAGCATATGAAAAACATCTCCAGAAGAGATGTGACTACCTTATAAACAACGACCTTAAAAAGACCTTCTTCCACCAGAAAGTTAGATCAAAAAAGGCTAAGGTTTGCCACAATAAAACTTTTTTCCCCATACACAATAGAAACTCTCACTACTTGACACATTTCAATTAAATATCACGCCTACTAGACTAATAAAAATTCAGCTTTCTAAACAAAAGCTAAAAAGAGAATGTAAAGAAGTATTACATGTAAATTACTGAAATATACATACATTAAATTAACTCTTCCAAATTAGGAATCCTTCACAGCCCACTGTGTTGAAATATGGATTTTAAATCCATCACCTCTAGCTGCCTCAAATCAAATTAACTGACTTTCTCACAGCCTTAAAGAAGCTCCAAGCCTTATGCAGCAGCCGCTTACCCTCAAAGTTGGCATACTCTCCAACTTGAAAAAAAACACCTCTACCTTGTCACAATCCAGTTTCCATACCAGCTTTAAAGGAACGTAATGACTCTGATGACATAGCCTGTGAGTGTCAATCAAAAATGAAATTCATGTGCTGTGCAAAGTTTGCTCTTGCTGCAAATCAATCGAGGCCAGGCTGATGCTGAAGAACTTGTGTTGTACAAGTGTTTTCAGGAAGTCCCATCTCCTCTGGTACCAGCCATCCAGGGACCGACAACAGTTCCTGTGTTAGGAAGGCTCCAACCAGGTATTTCGGCACAGCCTCATTCAGCACGAATTGCCCAACCTGAACAATCTCCATTTCTAAAACACCAGCACAAAGGGTTTTCCAAAGGAGTTTCCTATGTAGGTAGAGTGAGCTTGGACAAGTTTGGACACGTTTCTGGCCATACTATCACATAATGCTGCAGAGCTGCGGTCACACCTGAAACACTGCTTTCCCGCAACAACTGCTCCCAGCAGCCCCCTCCCTCAAACCTGTGGTGCTGGATGTGTTGGGGATGTGTCCAGTGTGTGAGCACCCTGGGCTTTGGGATTGCATAACATCTGGAGGGGGGAAGGGAGCAGGGAGAGTTAAGCATGCCATTTAACAGAGGGTGGATTTTGATCCCAGATGCGCTGGCAGCAGCGTTGCCCTCCCAACTACGCTGCCTGGGTTTTCCTCCTGAGGAAGAAATGCTTTGGTGCCAAAACATCTTTTGGAGAAGTTGTCTTTTGGGTTTAGGCCAAAAGTAAAAGCTCAGCCTTTCACTTTGAAGCCTCACAACTCCTAATGAAAAATAAAGAAATAGAAGAGGGACAACATGTGCTGCCATTACAGAAGGTACAACTGAGACTTGCACTGAGGGCAAAGTCAGATTTATGTAGCAGAAACAGCCCACAAACAGAACTCAATGTGTAATTAAAAAGAGGCAGAACTCTAGGAAAGTGTTTAATAAATAACAGGGGAAAAGACAACTCAGTGTTTAACCTGTATTTCTTGAAGATCAAGGAACAGTCTGAGAGACTTAGGATGCACATGTTCTACCTGAAGCAATTTACAATACTGCTAATGAACCCAGCTGGCAGTTCCTTAGTGCGGTCCCAGGTCTGCGAGAACTTCGAAAGTGCATCCAGCAATTCCAGGTAAACTGCACAAATGGGAAGACTTTTAAAGGCTACTTACAAGTACCTGCACTGCTCCACAGTCAACCACTAATCTCCCCAAATTGGCTGAACGACCTATTTTAACATAATTCCTCTATTCCAGCAGAACGGCAAATTCACTTTGAATACAATTACTAACAGTAATATTGGAAATATTCTTCCAAAACATACTACAATTTCAGATTATTTACTACACAATATGTGGAACGCCTTCCACAGGGAAGTCACTTCACCTCTGGAGATGACATAATTACACCAAAGAGCAGCCTGTCACACTTGTAAAAAGTTCCAGTGAAAATGATTTGTGTCTGTTAATTAATTCAGGCACAGCCATTGCTGGAAACAACCCAGGCTACTGAGTACATGCACCTCCATCACCCCTGATGTGAATTCCCTCTCCATTTCGTGCAGGTGAAGTTAATCCTGATGCAGAAAGAGACTGAAGGGATCATCACTGCAGAAAGGTGTTGCACTTTTAACCAAATGCAAAGTGACTTGACAGGCTCGACGACACATTTGCAGGGCAGACTGGTGATAGAAGATGCTGAGCCTGATTCTAGGCCATAAAAACCAAACCTAGGCCACTGCCTACCATCACCTGGGGCAGTTACCTTGCACAGGACCCCTCAATACAACAAAGGAAAGGTGTTTCCAGAAAAGGAAGATATGCCTTGATTTCAGCTTTTTTATAATCACCAAAGCAGGGTTAGGCTATTCAAGAAGACAGCCCTAAGAGGTGGGAGCTGGAGAATGGGAGAGAAACAGAGCAGCAGAACTGCAAACTGCCCAAACCCAATCAACACCACGGGTCAGGATAGCAGCACCCTGGCAAGAGCACACAAGAGCCAGGCAGCACCTGTCAGCATACCTAAGCCAGCTCCCAGCCGTGGAAAGGTTAAACACGCTCAGGCTCTGCGCCTGCTCTCAGATCGCACCACAGCCTGTGCTAATTTTCATAGACTCCAGTATACATTACACCAACTTAACAGATTTCCTTTTTACACACCCCCATCCACCGACAAGGCTTATCAACTAATGCTTCAAAGCAAATGTGAAAACTTATGTTTTCAGAACCAAACTAGCCAATGGAGCTGTGAAAATAAAGCTGTTTTCATCAACTACGAATTTCTTCAACTGTAATTAAAAGCTTTTTTAAAAAGCTATTTGCTATAACATTGTATTTCAGCTATTGTTACTTCAAAAAGAAATTTAAGAGATTCTACAACATGAACCAGGAATACTATGGTTATACAGAGAACCTTCACCAGAACTCTCAGGTTCAGCTCTGGTAACATCACAGCGAAAAGAAATAGTGTTATACTGCAGTGTGTAATTTTACTCATATTATCAACACAGGAATAAAGTGGGGAAGCACCTTCTGCTCTGAACCACTTCTCCAAAGTAAACTCCTAAACTCCTCAATAGAGACCTTCATTCACATTGGATCAGCTTACAAAACACATGGTATTATTTGCTATTCCCTTACTCCCTCTGCAGATGCAGGTTTGCTAATATGATTTGCTATATTCACTAATAATACAGACTGTAGGAGGATGGAAAGGTGAAAGGAAAAAGGTAACAAAGATGTCTTATTACTGTTTATTAGCTCAATGATTCTGTGCAAGTTTTTGCCCAACTGTTGATATCAAGACTTTGGCTTGGATTTCAGGTTTCAAACTTGAGGTTTCTGGATTTGACCTTATACCACTAAGAAAAACACAGTAAACACAACATAGCTATATAATCCCTGCTAACAATATCTGAAACAGAAAGCACTTTGCTCTCCTGCATCCATCCCTGTGAAGACATGCATTCCCAACAAGTGGGTCGCATTCCACTTAGCAAAGCTGTCAGAGAGATGGGTTAAAATACGCAAGCAGTACGGAGTCCAACCCCACAATTCACAACATTCTTTCACAGTCACCACGCTCACAGCACCACTACCACTCCTGGTTTAAGTTTTTCACCATTATATTGTGTTTTTTCTGTGTTTTCCAGGAGCTGCAGTTTCCCTGATAACCTGTACCTACTTCTCTTTTCTCCAGGGCAGTAAGAGAGTCTTTATAAAGCCAAAACACACACCAAAAGCCAGAGTATTTAGAGAGACCTGCAGTTTGCAAACAGAAGCTAAGTTTTTACCAAACACATATATAACTTTCAAGTGGAGATTGTGGTAGCTTTAACTCTCTCAGGCAGCCTTTCTAGTGAAGTCTTCTCTCTTTTAGGCTCCAGGGCACCATAATGCACCCCGAATTCAGCTCATCCGCAGAGGATGCGCCCTTTAAGAGCTCCTGGGTCCACTGGATCACACGTCCCTCTTCCTATCAATTAGTCACTCTTTAACAGCCTCGCAGCCCTTTGACCGACGAGCTACACGAACTGGCAAAATTACAGCCCGGAGCGAGGGATGAAGAGGCAAACCCGGCCGCTCCTCACCCCCGTGTCTTGCTCCTCTCCTCCTCCCCCACGCTGCCGTGATAACTCCCTCCCCACCACACAACACACACCCTGCTCTGCCATCGCCGAGGGGAAAGAGGGGGGCACAAAACAAACACCGCCTCCCCCACCCATCCTGAGGCGGCTGGAGGGGGGGGGGGGCCTGAGGGGAAAGAGAAAGGGGGATGGGGAGGAGCCTGATGAGGGGAGAAAGGGGGTAAGGAGGAGGGAAAAATGATGCTTGAGGGGGCTGGGGGGGAATCTGAAAAGGGAGAGGGAAAGGGGGATGAGGCAGCTGTGGGGGAGGGATTGAGGGGGCATAAAGGGGTCTGAGGAGGAGGAGAAAGGGGGCTGAGGCGGCTGAAGTGTGGGGGAGTAGTTCTCACCTTCTCCATGGCCTGCCCAGAGCTCCTCTCAGCCACCTCAAGGCCCCGCCAGCCGCCTCAGAGAGCCCCCACCTCAGCAACCCCTTCCCCTCCCCCAAGGCCTACGACCCTTCAAGGCACCCCCAGCCCCCTGACAGCCCCCCAAGGCCGGCAGCCCTCCCCTTCCTCGAGGCCTCTGACCCCTCAAGAGTCCCCACTGCACCCCGAGAGCCCCCTCAGTGCCCCTTGAGGGGCCCCTCACCCTTTCTCCTCCCCAAGGCCTGAGACCCCTCACCGCCCCCCCCACCTTCCTCCTCTTGGCCACCTCACCCCCAAAGGCCTTATGACCCCCCAGGGCCTCCCCAGCCCCCAGAGGCCCCCCCACCCCAACCACCCCTTCCCCCTTCTGAGGACTGCGACCCCTCAGCTCCCCTCCTGCTGCCTCAGCCCCCCCCCCAGTACCTCTGGCCCTCCCACCCTTTCACCTCCCCGAAGCCTGCGACCCCTCAGGGCCACCCCAGCCTCCTAACGCTCCCTCCACCCCCTCCATGGCCCTCCTCCAATGCCTACGACCCCTGAGGACCCCCCCAACCCCTCAGACACTCACCCCAAGGCTGGCAGCCCCCAGGGCTCCCCCCCACCCCCCAGGGCTCCCCGGGCCCTCCCAGCCTTTCTTCTCCTGGAGGCCTGCGACCCCTCGGTGCCCCCCCCCCTTCGTTCTCCCCCAGCCCCCTCAGCACCCGCGCCGGCCCCGCACCAGTTGGTCATGTCGAGGAAGAAGGCGCATCCCGCGGGGCTGAGCTGGAAGCCGAGCAGGCGCTGGAACTCGCCGATCAACACGTCCTTGTCGGTGGTGCCCAGGCAGCTGAACTTCTGCATCAGCTCCGCGTCCAGGTCCACGTCCATGCCCTCCATGGCGCCCTCGCAGCGGGGGCCGCCCCGGGGGCCGCCGCCTCTCAGCGCCGCATGGGGCGAATGAAGGAGCGGGGGAGGATGCGGGGGATGGGGGGGGGGGGGGGGGAGCGCGGTCACGGCGGGGGGCGGCGGAGAGGGGGGGGGGGGGGGGCGCGCGCGACGCCAACGGTCGCGTGCACGGCGCAGGCGCCGCCGGGGGCACGCGGGCTGGGCTGTGACGTCACCGCGCCGTGATGGGCGGGGCCGCGTCACCCCACGCGCGGAGGGGCGGGGGACTCATCGGAAGGGGCGGGGCGGGAGCGCGTCACCTCACTGGGGCGGGGCCTCGGAGAGGGGGCGGGGCAAATCCTTAGAGGAGGAGGCGGGGCCTCAGAGGAAGGGGGCGGGGCCTCGGGGCAGGGGGCGGGGCTGCGTCCCTCCACGCGTGGTGGGGCGGGGCCTCAGAGGAGCGGGCGCGTCCTCGAGGTGAGGGCGGAGTCACCGCCAAAGTTAGGGGGCGTGGCCACGTATGCAAATCAGCGATTGGTTCTGCAGGGAGCGCGGGGCTGCTGGGATAGGGGGATGAGGAGCCTGGCCTTGGGTTGGAAGGGACTTCAAAGCCCATCCGGTTACAACCTCCCACTGGATCAGGGGCTCAAAGCCCCATCCAACCTGGCCTTGAACACCTCCAGGGATGGGGCAGCCACCACTGCTCTGGGCAACCTGGGCCAGGGCCTCCCCACCCTCACAGGAAATATTTCTCCCTAAGATCTCATCTCAATCTCCCCTTTTTCAGCTGAATCCCTTCCCCCTCATCCTCTCCCTGCACTCCCTGATCAAAAGCCCCTCCCCAACTTTCCTGGAATCCTGTTCAGTCCTGGGGGGGCTGCTCTAAGGTTTCCCAGAGCTTTCTCCAGGCTGAACAACCCCAACTCTCTCAGCCTGTCCTGGGATGGGAGGTGCTCCAGCGGGTCACCTTCATGGCCTCCTCTAGACTCACTCCAACAGTTCCATGTCCCTCCCGTTCTGAGGACTCCAGGGCGGAACACGGGGCTCCAGGTGAGGTCTCACCACAGCCAAGCAGAGGGGCAGAATCCTCTCCCTGAACCTGCTGTTGGCACAGCTTTGGATGCAGCCCAGGACACGGTTGGTTTCTGGGCTGCAAGCACGTGTTGCCTGCTCATGTTGAGCTCCTCAGGACTGCTTTCAATCCATTCTCCACGCAGCCTGGATTTATCCTTGGGATTGCCCTGATCCAGGCACTGCACCTTGCTTTTAGCCTTGTTGAAAGCCACGAATTTCTCACATCCTCACCTCTCCAACCTGTCCACATCTCGCTGCCTCCATCCTGACTCTCAGGGGTGCCAACCTCATCACTGAACTTGGTGTCACCCCCAGCAGTCTGAGGACACCCTCGATGCCGCTGTCACAACATGCAGCACGTTCCCATCGTGTTAGCATTTGTACAGGCGATTCCTGACACTCAAAATGTGAGTTTGAAATGACGTCACTTTTGCTTAAGCCCCTCATTTGGATGAGTGGGCGGGTTAAATTTGTATAGAGGGTGCGTGTTTGTCTACGCAACTTGCCAGCATCACGTGACATTATGTAAATGAGATACACAAGGCCTGCCGGGTGGGAAATTTTTTGCCCCAAATTACGCCAATTACCCAATTTTGCCCAAAATTTGCAATTTTCATCCCCCGCAGCCAGGTGACCGGTAGCGCCGGGTGTTTCTCCTCGGGGAGTTGGAAAGGTGCCAGTTCCCGCTGGCACGGGGAAAGCGCGTGCCCCATTCCAGTTTGAATGTAAATAAACTGCCTTTTTTTGGGTGTAAATCTGCGGCGTTGCTGGTTTGACAGGGTGCGGGGCGGGGGAGTGTGAGAGCGGTTCTATGGCAGTCGCCGGTGGGGGTCAAACAATGGAGGGCGTCGCCGTCTGATTGCATCACTTCCGGGCGCTGCCTTCGGGACGCGCGGCAGAGTCGTCGCTGCGTGATTGCGTCACTTCCTGGCGGCGCCAGTGGCGGCGCGAGGGGAGCAAGATGCCCAAGTGAGGGGGGCTGACACCGGGGAGAGGGGAAGGCAGCGGGGACGAAAGGGGCTGGGACAGTCGCGGACGGGGGTCAGCTGAGGCGGGAGGGGAAAGGGCCTGGGGAGGAGTAGCCAGGCTCTGAGCGGGCGAGTGATCTGGGCCCGCGGTGAAGGGAGAGGAGGAGCAAAAGCATCTGGGCCTGGCGTGGGAAAGGAGAGCCAGAGTAAGGAGAGCTGAGACGAGGGGAGAACCAGGGCCAAGTGTTGGATCTGGGGCCAGGGGAGCCGTCCCCGTGTAAAGAGGGTACCAAGGCTGGGAGTTGGAGCTGGGGTGCGGGGCTGTCTGGGTGAGGGCAGGGTCCACTGGTCCCCAGGGTAGAGTTTGGTGACCCCAACTGGCTGTTCAGGCTTTTGGGAATTATGGAAAGAGTGTGGGGTGTCAGGGTGCAGCTGGGGCACTGGCAGGCTGTGCCCAGGGTGCTGGTTCAGTGCAGCCGTGAGGCCAGTGTGAGGGCATGTGTTTTAGAGCAGTTTTTTGATAACAATGTTTTCTCTCATCAGGTTTTACTGTGATTACTGCGACACGTACCTCACCCATGACTCGGTAGGTGCTGAATCTCCTGCATTAGCTTCTCTCTTGTATCAAGAACATTAAAATAAAACTTAGGTTGGTTAAAACCAGATTACTTGAAATACTGTGGCAACCCGCTTGTCTTCTCCAGCTTCTCCTCAAAAAAGAATGAGAGCAGGAGGAATCTGGGTCTCTGTCCAGACTCAGGGCTGCCTGTGAGTGTTGGGGTAGGTTAGCAGGGGCGACCTCTTTTATTTAAACCTGAGTCTCAGCATGTTAGTTTATACGGAAGGGTTTCGCGCATCATCCGTTCCCATAGAAACCAGCTTGTTTTATACTGCTAAGCTGCATGAGTTTAAAATTGTACAGCAGTTCCCAGTAAGCTTTGTGTTTACATGCTCTTTTGCAGCCCTCCGTAAGAAAAACCCACTGCAGTGGGCGAAAACACAAAGAGAATGTGAAGGACTACTATCAGAAATGGATGGAGGAACAAGCTCAGAGCCTGATTGATAAAACAAGTAAGGCTAATCTTTCTGTGACCCTGGATTGCTCTCCTGTTACTTTCCTTGTCTTTCCTCTTGCTGCTTTTCTTTCATTCTCCCTTGCTGTTTCTTTGCCTCTTCCCTGGTGAGTCCTTGCTCTGTGAATCCTGAGGAAAATCTTTGTTTGGAATCTGAATCTGGAACTCGTTGAGCTGTGGGCTTCCACGTGGGAGCCAGAGGGGCTGTAGCAAAGCATTTACTGTGGATGAGAGCATTGGAAACACCACTGCCTTTAGCGTGGCTGGTAATGCTCTGTGTTCGTAGCATGTTCATATAAAGAGCACGAATTGAAAATCCAAAAGATAAGAAAGCGGACATTAAAATGTATGGATTTGTCCTTTTTTTAAATGCAGTAGTTGCTTGCCCTTAGTTCTCTAGAGATATTGATTTTTAACCCTCTCTTGCTATTATAAAGGCTTGAATGAAGTGTGAAATATTTCCTGTCAGTTTATAGAGTTCTTATTCTCTCAGTTTTCCTCTGAATAATGGTTATTTTCTATGCAAAAAAGAAACACAAATGCCAGGTTAACTTCCTGGCAACTTTCTGTAGATCCTGGAATCTCTCTGGTTGGAAAGGACCTATAAGGATCATTGAGTCCAACTCCCTGCTCCTTGCAGGACTACCCAAAACCAAGCCATGTGACTGAGAGCATCATCAGGATGCTCCATGAGCTCTGTCTGTGACTGTTTCCCCGTGGAGCCTGTTCAGTGACCAAGCAGCCTCTCAGTGAAGAGCCTTTCCTTAATATCCACTCTGAACTGGCCCTGATGCAGCTTCATTCCATTTCCTCTTGTGAGGCTTCCAACTTTCATATCTTTTCCTTCCTTCCAGTCTTTTGAATGTCTCCTCCTTTCCACATAAAGTGTTTTTCTTGCTCTTTGTTGCTTCAGTCATTCCCTCATTACCATTTCCACACAGCATGTCTTTACCCAGTGATCCCAGGTGAAAGCTGCAGCTGCGAATCACGCCATGTGTTTTCCCTGCCATCCGCCTTCCTGTGTGAAATTCATCAAGGAGCTCTCTAGCCTCAGCTGGAGTAATTAGTTTAATAATTATCTTCAAGAACATCAGGTGCCTCTGCAGTGACAAGCAGGATAAACCAGGGATTTGTTCCGGAGTTAGGACACCTGAGCACGCAGCATGACGTGACCGTGTGGCATGAGAAGGAGCATTGACACAGGAGCTTCCTCTGCCTTGTAACTGTTTTTCTTTTTCCTGGGATTCTTTCTTTCCTTTTGTTTTTTTTTTCTTTTCCCCAAAAATGTAGCGGCTGCATTTCAGCAAGGGAAAATTCCACCTACCCCATTCTCGGCGCCGCCTCCCGCAGGAGCCATGATCCCTCCTCCTCCCAGCATCCGTAAGTCTGAGCTGGACAGTTTGAACTGGAATCACAGCCCTCTCGAGCTGGCTTGCATGTTTCCTGGCCTTGTAAAGAAAAGCCCTTTTAGCTTGTAATCAAGCTATGACATTTTGAGCTTGTGGATACCAAAATGTAAGACAATGTTTAGTAAGAGTGTCTCAGCAACCATCTAAATCTTTAATTTGTCTTATTTTAATCATGTTGAGGGTGTTAATTGAAATGTGTGCCTATTCATCTTTGCATGTCTCAGTTGCTGCTTTGTAGAGAGCTTCATTAATGTTTCCAGCATGGGGATTTGTAGTTTTTATTAAAAACGGAATAGGATTGATAAACTACTTCTGCACTTCAGCTGGTAAATGGCAGATATCCCATTCTACTTAGATCTCTGCTGCTGGCAGAGATCATCTGCATTAGGAGGGCAAAGTTGGAAATAACAGCTAGGATATTCCTTCTCTGGTTCCCTCTGTGGCACCTGGAGGCAAAACTGAAATGAAGGCAGACAGTTGTGAAGCAGCCTGAGCCACGTTAGTGACTAAAATACCTTGTAAAGTTTAATAACTCTTTTGCATTGCACATTGTGGATGGATGTGGAAGTGGCTGGATATGTAACAAGTTTGTGTTTGCTCTCAGCTGGCCCCCCACGGCCTGGCATGATGCCGGCCCCTCATATGGGAGGACCACCAATGATGCCAATGATGGGGCCGCCCCCGCCGGGGATGATGCCAGTTGGACCTGGTAAGTCTGAAAAGGGGAAGATCTCTAACTGTGGTGCTGTACGTCTGGTTTGTGGGGTGTTTGGGTTGTATTTAACAAGGGCAAGGTTCTGCAACTGTGTTGGGGCAAGCACAAGTACAGGCTGGGTGGAGAACAAATTGGGAGCGGCCCTGAGGAGAAGGGTTCCAGTGGATGGGAATCTCAAGATGAGCCAGCAGTGTGTGTTCACAGCCCAGAAACCAACAGTGTCCTGGGCTGCATCCAGCAGTGGGACCAGCAGGGAGAGGGAGGGGATTCTGTCCCTCTGCTCTGTTGAGACCCCACCTGGAACCCTGAGTCCAGCCCTGGAGTCCTCAGCACAGGAAGGGTGTGGAGCTCTAGGAGCCAGTCCAGAGAAGGTCACGAAGGTGGTCTGAGGGCTGGAGCACCTCCTGTACAAGGCCAGGCTGAAATAGTTGGGGTTGTTCAGCCTGGAGAGGAGAAGGATCCAGGGAGACCTCAGAGCAGCCCCCTAGGACTGAAAGGGGCTCCAGGAAAGCTGGGGAGGGGCTCTGTATCAGGGAGTGCAGGGATAGGATGAGGGGAAATGGTTTTGAGCTGAAAGAGGGGAGACTGAGATGAGATCTTAGGGAGAAATGTTTTGCTGTGAGGGTGGGGAGGCCCTGGCCCAGGTTGCCCAGAGCAGTGGTGGCTGCCCCATCCCTGGAGGTGTTCAAGGCCAGGTTGGGTGGGGCTTTGAGCCCCCTGATCCAGTGGGAGGTGTCCCTGCCCATGGCAGGGGTTGGAACTGTGGATGGGCTTTAAGGTCTCTTCCAATCTAAACCAGTCCATGATTCTATGATATTTTACATCTCACTGGGCCACAGATTTGTGAAAGGGACTGAGAAAAGGTGTGAAGCAGCTGCAGTGTTGGGCTCTCACGTTAGTGGTGCACTCGAGGTTGTAGATCACAGGACTTCAGGCATCCTGTTAGAGAGGGTGGATGGGCAGCCCCAGGTGTCAGGCTGTGGAAGTATTTCAGTTTGCCTGTGCTATGTACACACAGTGAGACACAAAACAGCCTTAGAAGAGCTAATTCAAGCACCCTTAACACTCACTGAAAGTTCCTGGTCCCTCTGTACAACTGAAAATTGCTCTGGTAAATTGTAGCTTTCCTGCCTCTGTTCTTAGCAGTCCAATCTATAATTGTAGAGGGATTCTGTGTTTGTCATGCTTATGTTTTTGCCCAAGGGGTTCATTTAAGCACTGAATGAGTTTTATTGTTTAAAATGCCTTAAGATAATGTGTTCCAGAGAAACAACGTGCCTTAAAAAGGTTTTTTTTTCAGAACTGTAAAGGCAAACTAAAATGTCTTTGATCCATTCTGCTTTTGAGCTTACTGGCATTTGAAGGATTCTCCGAGGACATCTTACTGAAGTGGTTACTGGAACAAATCTGAAGGAACACACACATGCACACTAAGAGTAGTGAAAAGTCTTGGCAATTATCTTACTGGTAGAAACTGTTCTTTAGATGTTTTTTAAAGGCATAAAAATCCATGCATAATCTGCCAATATTACGTGATGTCCGGCTGCCTGGAAATAATGGAGTTGGATGGAAACCATTATTCCAGTGCTTTTTAGTAGAGCACCTGCTTTACTTTAATGCTGTTACCCTGCTGTGAGGAGCACACCAGGCTTTTTTTAACACACTCAGTTGAAGGATTTCACTTTTTTTTGCCTCAAACTCTCCAATTCAGCAATTAAGCCACTGGTTGAAAATAATTTGTCAGTGAATATTGTCAAAAGCGGGTGGATAACCTGGGAATTGGTTCTGTCTGGGCTAATTGCTAATATACTTCAGACACTGACCCAGGTTGCCCAGGGAGGTTGTGGCTGCCCCTGGAGGTGTTGAAGGGCAGGTTGGATGGGGCTTTGAGCCCCCTGATCGAGTGGGAGGTGTCCCTGCCCATGGCAGGGGGGTTGGAACTGGCTGGGCTTTGAGGTCCCTTCCAACCCAAACTGTTCCAGGATTCTATGAAATGTGATCCATCTCGGCCAGCTTCCAGTTCAGAGCTTAAGCAAACTGGAAGTTCCCTAGAGGGTGTGGGAGAGAACCTGCACGCTGCATGGATGTGACTCAGCAGTTGCTGCTCCCGTGAGCTCTTCCCTGACCTCCTCTCTCTCCCCTTGCAGCTCCTGGGATGAGGCCGCCGATGGGGGGACACATGCCGATGATGCCGGGGCCCCCGATGATGAGACCGCCCTCCAGACCCATGATGGTGCCAACCAGGCCGGGAATGACCCGTCCAGACAGATAAAGGTGGAAACAGATCTACCTGTTCTTCGTATTATCCTCCTCCATGTTCTAAAATGCCATAGACCCACGTCCCTAGGATCCTGCATTAAACCAGTGTGTAGAGGAGATCTGCGGTTACTGCAGACGGTTCGACCTAGATGTGCGCTGGACTGATGCTTTTGTACCTCCTCTATTTTTTTTGGGTGGTTTTCTTTGTTTTTCTCCCCATTGAGTTGTAAAACAACAATAAAACATGGATGCTGGTTTACAGCCTCGCTTTTGAGTGTATTTTTTCTACCAGACAGGAAGAGATTTCTGTGTTATTTGCTCCCTCTCTACCTGTCTGGTGCAGAACTTCATAGGGTCTTTTTTTTTCCCTCAGTCATTAGGTTCTCTCTCTCTTTTTCATGTCAGCCCCCTGGAGAGGTGTTTTACCAACTGCATTGAAATTCTTGATTCAAAACATCAAGTGTGTGTGGTTTTAATTAAAAACAAGAACACTGCTATCAGAAGAGCAGCAGTATCTTTACCTGGGGATTCTGCACTTTTAAGTGACCTTACTAGCACAAAATAGGTTGAATTTAATAAAATGTTGATTCTCCACTGAGGGAAGCAAAGTGATGCTAAAAGGCTGCTTCTTTCATTAAGGTCTTGGTTTGATGCTGCTGAATGTATTTCTGATTTTCCACTGCAGAAATGTCCTTTTTCTGGGACATTTGTGTGGATACATTTAGTTCTGTTATTGGAGTTGTTGCATCACTAGATTTTCATGCTGTGTTCCCTCCATAGCATGAAGGGATTTGATGTTGAAGTTGTATCCCAGGCCCTTGAGTTTGTTAAAAGGGTTTTGCTCTTGGTGAGCTGTGCATGCTGCAGGAGCACCATTCCAATTGAACTAAAGGAATTTATTCTGTTTGCATAACAGGTCGTGCTGTGCATATTGGCTGCTGCCCATTTGTCTGCAGAACTTCCCAGCTCCTTCTGGACATGTTTGCATCCAAAACGAAAGTGTGGGAGAGATTTGCACCTCAAACAGTTTGCTTAAAAGGGCTGCAAGGGCTCCTTTTCCAAGTTGCTCCCTGTTATGGGATGGGACAGTCCAGTCACTTAGAGGAGTCATTTTTAGGAGCTTGTGTGCTTTCCACAGTGTTCTGTGGTGTATTTGAGATATCAGATATTCAACATTCTCCTAGGTGAGACAGAAGTCAGGGTGTTTCTGCAATGAACCATGCCAGGAGTTGAGGTCTGCAGCGTGCAGCCCTTGGCAGGAGCAGCACTGGTGTGGGGAGTCCTGCTCCTGAGTTTCCTGTGTCTGACTGTGAAGGGGTTGTTGTGTAGCTTCATCTCCTGTGTTGGGTTCTGTGAGCATCACGGACAGAGCTGGAATGATCGTACGGGTGTGTATCCTGGATGGGGAATGTGTCTCCTTGATCAATAATCCAAGCCATTTTCAGGTTTGTGTTGAAGCTGGATTGCTTTTACACCAAATGCACAACGCATCATAGAATGGAATCACAGAATCGTGGTTTGGGTTGGAAGGGACCTCAAAGCCCATCCAGCTCCATCCCTCTGCCATGGGCAGGGACACCTCCCACTGGATCAGGGGGCTCAAAGCCCCATCCACCCTGGCCTTGAACACCTCCAGGGATGGGGCAGCCACAGCTTCTCTGGGCATCTTGGGCCAGGGCCTCCCCACTCTTATTGTGATGAATTTCTTCCTCATGTCCAATTTAAACCTTCCCCTTACAATTGAAAACCGTTCCCCTCGTCCTGTCCCTGCGCTCCCTGACCCAGAGCCCCTCCGCATCTTCCCCGGAGCCCCTTTCGGCTCCGGGATGCTGCTCTCAGCCCTCCCCGGGCCCCCCTCCCGCAGCCGGGGGCGGGGCGGGCGCAGCCGCCGCGGGCTCCGCCAGGGGGCGCTGCGGGCGGGAGGCGGGGCCGGGGCCGCTGTCGCGATGGGGACCGGGCGGCCGCGGCCCTGAGCCCCGCGGCATGGCCGGCATCATCAAGAAGCAGATCCTGAAGCACCTGTCCCGGTGAGGCACCCGCGCCCGGGCCTCCTTCTCCATCTCCTCCTCCTTCTCCTGCTTCGTCTTCTCTTTCTCCTCCTTCTCCGTCTCCTTCTCCTCTTTCTCCTTTTCCTTCTCCGTCTCCTTCTCCTTCTCATCCTTCTCCTCCTTCTCCGTCTCCTCCTCCTTCTCCTCCTTCTCCTTCTCCGTCTCCTCCTCCTCCTTCTCCTCGTTTTCCTCCTTCTCCTTCTCCTCCTTCTCCTTCTTTCTTCTCCTTTTCCTCCTTCTCCTTTTCCTCCTCCTTTTCCTTCTCTGTCTCCTTCTCCTTCTCATCCTTCTCCTCTTTCTTTTCCTTCTCCGTCTCCTCCTCCTCCTTCTCCTCGTTTTCCTCCTTCTCCTTCTTTCTTCTCCTTTTCCTCCTCTTTTTCCTTCTCCTCTTTTTCCTTCTCCTCTTTTTCCTTCTCCTCTTTTTCCTTCTCCTCTTTTTCCTTCTCCTCTTTTTCCTTCTCCTCTTTTTCCTTCTCCTCCTTTTCCTTCTCTTCCTTTTCCTTCTCTGTCTCCTTCTCCTCCTCCTTTTCCTCCTTCTCCTACTCCTCCTTTTCCTTTTCCTTCTCCATCTCCTTCTCCTCCTTCTCCTTTTCCTCCTCCTCCTTTGCCTTCTCCTCCTTCTCACTGTCCATCTCCTCCTCATCATCCTTTTCTTCCTCCTCCTCATCCTTTTCTTCCTCCTCCTCCTTTTCTTCCTCCTCCTTCTCCTCCCTGGGGTTGTGGCTACGGGGCCGGTGCGGGGGCTTGGGGATCGCGGGGTCCCCCTGACAGCCCCGCTGAAGCCACCCAGTCCCGGGGGGAGGGGGCGGTGGGGGAGCTTGTCCTGGGGGGCTGTGGAGCTGCAGGACCAGTTTAGAAGAGGGAGGTCTTGGGGCCTGGATCTGAGTGCCTGGGGGGCCTCTGAGGAGCTGGGCCATGGTCTGATGGTTGTGGCCAGCTCTGGAATCCCCAACACCGGGACAGGGATCTGTTGGAGCGAGTCCAGAGGAGGCCACAAAGATGATCCGAGGGCTGGAGCCCCTCTGCTGTGAGGACAGGCTGAGAGAGTTGGGGTTGTCCAGCCTGGAGAAGAGAAGGCTCTGGGGAGACCTTAGAGCAGCCTCCCAGGACTGAAAGGGGCTCCAGGAAAGCTGGGGAGGGGCTCTTGATCACGGAGTGCAGGGATAGGATGAGGGGGAAGGGTTTTGAGCTGAAAGAGGGGAGATTGAGATGAGATCTTAGGGAGAAATGTTTTGCTGTGAGGGTGGGGAGGCCCTGGCCCAGGTTGCCCAGAGCAGTGGTGGCTGCCCCATCCCTGGAGGTGTTCAAGGCCAGGTTGGATGGGGCTTTGAGCCCCCTGATCCAGTGGGAGGTGTCCCTGCCCATGGCAGGGGGTGGAACTGGATGGGCTTTAAAGCCCCTTCCAACCAAAACCATTCTGTGGTTCTATGATGGCCTGTGGGGAGCAGGCCCAGCTTGTCACAAGCAGACCCTGCTGCCCTCCCCTGCAGACCCTGGTGGGTTCCCTCAGGTGAAGGAGCTGTGGAGGTTTCCTGCCCGCTGCCACTCTTGTCTTGATGTGGGGAAAGGCTGGTGGGTGCGAGTTTCTGGGGGGCTGCCTTTGGTGACCCTTTGGGATAGCTGATGGCATGGGGAGACCTCATTGCTCTTAGCAGCTCCCAGGAAGGAGGTTGTAGTGAGGTGGGAAGCAAGTAACAAGTGATAGGACGAGAGGAAATGGCCTCAAGTTGCACCAGGGCAGATTTAGATTGGATATTGGGAAAATTTCCTTTGTAGGCAGAGTGGTGAAACCCTGGCAGGGGCTGCCCAGGGTAGTGGTGGAGTCTCCATCCCTGGAGAGTTTCAAAAATGGTGTGGCACGATGGGGTTGGGCTGATGGTTGGACTGGATGAGTTTAGAGGTCTTTTCCAACCTTAATGATTCTATGAATCTATGAAAATGCAGTACATTGGTTTCCCAGTCGTTGAAAAGGAAAGAGCTGCATGAGAGGTGGTTCTTGTGTTATCTCCTGGGCACAGGCACATCCTCCCTCTGCGCTGCTGAGAGATCAGAATAATATGATGAAATATGAAGGTGGCATTTCTCTGAGGAGGCTGGTGAAGGCACAGCACTGCCCAGTGCTTTATGAGCTGCAGACCATCAAGTCCTTTCCATTTCAAGTGGTCAAGGAGCTCAGCTACAAAGCAAGGGGCCTGAAGTGGGCTGACACGGTGTCAGTGCTGGAGCAAGGAGTTGAGACCTCCACATCCTGGCTCTCTGAAGCTGGTAGTAAATCCTGAGAGCTTCTGGAACCTCAGAAGGGTCTCTGCAAACTTTGAGCGAGCAGTCTTCTCGATGAAGTGTCTGTCTGTGGCAGTTCTGAGTCACTGGTTGCTCAGTACTCCAGCTTTCGAGGCACTGTACCAAAAAGGAGTATAATAAACCCTGCTGCTTAATCTGCTCAGCGCACTGATTCAAATGGATTTCTGCTAGACCTGACATCACAAATCTTTCTGTCTCGTTCCCCCTCAGTCGGCACGTCGTGCCCATTGTGGATTCAGCCTTCTTGTCAGGAGGCACTAAAGGATTTATAACGAGCAGCAGTGGGTGAGAGCAGTTATTAATGGAGGCTGAAATAGAGCTGGGCTTCATTCCGAGGTACCACTCGTCCTACAATGAAAGAGCATGTGTTGTTCTTATGGATAATTCTCTTTCTTTAGATAAATACATTTTTTGTGCTGGTGCTTTTACTCAATTCTGCTTTTAGTCTTCTTTACCTTGCACTGTTACAAAACTTCCCTGCTCCAAGGGCCTCTTTTTCCCTCTGATCAGGCCACACATTGGTGTTCTCCTCTGCCTCTTCTTGTGCAGTTCCAGGCAGAACAGGGAGTCAGGAACATTTCTGGACTGGGAGTCAGGAACATTTCATTTACCTGTTTCCAGCTAGCTAGAATTTGTCATTCAGGGTGGTTGCTCTGGTCCTGCCCCTCTCTCTTGTACATATTGTGGATGTTTTTCAGAAATGCATTTCGAACACAGTTTAACATTGCAGCTAAAAGGTGTTTTCCATTCTGGTTTGTTTTCCTCTCAGTTCCTCAGCTTCACACTCCCTTTGGGTGTTTCTTTCATCTCATTTGCCTGTAAGAATTTTGCTAATGAATCATTAAGCTGCCTTGATTTTCTGCTTTCTATTTGTGTATGAAATAATTCCTCATTCCTCTTGTTATATCTTCATTTGAAGCTATTTCAGCCGGTTATTTCCTGTTCTCTGTGGAAATTTGCAAGGAAAGGTCACGAGAGACAGCAAGATTGGGAGAGTATGAAAGGGTTATTTCACACCAGCTGTTCAGATTAAGGGCATCACATGCCTGATAGGATGACAGTGGTCGCTTGCTGTGAGCTCTAAAGCTGGGCTTTGCCACCGGTGACACAGCGGAGTTATGAGTGGATTTTAGAAGGCTTAGCCCATGTTGTGCTTCAGCAGCTTAAATTCCTAGAGCAAGAAGAATCCAAAACTTGCGGTGCTTTCGCCATCTGTGCTTTTCACTCTTTCGCCCTATATTTAGCTGTGAAAAGAAAACAGATGAGGTGATTGCAGCTTTTGGTTCTTCCGCACCGGCACACGGCTGCAGCCGTGGCAGAGTCAGCACGAGGGTGTTTATTCCCAAAGGCTGGACACTGATAGCTGGGACAAAGGGCTCTCCTTCCCAGCCGTCTGGAGCCTCAGCTGCCCGCTGTGTGTGAACCTGAACCTGGCCTCTTCTCCCATGTGACAAGTGATAGGACGTGAGGAAATGGCCTCAGGTTGCACCAGGGTGGGTTTAGATTGGATATCAGGAAAAATTCCTTCACTGAAAGAGTGGTGAAGCCCTGGCAGAGGCTGCCCAGGGCAGTGGTGGAGTCTCCATCCCTGGAGGGGATCAAAACCTGTGTAAATGTGGCACTTTGGGATGTGGTTTAGCAGGCACGGTGGGGCTGGGCTGACGGTTGGACTGGATGAGCTGAGAGGGCTTTTCCAGCTCTTATGATCCTGTGGTTTGAACTCCACCAAGGCTGTACAAGGGGGGCAGCACTTCGGCCGTGGTTACCAGGCTGTCATTATTCATCGAAGTACATCTATGCCTTAAAAAAAAAAGTGGTTTGCCTTTCCTCTTTCTGGTTTTGTTTGAAAGAAGCTGTGAAACAGCCGAGGATTTAACTTCCCAAGACTCAATTTGAGTTTTAGAAAGCACGGAGAGACTCTGGGGATCTCTCTACTCAGAGCTCTGATTTCCCTTAACGCCAATCGCATTTTATTGGGTAAATCATTTACATATCTCGATTTCTTAATTAACATATGAACACCTTTAATACATCTTGCTCTTATCTATGCAGTCTTGCAGACATCCCGACCTTCCTTATCCTTTGCAATCAACAGGTGGCAGATTGCAACATTCCTCAGTTCACTTCTTTGCATTGTTAGAATTTCTTAATTTTTACTGTTTTTAATGTCTACCCCTCTATCTGAAAGTGGCCGCTTTTCATTCTCTCTCTGTCTTTAAATAGCTCTCAGTGCAGCTGTAGTAGATACTTGATCTCTGAGTGTTATGGAGGTGGTGTTTATCCCTATGTGACAAACTGGGAAACTGAGGCAAGGCAAACTTCCCAAGGTTCTTTAATATAGTTCATCGGAGTTTGAGTTCTCAGCAGTGCAATGGAAATACTTATCAAAATTATGTTTATTGAATTTCATTAGGAAGCTTTTACCCACTGCTGCTTTGTGGCATTTTCATCTGTTGCACGTGTCAAAGTTGGCATTAACAGACCATGGAATTGCCCACGTTAGGTGGTTTCCAGAGGAAATGCCACGTGTAATTTTGCCGTCTGGAAGGAAAGAATAGTAGTTAGGTGGAGAAAATAATCACATAATAGGTTTGTTTGTGCCTGTTCCAAAAGGCCAATGTGGGAGAGCCGCTGAGTCAGAGCCTCTGAAAGGAGTAAAAGCTGGTGTCAGCAGAAGAGCTGGCTTTGGGAGCAGGTTGGAGGCAGGGGAAGGAGAGCATAAGGGTATCCAGCTCCCTTTGGAGAACGGAGCTGAGGAGGAATTTCTGAGAGTAAGGTGAGAAGGAAGCAGAGGAGAAATGAGAGAGAAATAGCTGGGGGAACAGCAATGCTATCGGAGTGAAAATACAGAGGAAAACCAGCGTGTGACACGGTCTCCTGGCAGAGGGAAGAGTGTGGCACTTCAGCCACCGGCACAGCCGGCAGAGCTGGTGACAGACACACAGAGCACAAATGGGGATCCTGGGCTGGAGGCTTCATCTTTGTCAGAGCCGTGCTTGCAAACAGGGCCTGACATGCACAGAGGCCCTTCAGGCCTCAGTTCATGAAGTGCTGGAATGCCACTGGGGTTTCTCTCTGTTTCATTCCCCGCCTGTTGCACGGCATTGCCAGACACGTAGGACCTTGGCTGTGGTTTCCGCTGTTGGTCGGGACAATATCTGAAAGGTGCTGTGTGGCTGTGGAGCAAGACTCAGTTTTCAGCTGAAAGAGGGGAGATTGAGATGAGATCTTAGGAAGGAATGTTTTCCTGTGAGGGTGGGGAGGCCCTGGCCTAGGTTGCCCAGGGAAGTGGTGGCTGCCCCATCCCTGGAGGTGTTCAAGGCCAGGTTGGATGGGGCTGGGGGTGGGAACTGGATGGGCTTTGAGGTCCCTTCTAAACCAAACCATTCTGTGATTGTGGAAGTGATTAAGGCAGTGTTTGTAGCAGGATTTTTGGTGTTGTCCTATACTTTGCTTCTGTTGGTTGGTTGATTTCCTCCTTTCCTGGGTTTTGGAGGCTGCTGAATGATGGGCAATATTTTGGACAGTACAACCTCTCCGATGAAGGCTGAAGCCAAATTATCTTTGGCAGGTGCAAGGCTGCACAGCCACATTTATTGATTGGGCTGTCAGTGGTCACTTTCTTCTCCGTCTTGATGTCATATAGAGAAGGAGGAGGCATGGCAGAAGTTGGCAGAACTGTCTTCCTTAGCACCCTTTTTGGATAAATGAGATGGGCTTTAGAAACAGAATTCTCAGAAATCCTAGAGAACAAAGCAGCTGAGTAGCATGTGCAGGGTGTAACGCTTTTAATGCTTGTAGATGTAGGTCAAGTACAGAGCCAGAAGAAACAGCATCATGCAAGCCCTCATAAACTGTACTGCACTTTGGTAGAGCCTTTCTTCTCAGTTCCCAATGGTGTGGAATCAGAGAACCACAGGATGGTTTGGGTTTGAAGGGACCTTAAAGATTGTTCAGTTCTAACACCCCTGCCGTTTATCCCTTTTTCCAGGCGAGATTGCCTTGATTGCTCTCTTCTGCTGTTTGCAGTTGCACCTCATGCTTGCACCAGATAAAACCCCTGCCAGTAGATCAGTAAAAATACCAGGAAAGCCTGTGGTGTTTCTTTAGTTTGTTCTACATCAGTTTAGCAGTTGGGAACATGCAGGTGTCGCAGAGTGCACGGCGCTGGGAACACATAGGCTTCTGCGGGCTGTGATTTCGTAACTTGGGTGTGAGGACCTCGGAATCTTCCTGGCCCTACAAACCTGCTTGGCATCACCCCTGCCAGGCAGTTGTGCTGCTTCTGTGCTGCATGTGAAGCTTCAGAGCTGGCTCCAGGGCCCTGAACTGAGTTCCACCATGTGAGCCCTGCCTGTTCTTTACTGGCTTTGCTCTGCAGTCAGTCCTGGAGGCGTGTCCCAAGTGGGTGATCTCCCTGCTTGCCCTCTGTCCACCCTCACCACCAAGGACATGCTCTCAGGCTGAGACAGGATAAAGACCAGCCATGCAGGTGGAGGTCGTCCTGCTCTCTGGTGGTGTGAGGCTCTCTGAGGTCAGGATGGCAGCAAGTGAGATGTGCCATCCTGAGGGGACCCATCCTGCTTCCCATCCTGATGGGGACAAGAGGCAGAAGTGGTGGTTCTTCAGCCAAGAAAACGGGACTCAGTCTCTGCCATTCAGGGTTTGTTGAGATGGGCAACATCTCAACATCTGTGGTATGTCCAGGATGTGGTATCAGATATATCCAACACAGAGGGGTGGGGAATTCCCTGAATCCAAAGAGCACTGCTCCCCATCTCCCCAGGTGTTAAATACTGCGATCTGGACATCACTCTATGAAATTACAGTCTGAATTCTCTGATCTGTTTCCTTCTCGCTCGTCCTGAAGTGTTTTGCAGCATCGCTGCGTGCTCGAGTGCTGAGATGTGGCTGTGCCCTTGCAGTGACAGTCAGAGCAATGCCATGTTCAGTGAGTAAAGCATTGGAAAGGCTCTTGATTTAGAGATCTGCATCAGCATAAGACATGTGCTTACCTCCACACCCCTCAGGTGCCTCCCGGCTTCCTGACCTTGATTATAAATAAACTGCAAGAAATATAAAGAGCGTGGTGGGTCAGGAGGAAAGCAAGGAAATTGCACCTGGGAATGAAGCTACAGAACCATGGAGTGATCCAGGCAGAAGGGACCTCTGGAGAACTTTTCCCTGGGATAGAGTCTCTGCTAGAATTGAGACTAACATTGCAATTTGGGCTCTGGCTGATTTAATACCCTCTGTCAGTGATCAGGAAAATTTCTACTGCTGCAAATGATAATTTGCCTAAAATAGCCATTGCAGCTATGGGAAATACATGAACCCACCAAGCTGCTGCCAGTTAAGAAATGATGATAAAAAAGTCATTACTTCTCCATCTGCAAAGCATTCTGTTCCTGCTTTTCAGAGCTTTCCATTCAGCCAGGTAATCATTTCCATGGTGCCCAAGCGCCACAAAACACCCGAGTTGGAATCCAAAGCATGAAGCCTTGAAAAACAAATCTGGCAGCTGAAGCCCAAAATATCCTCCTCCTGCAGCTAGAACTTGGGCAAACAACAGCAGGGAAAGTGGAGGAGGGATGTGGTGGTGTTCTCTGCAAGGGGCTTGTACACCTTTTGGCATGGTTGAAGAGGGCTTGACCAACACCGGGTTATTTCAGAGTGGTGTAACCTCCCTGAGTTTTCAAGTTCTACATCTTGACCTGTGGCTGAGAGCAGCAGGACTTGTCTTAAAAGGTTTGGGTTTGGGGACCCCAAACCATCCCCAGGGTGGTCAGCAGCATGGGGCTTCAGGAGGCTGTGGGGAAGCCACTGAATCCCTTGGTGCCATGGTTTCCCCAGCAAAATAGAGATAATACTAACGAGCTGGATTGTACATGGCTCTGAAGGTAGCCCTGGGAACACTGGCAAGTAGGAGCAGCTGTGGAACAAGGTAGAAACCGTTTGTAACAAGAAACTGTTACCCAATTTATAAGAAAGAACCTTTGTTGAGTCCTTCCCAGCTGTTTTCCAGGCCAAGGACTGGGCTCCCAAGGTGTCCAGCATTGAGCCACTGGTAGTAAGTTTGTCTCTTAAGTTCCTACATTCTGTGTCTGGCAAAAGCATTTAAGACTGGATGCAAACCCTTTACTGTTGTAATTTGGGAAAATTTTGTTTTTTTCTGGTACATTTTGATGGCTTTTTGCTTTTAAAATTTTAATATTGGGGGATTCTTGATGGAAAAACAGAACCGGGTTGTTATGGAGTAAAGTAATAAACAGCTGCCACTTCTTTGTTCAAGGCAAGGGTAGGGAAAGGGAGTGAGCACACAACAGGACGTGGCATTTTCCTTTCACAGAGTAATCTCTAAGATCAGAGTTGCTGTGCTGCAGTTCACCAGAAGAACCAAACTGTTCGTGCTCCAAAGCGTGTGTCAGCTGCTGGATGCAAGGTGTTCCCAACTGCTGCCACTCAGCTCTAGAGGGAAGCTTGTGCTCTTTCTGGAATGCTAAATAGACCCTTGTTGCAGCAAGAATGTACTTCAGTAGCTTGGGAGGAGAACGTGGCTGGATGTATCCTCATATCTGGGTTTGGCAGAGCCCAGTGTGGTCACATGGAACCTCTCCACGCCGCTGCTGCTCTACAGATGAAGTGCTGGGTCAGGAAAAGGGGCTGTTGAACAGGACCCTTCTCCCCTTGTCTCCTTTCTCCCAGGCTTCTGGAGCTCTTCCCTCCTCTGCAGCCGCTCAGCTGAGTCTCAATTATGCAGTAACCTGTTATTTTCTGCAGGTTGGAAACAGAAATGCAGATTGAATTGCAGGGAGAATAATTGCAGATTGCAGGGTGAATAATTTCTTGAAATATGGGAAGTGGGGCTTCTGACTGCTGCAGTTATTTATATCTTCCTTCCTCGTTTTCTTTCGTGTGTTATTATTTGCTTGAGGTTTAGTCTTGGGAAATTCCCTGGCACCTGACAAGGGTTTGCATTCCAGATTTCGGAGCGTGGGGCAGTTGGCATTTAAACTTTATTGAGGTTCCAGCCCATGAGTTAGAAATAGTAAAACTGTTCCTCAGCGAGGTGGGATTCAACCCCTGCCAAAAACCCAGCTGCTTTTCCTTTCGGATTAGTTTATGCTTTGCTTTTTACAGGTCTCTTGGCAAATGAATTGACAGTGGGGGTGGTGCAAGAAGTGCACATGGTCCAGAGCCTTTGCAGTTTCCTAGTATTCAAGTGCTTAAAAGTTATTTCTTTTGGGGACAGGAAAGTGTCCTCAGGTGTCTGAGTGGGGATGCAGTGAGTATGGAATCTGTGCTTTGTGTAATAGCTCAGTCAGCTTCCTGATCTGTTTGGAAATGTTGGGTTTACTCTGCAAGTTTAACTTTGGATTGAGTTTCAAAGTTGTTTTACCTTCTCTGAGTTGTCTTGCAATAGATAACTTGGAGTTGAGAGGGCTGATACCTCGTTTGGTTTTGGGGTGTGTGAAACTGTATTTGGCTTTGGGCTGTCCAGCCTTTTATTCTATGTAGTGGAGGCTTGGAAAAGCCAGTGAGTGGGGGGTGTGTGCAGGCACATCCACGCCGTTAAATCCTCCCTGGTAAAAGGAGCCTCCCAGTACAACATTAAAGGTGACACAGGAACGTGTGTGGAGTTTGTTGTGTAACTCAAGTATCAGGATTATTGCATTGGGACCTCTTTGTCCACAGATGATAATATTATTACCTGCCAGTATATTTGGGGTGCACCAGTACTGTACCCTACGTAGAGCTGGACCTGCAAAAATGACTTTAATTCATCAGATGTGGTGATTTCCATCGTCTCAAACTGGTGAGTTTAGTATTGATCAGCCTCTTACATTCCAAATGGCTTTATACTAAGCTGGTGTGATGCCATCCAGATTAGTACCAGGTGCCATCTCATGCTGTGCATAAATAGTCTCATCTTCTGCTAACTCACTGTGTTTCTCTTCCTTGTCTGCAGCTTGGGGTCTCTCAGTCTTGCCCAGAGCATTGCATGCTCACAAGACACATCACTCCATAGTGATATCAAAAGCTTGAGTTAGTAAAATTGCTTTTCTTCCTGAAAGGGCAGCTGTTTTTTCCCCTTTTAACAGAAGTTTTGATCCCTTGCCCAGTTTTATTTCCTCCAAAACTATTTTTCCATTTATTTGCAGACATGTCTCATGCAGTCACAGCTTCTACTACCTTCTCCCTTGAAAGCCTTCCTGTATTTTGAAACCACTGGCCTTTTCTTGTACCAGTCACGAACCCTTTTTCCAAGTGAACACGCTCTTTGGCTTCTGAGATAAGGAAGTTTCATATGAGGGGAACTGTCCTATCACAGAGACTTTTTGAATGTAGATTATATTTCCAAGGAAGATGGAAACCCCATTAAATCACCTCTCCAAAACCCAACCAGACAAGGCTCTGGGAAGGATTTTGAGTAAGGAGCAAATCCACACTGGCTACAACATAGGTTATTTCCATATCTAATTTCTGCCCCTCTGCCATAGTTGCTTGGATCGTGTATTTGTGTCCCAAATTAAATGGAAAATCTTCATCTCTTCCTTTGCTGTTGTCCTTATGAAGACAAGAACAGTTTTCCTGGGGCCCTTAATATTGCTTGTCTGTTTTCAGGTTGCAGCTGACAAGTTCCCCTTCCTGGCTTCCTTGGCTTTTAAGTATTTTTCCATCTGGTATCTGCAACGGAACTGCTTCTGCCAATAGATGATGTTTGTTATTAGGTAAAATCAAGGTCACTGGTGTACCACTAATTAGTTCTCATCCATAATAACCATAGTAACAACGATATTAATAGAAATAAATGCGCTAAGCTGTAGGTAGTGATTACACACAATAGAGAGTGATTACTGAATGACTGCAGAACCAGCTGAGGCAGAGAATCATGGAATCATGGAATGGTTTGGGTTGGAAAAGACCAGTTCCATCCCCCTGCCATGGGCACAGACACCTCCCACTGGATCAGGGAGCTCAAAGCCCCATCCAACCTGGCCTTGAACACCTCCAGGGATGGGGCAGCCACCACTTCCCTGGGCAACCTGGGCCAGGGCCTCCCCACCCTCACAGCAAAACATTTCTTCCTAAGATCTCATCTCAATCTTCCCTCTTTCAGCTTCAAACCGTTCCCCCTCATCCTATCCCTGCACTCCCCCATCAAGAGCCCCTCCTGGGCTCTCCTGGAGCCCCTTTCAGTCCTGGGAGGCTGCTCTAAGGTCTCCCTGGATCCTTCTCCAGGCTGAACAACCCCAACTCTCCCAGCCTGTCCTCATAGCAGAGGGGCTTCAGCCCTTAGATCATCTTCATGGTCTCCTCGGCACTCACTCCAACAGATCTAAAGATCTGTTAGATCAACAGATCCAAAGAAAATCTGGTCTGAGATATGAAACTACTAACGAGAGGGTTCCCGTACCACATGCAGCAAAATGATGGGAAAGATGAATCTGACAAGAAGCTTTATGGTTTCAGGCATTTTCTCTGACATTATCTGTCTGTTTATTTGCTCAGTTGGAGACACTGTGGCCAGACAGCTACAAATGTGAACAGAAATTTATTATTTATGATTATAGCCTGGCTGTGGGCCACCAATAGGATTTGGCCCAATTCCCTCTTGTAATCAGGGAGTTTGTGGCCTCTGGATGTAGAACATGATGAATTGGGCAGCTGCTCTTTTAGTAGTGACATCATTCTTTGATATATATTCAAGCTGATGATTGAGGAAACAGATTGATGCTCCTGTGCCTTCCCCATCTAAAACATGAAATGTGGCTTCAGAGCAAATCAAATAATGATCTCGGAAGAGGGTTTCTGTAAAGAACATTGTTCTTTTAAGCTTCACCCAAGCTGGCACTGAGTTTTAAATCATCTGGGTGTTGTTGGCACTTAGGATGAGACCTTCAGTCTGCTATGAAATTAGGACAGCGCTGTTAATGACTGTATCTGTTGGCTTCTTACAAAGATTGATTGAGAGTCTGAATGTTCCTGTCATCTAAAAGGAGAGAAACCATGAAAGAAGGACTGTAGGGAAAACTCTTCAGAGCTCTGGGCTCAGTGAGAGGCTTGACCTAGCAGCACTCAGGGTGTTGGTGGATGAGGAGCTAACATGAGCTGGCAATGTGCACTTGCAGCCCAGAAACCACCCGTGTCCTGGGCTGCGTCCACAGCAGTGGGACCAGAGGGTGAGGGAGGGGATTCTGCCCCTCTGCTCTGGTGAGACCCCACCTGGAGCCCTGTGTCCAGTCCTGGAGTCTTCAGCACAGGAAGGACAGGGAGCTGTTGGAGTGAGTCCAGAGGAGGCCACAAAGGGCTGGAGCACCTCCTGTACAAGGACGGGCGGAGAGATTAGGAGTTGTTCAGCCTGGAGAAGAGAAGGATCCAGGGAGACAGAGCAGCCTCCCAGTACTAAAAGGAAAGCTGGGGAGGGGCTCTTGATCAGGGAATGCAGGGACAAGACGAAGGGCAAGGGTTTTCAGCTGAAAGAGGGGAGATTGAGATGAGATCTTAGGGAGAAATGTTTTGCTGTGAGGGTGGGGAGGCCCTGGCCCAGGTTGCCCAGAGCAGTGGTGGCTGCCCCATCCCTGGAGGTGTTCGAGGCCAGGCTGGATGGGGCTTTGAGCCCCCTGATCAGTGGGAGGTGTCCCTGCCCATGGCAGGGGGTTGGAACTGGATGGGCTTTAAGGTCTCTTCCAACCCAGACCAATCCATGACTCTATGAAAACAGACTGTAGGGAAAAACCTTCTCTGGGCTCAGTAAGAGGTTTGACCTAGCAGGGCTTCCCTAGCAATAGCTGTCACAAGCTTCTAGCTTGTATTTCCCAGTGCCTTGATTATGGATGCAGGAAGCCCTTTTGAATCACTTGAAGGCTCTCTGTGGATGCTGGTGGTTCATTTGGCCTTGGGGCACCAGATCAGCTTCTGGCTGGGAGACACTTAGGGAGGCAAAATGTAGGTGCCTGGTATCGCTAGTGTGGGTGCATGGTATTGTCAGTGGGGGTGCATACGTGCTCATGTAAGTGCACACAGATGCAAAATGCCCTTTTGACTCTGCAGTGACAATTCTATGGAACACAGAAAAAGGTTTTCTGCTGTGACTTTTGTGCTTGTAATCCCAGCAGGCTCAAAAGGAGTGCTGTCCTTTGAGTTTACTGGCTTAGCGCTGGGTGACTCCTATTAGAGCTGCAGAAAGAAAAAAGTGCATGTTCTACACTGTCCATTTTTTCCCCAATAGCTGCTGTTTTCATTCACTTTTCTCTAAGCCAGCAGCCCGTGCTGCCAAAAATGTTACTGCTGATGAGTATGAATGGAGCAATTCTGCCAGCAAACAGCTAAAATTGTCTGCTCTCGCTGCTTTTTCCTTCCCCTGGCACTGACTAAAGCTGTTCCTTTCAAGAAGTAATGAAGTTTTGGCATCTGTGAGCTCCCAAATTCACCGACACACTTTGTTTTACCCTTGTAAACCCCATCTAATGTGCATTACATGAATCAAAACGTCTGAAATTTGAAGGTTATTCCAATTGAAGATCTTCTTCAGGGGAGAAACTGAGAGCAAGGGACTTGGCAACAGGCACAGCTTCAGGAATTTTGGCTCTGGTTTAAAAGAGGTTGTGTTTCAATTTTAGACTTTTATTTACAAAACTTACAGCTTCAATTGTCCCCTTATTGTTATTGGTGGGGTCTGTAACCTGCCTTTTGAGGGTGGAAAGGCAGTTTTTGTGCAGAGAATGCCTCAAGACAGACATAGCGGCCTTCCAGTGCCTGAAGGGGGCTACAGGAAAGCTGGGGAGGGGCTTTGTACAAGTGAAAGGACAAGGGGGAAGGGCTTTAATTTGGAATGGGGAAGATTTAGATGAGACATTAGGAAGAAATTCTTCACGATGAGGGTGGGGAGGCCCTGGCCCAGGTTGCCCAGAGAAGCAGTGGCTGCCCCATCCCTGGAGGTGTTCAAGGTCAGGTTGGATGGAGCTTTGAGCCCCCTGATCCAGTGGGAGGTGTCCCTGCCCATGGCAGGGGGTTGGAACTGGATTGGGACCTCAAGGTCCCTTCCATCCCAAAGCATTCTATGATTCTCCTGTAAATCCTGGTGGTGGTTTGTGTAGGGGCTCAGCAGGCTTTCCACAGCCTTTCCCTGCAGGTGGTTACAAATAGCTATTTGTTTTTTTGCTGGATCATGTTTCATACCACTCTCTGCTCTGGTGTCCCGTTTCACAGCTTCACCATCCTTTTCCTGTTATGTTTTTGACACACACACAGAGTAAATGAAAGTAATGCCCAGGGTAAGCATACCCTTGCATTTTGCTTCTGCATCACCAGCTGAAAGCAGCTTCCCCATCTAAGGACGCTTAGCCCAGGATGAGGATTTAAGGCAAAGAGGGTTTGAGCCTTGCTTTACAAGTGTGAGAAAGCTGCTCTGGGCTGTGACCTCTCCCCTGTAAGCTGATCACTACCCACAGCAGCCTGGGAGCTTAACAGTGCCAAGCACCTTTTGTTCCCTACCTGTTCAGGCTGTATTTCTTTCATTCACATTTTCCCATCCCAAGTGGATGTGATTACAGCAATTTTCAACAGAGCTGGTTCTCTAATGCTGGAAAGGATGCTTGTGTCTTGCCTCTGGAGATATTAGCCTAATTTTCAGCAGTGTCTGAGATTTTGGGGGCTCCAAACTCAATCTGGGACACTCAGCATCTCCCTGGAGGCCAAGCAGCTGCTGTAACATGTTATTTCTTTGTACAGATGCTGAGAAGCAGTGTTGAACTTTGCTGCCTTCCTGGCTGTGTTTGAACAGGGAGGCCTCCAGTTAAAGGGAGTAACAAGTTTGAAGTGAACTTGTCAACCTGAGATGCTGGCAGGTGTGTTATCAGCCTGGTCTTTAATCAGCTGTCAGGGTGTACCTTCGGCTCAGGTGACGCGGTGAATGTCTGGCTCAGGGTTCTGGGACAGCAGCAGATTCCACAGCAGCAGGGATCAAGGGAAAAAGTGGCAACAGGCAAACTCACAGGCATTTGTGCCACCCTCCTCTTCCTGGAGTTATAGAATCATGGAGTGGTTTGGGATGAAAGAGATCTTAAAGCCCATCCAGTTCCACCCCCCTGCCATGGGCAGGGACACCTCCCACTGGATCAGGGGGCTCAAAGCCCCATCCAATGTGGCCTTGAACACCTCCAGGGATGGGGCAGCCACCACTGCTCTGGACAACCTGGGCCAGGGCCTCCCCACCCTCACAAGAAAACATTTCTTCCCAGGATCTCATCTCAATCTCCCCTCTTTCAGCTGAAAACTGTTCCCCTCGTTCTATCCCTGATCAAGAGCCCCTCCCCAGCTTTCCTTTCGGTCCTGGGAGGCTGCTTTAAGGTCTCCCTGGATCCTTCTCCAGGCTGAACAACCCCAACTCTCTCATCTTGTCCCTGCATGGGAGGTGCTCCAGCCCTTGAATCATCTCCCCTGTGTTGCTGCATCAGTAGCATAGAGTTGTCAGCAGTGGCTCTTCCCCATCCATCAGACCTTCTAACAAAGCCTTTGCTGTGCAGAGGCAGTTCCACCCCAGGAAGCCCTGAGCTGACTGACCAGCAGCTGCCCTGGCTTCTCAGCCAGTTCTGTACCACACCTCGTGCTCCCGTGGTCGCCACATCAGCTCATCCTTGTTCCTCCTCCCCTCTTTCAGCAATGGCTTTGTTCAAGACACCCTTTGTACTTTCACAAGAAGCGGCCCACGCTGCTGGTGCGGGGAAGGAGGGAGAATGGCAGCGTGTGACTGACCGTGACACTAATCCTGCTTACGCTGACAATAGGGTCTTTCTCTTCTGCTTTCTGGACCACTGTACAGAATTAGAATTAACATCAGCGTGGAGGAATGTGTGGGATAAGCCCCAGCTTCAGTACTGGGGGGGGGTCCTTTGGCAGGAAGTCTTCAGCTTTGAATCCTGTGACTGCAGAGTGCGAGCTGCCTGCCTCCCTTGGAGACAACCCCTTCTGGACCAAAGCAGAGTTTGATGGAGACAACCATCCCAGAGAGGCATTGCTGACACACACATAGCCTCTGTGGTTGGTTGCCCTCTAAACTGGCTCTTCTGGTTCCTTCAGGGCTGCAGTGGTTTAATGAAGTCAGAGGTTTTCAGGTCCACACCAGAATACGCCGCTCTTGAGCAGTCCTACTGGAGTTGTTTCATCCGTTGCGTTTAAGTCTCGGGCACACGGGGGATCTGAAGGTGCCAGGCTGCATCCGAGGGAGGTGGAAACAACAGGAGCCCTTGGGAGGAGGAATTGCAACCACAGAGAGCAGCAGCTGCTGGTTGCCAAAGGAGAGGAGGACAGGAGTGTGGGCTGGTCACCAGGGAGAGGAGCTGGGTTGCATGTTTGGACCTGCTGACCGAAGAGCAGGCTGGATTGTGAGACTGGTTTTTAAAGAGACAGCTGTGAAAGTGTTTTATTAATGGTCTTTTACTTGCCTGTGACAAAAGCTTCTAGGTAATTAAACTTTTTGCTGCTGATGTGGCACTTTGGGGGGAGTAAAATTGTTGACCTGGTGCTCTTTGGCTTTGGTTTTCTTTGGGTTTGTCCTAGGGCAAGTTTGCTGGTTTCCAGCTCGCCAGTGCTTTAGAAGGAATTTTGAGTTTATCAGCCTTGAATTTGATTTAAAACAAAAAAAAAAGCCTTTCAAATATCAAAGGGTAAAGGCATTTTATTTTTTCTGGAGTAACTAGCGTGCCCTGGGTTTAAAAATGTCAACAAAAGGTTGTGAATGTTGGGGTTGTCCTATGCAGGGATAGGAATTGGACTGGATGGTCCTTGTGAGTTCCTTCCAACTCAGATCATTCTGTGATTCAAAAAACGACAAGCAAATTCTCAGACTTAAAAATATTCCTTTTCAAGGCTCCTCGAATCTCAGCAGCTTTGATGAAGGTTGGTTTTAGTCTGCTTTTTCTTCTCTTGTAGGTTCACCAAGAATCTCTCTCCAGACAAAATCAACCTGAGCACGCTGAAGGGGCAGGGGCAGCTGACCAACCTGGAGCTGGATGAAGAGGTGCTGCAGAATGTGCTGGAGCTGCCCACCTGGCTCGCCATCACCCGCGTCTACTGTAACAAGGCTTCTATCCGGGTGAGCAGAGGGGCTGTGCCCACGTGCCCAGGGCAGATGAGGCCTGTTGGTGGCAGCTTCTCTTTGTCTCTCAGGGATTTCTGAGGATTGTGATGTTATTTAATCCAGATATATAATCATGGAATGGTTTGGGTTGGAAGGGACCTCAAAGCCAGTTCCACTGGCGCCTGCCAAAGATAATTTGGTTTCAGCCTCCATCGATGAGGCTGTACTGTCCAAAACATTGCCCATCATTCAGCAGCCTCCAAAACCCAGGAAAGGAGGAAATCAACCAACCAACAGAAGCAAAGTATGGGACAACACCAAAAATCCTGCTACAAACACTGCCTTAATCACTTCCACAATCACAGAATGGTTTGGGTCAGAAGGGATCTCAAAGCCCATCCAGTTCCACCTCCTTGCCATGGGCAGGGACACCTCCCACTGGATCAGGGGGCTCAAAGCCCCATCCAACCTGGCCTTGAACACCTCCAGGGATGGGGCAGCCACCACTTCTCTGCACACTCCTTGTCACTTAGGATTTTACAGACCCCTCTGTTTTGTCCCTCCCATTTCCCTTCTGTTTTAATAGCAGAGGGGTTTTCTGGGTCTTCCCTCATCCCTGTTGATTTTTATTTTAATAATAAGAAGGCTCACAGAGCTGCAACAGGAACAGAAAGCACACAGAAATGGAATGTAGTTCTCTGACAGCCTAATTAGGCTGTGAGGTATTGTAAAAATGAATTGAATCAAGTCTTAATTGTTGAAAATGCAATTAGTAAGAAATATGTGAGTGGTGCAGGTGAGAAGCTGCACTCCCTGCTCTCGGTCAACCTTTGTGCCTGCAGTTTTACTTTTAAATGCATAATTGCTGAAATTGTTGATGCACTTGCAGTCGTGCTTTTGTACACTGAGAAAACCCTTCCTCCTTGTGCTTTTTTAAAGCAAAAATTGATTTTTTTTCCATTGATACAAAACACCAAATTGTTTGATCTCAGTCGGTACCAACCATAGTTGTGTTACGTGTTTTTAGTTTATCAAAGAGACTTGCTAGAAAAGAAATATGGTTCTGCTTTGCCAAGTGACAATAAAAATGAGCCTGTCTTGCTCATCTGATCTGTTCTGTTTTTAGAGTCTTTTCTGCTTAATTTAGTAACAAACATTTGTTCTTCCTCCTACGAGAGCTGCAGAATTAGTGTTGCTGTAGGACGTTAAAATGGATCTTTTTGGTTTGTGCAATCTTCAGTAGAGTTATGTGACTTCCAGTAAGAGCAGCAATTCATTGTGAGCTCCTTAAGGAGCAGAACGTTCTCCATAAAGGAACAGAAGACATCAGCATTTGAGCCACAGAGTATCTGTTACTCATGATGATATGTGAGATCCAAAAGCTAAGCTTGATTTATAGGTCTGGTGGCTGGAATGTCGTTCCACTTGTCCGTGTGAGCCTGTTTGACCTGGTTTCCGGGAGACCGGATGGATTGTCACTGCGGTCGTTTCTCAGAGAAGAACTTTGGGCTCATGTGGTTCCCTGTGATCTCTCAAACTTTCCAGTGCAAAGATAACTCTTGTAATCTCACCTTTATTGTTTCAGATTCAGTGGACAAAGTTGAAAACACACCCGATCTGCCTGGTAATGTTTTCTCTCTTGTTCATTCCTTGTTTTCCTCATGTTTTTTAGTCTCTCCTACTTGTAAAAAATTCCATGAAGGGAAACTAAAATGAGTACTTCAGTTTCCATTTGACCTAAGGCCTCCAGGCTCTTAGCACATAGGGGAGAGAGAGTTCTGGGAATCATCCTCTTTGGCGAGGAACACCCTCCCATGAGACCACAGTTCACTGTGGGATGGAACTGGGCTGAGTTCTCAAAGCCCAGCACAACCTTGTGCCTGGTTTTTGTTGTTTTCCCCGCACTTTGGAGGATTCGGGTTACCCAACGATCCTGGCACTGATGGTGTGAGAGCTTTAACACATGAGACTCCAGAGCTTGGTTACCCCTGCCCTAGCATCTCAGACCTAAGGTAGGCTGAGCCTGAGGCTTGGTTTGGTATTTATTCCTCCCGTGTTCTGTCTTTACAGTACTTGGATAAAGTGGAGGTGGAGATGCGAACATGCGAAGAGCCGCGGCCGCCCAATGGACAGTCCCCCATCGCTCTGGCTGCAGGACAGAGGTCAGACCCTGAGCCCTGTGGCTTCTTTCTGACACTCTGCTGGGGTCTGGGTGGCTGTTGGCCTCTGTGCATGTGGGTTTAAGTAGTTTTAATATTGTATATAAAACTTGGAGTCTTGGAGCCTTGCGTTTACCAGGCTTCAGCTGTAGCAGCTGATGACTGAGGGATCTTCTCTTTGCAGTGAATATGGCTTTGCTGAAAAGGTCGTGGAGGGGATGTTTATTGTTGTCAATTCCATCACCATCAAGATTCACTCCAAGGCTTTTCATGCTTCTTTTGAGCTATGGCAGCTCCAAGGCTACAGTGTCAACCCCAACTGGCAACAGAGCGACTTGAGACTCACGCGCATTACCGATCCACAGAGAGGAGAGGTGAGGAGTCATCTCAGGAACCTGTCCCAGCACCCTGCTACCCGAGCCCTCTGGGCTGTCTGAATTCAGGCAGTGACAGGGGGAACTTTGCTGAGCTTGCCTGCTGTGTGCTGGGACAGAGTGGCTGAGAGCTGGCTTGTGTTCAGAGCTTCCTCTGAGCTCTTCTAGTATGAAAGAATGAAACCGAGAAGGTCTGAACGCCCTTGTGGTTTGTCTGCTTTTAAATTCAGAGTTAGAAAGGGGGTTGGATGTTACCTGGGACTTGATTTTGGTTTTGAATTGGGATCACAGAAGAACAACGTGTTGAATGATCTTCTGTGGCTTTGTTTAATTCCACTTCTAAGCTTTTATTCTCATCCTTGAAGTTGTTGAAAATCTCAGCAGTTTCCTATTTTTCTCCTTCTGGTCAGGTTTTGACATTCAAAGAGCTCACCTGGCAGACACTTCGGATAGAAGCAGATGCCACTGACAATGGTGATCAGGATCCTGTCACTACTCCTCTGAGACTCATTACCAACCAGGGGAGGATCCAGATCTCTCTCAAGAGAAGGGTGAGAGTTCCCTCTGTGCTTTGGAGGATGCAGTCTCACTGCTGGTGCGGCGATGATGCATATTTCCTCCCACGTTCCTCAGCAACCATCCTTCTCCTTCACAAATGTTGAGCCCAAGCTGCTGTATCACTCTTGTGTTTTGTGTTGGAGACAGCTGTGTTCTTACTAAGTGTCAAAGTAGTTTATTTCCCAGAGGAGGATATGATGTATGGAACAGGTTTTCAAATCCTTTTGAACATCCCAAGGAGAGCTGTCACCTCTTTACTGGGAGATGAAAGCCTGGTAACCTTATTTTTAACTGTGAATGGAAATGTGCTGATAACATCCACCAGATAGATAGGTTAACATCTCTCTCAGATGAGTTTCAGAGCAGCATCTCTTGTTTCTACCACAGCTGCTATGTGCTATGAAGAATCTGTGTATATGTTTGCACTTCTTAAAGTCTGAATCCTTGCTGTTGCAGACCAAAGATTGCAATGTGGTGGCATCCAAGCTGATGTTTCTCCTTGATGACCTGCTGTGGGTGCTGACAGACTCTCAGCTGAAAGCAATGATGAAATATGCAGAATCTCTGAGTGAAGCCATGGAGAAATCCGCCCAGCAGAGGAAAAGCATGGCACCAGAGTCTGTCCAGGTGAGTGAGTTGTGATTTGGGTGCTGGTCTGCCAGGAAAAAGGAAAACTCAAGGTGAAAGAGATGTTTCTGTTTGTGTGGCATCTCACCCTTGCTCGCAGACACCTCCCTGGTGGGAACTGGTAGGCTTACCTGGCATCAGTCAGCATTGGGTGGATTGTGGGGTAATGAAGTGGCCAAAGGGGTTGGATTGGTTGCCCAGCAGCCCTAGAGGATGTTCGTACATAGTCATGGGCTCGATTCTGTCTGCTGGCAGGGAAGGAGTGGTGCTGAATCGTGTGGCTTTCTGGATTCAGCTGGCACGTGGGAAGTTGCAGAGGGTCCCACAAGGATTTAATTAGGTAATAAGCAAGACATATGTACTAGAAAGTAGTTTTTCTGCTCTGGATGACAATGCATGGGCCTGGGGAAGGGGCTGGTGTCACAAATTATGACACAAAGCCATAGTGAGCTGTGATGCTGAAGGGGAAACATTGGCATCCAATTTCATTGTTCAGGTTTCTTTTTTCCTTCCTAATACTCTAGAGAGAGCTCTTGATTTTTGCAGTTGTTCTTTGGCTCACATATAGCTTACTGGGAAACTTAGAACAGCTGATTCTGCCACTAACCTTGACATTCCCTTCCCACTTTCCATGTTCTCAAAATGCTGTGCTGAGTAGTTGTTTGACAATTGTCACAGAATAAATACACAGGCAGAGGACAAAAGATGTTTGCTGAGAGAAGGGTAAGGGAAGAGGAGTATCACTGCTGGTGGTGGAAGCTCCAGGGAAGGAGGGCAATGCACGTAGTGCAGTGAGATTACAGAGAAGCAAGGATCAGAAGTCCTTCGACCTTTTTCTCCAGGAGTCTTAAAGCATATTTCAAGCTGAGAGAGCAGTAGCTTTATGTAGAGGAGGCAGAACCACAAACAAAGAGTTTTCCTCAGGAGAACATCAGAAAGGCTCCAGATTTCTGGACTCGCAATTCAATTTCTTTAAACTGATGCCTTGCAGTCTGGAAGACTGCATGAGTTGGCTTTAATTGTGTTGTAACCTCTCCCTCTCTCTTCTTTCTCTCTCTTTTTTTTTCTGCTTCCTATGGGTTCTTACTGAGCTTGTCTGTCTCTGACAGATCACACCACCTCCCCCAAGTGCCCAGCAGTCCTGGTCGCAGCCGTTCGGGGTCAGCCCGAACGCAAGTAGCATCAGTCAGTACTTTGATAAGCACGACATGAAAGAGTCATCCTACCACCTGCTCATCTCCCGCTTGGACCTGCACATCTGCGATGACAGCCACACCCGAGAGTCAGGTAACCCAGAGCAGCATCAGGAGGGCACTGCAGGAGGCAAACAATAACCCAGTCACCAGTTCTGTGTCTTGAGGGAGGATCTTCCTCTTGGAAACAAGCACCTTTCATGTTACTGGGGAACAGTAACAGGTTCAGGCTGATGGAGGGATCTGTTCTGTATGTCTGAACTAGGTATTGGAAAAGCTTTCGTGGGGCAAACACAGGGAAGTCCATCCGTGGACATGGTTACCAGTGACCTATTGATCAGGACTTTCACTATAGCATAGCTACAGGGATTCTCTGCCACCTTTGACAGACCAGTTCCCTGCCTACCTTGTTCTTTTCCAGCAAGGCTTTGCTAACTAGTGCCTGTTTTACTCCGAGCTCCCCTCTACTGAGCTGTAATTCTAAGGACTTTCTTCTCTTTTGAGGCAAACTGGCCCTTTTCTCTGCACAGCCATCTCTGATCCAAGTTGTCCTGTTTGTTTTTACACATCTTCCCTTCAAAAAAAGAAAACCAAAAATCCTCCTCCCCATGGCCATCAGTTATTTTGGAGTTGGGTTGTGTATCACCATCTGCTGAGCTGCTCAGTTTTGTTGTCTGTGTTTCACTGGCCCTACCAGCAAGTGTTGGAAACGCAAGTGCTGGTTCTTGTAGTGGGAAGTCTAATTGATAGGGGCCTGGGAAGCAATGGGATCTTGCATTTTGGTATTTGAGATTATAGATCTGGTTCTTATGATATCAGTTGTTGACCTGTTACATCCAGTTGTCCTTTTCCTTGCCTAGGACAGGATTTTGATACAGCTTTCCAAAAGTTGATACCCCAGTGTCACCATGATGACAATCAATCAGCAGGGGCAATCCGAGCAGTGTTGTTGTGAATTCTCCTGGATGAGGGCTTGGATTGCAGAGCTGATTGTGTTTTCCTTTGTTCTGTTTTGCCCAGGTGCTTTGAAGCATGGGATGCTGGGAGGTGCCATACAGCTGACCTTCAGGAGGATGGCCTTTGACTACTATCCTTTCCACAGGGCAGGTAGGGCAGCGCGTGGCCTCCCAGCCTGAGGAGGGGGGGTAAACAAGAATCTGAAGAACCCTGGTGCTGTATGGCTTCAGGCAGGACCAACAGAAAGGCCACACAAAGGATTTCAGACTTAAGTCCTCACAGGCAGGGTTAAACTAACTTACCTGTCAATGGATGACTGACAAGTTGGTGGCAGAGTACAAAGAGAAGGATGAGTTGCTGTCTGTTGTAAACTTTGGATTCCTTTCCAGTTGCTTAAGCTCTGGATCTGGTTCTCACATGTGCCTGATCGATTTGGAAAGGTTATAGGATGTCTCCCAGGAGAAAATCTGGTTGTGGTTAACAGAATAATCAAAGAAAAGTGACCTTGGCCTTCTTCCCAACACTTGAATTTGAACCCTGGCTGGCAGGACCAGTGCTGTTGTGTGAAAGCCTGCACTTGTTTTACAAGCACTCAGTATGCTCTATATTGCATATTCCACATCTAATACCAGATCTGCATACATTTGAGGGGCACAGGAGGCTTGTGTGTATCCAGGAACCTCATTTCTAAATCCTGCAGGGGATGCCTGCAAGCACTGGGTGAGGTACAGTGAAGCGATGGAGACCCGGGGACAGTGGGCAAAGAAGTTGGTCAGTGAATTTCAAAGCAAGATTGAGAAGCTTTATGAAGAAATGGACCCTGCGTTTGCCAGGACTCCTCTTTCCCCCTTCAAAAGGAAACCAGGTAATGGTGTTTGATAAAACTCCTGGTAAAGCAGGAGGTGGGAACAAGTCTGCTCCATCCAGCAATATCTCTAATTACCTCTCCCCAGTTTAACAGGGTGATTTGTTGGTGCAGAAATCCACAGCACACTAAAATTGTAAATATAATGGCAAAGGAGGGTGTTTATTGTACTGGAATAACACTGCAGCAAGAAGAGGCAGAATGCAGTGTCCCTTTTTTAGCTTGTTTATTGAGTTTCTCCATAAGCAAGTATACAAGGAGTAAATTAAATACTTAAAGCCTGGCAGAAGAATGTGTTCTCTTGCTACAGAGGAGGCTCTTTTTTCACATGGTTCTTCCTTCAAAAGTCCTAATTTTTTTCTCTGTCCAGCTGTGCCCATCTCTTTCTGATTTTGAGGCTGTTAATTCTGTAAGCACAAATGCACTGCTATTGATGGTGAAGCTGCAAAAGGGGTGAGTAAAACCTTGCTGGTTCTGCTTTTCCATCCCCACAGATTCTTCATTGAGTCCTCAAAAAAGTCCCTTAGAGAAAGGCCGGGTGCCTCCCACAAGTTTGCCACGACTCAGGCACCCTCCCTGGAACCGGCTTCGGTCCAGCTGTGTGGTGGTTCGAGTGGATGACCTGGATGTTCACCAGGTGGGGATCTGAGCAGTGGCTGGAGATTTCCTGTCATTTTTTTTTCAAAAGAAACTTAATTTGATAGGATTCAAATAAATTGTGCAAATCCTACGTCATCTGTGAAAATCAAAACTCTGCCCAGAGAACCCAAATGCCAAATTTTAAACCAAGTTCATTATTTTCGTGTTTAGAGGAAAATGCAGATGTAACCACAGAATTTCAGCACTCTGTGTTCACCTCTAAATTTGCATCAAGCATTTGGCAGGCCCAGGGTAAAAGATTTCATGCATTTGAGAAGTTAATGAAGGTATGGCTTTTTTGACAGAGGAGGAATAAGTCTTGCCTCAGTCCTAGGTCAGAAATCATCACTAGATGGGATCAGGCCCTGCATCCCTAAACCCTGTGACCATCACGAGAGCGTAATCAGTGCCAGATACTATCAGGGACTCACCAACCTGCTGTTAATCTTGAAGAAATTAGATTATAGATAATAGATTTCAGCTCTGTTTGTTCACATAACCTAATTCTGATTGTCATGGTCTTACTAGCAGTGACAGGAGACATAAAGAACCAAACTCCCTCAAAGGAGAGGAGATGGCAACATAAGCAGATAAAGTTTTATTTTTGCTTGCAAGCAGAGCGTGTTTGATGTGTAAATGAGATGGGTTGAATACAGGAGAGTGCAGGGTTACTGGGACATTTTGTTTTGCCTTCTACACAAGTACACACTGTTGTGTTTTCAGGTTTCTACAGCTGGTCAACAAAGCAAGAAACCCTCCACCTTGCTTTCATGTAGTAGGAAATCCTTCAAGCTTCCTGATCAGGTCTCTGCAATCCATATTGAATTCACAGAGTATTACTTCCCAGACAATCAGGACTTTCCAGGTAATACACCAAGGTTAGCACCTTCTTTCATGAATTTCTCAAAGAATCGGCCAACTTTCAATTCTTTAGGTGTATTAACCCTGTTACATGTTCTCTGGGTGTCCACTTTTGTTTGGTTTTCTGATGTTTGCCCTTCTGATATTTTTATTTTACCTGTGGGAAAGTGGGATAGAGTTTCCCTGGTGCAAAATGTGGAGCTGTGCTTGCAATGTATATCCAGGAATGTGTTGAAGAAGCAGCTGTCTGCCTCCTTCTTGGGGTTCTGCCTTATTGATTATCACTGGAGTAGGACTGTAGGATGCTTTGGGTGCTCTGCAGGTGGCTTGAGGTGAGACCTGGAACACCTCATCTCTCCAGTGCACTGCAGCATCTCTCCTTGGTCTTCCAGTGGGTGTTGGAGCCCTCTGCACTGGTATTGTCAGTGCAGGTTATAAGTGAGCTGCAGACCACCCAAAGTGCCTTTTCTGCTGCTATTAAGCCATCTCAATTCTGTTTCATTCCAGTTCCATGCCCAAACCTGTATGTACAGCTGAATGGCCTGATGCTTACCCTGGATGCAGCAAGCGTGCTCTGGATAAACCTCTTCTGTCTGGATCTTTACCGCAGTTTGGAGCAGTTCAAAGCCATCTACAAGCTGGAGGACTCAGGCAAACGTGATGAGCATGTTGATGTTCGACTGGATGGCTTCCGGATGAAGGTACCACTCAATTCTTTCCTCCCCCAGTCTTGAATGTTCTCTCCCTCCCTACTGTGAAAGGAATGTGAGACCAAGACATGGCTGGAGTCCAGAATGAGAAAAAAACTCTGCCTTCTCTAACTTTCTTCTGTCTCCCACTCGTTTTTGGTTGGGTTTGATCTGTGGGCAGTAAAACAGGTGCTTGAGTTCTAGTCTGTGGTGTTTGCCATTGGCTGCCCTTGGTAGCACTTTTGTGAGGAGGCTTAAGGGCCTAAAAGTGTAGCAAGTCCTTCAGAGAAACATCACAGTGAGTGTTGAGCTGCTACGTAAGCCATGGATGGTAAAAGAGACTAAAATATAGCTCAGTTTAAAATCCCCTGTGTCTTGATTCCTCTTCTGTGATTTGTAAATTTTAGTTAATTTTTCCAATAGGGATAAACTGAGAGTCCAGACTTGCTCCTGGGATTTTAGTAGAGACCAAGACTTCTCAGTTGTTCATGAATTCCAGAGCTGACCTTCCACGTTAATGGCCAGGATAACCCCCTATAATTTCCCTTCTCATCACTTTACTTGTGCTCCTTCTCTTCTGTGTAGCTCAACATCCCCGTGGAGAAGAAAGTTGCTGAGCATCGAGATCGTCCGCAGACTCTGTGCGTCTGCGCGTCGGAGGTGACCGCCACCAACACCCGCCACGCTCCCTTCTGCAGCTGTCAGGACCTCCAGAGCCTCTTCCGTAAATTTGCTGGCTCAGAATTCTTCCACTCCAGCTACACAAAGTTCCCAAGGGCTCAGGACAACTTCAGCCTCCTCCACACCCTTTTCTTGCGCCACGCCTATCAGGTGGATGATCGCCCTCGGAAGCGTCCAGGCCTTCCCCAGCTGTTACACAAAACCTCTGCCTCTGAAGATCTGTGGTCTGTGTATTTCACTGAGCTTTCCCTGGACTTCGAGGGGGCTGAAAGCTCAAAGGGCAGAGCCCTTAGCTTTGTTGACCCTTTTCCCCTTTCCATGTGGGCCTGTCTTCCCAAGAGATGGGGGCGAGCTCAGATATCTAAACGACAGGAACTGGCTGCCTCTGAGTTGAAAATCAAACCCTCTGCCAGCTTTAGCAGTCACTCCAGGAATGAGAACCTTTCCAGAGAGCATGGGGTCTGTCAAAGATCAAAGACTGACCAGGATCTGAAGAACATCTACAAGGTCCCAGAGACAATGGATGTCTTGGGAGAATCTGACTGTGAAATTGATGATGGAGTAGATGATAAAGAGCTGGAAGCCTCTGCTGATATCCACGTGCTTGTGTCCTCATCCGTTCACGTCAAAGTTCGGCTCAACCACTACCAATACCTGGTGCTGCTCAGGATGAAAGAGGTTCTGCAAGCACTGCAGGAGCAGTTGGCCCAAGACACTCAGGAGGTGACTGGGTCTCCTTTAGATCCCATGTCTGTTTGTGTAGGAGTTGTGTTCCACAGTGCTGAAGTGGCCCTACTCATGAATCCCGCACCAGGATCAGTCTTGGAACCCAGATCCCTTGACTCAGACACAACAAGCCTGATTGAGTCTGAGCTCTCTCCTTCAGACAGCAAGGAGGGGCTGGCAGCTGAAGAGAAGGAGCTGAAATCAGAGACCAGCTCAGAGAAGGGAGCGTGCAGCTCCTCAGGGGTCCCTGAGGGCAGTGGGATTGCAAATGCAGGTGCCAGTGTGACCCCCGTGCCGCTGGAGAGACTCCCACGATCCGCCAGTGATGGAGCTCTGAGTACAGCTCCACGTAGGAAGAGCGTGGAGGAGAAAGGTTTGATAGAGGAAGCACACGAAGCCGTGGAAGCCCTGGTTGCAGAAAGACCAGCAGAGGCCAGGAGCCATCCTCAGAGCCCTCCTGCTCTCCCTGCCAGCCCAACCTTGGACACGCAGCCCCTGGGGAGAGGGAACGTTGCCCTCAATGGGCAGGCAGAGCTCGTCCCGTTGAAGAACATAGAGGTGGAGCTGTCGAGCGCGCTGCACATCACGAAGGATGCCACGAAGGAAGCTCTGCACGTGACTATGGACCTCACCAAAGAAGCCATGTCTATCACAAAGGATGCCCTGAGCCTGAGCAGGGAGAAGATGACCTCCACCATGCAGAAGATGCTCTCTCTCCCCCCAGCCAAGTGAGTGGGCCATCCTCCTGGGCTCCCCAACAGCATCAGCAAGGCTGCGGGGAAGGGGGGAAGTGTAAGGCCACTGCTCCCTTTCTTTCACAGTTTCACAGTATCACAAGGTTGGAAAGGACCTCTGAGATCATCAAGTCCACCCTATAACCCAACACCAACACCAACACCAACCCATCATCTAACCCATGGCACTCAGTGCCTCATCCAGTCTCCCCTTAAACCCCTCCAGGGTCGGTGACTCCACCCCCTCCCTGGGCAGCCCATTCCAATGGCCAATCACCCTTTCAGTGAAGAACTTTTTCCTCACATCAAGTCTAAACTTTCCCTGATGAAGCTTGAGTCCCTGCCCTCTAGTTCTGTCCCTGGTCACCTGAGAGAAGAGACCAACCCCTGCCCGACTCCAACCTCCTTTTAGGGAGTTGTAGAGAGCAATGAGGTCTCCCCTGAGCCTCCTCTTCTTCAGACTAAACAGCCCCAGCTCCCTCAGTCTCTCCTCGTAGGGCTTGTGCTCCAGCCCCTTCACCATCTTCGTTGCCCTCCTCTGGACACTCTCCAGTATCCTGACATCTTTCCCAAACTGGGGGGCCCAGAACTGGACACAATATTCAAGGTGAGGCCTGACCAGTGCCCAGTACAGGGGGACGATAACTCCTCTGGTCCTGCTCCCCACACTATTCCTGATGCAGGCCAGGATGCCATTGGCCTTCTTGGCCACCTGGGCACACTGCTGGCTCATGGGGAGCTTCCTGGCCACCAGCACTCCCAGGTCCCTTTCTGCCTGACTCCTCTCCAGCCACTCTGTCCCCAGTCTGTAGCTCTGCATGGGATTGTTGTGTCCAAAATGAAGTGCCCAACATTTGAACTTATTAAACATCATCCCATTGGAATCAGCCCAGCTCTCCAATCTGTCCAGGTCCCTCTGTAGGGCCACCCTACCCTCTAGCAGATCAGCCCATGTCATTTGGAGTAGAGATAGGCTTAGATCTTCATCTCCTGGGGCTGGTCTAAGTGTTCATTGTCCAGCCCAGTGTCTGTCTAATCCAAAGTCTGCGCTGTTTGCCTTTATCCCTCTTGTCTTTTGGTAGGGATTCTGTACCCAAAGCAGAAGACGGAGCGGTGACTCCAGGTGGAGGTGGCAGCAGCCGAATGCGTTTCTTCTCCATGAAGAGGACAGCATCCCAGCATTCCTTTGACACCACATCTGTGGATGGGAGTGGCCCAGAGGATGGGCTCTCGGTGGACAGCGATGGCAGCGATGGCTTTGTGATGCTCACGGACTCTGGTAACAAGCACTTGGCTTTGTCCTCTCCCCTGCTCTCATTTCACATCAGTTTTCTGCTGTGGGCAACCAAGTCACGCTGTGTTCGTGGGGGATTCACTTGTGCCACTCCTTCTTTTTGAAAGGCCTGAGTAGTTCCCCCACAGTGCCTTTTTCTGCTCTAATAGGTGCTTTTTATTTGAGGTGTGGAGCATAAATGAGTGGGGAGGGTGACCCCTGCACACAACAGTGGTGTTCTGAGGGGTTTGGCCATACTGGAGCAAGGGCTGTAGATGTGTTCAGGTGGGTGGAAGGGACATAGCAATTAGGAAGGGTTTAGTGAGGGCTGGTTGGAAATAGAGAGCACTGAGCACCTTTCAGCTCTCTATTGCTTAAGTTCATCTGAGGAGCTGGGGAAAGTTTCCTAGAGGATGGTGTGGGCTGAGAAGCTGTGAGATTCAGGCATCAGGACTTGTGAAAAAACAGAAGAAGAAACAGATTGGAGTTGTTTTTGTTGTTACTTCCATTTCAGAACCCAGCCTGGACCCTCTTTCCTCAGGGAGTCTTCCTCAGGTCCACAATGACAGAGGCAGTAGAACCAGCCTGATGGCAGAGGACGAGGGTGGAGTGTCTCCTGAAATAAACAGCTCGACTTCGCAGAGTGAAGACCCCAGCCTGCAGCTGGTCAGAGCTCTCTTCCTTTTCACTGTGATGTTGTGAGTGAATCTGGAAGCAAACCCTGCAGTGGTGTTTGTTTTGATAAGTGAGCTCATCGCTTGCTCTTCCAGGTGTCGGTCCTTGTGTTGAAGATGAACGACGTCAACTGCGGAATAGAGGCACGAGGTGATGATCTGTCTGTGGCTTTACGAGTGATGAACGTGGTTCCAGAGCAACTGAACAACGTTGGGATGTGGCAGTATCTGCGTGGCTATCTGGGTAAGACACTGACTCTTCAATTCTGCTGCTTCTGCAGCTGCACTTTTATAACTGGTTTTTATAGTGAGTCATGGAATGGTCTGGGTTGGAAAGGATCTTAAAGCCCGTTCAGTCCCACCCCCTGCCATGGGCAGGGACACCTCCCACTGGATCAGGGGGCTCAAAACCCCATCCAACCTGGCCTTGAACACCTCCAGGGATGGGGCAGCCACCACTTCTCTTGGCAACCTGGGCCAGGGCCTCCCCACCCTCAGAGTAAAACATTTCTCCTAAAGATCTCATCTCAATCTCCCCCCTTTCAGCTCAAAACCATTCCCCTCCTTCTATCCCTGCACTCCCTGATCAAGAGCCCCTCCCCACCTTTCCTGTTATCCCCCTTGAGTGTTGATCTCTAGTGTGTTTAGGATTGAATGCACCTTGTGTGGGAATGCTAAGAATCTCTCTGTCAGTGGTTCCAGTCTGGTGTTTGAAAGATATTTCCAAAGTGCTTACACAGTCAGGCTCTGTGCTGCCTGATAATCATGGACTGGGATTTTTTTTTTATTGCTGCTAGGATGCATGAAATGAACTCAAAGAGTGAAGAAAACTGTAGGGGAAACTCTGAGGTTATTCCTCCCCTTAGAATTGTTCTTCTGGGCTAGGGTGCTTTCCCAGGGCTGAAACTGAGTTAAAAAACAAACCATAAAAATCTCAGGAAACGAAAACTGAAAAAAAAACCCGACCCAACTCGAAAAAATGAAACCAAAAGCAACTGCAGCCCGAAACTTGAAGTGAAAGCCTGGGCTTTCTCTGGCTGTTGGCCCTTCCCTCTGGCAGTTCTGGCTGTGGCCACGAGGGGACACAGGGACAACACAGGGCTGGGGAGCGCTGAGGGCGGTGGAACGAGTTCTGGAGAGCAGAGTGATGGGTGAGCGTGGCCACCTCGAGTATGTGCAAAACAAAAGCTGATTTAACATGTGCTGAGAGAGGGGGATGTGTTTGGGGGCTTAACTGGTCCAGTTCTGGTGTTTGTTCCTGTGAGGTGGACTCATTGGAAATTTGGATTGATTTCATGTGAAGGATGCTTCCAGATTGCTGTCGCTGCGAACTTGACCCCATCCTGCATCTGGGCAGCAAAGGGCTTTTCTAGATACCCATTTTTAGTTTTCATCTCGTTACTGATGCCATCTTCTCTTCCTGCTGTAGCTCTAGGAGATCCAGGTGTAGGGAAGCCTCTGCTCCCTGAAGCTGGTAAGAGCCAGCCAGAAGTGTGCTTACGTCTGGAAGCAGGACCTGCTGCTGCTGTGCACTCACCTCTCGCTGTTCAGAATGGCTTCCTTCAAATGCTGGTCCACAGCTACACAGCAGAGCTCTTCATGTCCTTCCTCACCAACCTTGGCCCCTTCCTTGAGGATGAAATAATTCCAGAGGTGATCCCCATGGAGATAGAAGTTGTGGATGCCAAAATCACATTGAAGGTGAGCGTATCCAGCCCCGCAACCAGAGATTCCCAGCAGGAAGGTAGCCTGAGCTTCCAAGATTCTGCTTGGGAAACAACCTGATCCAGTGGGAGGTGTCCCTGCCCATGGCAGGGGGTTGGAATTGGATGGGCTTTAAGGTCCCTTCCAGCCCAAACCATTCTAGGCTAACAGGATGCTGTGGGATTGCTCTGTGCCTCTGCAGAGGTTCTGTCTTCCTGATGCTGTTTTATTTTGCTCCTAAAAATTGCCTCAGGGATGAACCAGTAACACAATGGAATTGTTGAGTGATCAGATTGTGGAGAAACAGGAGCCTGACATTCACACCCTCCCCCATCTTTGTTGATGACCTCTTTTGCAGACTCAGGGGAGAGAATTAAATGCCTCTTCCTCCAAGTGCATGTGTGAAATGGGAAATACTTGACCTTTTCTGTAAGCATTTAGAGAATTATGGATGAAAAACATGATGTGAGAGCTGGTTGATATTTAGGAGGGGCCACTGACAGAAGCTCTTGATTAAAGGCTTTTGAAAGCAGTGTTTAGGCTCCACTCACAAATAAGAACCTGTGTTGCTGCACAGCAGCACGAGAATCTCCAGACTAAGGGATACTGGTTTTTTTTGGCTAAGGAATATTCCCTGGGGGTTGGATCAGGGATTTGCTGGATGACAGCAGTGAGAGCAGCTTTCAGGGAGGTGATTGTAGGCTTCTCCTCAGCCTCTCTTATGGAGGTGGCAGAACTTGGTTCTGATCTGTGGAAGTGCTTTCCACACAGATTGAGCCCCACGTGCAGCTTGGTGTATAAAGCCAGGCTTTTCCATATGGTGGGTGACCTTGGTGAGCTCTGGCAGTGCTACCACTCAGTGCCACTGCTCCTGTGAGGCTGGGGGCAAGGGGAATCCTTTGCAGAGCTGTCACAGCAGTTAATCTGTCTCTGCTTTGTGTTTTTCCAGGATGACAGCCCCCGGGTCTACCCCACCTCCCCTGGCCCTGTTCCCATCACCCTGGCAGTGGATCACGTTGTTGTGAAGCGCAGAGATGATGGGGTGTTCTATCTAACAGGTCAGCAACCTCAGGAAACTTGTCTTATTCTCCCCCCAACACCTCCAGGCTGTGCTGGGAGCAGAGTGCTCTGCTGTGCCTGGTGCTGGAGGAGGCTGGAGCTGAGCTGGGAAGGATGGGCTCTGCTGTGTCAGCAGTCCTCACTGCTGCTCTCTGCAGTCAATTCTGCCAGAACAGGCAAATAACCTCCTGTCTTCAGCCCAAGAACCCAGGTTCTTTGGCTGCTCTGCTCTGTTTGTCTCTGGATTCGTGCGTTCCTGCCCCTCTGGTTCTTGCTGCTTCTGTTGTTTAGTTTGGAGAGCAAATGTGATACCTCAGCACAACATGGTAATACCTGAAACAATGAACTGGCAGCCTGAATTCATGTCTGATGTCTCCTTGAGACAGTCAGGATAAGTCACTGCTTCTTCCCTTGCTTTGGTTTCTCCATTTTAAAATGGGAATGAGATTTTTGCTGATTATAAAGCAGTAAAAACTAAAAAACTGGACCAAAGCATAAAGTTATTATTTTGGTTCTAAGAACCCTGTTGTATAAATGCCCACACCTGAGTGTTTTCTCTGCTGCTTTCCAGCTCCACAAGGGGATGGCTCACGGAAACAGGAAAAACCTGTGTCAGGTCCTGAGGAGCAGAAGGCCCCAGCAGAGAGCAGTGTCTTGGCAGCCCCAGCAGCAGGAACACGTGGACTGCAGGTGAGTCACAGCTGTCTGGACAGCTGGAGAGCTGGCAGTGGGTGGAAAATGCAATCCTTTGTCTTGTGTGTTTGCAGTTTGTGGTGGGTGTGGTGTGTTGCAGATTGGGGGTGCACACAGAGCAGCCTGAGCCTCCTTTCGCAGGCTTTCTGAGACATAAGGGTACCTTGCCCAGCATAAACTCTCTTGTTCCCCTTCAGAAGTCTGGTGGGGTTTTTATGATGGGCTCCATCTTTCCACTGTGTCCAGTTCCTTGTTAGAAAAACAGGAATCAGGAGGTTCCCACAAAGAAGATGTTTTGGCAGAGTAGAGTAAGTCTTACAGCCAGGGAGATTCAGTTTGCTTAAAGGTTGTGCTATTCAGATTGAACTTCCTTTCCATTTTGATCCATATATCTGGATTTCAGATGACTGGGTTGTTTTTTAAATACATAGTGTTCTCTAATTATTTTTCTTGTTTGCTGCCTTGGTAAATTGATCATTTGCTGTAGAAAATGTGGCTGAGCAGACACAGGACGGGGACTCTGGATTCTCTTCATTAGCTGGGGACTCATCACTTCATTCCTCATCTTTCCCTTTTCTATTTAGTGCAGATACTTTCTCTTCTCCCATTTAAATCACCTTGTGAAGCAGGACCCTGACAGACCTGGAGCACACAGACATCACAGCAGCTTCAGTTTATTTTCTGATGTTATTGAACTTAACAGGAACAAATGCAAAAGCTGAGTTCCTGAGTAAAAATGTCCTGAGAGCCCAAGGAAAGAAATGTCCTCTGACATGAAACTGTAGTGAGATCTCAGTGGCAATGTTTAAGGGCAGAATTAAGCCTGTTCAAGGAGGCAAGAAATAGGAATTAATTGACTTTGTTTATGGAGACAAGAAACAGGAATGCCAGGAATCTGCTTCCCTCAGCTGTATCAGGACCCCTTATAAAAGCAGGGTGGAGATCAGAGCCCAGGTATGGGGTTTTTTTTCTTTCTATGGTTACCTTCAGCCAGAATCAGCTGGAAGAACCTTGCCTGCTGCAAGTCTTGTTCCTGTGCCTGTAAGTGCAGAGGGAAGCCTTGGGAGAAAACAGTCATCAGCCAACTGTCACTGGCAGCCTGAGCTGGCTCTAAGGACAGGTATGGGAGTCAGCAAGCACTCATCAGCAAGCATTTCTGCAACTCAACCTGGGTCACATCATCAGGGAGCTTTGTGGGGTTGTGTCACAGTCTCAGAAGCTCCTTTGCTGGTTTTCCCCTCAGTATGGTCAGGTCTGCCCTGCTCTCACCTTTGGAAACCCCACATTTGGTTCTCCTCTGTTTGTCTCTTGTAGCTGAAGGAGGTGCCAGAGTTGCAAAGGGAGCTTCAGACCATGAAAATTGCCCTTGCAGAAGCCAACATGGACAAGGCTCGCCTCCTGCAGGAAATTAGGAAATACAATCCCCTCTTCCAGCTTTGACAGCGAAGGCGCAGGCTGCGGCTGCTCCGGAGGAGTGGAGATCACCACCAGCACTGAGGAGGCTCCTTGGATTCCATCACTGCTAAACAGGTCACCTCCTGGAGATTCAGCACCCCGGAGAGTGGAAACCAACTGTGTCTGCAAAATGAACTTGAAAGAGGGGGAAAGGAAGGAACGAGGAGGAGTCACCTGTTTGCAGCCCCTTCTCTCTGTCCTGGCAGTCCCAGTGGTCGGCTGACACACAAAAGCTCTGGAGCTGGATGGGACACCACACGTCTCCTCACCCGTGGGTGACAGTGACAGCGCTTTCTCAGCCCTCACCTTCCGTGGTGACGTCCAGAGATGGTCCACGTTGGGGTTTTGGCTGCTCTCAGCCTTCCTGCTGTGTTCTTGCCAAAACTGAAAGCTGAACTTTAACTTGGTGGGTTTCTCAATATTACTGCACTGGAATTGGTTCAGCTGAGGAAACACAAGATCACAATCCCACTCTGTGCACGGAGCAGCCTCTCATTTCTAAGCCACGATGATTTGAGGCCTGGAAACAGCACACAGCGAGCCAATAACTTTGGATTTAAGTTTGTTTTTCCACCTGTGCTCTTATATCCCTGTCCCTTTGCCCACCTCCCCTTACCTGGTGCTCCTGAGACCGCTTTAGTTCTTTAGCTCCAGGGAAAAGGTGTTCACAGTGCTGGGCTGGATGTGGAGGCACTGCTGCCTCTGGTTTGTGGAGAGCTGAGTTCCTCGTGGTTGGTAGCTTTCACTTTGAAACAGGAGGGTGAGCAAGAGAGGGACGGTGATTAAGAGCTGCACTCTGAACAGCATCATCTTAGTTCTGTGTTTGGCTCCATTAGACTGAAAGGAGCTTTGAATAAGGTGTGTTGGAGCTGGTCCCCATGTGGAAGGTCTGGGCAGGCTGTGCTGCTGGAGTCCAACATCTGATGGACCGGTGCTTACAGCCAGATAAGACAGCAGCAGTGAGAGCCTGACCTTCCTCCTGGAGCCCCTGGGATCAGCCACAAATGAATTAGAAGGAGGTGTAGTTCCAGAGGAGCTGAGGTGCACAGCGTGCTCGAGCTCACCCCAGATGATGGTTGGGTGCTGTGACTTCTGCCAGTTGCTTTCCCTCTTCCATGAGAGAGGATGACTCCTCCTTGTTCTTGTTGGACACGTTCAGAGCCCCATCCCTGCTCGATGCAGCCTCTGACAGGACAGATTTGGGGTGCTGCCCGTGACAGTGTCCTAGAGCAGCGTGTCAGGCCTGTTCCCAAGGGAAAATGCACTTTATCTCTTCAAGCAGCAGTGGGCATTTCCTTCACCAACGCTGCCTCTTGCGTAGAGCAATTCAGAGGCAGAAGCAGGGGATCCAAAACACACGTCACCTTTTGTAGTAAATAACTCTTGCTGTGAGCAGTTCTTACGGCAAGAAGGGAGGTAACAAAGCCTCTGGGCACCCCGACTCGCTGTGAAGAGCTGACTGTAAGTACCATTACCCACTGCACAAAGCCTACATGAGCAGAAGTTGTTCAGCCAAACCTTTGCGCTTCTGTGCTTGCTCCCTCTTCCTGTGCAAAGCAAGAAATACAGGAATGCTTGCCTTGGTGGAATGCAATGGTCTTCTTGCTTTATCCTCACTAATTGCTTGAAAAGGGGAGGTTTGTTTCTTCTCTGTCTCACTTTCACAACTCCTTGTTTGAGGAGGTGTCCAGCCTCACCTCCCACCAGCTCGGGCACTGAGCAGGGTGCACAGGGTTTTCCTCCTGCTGTGTCACACAGCTCCTGCAGCCCCAACAGAGCAATTTTTACAGCAAATCCCTCACTCCAGCAGCTCCAGTCGGCCAGGTTTGGTTAAGAATTAAAGTGCTTCCATTGTTTTAAGCACCAGTAAAAAGCAACTGTAAAGCAAGATCCACTTCCTTTGCACAGGGCGTACGTGTGGGAGGACAAAACCTCTGTTATCTGATGATTAGCAAAGTTTACTGGTTGGAGCCTTTAATTTGAGGACTCCTGTTTTACAAGAGCCACCTTAATGCTCTGGGTGACCACAAGGTGGTTGCCTGAGGAAGAGCACAGGGCCTCAGTGTCTGTGACCTGTTGTCAGCAGCAGTGTGCTCGTGGGGAGCGACTGCCCGGGTGGGTAATGTGCAGCTCTGACCCCAGTTTGAGCTTTAGGCAGTATTGGAAATCTGTTGCAGTGTATTTCCACTCATGCATTTATTGGTTCTATGAACCACGCTGAGAAATTAAACTTGTTAACCTCCTTACAGGCTCACACAGTTTTTTCTCCCTTTTTCCCCCTCCCCTTCACCTTCTGGGTTGTCCCATTTTCTAGACAGCTTCATAAAACTGGCTTTGGGAAGAGCAGCTGAGTGATGGCTTCAGCAAATCAGCTTTCAGCTGTTCCCTTGCTTATCCCAATGGCACAATGAGTGCCTGAGGCGAGGTGAAGCTTTGGGAACGTGTCTGGGGCAGCTGAGACAGATCATCCTGCTGCTCTGAATCACACCATTACACAATTAGTGCTTCCTGGCAACACGAAGAAGACAATAAGGAGTTTAATGTATAAAAGAGAGACTCCTGTACGCAGACACCGCTCCATCAGTGCCAGCAGGAGCTGCGGCCTGGTGGGTAAACACACTGAAGACCATTGAGAGTTCCTACCTCTGCTCTGCTGCAGCAGAGGAGCCCAAGGCTCCAGGTGAGGGATTTCCCTCCTGCCAAGGGCTCAGATGCCAGGCTCCAGCAGGAAGCCCCCTGCAGTCCCCTAAGTCTGGGCACGATGCTCCCACCGGAGCCGCAGTCCCTCAGCTCTGCTGGAACTGCTGTGAGGGTCACAGCTTGCGTTGGCTTCTGTCTTCCCTGGCTGCTGCTGGGACTCCTCAGTGGAAGATGATCTTCTTGTACTTGGAATTGGGGATCTGTCCTCGTGACTTGAGCCTCCTGACGGCCTCTCGCATGTGCTTGGGCTGCAGCGGGGGCAGCTCCCCCCACTTCTCACACACGTCCAGTGCTGAACAACAGAAACCAGAGAGCTCAGGTGAGGGAGACAGCTCAGCTCGGCCTCTATCCCACCCTCACAGCTTTAAGGGTAAGGTTTTTCCTCAGGGTTTACAGCTCATGTGTTGTTAATAGGGATACGAAGATGATCCAAGGGCTGCAGTCCCTCTACTATGAGGACAGGCTGAGAGACTTGGAGCTGTTCAGCCTGGAGAAGAGAAGGATCTGGGAGGGACCTCACAGCGGCCTCCCAGTGCTGAAAAGCTGCATCACCCTGGGACATCCAGGCCACATTTTGCCTGATGGGCCTATACAAGCTGGCATCAAATTTGGAATTGCCTCCTCCTCCAGTGGAGCAGGGACACAGCTGGGTCAGCATCTCACCCTGTGTCCCAGAGAAATCCCAGCTCACCCCATAAAGGAAGAATCTTATGGGTTAAGAGGCTTAAATGACTGAATTTCCTCTGGGCTGAATTTGCCCACAGCAGGATCAACAGGGGATCCTTGCTGCCTGCTCACAGGCCGACTTAGAGAGCAAGAACTTCCAGGTTATCCTCCTTGGAGAGGATAAAACAGCAGGGCAGCAGTCCCTGCCCTCTGCTGACATCGATAGGATCAGAGGGGATGAGGGGGCACCACACTTCACCCCTCTGGCTGAGCATTTTCTGCTGTCAGAAGGTCGGAGTCCCCTCCAGACAGCAGGAAAGGAAGACTGGGAACCACAAGGAATTCAGCCTTGTTTCACACCCTCCTCTGCTGTCAGCAACGTGTTTACCCCATATTCTTAACTTTCTACTCCACAATAACATCTGTTGCTCACCTTCCTCCACCACCTCCCCAACGAAGACCTTGGAGATGCCGGACATGGCGATCACCACGTTCTGGGACACGGAGGTGCCAGTGATGGATTGGATCAGCTGGAGGAGAGAGAGAGAGAAAACAAAGTGAGCTGCACCCAGCAGCCACGATGCATTCCAACTCACCAGTTTGGAGCTGTCAAATATCAACCAGGGGCTGCTGAAACGGGCAGAACAGCAGCGACTGAGCTTTGGAATTCAGTCCTGCAGCTTTGAGCACAGCCTGGCTGGCAGGATTTCAGCCTGTCCTCGTTCAGCAGCAGCCCCTGTACCTGCAATTCCTTTTCCCGTTGTCCCATGGCCACCCAGACCACTGTCAGTTAAGATGAGCTCCTGTTTCATTGAATCATGGAATAGTTTGGGTTGGAAGGGACCTCAAAGCCCAGCCAGTTCCACCCCCCTGCCACAAACAGGGACACCTCCCGCTGGATCAGGGGGCTATTTAAACCTCATCAGCCCCACCAGGGATTTGAGATCCGGGGACAAGGATCTCAGCCACAGGGGCTGAGGTGTGGCTGGAGGAGGGTGTGCACAGAGCCACCTGGTGCCACCCAGATACCCAGTGGTATCTGGGCTCATCGAGGCACAGCCCCTTGCTCAGCCCAGGCTCTGGTGCTGATGAGGTGTAATTCCAGTCCTACCCGTTTAATGGCAGCTTTGGGGAACGCAGATCGACGATACATCTCGTATCGGTTCAGCTGCTCCTCAGAGAAGGAAGAGACCAGTATTCTGGAGAGGAGAGAAGTGATGGATTACAGCAAAAATGAAAACACAAGTTTGCTGCCTTCCTGGGAAGCCCTTCTACCACCCAAAAACTGAGTGGGAAAGGGAAGGTGGTGCCTCAGCAGGGCTAAACATAGAATCATGGAATCAGTAAAGAAGGAAAAGCCTTCTCAGCTCATCCAGTCCAACCGCCAGCTCAGCCCCACCGAGCCTCCTAAACCCTGTCCCCAAGTGCCACGGCCACACAGTTTTTGAACCCCTCCAGGGATTGAGGCTCCATCACTGCCCTGGGCAGCCTCTGCCAGGGCTTCACCACTCTTGTCAGTGAAGAAATTGTTGCTAAGATCCAATCTAAACCTCCCCTGGTGCAAGTTAAGGCTGCTTCCTCTCATCCTATCACTTTTCACTTGGGAGAAGGTTTATAATGGCTGGGCCCTCTCGGGAGGGATCTGGGGTGGAGCTGCAGCCAGAGTTACCCAAGGGCTCCTGAATACACTGAACACGGCCCCCTGAGCAGCAGCTGCCGCCACACTCACTGCATCTTCTGGATCTCGTCCTCATCCACTTTCTGCTTCTTCTCCTTCCTCTCCTTCAGCTCCAGCTTTACCCTCTTGGCCGCAGCCTGCAGGTTGGGGTCCTCCCCATCCAGCACCTCCCCCTCCGTGCTCCTCACCTGGGTGAGAGTGCAGCGCTCAGCTCCCTGCAGCACCCCAACAATCTGCAGCCCCCTCCAGCCTCACTCCCTCCTTCTCCTCCCATTGCTGCAGACCCCTGCTCCCTTTAACCCCCAGGGCTTCCTGCTCCCCACAGCACTCTCATTATCCCCCCTTCCCCCTCCCCGCAGCGCCCCCAGACCCCATTTCCCACTGTCCCCCTGGGCCCTGCTCCCCCTCAGGCCCCACTCCTCCCCACAGGCTCCCTGGGCCGCCTTGCTCCCTTCAGCCCTGCTCACCCTGGTCCCCGCAGCCCCCCACTTTCTTCCCCAGGCCCCGTTCCCAGCTCTCTCCTCCTCTTCCTACAGCTCCCCTGCTCCCTTTAGGGCCCTCGGACCCTCCCTGGGCCCTCAGCAGCCCCTCCAAGTCCCACTTCCACCCCCTGCTCTCCAGAGCCTCGCCCGTTCCCCCTGCTCCCCACTCTTCGCAGCCTCCGGGACCTCACCCCCCAGACCCCGCTCCCCACACCCTCCCTGGCCCCTCCAGGCCCCCCTCCCCGCTCACCTCCCCGTCCACCGCCCCCGCGCCGCGCTCGCCGCTCCCTCCCGCCTCCGCCGCCGCCCCCTCCACGGCCGCGGGCTCCTCCTCGGCCGCCGCCGGCCCATCCTCGGCGGGGGACGCGGCTGCGGGCGGTGGCTCCTGCTCGGCCGCGGCCCCGCGCTCCTCCCGGGCAGCTTCGCCGGGCGCCGCCATCGCCCCGGGGGCCGCCATGGCGCGGCGCCGCGTGATGACGTCACGGGCAGCGCCGCGAGGGGCGGGCACCGTCACCATGACAACCGGGAATGGGCGGGGCCGGGGGGAAGTTGGGGAGCTCAAGGGACTGGAGGGGACTGGGGGGAACAGGGGGAGAGTGAGGGAGACTGGGGTGAACTGGGGGCGACTGCGGTGAACTCAGGGGACTGGAGACGTGGGGGGAGCTGAGGGCATGGGGTCAATTCGAAGGACTGGAGGAACTGGGGGTGTTTGGAGGGAACTGGGGGGAATTGGGGTCGCTGGGGTGAACTCAAGGGACTGGGGAACTGGGGGGAGATGAGGGCACTGGGGTGGATTCAAGGAACTGGCATGGCTGCGGGGGGAACTGGGTATCCTGGCTTGAACTCAAGGGACTGGGGAACTCGGGTGAGTTCAACGGACTGGAGAATTGGGGAGGAACTGGGAGAACTGCAGGGACTGGGGACACTGGTGGAGACTTTTGAGAACTCAGGGGCTGTGGGGACTGTTGTTAACTAGAGCAAATGGAAGAATTCGAGTGAGGGGGGGAGAAAGTGGGGGGAACTGGGATAACTGGGAGGAACTGAGGAGAACTAAGGGGGAACTTGGGGGGAGTGGGACAAACTGGAATAACTGAGGGGAATTAAGGAGGACTGAAGGGAACTGGGAGGAACCGAGAGGCACCGGGGGGGACTGTTTGGTGGTCCCAGGCCCCCGGCATGAAGGCAACGTGGATGTGGATTCCCAAACAAGCATGAGGCCAGTGGTTCTTCCGATGGATGCTGAGGCCGTGACCCCTGGGAGTCTGCTCCTGTGCGTGTGGCACAACAAGCGATGGGGCTGAGCTCTTTTCATCTGTCTCAGGCACAAACCACACTGTAACGTGCTTCCCCAAACATGGGGATTGCAAACTGCCCGGGGGAACCTGTGTGAGTGCCCTTCGAGTCTGTAAGGGCTGATACTCTCACTGTTGTGCTCAAATAAACCAGCCGGCTGCAATTGAATCTTTTTCTACAATAGAAAACTGCTTCTCACTGCCCCACAACCCAGTGTGGACTCATCCTGCAAAACACTGCGTCTCCCTGAAGGCCTCCCTGTGGGAAAACAGCTGCGAAATCCCCTGGGAATACTCATCCTCCTAATAAATATGTGGAGGAAAAACCCTTGCAAAGATATTCTTCCTTTATATGCATCCCTCCTGGGTACACAGCCCTGAGGTGATGCTTATGAATGAGAGACTCATGGGATTGTTAAGGTTGAAAAAGATCTCTAAGCTCATCCAGTCCAACTGTCAGCCCAACCCCACCGTGCCTGCTAAATCATGTCCCAAAGTGCCACAGCCACACGGTTTTTGAACCCCTCCAGGGATGGAGACTCCCCCACTGCCCTGGGCAGCCTCTGCCAGGGCTTCACCACTTTTGCAGTAAAGAAATTGTTACCAATATCCAATCTAAACCTCCCCTGGTGCAACTTGAGACCATTTCCTCTCATCTTACTGCTTTTCATTTGGGAGAAGGACCCAGCACCCACCTTGCTCCAATATCCTTTCCAGGAGATGCAGAGAGTGATGAGGTCTCCCCTCAGTCTTCTCCAGGCTGAACAATCCCAACTACCTCAGCCTGTCCTCATACGGGAGGTGCTCCAGGAATGATCACACAAGGGCTTTAGGCTGTCTCCTCCAAAGCACTGGAAATCTGGCAGACAGACCAGATTCTATGATTCTAGAATTCTATGAGGCTGTGATTCTGTGTGTCTATGATTCTGTGATTTTATGATTCTGTGGTTCTATGATTCTGCAATTCTGTGATTCTGTGAGTCTATGATGCTGTGATTCTACGATTATGTGATTCTATAATTCTATGAGTCTAAGATTTCGTGATTCTGATATTATATGATTTTATGATTCTATGATTCTGAGTTTCTATGATTCTGTGAGTCTATGATTTTCTAATTCTGTAATTCTATGTATGATTCTATGATTCTGTAATTCTATGGTTCTATAACTCTATGATTCTATGATTCTGCGATCCTGTCATTCTCCAATTCTCTAATTCTTTCATTCTCAGACTCAGCTCCATTGAGAGAACGACCCAGCGGGGGGGCGGGGCCTGTGGGGTGATGGGCGTGGCCTTGGGCCCTGCCCGCCGAGCCCCGCAAACCCCGCCCCCCCGCGGAGAGCGCTTTCCCATTGGCCAAACCCCCCTGACTCCTCCCACCGCGCAGCCTTATTGGCCGCGCCTCCCCTCAAGCCCCGCCCCGGAAGCGCCGCTCGGGGGGCGTTGCTGGGCGCTCTCGGCGGGCGGCGGCGATGGGGAAGGAGCAGGAGCTGCTGGAGGCCGCTCGCACTGGGAACCTGCCCGCTGTGGAGAAGCTGCTGTCGGGAAAACGGCTCAGCTCTGGCTTTGGCGGCTCGGGAGGAGGAGGGGGAAGCGGCTCCGCGGGGGGAGGCGGCGGAGGAGGCGGAGGGAGTGGCGGTGTGGGGCATCCGCTGTCCAGTCTGCTCAGGTGAGCGGGGCTGGGAGGCTGGGGAGGGGGTTATGGGGTGTGGGAGGGGGGATGAGATGCGGAGGGGGTGTGGGAAGGGAGTTGTGGAGGGCTCGAAAGGGGGCTGAGGGGCTGGTGTGTGTGTAGGAGGGGGTTATGGGGTGTGAGAGGGGGGCTGAGATGCTGGGGAGGGGGGTTATGGGCTGGAGGAGGGGGGGCTGGGGGTGTGGGGGGGTTGAGGAGGAGTAGGTGTGTCTAGGAGTGGGGCTGAGGGGCTGGGTAGGAGGTTATGGGGTGTGCGAGTGGGGCTGGGGGCTGAGGAGGAGGTGGGAGTTTGGGGAGGGGGCTCTGGGCATCTGGGGTGAAGGGGATGTGGGGGGCAGGGAGGAGTGTGTATGGGGCAGTGGGAGGAGTGTTTGGGGTAAGGGGGGGCGTGTGTTGGGCAGAGGAGGGTCTATAGGGCAAGGGGGGGGCATGGATGAGGTTGGGGGTGCATGTTTGGGGCAAGGAGGGCCTGTGGGATATGGGGGAGGAACATGTATGGGGCAAGGATTGTGGGGTGGGAAGTGGGGAAGGGCAGGAGAGTGCTGTTGGAGGTGGGGTCTGAGGGGCTTTGGAGTTGGGGGCTGTGGGGCTGAGGCAGGAGGTGTGGGGTTTGGGGGGGTGGTTGGACCGTGGGGAGGGCAGAGGCCACAGAACTGTGGGGTTGTACGCATTGGGGTTGTGAGGCTGGAAGGTGTGAGCTGGGGGCTGCAGGACAAGGGGCAGGGGGTGAGGGATAGGGGGAAAGGAGGCAGTTTAGGACAAGGAGCAGCTGGAGGGGTGCGTTCTTGGGTGAGAGGCTGTGGGATCAGGGGGTGCTGGGGGTCCCTGAGGCTCGGCAGTGCAGGCTGGAGCCCTGGGGGACATGGCTGTGCGCGCCAAGGGGCTGTGGATGGCATCCCTGGGGCAGACCCAGCGTGGGCCAAAGGATGGGAACTGGCCATCCAAGGGGCTGGAATGAGATGTTACAGCAGGCTGGGATGGGTGTGGGGATAGGCTGGGTGAGCCTGGAGGGTCTGGAGCTGCTTGTGGGACCAGGGATGCGAGCAGACCTTGCTAGAGGGACTGGTGGAGGGCTGGGAGAGGAGAGGAGGCTGTGTGGAGCGGGCGCTTCCAGGGCTGGGTGCTGCTGGCCTGTACCCTGCGGCTCAGACTGACGTGGGGTTGTGGGTGCTGCTGGCTGCTGTCAGTACCTGCCAACTGGTGTGACTGGGATGTGTGGGGAGGAGGGCTTGGGTCAGGGTGCTGATTCTGATGCTGAGCTCCCATGGCGAGCAGAGCCGCTGGATGAGTGTGCTGGGACAGATGTCCTCTCGCTGCTCTCGCTCGGTTTGCACTTGCCCTTCCTCAGCAATCCCGTGGCTTGCCATAATGCTCCTCTGCTGCATCCTCTGGCCCATGGGCTCCACAGCTGCGGCTGCTTTGGAGCTCCAAGACCTTTGTCAGGTTTTTCTCCTCCCCCTTTTTTTGGCACCTCCCAAGGAAACCACTCGCTGCTGCTGTGATTTTTTGAGCAGCGTCTTTTTGCCGTTTCACCTTCTCCACTGGAAATGCTGTTCCTGTTCCCTGAGCAACTGGTTTATAGCGGGGCAGGGGGAGGAGGTGGGAGCCCAAAGCTGAGTGACACTGTTGCTGTACAACCTGACTGTTAAGAGGGAGGTGCCTTGCCCATTTCTGGCCAAACTGGGCCCATTTTTCCTTCTAGAACCCTATCAGGAATCTGTTGCACACTAAGCTGAGTGGCAGAGACGTGGACACAGGGAGCTTCTGCTTTCCCAGTGCTTATATTTCCTTATAAAATGTAAATCTATGCTCAGGTTGAGCTTTATTCTTCTCTTTTAACATATTAAATGCTCTGAGCTCTCATTTCGAGTGGGGAAATTGCTCTGGCCTCTTCAGGCTTGTCTGTGTTCGAAGGTGGGTGTACTTGTAGGGTGTTTAGATAAAGTGGAGAGGGTCAGAGAGTTAAATACACACGGTGAGTGCTATCAGCCTCTTGTTCTAACAGCTCTGCTGCACTTTCTGACAGCGTGTGGTGATGACTGTGACCTTTTTTTTTCCCTGAGTGAGAGCTGCTTGTGATACCCACTGGGCTGTGGAGTTGGGTGTTGGATCACGTAGAGTCCAGAGGAGGCCACGAGATGTTCTGAGGGCTGGAGCCCCTCTGCTATGAGGACAGGCTGAGAGAGCTGGGCTCGTTCAGCTGGGAGAAGAGAAGGCTTTGGGGAGACCTTAGAGCAGCCTCCCAGGACTGAAAGGGGCTCCAGGAAAGCTGGGGAGAGGCTCTTGATCAGGGACTGCAGACATAGGATTGCCTCCTGCCTGTGTGTCAGCCGGTTTCTGTTGTGGTCTCTTCTCACTCTGCAAAGTGTGAAATGAGCTCCTGCCCCCGTGCCAAGCCTGATTACCAACTGCTTTGCTCATCTCTAGAGGTGCGTGGTTCCTCTGGAGCACCTTCACCTGTGGTTTCCCTGCTTCCTGGGGGCAGGGAGGGTGTTATAGCAGGCACGGTGTTTAATTAGAGCTAACTTTGCCTTTCTGTGCTCCTTTTAAAATGACTTCAAGGGTTTGGAAACAGGGAATCTGAAATTTTGTCTGTCTGATACTTCATGGAAAGTCGGAGATGGACAAATTAAAGGGACCTGATGCTGTGGGAGGAGGGTGGAAAGGTAGAGGTGATGGAAAAGAGTGTGCAGTATCCACCCTGCTGATCCCTGCCTTCTACAGAGTGCTGCATCCAAAGGTGTGCAACAGGTCAAGGAGAACTTGGGAATAACTTTAAAGTTGAAGTGTTTTCTCTTAAATTTTGCTCTCATAGCTTTATTTTTTTTCCTGATGATGATTAGGTGCATTTTCTAAATTAAACACAGTAAATATGGACAGGACGTTTGCCCAGAGAAAGTCACAGGGCTAATTAAGTGGAAACACTAATGACAGCAGTGAGTTGGTGGAGAAGGTGAAGGTGCCTGGTTGTCAGGGCTCTGTGATGCAGGAAAGCTGCTTGAACCATACCTGTCTTCAGTGCTGGTGAGGAAAGTAAATCACAAAATAGGCATCTGGAGCAGAGATTTAGGTTTCTTACCCTTTGGTTGTGGTGGAGGAACCTGTCGATGCTTAGTCCTGTACTTTTCACATTTTCCCTCCCCCAGACAATTTTGGCAGCCTCCCTTTTTTTTTACCTGGTCGTTCTGATTCCTGGTCCTGCCGGAGCTGCTCAGGTATTTGAAGAAACCTCCTGATAGGGAGTTGCTAAGCTGCCCTCGGAAGCTCGTTCCAAGAACAGGGTCGTAAATGCTTGGCTGGGCTGGCAGAGCTCCCCACTTCCTTCCTCTGTCTGATGTCGGGACCCTTTGATGTCAGCACGGTATTTAGTTCCTATTTCTTTTAAGTCCCAGCGCTTGGAGTACCTGTTCTCTCAAGAGCATCTGCAGTGCTGGTCCAGGCTTTCTCTGCGTGGTTCTGCAGTGTTTCAGATATCTTAAGTAGTGGTTTGAATTGGATACAGAACAGGCCTTTCCTAGAAAGGAGCGTGTTTGTGGGCATTGTGTGAGGAGCTGCGTTCACACTGCACCTGGGAAGTGTTTGCATTGAGCTGGACACTGCTCTGAGCTTGGAATTAATGAGTTTGTGCCCTTTTGTGTCATGGAGGATGTTAACAGTAGTAGATTCTGTGGAACCTGTTGTTTTATCCCATAAACTTAACTGCCCACTGTGTTTATTATGGTTTGAATGTGAACTTTGTCAAAGGCTGAAGCTTTCACACTTCCTGCTTGATCACTGAGCGAGACGTGCCCAAACTCCAAATGCAATCACCGGTTCCTGCAGGTAAGCAGGAAGCAAGATGAGATAGACCAGGATAAGCCAGCTGAGAAGGAAAGGCAGAGGTAGAATTAAAGATCGTGTCTCTCCCTAGGGAGTAAATGTGGAATTCTAAAAATATTGGGCAGGAAAATAAACCCCAGCAGAAAGCTAATGGGAGTAAGGGAATGCAGGTGGCAGGTTGAGGAAATTAGAAGGATGTGGGAGGGTGAGGAGTGGCAGAGGTGAGGGAGATGGGTTTCTGGCTCTTGCCGAAGCAGATGGTGGGGTTCACAAAGTGGTGGCTTGGCAGGGTTTGGGGGGAGGCTTGGCTTTGTGTGCCATCCATGCAGCCTCTGGGATCTGCTGATGGAACATGGCCATTAGGATCCATTCAGGAAATCCACTGAAAGCCAGGTCCAGGAGTCTGATCTCTGCTCTTTGATTGTACCCTGGCTGCTCCATATTCAGATCTCACACAGCAGGGGCAAAAGCATTTGTGTAGGCACCTAGAGGTACAGGAAAGCTGGGGAGGGGCTCTTGATCAGGGAGTGCAGGGATAGGATGGGAGGGAAAGGTTTTCAGCTGAAAGGGGAGATTGAGATGAGATCTTGGGAAGAAATGTTTTGCTGTGAGGTTGGGGACGCCCTGGCCCAGGTTACCCAGAGCAGTGTTGGCTGCCCCATCCCTGGAGGTGTTCAAGGCCAGGTTGGATGGGGCTTGGAGCCCCTGATCCAGTGGGAGGTGTCCCTGCCCATGGCAGGGGGTTGAGCTGGATGGGCTTTGAGGGCCCTTCCAGTCCAAATCATTCCATGATTCTATGATGATATCGGCTTAATGTAAGCACCACCTAATGCTTATGAGCAAAAGCAAGCCCAGAAGTGGCAAATGCTCTGTGAATCCATGAGGTTTCAGGGGCACTTCTGCAGAATTTGGATATCATTTTTTTTTTGCCATTTCGCTGTGAAGTTAAAGGCAGGAAGCAACAACACAATCTGTGGCCTGAAATATCAAGCTGCATTCAGAAGGTTTTGCCAGTAGCAGTAAGGGATGGATTGTGCTAAAGCCAAATCTGCAGAAAAAGCTTTTCATTTTCATCTATTGATGTGAAAAGACTGGATCTTTGTTGCCGAGAGGGGAAACTGAGGCTGCTGTTGAGCCCCAGATTGTATATGAAATCTTCTGGAAGTGTAGGAAGGAGGAACTTCTGCTGGGAATTGGGACTTTTTTTGTATACATCTGTTGTGGGAAAGGGTTAGGCTGTTGCTTCACAGGAGCTACAGCAAGTGTTGCAGGGAATCTGCAGCAGTTATTACTGGTGAGGGGTTGGTTTGGTTTCGGAAATGACATGGTCTGATGGCCAAACACCAAGCAACTTCCAGTGTGGCTGGAAGTCAGCAAAGTTATTTCTATTTAAATAAAAAAAATAAGAGGGGGTTTCATATTTGTTCTTGGGCAGCTGGATGGTTTAAAGAAATGATTTGGTAGTGCTTTGTTTGCTCCCAATGGCCGGAGAGTCCGGCTGCAGCCTTTTTGCCTGCTGTGTTCCCCTTGGGAAGGGAGGTCCCACACCAGTGGTGCAGCTGCAGGGGGGGAAGGAGGAATCATCCCATCCGTAGCGAGGATAAGGCTGTTGGATCCTATCTGTCTGCTCACAGGGGTGGTGTTACTGCACTGCATGTGGCCAGGTCTCGTGATTTGGCTGAGAGAGTGGCTGGGAACTGCAGCTCGGCTCCAAAATCTGAGCTCCAGGAGTGTGAAAAGGTGCAAACAAAGTGTTTCCCTGTCTTCCCTTCCCCATAAAACCACTCCTGATGCATTCGAATAAACCAGGGCTGTTTTAGAAATCCCAACTGGGTCTTTCCCTCCTCTGGGTGCTGTGATTAATAATCTCACCCACTTTTAAGCTCTCCTACCCCACACCCTGTGTGCAAACAGCAGAGCAGGGCAGATTGCTATTTAATCAGATCCCTGCTTGCTGAGAGTGTTAGTGCCACGGGCACTAGGTGTGCACCAGCTCCTTTTGGTGAATCGTTTCCTAAGCACTTTTTAAATCATTCAGGAGGGCTGCAGTTCTCTGCAGTGACTCTGAAGTGTTTTCTATCTGTGTGATCATCTAATGCAGCTTTGGAAGGTTTTATTTGCTTGCTTTGGTCAGCGTGATTCTGCAAGGAGGGCTGTGTCTGGGGGGGACTGGATTCACAGCTGTGAACTCGCAGTGGGACCTTGGAGAAGTCAATGCTGGCCATGCCCTGCTTTGCTCACCAAAGCCTCGGATGCTCCCTGTTTTCCTCTGCAAAGGAGGACTTGGATTTGATGTAGAGCTTGCTTGGAGTGCACATGGAAATCTCTGTGTAGGTGGCTTCCCGGTCTGAAACTCCCTCTGGAGAGTTTTGTCCTGCTTCCTTCCAGACATGCCGTGTGCAGCCTGAGGTTTCCATGCAATGGAAATGACCTGCTGCCCCCTGGTTCAGTGACCAGAGGATGGTTGGAAGCAGAAGGGAGGTGCTGTGGGGGTGTGCAAGAGCTGAATTAAACAGGCAAGGAGTTGGGTGATGATGTGAATCCATGGAAGTGGTGCAGCCTTTGAGCAAAATGGTCCGAGCGCAGCACATCAGATTGGAATCTTTCTCTTAATGCTGAGTAAAAGTGTCTTAACTGTGTAGGCAGTGACTCAAAACCTCTGTTACTGATTAATCTAATGTTGGCTCCATAAGATATGTGGGTGTTCAGGCTGGGGTGAATTCTTCTGGCTGTTGACTTCCCATCCATCTTCACCCATGTATCGAGTCCTCGGCTCTCCTGGGAGTGCCAATGAGTTTGTGTCGTATGAAGGGTGAGAACACACGAGCTTGGTCTCCACCTTTCATTGAAAGTTTCTCTGCAGAGCATTGTGAAGTGGCAGATGGGTTTTAGAAACATCTCTATGCTCACACAGGTCACCTCAAATGCTCCACGAGGGGGTTGCTTTGAGCTGAGAAGTGGTGTGAGGCAGGTTGGGATGCCAGGTGAGGGGCGTTAGGTGGGTCACATCGTGTTGAGGATGCTGAGGATGGCAGAACCAAACCAGTTATCACATGCTGACAGGTGCCAAGATTTAAGCAGTTGCAGCATTTTCATGGATTGCTGGGGGCAGGAGTAGAGCACAACAATCCAATTGCTAGGTTTCCCTGCTTCCCAGGAGCATCATTTTACAGCTCTTAGCATTCACAGGGCTCACACAGATTTGTGCTCTGCCCTGTCGCGGGAAGAAGAGTGAAATGTGTCCATAAAGTGCAGTTTGCTTATTTTCTGTGGCCTGAACAAGGCAGGCTCTGGAGCTGGAGTATCCCAGAGAGCTCTGAGAAGAGGGGTTGTGTTTGGGGTTCCTGCAGGAGTGGTTTGAGCTGGGCACTGATGGCTTGGTCAAAATACTGGGTGCCGTGTGACATTTGGCCCCTGGAGTCTTTAAGTCTTGTTTTGTCAATGCTGGAGTCAGAACTGAGTTCAGCACGTTCCCGTGGGGGGAATTTCTGTATTTTCCTTGACAGCAGAGGGGACGCTGGTGAGACTTGAGTGGGCTGAGTGGATGTTTGTGACATTCCCTGGTGGTTCTTTGATCTGTATGGCCCAACTTCTTATCCTACCATTGACCTGTGGGTAGGAATTTCAGGATCAAAACCACAGGTATGCCTGTAAACAAATACAGGATACTTGGGCAATGAGATCCTGACACTTCTGTAGCCTCACTCCCCTCTGCTTTTGTCTGTGGTCCTGACACTGAAGCAGTGTCACTGTGGATTTGAGCACATCCAGCGTGCTCTGTGTTCCCAAGGCAGGAACTTCAGAGTTCAGCTGAACACTGAGTCTTTAACAAATGGTTTTTGGTGCTTAATAATGAAATGTGAAGGTTACAACTAAGCTTGTCAAGTACAAGCAGTGGGCTTGTCCTTCCCCATATCCCTGATATCCGAGGAGCTGTGTGGCTGTGCCAGAGCGAATCCCTCCAGCTGGCTCATCTTATGGAAAACTTGTGTTTCCTGTGGCTGCACAGTTTCTAAATCTGATGGGAGGGACATGGCAGAAACCTGCAGGTAACAGAATGGAGGAGGAGAATCTCTCCTTCCCTTGCATTTTGCTGTTGTCCTGCTGCCACTCTCTGCATGCAGTGATTTGCAGCTGGATATGGGCTGCCTAAAGAGTGTGTATTTATGGGAGAGGGGCTGCTCCGCTCGGTGATGTGGGTCCTGGGCTGCTCCAGCTGATTGAGGCTGTTTGGCAGAGAACTGAACTTTCTAAAGATGAATGTATGAAACATTTGATATATTGGGAGCAGCTGAGCCAAGAAATAGTGTTCATCCAGTGGTTTTTTTTTTAATGTAACGCATTGTAATGCCTACAGAAAAGCTGGGGAGGGACTTCTGATCAGGGAGTGCAGGGATGGGATGAGGGGGATGGTTTTCAGCTGAAAGAGGGGAGATTGAGATGAGATCTCAGGGAGAAATGTTTTCCTGTGAGGGTGGGGAGGCCCTGGCCCAGGTTGCCCAGAGCAGTGGTGGCTGCCCCATCTCTGGAGGTGTTCAAGGCCAGGTTGGATGGGGCTTTGAGCCCCCTGATCCAGTGGGAGGTGTCCCTGCCCATGGCAGGGGATTGAAACTGGTTTGGGACCTCAAGATCCCCTCCAACCCAAACCATTCTATGATTTGGTGATGGTTTTACTGAGATTGGGGGAAAACAAATGGGATATAAAGAATGAGAGATGTGATACGAACAGAGGGAGCACACAGATTGCAGCTGCATTCATCCCAGTCCAAAAGGGAAAGCCCCTTCCCACCTGCTCTTGGACAAGGATAAGACAAGCTCCTGGAGGCTGAGCCTTTCTATTATAGAGCCCTGGCTGCTTCCCTGGCCAGCAGCAGATAACCAGTGTTAATGCTTCGACTCCCACGTGAGCCCTTTGCCTTTCATGAGGAGCTTACAGGGAGCTGGATTCTGCCTGCGGGCACAGCTCTTTGCAGGACTCGATGAAGGTGATCCATCTGCTGCACAGAGATGCCTGGTGGGTGTTCGAGCCTTCTGAGGGGTGCTCTGCTGAGCTTTCCCTATACATCTGTTGGCTCTCAGGCTATACCATCCACTCCTCTGCCCTTTTCCACTCCACGGATACAGCTGCATCTCAGTAGTGCTCTGGCAAGGGGCATCGTTTCAAGGTGAAGTGTCCTCTCAAAATGAAGTCCCTGTGGATAAGGGTGAAGGCTTCCTCTTGTCATTGACTCTGGGTTCGAGGTCCTGTCTGATGCCATGATGGTGCGGTCCCGATCCCAGAGAGCCCCTCTGGAGTCCAGCTTAGTCATGGAAATGAGATAAATCCTATTTCACAGAAACTGGTAAAAATAAAACTGTTGAGGATTGATTTGTTTCTATAGCAACAGACTGGAGAAGCTGGTACAGCTGTGAAAGGGAGAAAAACACAGGCAAGGAAATGTTGGTCCACCTGGGACTGTCGCTGTCAGGAAAGGGAAGCTCTTTGATAGACTGATGAAAGGGTGAGATGCTTAATTAGAGACAGAGGGCAGGAAGATGTGAGCTGTCTTTGGGGAGACGTTGGTGCCAGAGTGTGAGAATGTGCCCCTTTCTCTGAGCAAAACCTGGAGAGCCCGTTATGTCCTCAGCTATTTATATCCTGTTTCCCAAAGGACTGCTTTTGGAACTTGCCTGGCACCCTCACGGGTGGGGAAGTGCCCTGCTTAAAGGAAGGCAGAGCTTTAATGCCCTTTGGTACCTGGGTGCTGATGGCAAGTGCACGACTTTAAACCTGACCTTACAATGACTTTGTGTCCTGTCACCACAGTTCTCTGGAGAAATGTCCAAGGTTTATCAGGGAATCTTTGTGGCATGAACAAAGAGATGGCCTTGAAGAAGTCTGGATGGATTTCTGAGCTCAATTTTCTTGAACTCCAGTTCCATAACAACGGGTACCAGGGCAGTTTTCCATAAATGTTTGTGTCCTGGAAGAAAATCCTGTAAAGCAGCCAAGACTGCTGGATAAGGTGCTTGGATTTAAGGTCCCTTCCAACCCAAACCATTCTATGGTTCTGTGATTCTATACTATTTTTATCCAGGTATGTAGATTTTTATTTGTCTTTTGCCTAAGCCAAGCTCTGTAGCACAGAAGAACACCCAGTGTTGTGAAGGGGACTTTCTCCCCATGGTCAGTAAACTGCTGAAATATTTGGGATGCCAAGTGCAGGATGTTCATGAAATTACAGAGGAAGCTACTTTTTAAAACAGGGATGTGTGCAAGGCTTTTACTGGGCTCTCCAAGACTCAGTGTTGTTTAGCTTAAGGAAAGCAGAGCTCAGGTTGGTGTTTGTAACCCCAGATTATATTCGAGCTCTTCCCTTGTTATTTAAACACGTGGTTTCTTTTAAAGGGAAATTACATTTAAAACCAAACCTCAAGCCCTTTCCAGCTAAAAGGAAGTGTGTGTAGTTCTCTGTGCTAAGGATACAAGAACCCAGCCCTCTAAAAGTGAATGCATAAACATTATGTAAATACATTATCTCATTAGATTTGTATCTAATCCCGTTGCCTGCTGGGTTTCAGACTTTTAGGGCAAGCAAGGCGTTCAAATCTAGTATTAAAGTGGGATGGAAATGAGGTGAAATGACTTTTGCCCCATCCTAATTAAGACACTATGAGAAATCCTTTTGAGTTGGGCATCACGAAGGAAATTGCCTGGTTTTAAAGTGTAATCCGATTAAGGAAACCCAGTGTCTGGGAAGGTCTGACGCCTGCCCGTGCGGTGGCACAGATGGGCTCCCAGACCCTTCCTTACTGTGCTGATGACTGAAACTAAGAGCAGTTTCTTTTGGAAGCAGGATCAGGATTATAGTAAAACCTTGAACTCTGGAGAAGTCAAAGCTTTGCATTCTGGTCTTGGTTCTGTTGGAAAGATTGTGGAATCCATTGTGGCTGCAATAAGGGACTCCGTGTCCCAAGGGCTTTGAATTTTGCTAGTAGTTCTTTTCAATGTTTTTCAGGCCATGGTTTCTTGCTGCCCAGAGCTAATTCTGATAAAGTGTTGGCTGTCATGGAAGGGGTGTTTAAATGACCTTGGTTCATCCTTTGATCCCCCGCGGGTGACTTCTGTCTTGGAGCTGGGTTAATAACTGCCTTTGATTTAAAACAACTTGCGTTCCTCATCTGACGTTGGGCTCTTCACAGCCTGGTTTCTGCTTGGTGGAGTCTAAACCCTGTGTCTGAACTCCTGTTGCTCTTCTCCATTGAGTCAGAGACAGATGAGAACACCTACAACTTGGAGGATGTGCGTAAATTAGGGCAAAATTTGGCCTTTTGGAAATGCCTCAACAGTAACTATTTCACAGAGGGTGAAATGGTTGTGTCCTTGACACTCCTTTTTGCTGAAAATAACCTAAAATGCAGAGGGTTGGTTAAAAAGCCCCAAACTGCTCTTTTCCTGATTGTCCAACTTGGAGGATGTCATTTGGAGTCAGCGTTTGGTGTCTGAGGTTGGAAATGGCTCAGCTGCCTGAGGAGCCGAGCCCTGCTTTCCTGTCAGTCCTAGGAATGAGGGTCCAAAGATGCTGTTGGTTGTAAGTACAGCTTCAGAGGGACTCCAGAGAGAGGGAAGTTGTTTGCCTTGGTCTTAACATTCTTACCACCATCTTAGTGCTTGGACTTTCATCCTTGTGAATGCAGCATCTCCAACCTGAGCTACTCTTATAGGCTTTAATGATTTCATAGAATCATGGAATAGTTTGGATTGGAGGGGACCTCAAAGCCCATCCTGGACTGGACCAGGGTGCTCAAAGCCCCATCCAGCCTGGCCTTGAATACTTCCAGGAATGGGGAATCCTCACTGGGTTTCCTGTCTGTGCTGGGAAGTGCTGGTGGCTCAGGACAGGCTTGGCTTCATGCTTGTCCATTAACACCACCTGGAACCAGTTCTTCACATGCAGAGGTGAATGGGATGAATGTCACCTGTTGGAGCACAGTTAACAAATACAAGAAATTTAAATCTTGAAGTAAATTATGAATGTTAAATGTTGCATTTACATTGTGTGTGCATAAATACTTAGTAAACTGGGTGTTTTTCTTGTGCACTGACCATAACTGCTTCACAATAGCTTAGTTTTCAGTCTATGACATTATCTGAGTTTGAGGTGAGGACTCTGGTTTTCTCCACAACTCACTCATGCTTGGCCTGTGCTTTTTATTCTGAATTTCTCAGGGAATAATGTAATATTTTAATGGTCTAATTTAATGGTCCTCAGCACTTGTCCAAGGCAGGAGTTTGTGCTCCTCATCCCAAAAGCTGGTGCTGTCGGTGGGGAAGCTTTTGAAGCCAGAGGACCCTGGGAGTTATAAGGGGTATGAGCTGTTACAACTGAGATATAATTATTTGCTGGGATGGAGTTGAAATTGTTTGAAGTAATGAAGAGTTTAATCGCTGCATAAGTTTATAATTCAGTAGCCTGACTTGCACATATATATTCATTACTAACATTAGACTGGGAAAGGCTCTGCTGCTAAAAGCAGCTCCTGGCTGGGAGAACTGTATTTAACAGAGAAAAAGCCCGGAATTGGTTTTGTATCCTTTCAAATAAATGGGTAGAAATAATTTAAGGGTTTGGAAACATGTTATTTTACGCTGTCTACGTTCCCCAAAGAGAATGTGTTTTCTCCTGCTGAGGAGAGAGCCTGTTGGAGGCCGGTTTGTCATTTAGGGCAAAATCAGATGTGGCAGGTGGATACAAACAGAGCTGGAAGCTTAAGGTGTTCGGTGAAATGTGTGGGAGGGAGCTCTCTGGTCCATTATTTATTGAGTTTACCACTGTTAGGGTTGCCTGCAGATGTCCCTGCTGGCCCTCAGAAGTGTGGTTCCTGCCCTGCTGGCCTTCCCACAGCTCTTCACAAGCTGTTAGCAGGGACAGGACCTTAGTGTTTCATACGTACCCTTTGGCTGGATCACTCTAACCTTATCTCTGTTCTACAGATAATGACAGCTCTATAGGAGCGACCTCGAGGCTCAGAAATAATTTAATGCCTCAGCCATTCCCTCTCATCCTGCTTTTTAACAGGCTGTGTTTAGAATCGTAGAACCGTGGAATGGTTTGGGTTGGAAGAGGCCTCAAAGCCCATCCAGTTCCACCCTCCCTGCCATGGGCAGGGACACCTCCCACTGGATCAGGGGGCTCAAAGCCCCATCCAACCTGGCCTTGAACACCTCCAGGGATGGGGCAGCCACCACTGCTCTGGGCAACCTGGGCCAGGGCCTCCCCACCCTCACAGCAAAACATTTCTTCCTCATCCCAATCTCCTCTCTTTCAACTGAAAACCATTCCTTGTCCCATTCCTGCACTCCCTGATCCAGAGCCCCTCCCCAGCTTTCCTGGAGCCCCTTTCAGTCCTGGGAGGCTGCTCTAAGATCTCCCTGGAGCCTTCTCTTTGCATTTGACAGCTGCTTTTAGAGTAACGATATCCTTTTTAATTTCCATCCAGTTTTTCCCAAGCTTTCTAAATCTCTGTTGTCTTGTCTAAGTTGATGCTTTCTCTGATTGCTCAACGCATGCTGATGAAGCACCAGATCTCATCACAGTGCTCTTTGGATGACACCGCTCAGGTGTGTCCTTACCATCACCTTTTTGTTTGCCTTTTTGCCCTTGCTGTCCTTGCTCCCTCCTCTCCCTGTTACTTGCTCTTTGGGCATCTAATTAAAAAGCTCATCAGCAAGGAATTCCAGCTGGAGTCAGAGCCATGGTATGTGGCTGCCTTGTTTGCGTCCCGCGTTGTTGCCAGTTAATTCCTTGCTCAGCCCTGTCTCTCTTGAGCCTTCAAGGAGTTCTGATTAATCCAGAGTGTTGGGATTTGATAAGTGCTGTGCGGGTGAAACGGCTCAACTGCTGCTGGGGTCGTGCTGAAGGGCAAAGTCGGCTCCAAATGCTTCAGTGGAAGCTTTGTCGTGGCTCTTAATTCTCCAACACGACATTCCCTTCATTGAGGGCTGCTTCTCCCATCCCGTTGCGTTCAGTTTTCAATATCAGAGCGGTTAATTTTGGTTTTGAGCTTAGGATTTCTCCCTGTGTCTTGATGTGCTGGGATCCACACCCCGTGAGTCTCTCCTGGAGGCACCTGGGCTCTCCCTGCGTGCGCTCTGCCCTCTCCCTGTCTGTCAGAAAGATTCAGCACTTCAATGCCAGCACAAATTCAAAGCCCTCCTGTCACCGATCTTGACAATGTCACGAGGGACACGGGATGTTCTCTGAGCCTGTCTTCATTTGTATTTTTCAGTCTCCCTAAGGCAAAAGTGCACTCTGGATGCAGTTATTGGTATAAAAATAATTGCATTTGCTTCTTAATTGGTGTAGGGAGGGGGTAATTCAGTTTCAGTCTCTGTTTCTCCAGCTCTGCTCTACTTGGCCTATTTACCTGGTTCTCGTGTTCGTCGGGTCAGCCGTGAGCGCTGTTGTTCAGTGTTTTGGGCATTGCTTCCAGGCAACAGCCAGCCTGAAAAGACAAATCTGATTTGCTGTGGAAGAGAGTGGGCTGGTGTGGCTTCCCAGTGATAAGGCATCAAGTGGAGATGGCTTTGCTAGGCTGGAGGGCACAGTGGCCACGTGGAGCGTCTGAGCTTGGCTGTTATGGGCTGGAGCAGGGAGAGGGATTTCTCTTTGGCACTGGGAGACAGGGAAAACATGGAAGTGTATTTGTCTTCTCTGTATAGAATCATAGAATGGTTTGGGTTGGGAAGACTTCAAAGCCCATTCAGTCCCACCCTCCTGCCATGGGCACAGACACCTCCCACTGGATCAGGGGGCTCAAAGCCCCATCCAGCCTGGCCTTGAACACCTCCAGGGATGGGGCAGCTACAGCTTCCCTGGGCAACCTGGGCCAGGGCCTCCCCAACTTCACAGGAAAACATTTCTTCTCAGCATCTCATCTCAATCTCCTCTCTTTCACCTGAAAACTGTTCCGCCTCATCCTGTCCCTGATCCAGAGCCCCTCCCCAGCTTTCCTGGAGCCCCTTTTCATTCCTGGGTGGCTGCTCTAAGGTCTCCTCAGAGCCTTCTCTTCTCCAGGCTGAACAACCCCAACTCTCTCAGTGTGTCCTCATAGCAGAGGAGCTCCAGCCCTTGGATTATCTCCACGGCCTCCTTTGGACTTGATCCAACAGCTCCATCTCCTTCCTGTGCTGAGAATCCAGAGCTGGCTGCAGGATTAATGTTTTCATCACCTGGTCTTGGACAGCCAGGAGGAGGGTGTCCATGTTTAATAATCACCTTTCCTATATGCTTCTAGATGCAGGTTCCCTGCTAGAAATCCCAGATTCCTGTAGAGATGCGTTTTGGATCAGATCACTGTGGGTGGTGGAAAACAATGGTAACTTGTTTTAATCCTATCATTCCATCTAACAGTGAGGATGTTGCTGTTTCACAGAGCAGGCAGCTCACAGAGGGTGACACGTTTTCTGCCATCCTGAAATACTGAATGAATGCACAGGTTTCCCCCATACAGGAGGGAATGACAGGCATCTGGAACAAAACTCACTCTTCCAGAATTCCTTTTGGCAACATTTTTACTCCCAGCTCAGACTTTTTGTGTGTCTGTCAGAAGGGAACGGCGCAGATGGACATGGACAGTTCAAGACACAATGAGCTGTTTCCGTTGGTTGACTGTCAGGTCTCTTGGGATTCTGTGGCTTGTTAAATCATCTCCCAGAAGGAAAAGGGGGAGGGAAAATACAGTGTGAGGTTGCCAGCTGTAGCCAGCTCAGCGCTGCTTGGGATTTTTTGTGGTTGCCCAGGCAGCTTGCTTCCATTTCTCTGAAAGTGCTGGGTGGAGGGAAGGTGAAGTCCTGCACCTTTCTGAGGATTTGTGCTTCAACAGAACGTGTCCTGCTGATTTTCTTTGTGTCTAATTATTTAAATACTACATTTTCTTCCACGTGGTTGCATCTTCTCCATCCCTGTGGAGAGAGCACAACTTTGCTTCATTTGAAGAGCGAGGGATGCTTTACCTGAGCAGTGCTATCATGATTCTGTGCTATTGTTTGCTCCAGGCTGTTTGCTGGGACTCTCGTAAAGCTGCTTGGTTTATTGAATTTCTGCAGGAATGTTTTGCTTCTTTTTGCTCATATTCCCCCAAATCTTGTCAGATGCAAAAGAGGAGAATGCACTGGGAAATTGGTGTTTATTGAATCTCATTAAGGGGTTTGGAAGCTGTTTGTGAGTGTTGTCCAGTTTCTGTGCTCTCTTAGAGGTCGCTTTTCTCACCTGGAAGAAGCAAGGCAGCTTTTTCAGCTTCAGTTCTTCATGGACAGTTGTACTTCTGCGTGTTGAGTGGTCAGGGTTTGCTCCCTGACAAGTGCAGGTGCTCCAGAGTGAGGTTACTGTTATTGAGGTGCTGGTGGAGACTGCATCTCACATTTAGTTATGTGTTTTAGGACCTAAATACAAACTCACTTCTTAAAAGTACTCCAATGAGCATTTTCCCTTCTCATCCTCTGTTCTGAATTTTGTCTTCTGTTGAGCTAAGTTCAAAACAGGCTGCCCAGGGCACTGGGGGAGTCTCCATCCCTGGAGATGCTTAAAACCGTGTGGTTGTGGCACTTGGGTCGTGGTTTAGCAGGCACAGTGGGGATGGACTGGAAGAGCTTAGAGATCTTTTCCAACCTTAATGATTCCATGAAAGTCATAAGGCATAACAGCATTTGCCAGCTGAACACTTGAAGGACCTTGTGCTGATGCTGTTTTGATGTCACCTTCCCATTTTCCTGTCTCTTCCCCTACTGACCTGCTTCCCTCGGACCATGTGTGGAGAGCAGATGGTTTCTGATGTGTGTAGGGCTGGAAGCAAAGCTCCTGACTGCTCTTCCCTGGTGGTGCTGCTTGGCTTTCCCCATCTCTCTGAGTGACATCTTTTGCCCTTCTTTCACAAGGGCTTTGTTAGGCTCTGGCCCCGTGCGGAGTCTGTGTTGTGTGAGAGCTCCTCTCCATGGCATGTAATCAGCTGGAAACGCTCCCATAATGGGAGCAGATTGCAGAGTGAGCTCTGTAATGCATTTAAGAATAAAGGGCAGCGAATGCACTCAAACCAGACCTGTTTTCTTTCCTCTCCTGCAGCTATTTATTTTGCCTCCAGCTCTCAGGGATTCTTTGATGTAGCGTAACGTGCACGTGTGACCCATCCTTTCCGTCTTCCCTCACATAATGCAGGTGACAGAGCCCACTGTCACCCCCCACCATATATTAAGCTTTTTTAAAAAAATGCATTTGCACTGCCAGGAGCCATCTGTAAGCGTAGGGCTGCCCTCTGAGTGGGGAATTTTAGCTTGGATGGATGCTTTTCTATTAGTGATGCCAACCTAATCTGATTCCTTTATGGTGTGAGATGGCAAGCCCAGAGGTGAAATGTGTGGTTCATAGAATTGTGGAATTAAGGTTGGAAAAGAACTCTAAGCTCATCCAGTCCAACACCACCGTGTCTCCTAAACCACGTCCCAAATTGCCATGGCCATGTGGTTTTTTTGAACCCCTCCAGGGATGGAGACTCCACCACTGCCCTGGGCAGCCTCTGCCAGTAAAGAAATTGTAACCAATATCCAATCTAAGCCTCCACTGGTGCAACTTGAGGCTGTTTCCTCTCATCTTATTACCTGGGAGAAGAGCCCAGCACCCACCTAACCACAACCTCCTTTCAGGTAGTTCTTGCACCGGTCTGAAACAGCCTCCTCGTGGCAATGAGGAGTTAGTAGGCTGGTTTTGAGAGGAATAGATGAGCTTACCTTTTGCCTCTCACACTTCCTGAACTGATCTTTCACAGGGCTGCTGCCACTTGGAAAATCCATGCAGTTTTCCTGCTGCTACCTCAGTTCATAAAAAGAAGGAACAGTTTGACTCTTAGAGGACCGGTTGCTACCTGGTGTTGCTCCACTGGTTGAAATGCTTTTTCACAGCATGCTGTGATCCTGCCACTGGCTGAACTGTCTGTCGGTGTTGGGCAATTAGGCTGTTGGCAATCTTTGATCCAAACTCTTGCTTCACACTGCAAATGAGCTGACAAAGTGGAAGGGCTGGAGGGGTGGGAGCTTTAGTGCTCATACTGTGCCTATGCAGAGGGCCAGGCATGGTCTGTGGCTGCCACAAAGTTGGAATGAAACCGAGCATTTCCCCCCTGAATCCCATGTCCGTAGCTCTGCCTTCACTGCTGGGTATCTTGGGAGCAAGTGTCTGACTACAGAGCCTGAGCTCAGCAGCTCTCAGGCTGGGTTGTGGTGTTGTGCAATGTCAGCTGGGTCATTTTCACATGTCCTGCCGTTACTGAAGTCCTCACTTTTCCCCATCCATTCTGGCATCATGTACTTGAGCTCATGATCCTGTGACTTTGAGGAAAATTTGCCTTTTGGCTCTAATTTATCTGGTGGGATACAGGGAAGAAGTTGGGCTTCATCCTTTTACTGTTTAGATTTAACTTCTGTGCTACGAATGCAAAGTTGGCCTTGCTGGATATTTTCAAGTGCTAAGGAAGGAGCCCTGACGCTTCCAGGATGGGTTTGGGTGAAGCTGCTTGGGTCCTGATGCTGGAGAGAAAAGAGAAGGTGTCTGGGGACCTGAAATGGCCAGAAGTTTGTTGGGTTCCTCAGACTTCAGTGTCCCCAGTAGGTGCTTCTTCAGCAGTGCTTCCCGTCGGCTCTGTTTTCTCACAGGTATTAACACATCCCTTCCATGCATTTTTCATTTAGCACAATAGGATTGAGGCTTTTAATCTGTCTGTGTGTTTGGTCTCACAGTTCAGCATGCTTAGTCATATGGAAAGTGCTTTACAGGGAAGAGGAGGGTTAAACATGAGCCTTGAATGTTATGTTAGCCATAACCACGAGCTGTTCTTTCACTGTTTGTGGTTCAGTGTCTTGTCTACTTCTCCATTTCTTAAACGTGATAGGAAGTGCATTGGAAGTCCTGTAATTCCCACAAGTGAAAGCCTGTGCCTTCCTCCTTTGAAAAGCTTGTGTTTGTAACTCACTGGAAGAGATCCATGTGACCCAGAGCTGGAAATATGTGGGATTTCAGTGTGATGGTGGATATTGAAGAGTTTGCTGGAGTCACTTGTTTCATTTAGAGTAAGAAAAGCCCAGGAGAATTCAAGGAAAAATGCTTTTAAGCTTCTCCTCCGGGGGTTGGATATCATAACCAAACTGATGTGTAGGATGCGTGTGGTGGTTTGGGGGAGATGCAGATATCAATTAAGCAGGAGCAGAACTGCCCTCTTGCTGGTGTGATGGTTGGAGAGGTCTCTGGAGAGCAACAGGAAGGGAACCAAGTGGGTCAGTGGCCCACAACAGCCTTGGTGGAGATGGGTGCTGCTGTGTTTGGGGTTGAATATCCACTCTGGCTCTGAGGACTCGGTCAGCAATCACCCTGCTGCTGTCATTGGGGCATCTGGAGGTGGTTGGCTTCCTCTGCTCTGTTTGTCAAAGCCATATTCCCACCATTGCTCCTTCCAAACACATGGATTCTCCTCTCCTGGGGGAACTTCAGCTCTGCATCTCGCTGTTGAAAGCTGGGCAATGTGACAGCTACGTACTAGAGGAAGTTATGTTTTTCTCATGTGCCAAACCTGCTGCTTTTTGGCCAAGATTTTGAAAGGAAAGAAAACCAGATGCATATAGGAGATTGAAAAGTCACTCTAGGAAAAACTCAGCCCCAGTTTTCCTTTGTTATTATAACATTGCAGAGCTGCATTGTGGTTTCTCCTTCCAGGCACTCTCTTTCCTGCCAGAGAACCGGTTGGGATGGGAGATTCGCTCCCCTCTCTGATTTATGTAAATATTCATGAATTTTCCTGTTGGATGCAATGGTGAAATTTTAGTCTTGTGCTCTCACTTCGCTGTCGTTCTTCAAAACTTGAGTGCCACGAGGTTTTCAGTGGTTGTTTCCATTAAAAGTCAAGGCTGTGTAGTTAAGATTTGCTGGTGCTGTCGAGTTCTTTGCCAAGATCCTGATCCAAATTTGATCTGAAATCTGGTGGAACAAAGTCCAGTGGGAAGCGTGAGTTGATACTGCAGGTATGAGGTCAGATAAAGCGTTCCCTGCCATGTAGAGCTGTTGTTTGCATGCAGACAGACAGATATGTGGGAATTCAAGGGAGTTGTGTGGATACAGCTGTTGAAAATGCTTGTTACTGCCAAAAAACTTAACTTGATGCACAAATGCTGATGCAAAATAAACAATTTCTCCCTGTGAAAACGTCCATAAATCTGGCAGTTTCTGGAAGGCAGGGAGTGCAAGGATAGGATGAGGGGAAGAGATTTTGAACTGAAAGAGGGGAGATTGAGATGAGATCTTAGGGAGAAATGTTTTGCTGTGAGGGTGGGGAGGCCCTGGCCCAGGTTGCCCAGAGCAGTGGTGGCTGCCCCATCCCTGGAGGTGTTCAGGGCCAGGTTGGATGGGGGGTTGAGCCCCCTGATCCAGTGGGAGGTGTCCCTCCTATGGCAGGGGGTTGAAACTGGGTGGGCAAAACCCAAACCATTCTATGATTCTATGAAGTTGCTCTCAGGTGAGGACACTACCTGCTCAAGATCTTTTTATGCAGCAGCGTGATGCTTTCAGTTTAGTTTCCAGCATTTATTAGGTGTTTGCGCAGAGAAATTCATGCACTGGGCAACCATATTCTTCTTGGTGTATTTGAAAAGAATTCTCTGGAAGGAGCTGCCTGCAATTAGAGTGGGAAAGGCACCTCCAGCAGGCACTGAATTCTTCCTTACGTCAGTCTGTACTGCATGTCCTCACCTGTTGGCTCTAATTGGAAATTGTTATTCCCTGATAGATAACGGTGTGACTCAGCTCTGGTGCAATCCTGCATTTGGGTAAGGAGAGGAGGTCTGTTCTGAGACAGAACTGTTCGGAGACCCAGTGAGATCTCACGTTGCTGCCTTGTGAATCCCTTAGCTCAGTTCTGTGACCTCTGCCTTTGCTTGGGCTGACACAAGGGTAATCCCAGAGCTGCGGGATGGAGATTTCCATGGAGTGCAAGGAGTGAGTCATCCCCACCTTAACGAGGTCTTTTCCCTGGAGATGCTGCCTTCTGCTCGAGCCTGGAGCGAGGGTGCTTTGTCGGTGTAGGAATGATTCTTACCAGGCTCAGCAATCCCGGAGGCTGCACGTTTAATGCATGTGCCCTGTAACTTTAACCTTAACCTACGCTCTTGTGTCTCAAGTATCCAGATTTCCTGGAATGGTGGGGTTTAAATCCCAGTAGGATCAATTTGTCTGCTCTGGCGGTTTTGTTCTTTTCATGATTGAACTCTGGATGCTTTGCACAGACATTTATGATCCTGATGGTCTTTCCTTATAGGTGTTGCTTTCCTGCTCCTGGGGGTTAATTGCCAGGAGCATTTCTGCTTTGCAGCCCAGAACTAATGGCATTTTAGGGGGATTTTTTTAAGTGCTGTAGGCCCTTCCTGGAAAGGAGAGGTGTTAAAAGCAGTGTGTAAATCCATGCTGATGCTGTAGAAGCTGGGCAGGGCTGGACTCTTGACTGTGGTGATTCTCATGCTTGGGCTCAGTGGTCTCCCATTTCCTCTAATTTTAGCTTTTTAAGCACTGAGGAACCGCTGGGTTCCAGCAGGAGGAAGTGTGGGCAGAGATACCTCAGAGCTGGTTTAAGGTGGTGCACTCAGCACTGCCCTTGTGAGCTGTCTGTATGCGGTCAGGATTGGAGGGCTGACAGCCCTGGAAATCCACATCCACTCTTTAATTTACCCAGAATCACTCAAGCTCTGTAATCCTTTTCCGAGTCGTTTTGCCATCCAGATTTTCAGCATGAGGGATTTTTCCACCCTTCTGAAAGCTTTGGGAATCACTCTGCTCTACCTGTGCTTGCAGTGAAAATCTGGTTGAAAGCTTTAGCTCTCCTAAGGTCTCATAGGCTGTGTGATCCATGGATAGCATCCTGGCTGGCAGTCCTTCCTGCCTGTGGTTTTCCCAGACACTTGAGAAGCACATTTAGTATTAGTTAATATCATTCAGCTTCTTGCCTTTCATTTAAGCACATGAAGTTGTATTTTAGCCTCGTCAGCCAAGAAGAAAATTTTATTCTGAAGTACTGGGTTTGTTTTTTTCCAATAATTGCTTGTGGTGGATGAGGGGGAATGGTTTAAGCTGAAAGAGGGGAGATTTAGCTGAGATAAAATGGTTTGGGTTGCAGGGGATCTCAAAGCTCATCCAGTCCCACCCCCCTGCCATGGGCACAGACATCTCCCACTGGATCAGGGGGCTCAAGACTCCATCCAACCTGGCCTTGAACACCTCCAGGGATGGGGCAGCCACCACTTCTCCGAGCAACCTGGGCCAGGGCCTCCCCATCCTCACAGCAAAACATTTCTTCCTAAGATCTCACCTCAATCTCTCCTCTTTCAGCTCAAAACCATTTCCCTCATTCTATCCCTGCACTCCCTGATCAAGAGCCCCTCCCCAGCATTCCTGTAGGATCCCGGGAAGTACAGGAAGAGGCCAGCCAAGGAGTGGCTCCCAGGGTGGGAGCAATCATCCCAACTGACTATGTTTTTTTTTTATAGCAAAGAAAATCTGGCTGAAGAAGTTGAGGAGGGCAGAAGTCAAAGATCACCACTTTGGCTTCCTTTGCAGCCTCTCCATTAGCTGGAATTTAACTGGGCTGCTCTCTGCCGTCTTCCCTGAAGCCTGCCAAGAGGGGCTGAGAAAATATTGCTTGGGATCCAGCCATGTTCCCCCCCTGCCCCAGGAATACTCTGCTTTAATCTTCTTCAGCCTTGCCTCAGCCCTTTATTCTTGGACAGGCTGTTGTATTATCTCTTGCTTGAGGCACGCGAGGAAAGGGGTCTCAGCTCCCTGGTGAGCCCTGCCACGCTGTCCCCCTTCCCATGGGTGGGATGGGCACAGCGCTGCCCCTTTTGCTCTTCGGAAGGTTTTCAGTGCACTTCCTAAAGCTCAGGCCTCACTCAAATCATTCAAGTAGTTTGTGTTACCAGTCTGTAAGCAGGAAATACCAAAAGAGGGTTGCATTTGCCTTGCAGGACTCCAGCACTTGTACAGATCTGAGCAGCTGAGATGTGTGTGTGGACTGGCTGGTGATGTCCTCTGGCCAATGCACGAGGAGTCAGTCGGCCCCCGACCTGCCCTCGTGGCACGTTGTCCCTAGGGCATTGAACTAAGTCTCCAAACATCTGGGACCAGTTCTTCTTTAAACTTCCACTGTGACCCCGGGGCCAACCACTGGTGCGCACTGGTTTCTGGTATCTGAAGCAGTGACAGCACTGGTGTTGTGCCTTTTGTCTTCGAGTGTGTAAGTACGTGGGGGTAGTGATGGCCTCTGCTCTGAGATCTGCACAACTGAGAGTCCCTGAAAATCTCTGGGAGCTTCTGCAACCCAGAAAAGTGAGATTATAAATCCTACAATGATTTGTGTTGGAAGGGTCCTCAGAGCCCATCCAATTCCACCCCCTGCCATGGGCAGGGACACCTCCCACTGGATCAGGGACTCCAAGCCCCATCCAACCTGGCCTTGAACACCTCCAGGGATGGGGCAGCCACCACTGCTCTGGGCAACCTGGGCCAGGGCCTCCCCACCCTCACAGCAAAACATTTCTCCCTAAGATCTCATCTCAATCTCCCCTCTTTTGGCTGAAAACTGTTCCCCCTCATCCTATCCCTGAACTCCCTGATCAAGAGCCCCTCCCCAGCTTTCCTGGAGCCCCTTTCAACACTGGGAGGCTGCTCTAAGGTCTCCTCAGAGCTTTCTCTTCTCCAGGCTGAACAACCCCAACTCTCAGCCTATTCTCATACAGGACATGCTCCAGCCCTCGGATCATCTCCATGGCCTCCTCTGGACTTGCTCATCCTTTGGCTTGAAAACATGGATTTGTGTTTTGGGTGGCTTGTCCTTTGCTGGAGCCCACTGCCCCACACAGTTCTGTGAGTAAAGTTAGTGCAGTCAGGAAGAAATGGAGAGCAAGAAGACAAATGTGGTCTTGTTTAGAGGAACTGTTGGGTTTTACCATGACCTAAAGCAATGTGCTTGATTCAGCACTTTTTGTAAACAGGAAGCTTTATTTGCAAGGCTACAACTTGCTGAATCATAGAGCAAGAGAAAACAGCACAAGAATTAGTGTGAACAGAGTAAGTTTTGCAATTTTTAGAGCTTTTCTAATGTCAATTTTTAGAGCTTTTCTAATGTCCTTAATGTTCAGTCTCAGTTGCCTTCAACAGATCCATCAAAAATGTCAGGATGCTACCCTGATGCAGTAAAAGGGAGGTGAAGTCAAGGGAAGGTTGCTTTCATAATGGAGGCTGCTCATATAAAAGCAGATCCCCTCTTAAATGTGAGGGGGTTTTGGGGATTGGGGGAGGAAAAAACACCAAATAGTGGTGGGGGTCAAATTGGCTCCAAACCTTCTGGGATCTTTATTGGGAATTTGTATTTACATCATTCTCCTTCCTGTGCAGGGATCTGGTTAATCAGAAGCAGCCCCACATCGCACTGTACGTCAATAGTGCTTGGCTTTGTGCTCTGCCTCTCTCTGGGCTGGATTTCCATTTCACAGATGGGGAAGACTGGGGGTTGGAAGTTGCTTTTCCCAAGGCTGTGTAACACAGTGGCAAGCAAAGCCCTTGGGGCTTCCAGAGTTGTCATTTACACCCCAGCTCACAAGGCTCGAAGGGTATTGCAGGGTTTGGTGTTGGGATTTCCTGTGTGCTGTTCTGTCTTGTCTGGTTTTGCCAAAGGGAAGGTTTATGCTGCCCTGCTTGGAATTACTTCCTCTCTGCTGTGAAAAATCAGGGCAGCATGTCTGTGAGTAGGCATGAAGGTGGTCCAGGCTTTACCTCTGCGTGATGTCACAGCACTGTAAATCAGTGCTCATCTCTCGTTTCATTTCTCACCTGTGAGCCATCGTGGCAATGGGTTCTGGGTGGAGATGAAGCCCCTGAGCCTTGATGTGAGCATCTCTGCCTCAGCACTGCAGGAGAGTGGTGACTTGGAGGGGAGGCCCCTCTGAAAGGGATCAATCCTGCCCGACTGCTGGGTGCTCCGGATCTCCCTACAGTGATTTTTGTGTCTCCATCAAACCTGCTTACTTAATTCTTAATGCATGACTTGTGTTGGTCTCTGAGGTGAAATGTGCTCGAGCTGTGCTGAACCAAGAGGAATCAGACACTGTTCCAAATTCACTTCTCCATTAAGAGTTTCCAAAGTGGGGCTGACTGAATGGGATTGCATGGGAGCTCTCCCACCTATCCATGAGACAGCTCCATGGCGTCTCAGATTATTGCTGAGTCATTCATGTTGACTTAAACCTCTTTAAATTTCCCTTTTTGGCCTGAAAAGACCTGACAAACTCCTCACTTCCAAAGGTCTGGTTTTAATGCTGGAGTATGACATCTTCTGGAGATGGTTTAAGCTGTCATCCTGCAAATGAGTACCCACATCTTCTCCTGAGTGGTCGAGGGGGTTCCTAAGGCTCCGAGGAGACCTTAGAGCAGCCTCCCAGGATTGAAAAGGGGCTCCAGGAAAGCTGGGGAGGGGCTCTTGATCAGGGAGTGCAGGAATAGGATGAAAGGAAATGGTTTTCAGCTGAAAGAGGGGAGATTGAGGTCTTAGGAGGAAAAGTTTTGCTGTGAGGGTGGGGAGGCCCTGGCCCAGGATGCCCAGAGAAGCTGTGGTTGCCCCATCCCTGGAGGTGTTCAAGGCCAGGTTGAATGGGGCTTTGAGCCCCCTGATCCAGTGGGAGGTGTCCCTGCCCATGGCAGGGGGTGGAACTGGAAGGTACTTTCCAACTGAAACCCTTCCATGATTTTAATGTTTTAGACTAGAGCCTGAGCTTTGTTTCCAGTCATTCTGCCACAGTTCCTATAGGTTTTTTCTGAGATGTCATTCCAGGTGCTGCAGACACTGCTGTGTCTTTCAGAAGTTACTTTCCTGTGCTTGTGTTTTTCCAGCTCTGAGGTTCTACAGCCCATAGAGGAGTTACTTCCCTGTGTTGAGATCTAACATGAGAGGTTCAGGCACTTATCTTCATCTGTCACTTTAATGCTATTCACTGCATAAATAAAAATGGGGTAGAAGGTTTGGTTTCTGTTCTCTCTGTGACCTTCCCAGAGGAGAGGAAGAGGAGGGAAGGGGCAGATAGACTTCACTGCAGTCCTCCCATCTAAATATAAATATCCTCTTCTTGGATCCTTTCTGTCCGAACTGGGTGATTTGACCTTTCTTTGATAAAAGCTTTCTTTATTTGCAAGAAGAAAAGGGCAAAGGGGACAAAAGGACACAGCAGATCTCTTTTTTTTTATTATTATTATTTAATATCTTCCAATCCTGGCTGATTTTGGCAGCACCCAGTGCTTGCTGTCGAGCCAACTCTGTCCTGGCCTGTGGCTGTTCTGCTCCTCTGAGACTTCTGAGTGAATTTTTCACTTCCATAAACCCAGCTTTTCTAAGGAGGTTTGTGGAAGTGTTTCCTCACAGGGAGACAGCGCTAAGATGGGGATGGTTATGGGGGTGGATTGCTGAGTAAGTGACTTGTTTATTCCCACTACACCACTCACCTTGGTTTCCCTTACTTCATAACTTCAGCTGAAAGAAGTGTTTGTACTAAATACTGCTGGTTTTTCCTGTGTACACCCTGAAGGTTTTCAAGCTCAGCATCAAAACTCAGCGCTGTTTAAAGTGTCTAACCACAGAGCTCTCTCTGCCTTTGGTCAGGACAGCAGGTGATGCACAGACAGGTTGTTCATAAAGGCTCCAGACTACACTCAAGTCTTCTTGGCACTTGTTTTTAACCATAAATTGCCACTTTAAATCCAGCAATAAATTATTTGGGCAACCACACTGCGTGAGCCCGCTGCCAAAAATAAATCAGAGCCTGAGAATTACTCGGGTCCCCTTCATCCTCCAGGATTGTTGGAACTGGATGGGGTAGGGCACCTCCTGGAGTCAATCCAATCAGGTTTTGGGGTCTCCCACATCTTCTGGAGATCATTTAAGCTGTCATCCTGCAAATGATGTGAGGAGCACTTGGAATGTGCTGCGTGCGTGTGTTGGTTTGCTGATGATGTACAGGAATGCCTCTGGAGAAGTTGTCTGATCCTTTGCAAATTGGATTTTATGGCTTATTTCCCTGTCCTTGTGGATAAAATTTCCCCTCAGCTGCCTTTCCTCTGGTGGAGCTTGTGTCTGTCTCGGGGCTCAGAGCCTTTTATAACGCTCTGCTGGATCAGGAGTCACTTGAGGGGACAGACTTTCCATTTCAGAGCATGCGCCCGAGTCCCACCTGGAACGTGCCTGAGAGTAACTGTGCTGCTTAGTTTGCTGCTGAATTTCCTCTGCACGAGGTTCCTGTTGGTTTGATGCCTTTCCTGCTGCTTTTATACACTGTGGTACAGAGTTTTTCTGGCTAGCAGCCCTCTAGGAATGGCTGTTAGTGTAGAAAACATGGTTAGTCCTTCGCCTGCCTCGGTATTGTAGAAGGAACTGCAGGGATTATGTGCTGGGAGGGAATGAAGTGGTCTGGAAAGGCCTCCTTCCTAAAGAGCAACAGCTGACTTTATTTCAAACCAATTAAACTGGGAATTAGAGGGTGCTGTTAAGTTCTACCCCTGATTAAAGAAAACAGTGCAGGAGAATGTACTGTATTGGCAAACGCGCGATTGTCCTGGCTCGTATTAAATCCTGTATAATTCTTAAAGTATTGAGTATAAAACAAGCCAGCAAACAAGGAATGATGGGTTGTTACAGAGAGCACTGTCTTCAGGAAGAGTGAAGGGTTTCAATATTGATTGGTGTTCCCATGTCCTTTCCAAACTCCTTCAACAGTGAGCTCGAGAGCAGCACCAGCTCCATAGACATGGATTTCTCTGCTGGTTTAAATAGGACACCTTGCAGGGTTAGAGGGAAGATTAATCTTCTGCAGGGTTAATCCTTAAATCCTTGGGGTTCAACTTGTGAACAAGGAGGGAAGTTAACAGCATTCTCAGAAGTGCTCAGGGGCCACCTACTCGTTCATAGGGACTGCCAGCAGCTGCCAGATGGAAATGATTTTTGGAAAGTAAGAAGTCAGAGTGGAATCCCACTGGTGACCAAGAGCAGGGTCTGTATCCCACAGCCTTTGACTGACACCTTAAGTGACTCTTGCTGTGGAGGGAAGAGGGTTTCCCAGACCCATCACAACCCTGTGGATGGGGTTTCCCAGACCCATCACAACCCTGTGGATGGGGTTTCCCAGACCCATCACAACCCCGTGAATGAGCGGCAGTTGATGGTTTGCTGTCTCTTGTGGTTAGCTTTAATAGACCCATGTTCCTCCAAAGATGCTTTTTGGCAAGCACATGTTTCTGAAAGATGTCTGGTAGCAGGAGAATGTGGAAGCCCTGATTTAAAGCCATGCTGGTTGGATAAAGCATGGAGTAGTGAATCCCTGTGCCAGCTGTGTGTTGTGACGCTTAACCCTTCTGCTCGCCGCGGTGCTGTGTGGTCTGTTCTCTGTATTCCTGCTCTTAACCACAGCTTCCAGATAACCAACCTGGTGTGAGAGCTCTGCTGAAACTTGTCCCTGCCAGCTGTCCATCTGTTTGGTGTATGCTAAGTGTTCCCTGTCCGTTTTCTGTCTTGCAGCATCTGGAGAGGGCCAAATGTGAACTGCGTGGACAGTACTGGATACACTCCACTGCACCATGCTGCTTTGAATGGTCATAAGTGAGTCATCTTCTCATGCCTTTGATCGCAGGGGATGCTTTGTGCTTTACAAGCCCCGGGTTCTGTGTAGTCCAACCCCTTTTCCACTGAAGATGTGGCGATGGTGCAGCACTACACCATCTTCAGGACAAGAGGTGAAGGACATCGGTGCAGGGAAGCTGTAGAGGCATTGCCTGCTGCACGGTGTGATCATACACCTCTAAAAATTGACAAAACATTAAGTTTTCCAACCACCCTGTTTTTTAATAAGCAATTTGGATAAGATCTAACAACATCATAAAGGTGGCTCCTCCAGTAACAGTCCTCTGCAGTCTGTCTGGTGTCCCTTGTGTTGCTGTGCCTGCACCACTTAAATTTTGCTTCTGTGCATTAGGACGTTTTTAAGTAACTCCAGTCTTCAGTGTGGTAAATGCTCATTGCTGCTTGAGATACTGAGAAATTGAATAGAGTTAAAGTGAATTACACCAGCACAATGATGATGAATAAAGGATTTTAACAAAAACATGATACTGTGATACTTTTCACCACAGTGGCTCGTGGGCAGCTTCAGTCCCTATTCAGCTCCATTGCTGTGAAGGTGACAGACCTTTCCTGAGCTCGGCTCAGCAGGCTCCAATTGTTTATTCCCTTGGGCAGCATTTAATAGGAATGCTTTCAAATCACATTTCAAGAGGATCTCTGAAATTCTCCTCTTCAGGTTAAATTTTTGTAAAGCTCTGCAAAACCTAAGCTGTGAATGAGGACCTGAATATCTCACAGGCTGACGTTTCCTTCTCTTGCAGGGATGTTGTGGAAGTTCTGCTGAGGAACGATGCCCTAACCAATGTAGCAGACTGTAAGGGCTGTTACCCCCTTCACCTGGCAGCTTGGAAAGGAGATGCAGACATAGTAAAGCTCCTCATCCACCAGGGACCTTCACACACCAAAGTGAATGAGCAGGTCTGCCTGTTTTTCTCTACTTAAGTTGTTGAATCGCTTCTCTCTGATGGGGAGGCACTACTTCAGCTGACTCCTCACCCTTCCCAGGCCTGTAGCAGTTGTTATAAAGTCCTACTTGCTAATGGGATAAGAAAGGCACTGCCTAAAGCAACACCTTTAGTACTGAGTTAGTAGTTGAATGAGTAATATATATATTTATACATAAATGAGAACCACTCAGCACCTAGGATGTGGTCTCCTGCTTTTGTCCTGGGCTTCTAAAACTAACCTGTAGTGTTTTCTTTCAGTTGCTGGACAGCTGAGAAGGTTTCTAGTTCTGTCAGAGGACACATTGGCTCCCTTCCTTGGGAACTAATCAAAGCAGCTTTGTTTAGTCTTTGGCCATGCTCTCTTAGCTCCTCTCCTGGCTCGTCTCTAGCACTTGCTCCAGTTAACTAATTTATAAGCTCCAAGACAATTTTAACCTTACTTGCCCCCAGGTAAAGCCCTAGCTTAATCTAAAAGAATTATTTGCTCAATCAGGCAAGAAAAAGTAATCTAACTTGTTTCTTCCCTTTGTCAAGCTGACAGTTTTTGGGCTGGGATGCTGAGGGATTGATTTGTATGAGACAGCTATTCCTTACAGTGGCTGCTGTGGCCACCTGGGAGCACTGGCTCTCATCTAGCTTCCCAGTAGAAGCCAGCAGGTTGTCTTACAATTCCAGGGAACTTCTGATGTTCTGCTGCTGGAAAACCCAAGTATTTCTTTTGTTTAAGAGTTTTGGAGAAGGGAACTGGTTTAGTGGGTGAGGCCAGAGTTACTGAGCTCCGTGGCTGGGTGAGCTTGGGCAGACATACAGCAGCAGCTCCAGATGGGGAAAGCTACCAGAGCCCTTGGTTGTCCTGTCCCTGAGACAGGAATAATGTCCCTGTGAATCCACTCCTAAACTACTCAGGTTTTCCTCTGAGGGGAGAGGAGGAAACCAAAATAAGTTTGTTTGCCTTAGTACCAGAAGGCTAAAAATGTTTATTAATTCAGACTTTAATCCACAAGAAGGTCAGATGTTCATAGCTCAAGTTTAGCAAGAGGAGCAGCTGGGAACTGTGAGTTCCTGCTGTTCAGTTTTGATCCACAGGGATCACCTTTTCAGAAGGTGAGGACCAAAATCCTTTCAGTGTCAGGTTTAGGAGTCCTAATCCTGCCCCCAGCCTTACTATGTGGGGATTGAGGTGCCACGCTGAAGCTTTCTGTTCCTCATAACAATACACCAGGCTGCTCCAAGACTAAATGGATGCTTCAAAAGCATCACAAAGTGGAAAACACAGTTGTCAATGCTATTTCCTGCCACTTGGTAGGCTAGGGCAGTGGTTAATGTCTTCAGGCACAGCTGCAGGCACCCAGTCTGTTTAAATAGGTTTGAGAAGCATCCTTAGCTGTTTCCAATCGATCTGACCGAGGGCCCTGTGTGCAAACTGTGCTGCTCAGAGTAAGACAGGACCAGGGGAAACCTTTACAAAAGATTAAAAGCTCAGTGTAATCCTTCCAGGTAACGTTTCATTAATGTCTGCTTAGTGGGAGCCTTTTTAAATGAGGAAGGGCAGCGAATAACCTGCACTGCTTGTCTTTGGAGTCTTGTAAATGAAATGCCCAGTGGTTCAGGTTACAGGAATTGCAGCTGGAATGGCTTTTGCTGTTAATAGCTTTGACTGGAACAAGATGCTGTGTGCTGTCATTCCCACCCCTTGGGAGTCACCCATTGCTTTGTTGCTGTATCTCACCCATTTCATTATCACATTTTTGTTTTCTTTTTTTTTTCCTCTTCCTTTTTGTAGAATGCTCTTGAGATCAAAGAACTCAAAAAGTACGGCCCCTTTGACCCATATATCAATGCCAAGGTGTGTACTTTGCTGTCAGCATTCCACTGCATCATCACTCCAAGCTGCACTCGTGTGCTTCCAGGTGCAATGTCATCCAGTTGCAGCAATACCTGTGCAGTTTGCAGCTGCTTGGGGAGAAGTAAAACGCGACCGTTTATTTGCTGTGGGTTTCTTTCTTCAAAGCAGTTCTAGAAACATAATTTAAGGGAAGCTTTTCCTTACTTTCCTGGGGGCTCCTTCAGTCCTTAGCCTTGTAGGATTCCTGCTGGTGGTCAGTTTGCTTGGTTTGGCTGGATGACTTCCAAAAGGTAATTTTATTTCCATTTAAATGCTTTTAGGTTTTGGTTTTGTGTGCTAATGTTGCTGATAAATGGCAAAGACAAGGAATTTTCTTTTCCTGCTTAAACATGGATGCATTCCCTCTGTGGGCTCTTTGGAGTGAATTTCCATCCCTTTTCTCCTACAAAACACATGCTGCTGTATTTGTTGTTTGAAGGGGCAGTTAATTCTTGTGGTGGTGGTGGGGAGAAGGGAAGGCAGTAGTGTCCATGCCTCCCTTCCCAAGTCCTTCGTGTCCTGCTTATGGCATCAGTCTCTCTCTTTCGATGTGAAGTCTGTGTTGTCTGACCCTTCGGCCCTGGTCTCTGTTCCTGTTTTCTTCCCTGTTTTGCTCCTCTCTTGCTTTGAGTTGTTCTTGAGCTACAAAAATCAGCCCTTGGGACACACCAAGGCTGAGAAGTTAAGGAAGCTGATGAAGCTCCTGGTGGTGTTTTCTCACACACCATTTTTCATTGTTATTTATAGCGAAGCCACAGGCGGGCAGTGGCTTCCAAGTCCACTGAGTTATCACAGGATGCTGCTGTAAACAACCCCTCCACAGTTCCTTCCAGGTGATTATTTCAGATCCACCCATCCACGGCAGATTTAAAGGAGACAGAAATCCCTTGCTTGGTCTGCAGTGCCTTAGAAACCCACATTCAGAATTCCTGAGCTCACTAAGCACTCGGAGCTCTGTTTGCTTTTGCAGACTCCTGTTTCAGGAAATACTCCAGCACATACCTCCAAGCCTAAATGTGTTTTCATGAAGCTCATCCGTATCGGTGATTTTTACAAAAATCCAGATGGGAATTTTTACAGCAGCAAATGTCTCTGTGGAAACACATCCATCGCTGTTCAGCTGCCTGAAAGGAGCTTTCAAAAGCACTGTCAGTAACAGTAAAATCTTACCCACTCCAGCATTAAAGTGTTGAATGAAGAAGGAATATAAAGATAAATGTGGATTTTTAACAAAGTATTCTGTTTGGATTTTATATTTTCAACAAGTGCATGATTCTACGATTATTTTAAACTCTCAGTTCAGTTTCAGGATGCCTGTAGTGCTCTCGAGAACCAGACTAGTGGTTTTGAAATCTTTGTGTTGGTTTTAAAAGGAGAGATGTGCTTTAGACACAACCTGTGAGGTTCAGCACAAGTTCTGACCAGCTTCACATCAGTTGCTGACCAGGTTTGATGAAGAGCACGTGGAACCCTGTACCTGTCTTGTAAAGGTTGATGTTTTCTCAGTAGCCTGGCTGCAGGTGGCAGAACCAGAAGTCCAGGTGCAGAGTGTGGGAGTCCTTTTTGAGTTGGTGCTTCCAACCTCTTGGATCCCATATGGGATGAGATCTTCTATCGAAACAATTGCACTGAGATACTCATTTTTCCAAGTATTTTAGGATTTTTAGGAGAGGGGGAAGACTGTTTATGTATGGCTGGACTACAATGTAATATGAGGAGGAGGCCAGAAGCTTTTTGCTCACCTGAAAGCTAGAGAAGTAGTGTTAATAACTTCTTTTTAACGTGGAGTGCAGGGATAGGATGAGGGGGAAGGGTTTTGAGCTGAAAGAGAGGAGATTGAGATGAGATCTTAGGGAGAAATGTTTTGCTGTGAGGGTGGGGAGGCCCTGGCCCAGGTTGCCCAGAGCAGTGGTGGCTGCCCCATCCCTGGAGGTGTTCAAGGCCAGGTTGGATGGGGCTTGGAGCCCCCTGATCCAGTGGGAGGTGTCCCTGCCCATGGCAGGGGGTGGAACTGGATGGGCTTTGAGGTCTCTTCCACCCCAAAGCAGTCCATGATCCTATGAAGGGGCTGTGGATTCTCTATTGAAGCATCTGGTGAAGAGCATGAGGGTTGTGTTATCTGGTTACCAGGGCTTGAAAAGTCTGATGGAGCCCAGATGAAAGCATTTCTGCTTGTGTTCCTATTTTGTGGTCTGTAGGCAGGCATCTTCTCCCACCTTCTCCCTCCCAGCTGTGGATTCAGGGGGGATATTCGGATTCCTGTAGGAATGCAGCCCCCTGGGCCGTATTGAGCGCTCTTATTTTTCTAAGAAGTTTTGAAATTTGAACCCATGTGCCTTCTGGCTGCTGGAAAGGAATTTTCTTATTCCATTTTGGATAAATATATATGTCTGGAGTGCTCATGATCAGTGTTCAGGCTCTGCTCTGGTTTGCACTGAGAGAGGTGATGCGGGAAAGGGAGGCAAACTCCCTTGTCTGGAACAGCTCCAGGACTTTTGGCTGCTCAGAACTCTTCCAAATTGTAGACAATATAGACTTAAGCAACAGTGGGAGTTTCCATTATGCAGTCTATGATGAGGAAAGACTTGCTGTAATGATCCAGGGGAGTTTTCCACCTGGTGCAGGAGGGAAGTCTGGGGATTTCACCTCAAGCATCAGAGCCCTGACCTGTTTGAGGAAAATTAGACAAATTACAGTGATGGTGGGGGAAGTCTCCAACAATTATGTTATTAAAGGATGTTGTGTTGCCCCCTCTGAGCTGTCAGACAGGTGTTTGGAGTTGCTGTGTGCTTTAAAGCACCTGTGAAGGATCTGATCTTTGTGGCAGGGAGGGGTGAGCTTGGGTAGCCAAGGTTAGTGTGGTGTGAGCAGTGCTTGCCCCGTGGCTCTTTGACCCTCTGCTCCAGAGGGGCTGGGGTTGTCTACTCTTTCTGCAAACACTGGCCACGAGCTTGCCCTGTGTGTGGGGAGGCCGAGTGCATCTCTCTGGCATTGTGGGCTCACCAATACCTGGGCTCCCTTCCCTCTCAAAGGGGAATAATGTGATTTACCAACCTTTTAAATGGCCTCAAGACCAGCAGCTTAAACCAATCAATAGGTGTGATCTCTGTGGTTCTCTGTTCATTCCCCTTCTCACTCCCTATGTGTATTTTATGTGCAGATTTCTTTATTCCACAGTGACTTTGTCCACTTGGTTGTGCCTCCCATCACTGCTGCTCCATGTATCACTCCAGCTGTTTGACTTCTGTGCTAACAGCAATGCTGTGCTTTCCTCACCTTCCTAAAACCTCTCCCTTCTGCCTGTGGCTGTCGCTTCCTCCTCAGCCTTTGCTTTTATGCCAGTTGCAGCTCCAGAGAGCCCCTCCAGAGCTCCTCGCTGCCCTTGTGCTTTTCACATGGCTGAAAAATGATGCAAATACCAGATGAAAACAAACAGGAGGTTGCATGTGTGACTCCTGTAATCCTTGGAGTGACTGAACACGTTGATAGGATTAAAGTACGTGCACAGCAGAGCGAGTTCTGCAGCGTGGCTGTGAGACAGTGCAAAATATTGACTGCTCCTACGAGCTGGCATCCCCCAAAGCAGCAAAAGTGAAGGTATTTTGATCAAATTCAGTCTCTAAAGTAGTGCTTCTAACTCATTGAATCATGGATTGCTGGGGCAGTCATAGAATCATGGAATAGTTTGGGTTCAAAGGACCTTAAAGGACCACCCCCCTGCCACGGGCAGGGACACCTCCCACTGCATCAGGGGGCTCCAAGCCCCATCCAACCTGGCCTTGAACACCTCCAGCGATGGGGCAGCCACCACTGCTCTGGGCAACCTGGGCCAGGGCCTCCCCACCCTCACAGCAAAACATTTTTCCCTAAGATCTCATCTCAATCTCCCCTCTTTCAGCTGAAAACTGTTCCCCCTCATCCTCTCCCTGCACTCCCTGATCCAGAGCCCCTCCTCAGCTTTCCTGGAGCCCCTTTCAGCACTGGGAGGCTGCTCTCAGGTCTCCCCAGAGCCTTCTCTTCTCCAGGCTGAACAGCCCCAACTCTCATTCTGTCCATTTATCAAGACAAGGACGTTCTCTGTTTTTTTTTAATGGGAATACTTCTTAAAATGACCAATTCAGCCATGATTCAGCTAAAGTTGAAGCCTCTGACAGTTTGTGCTAAACTTTTAACAACTAAATTGTTAGATTTGTTTCTAGTGTCCTTTAACAGAAATCCATCTGTGTATAACACAGTAGTAAAACTTGACACTTGAGTTGAATTTAATTTGAGAAAAGGCTCTTTTGAACCTGGCAGTGTTCCTGTTTTGCACCTGCAAGTGGAACGTGTTGGGTTGCTTGTCTGTGCTTTGCATTCCTGATTTCTAACCTGGCACACGCTGCATGCATTAATTGGATCTGGCTTTCACTCTGGAGGTGTTTTTGTTGTCACTTGGACATCTCTTGCCTCAGTTGACCTGAGACCTTGACTACAAGGGCTTGTTAGTGGAGTGATCTAATTGCACTGCTTTCCAACTGCATGGAACTTGATGCACTCTGTCTCTAACCCAGCCAGCTTGAGAATTGCAAAGGTGGAATGACTGTTATAATCAGGATAAGTAGGATTTGAAACAATTGAAGTTTAAATCTAAAATGATGGCTGTTAAACTGCAGCAGATAGAATTCACGCTGCAGTTTGCCTCTTGTATAGCACAGCCTTTGGGTTTTGTGGCCCCCCAAAGTTTGGGGTGCTGCCAGCAAATCACAGACAGCCTCCCCCAGCTGCTGGCAGGATTAATGGGAACCCAGCTACAGCTTGGTGATGCCTTAGACATTAGCATGGTCCTTTGATTCTGACCTCAGTGCATTGAAAGCAGGCTATTCCATACATAGAACCTATTTCCCATAGAGCAGCTTTCCCATAGCTGAGTAAAACTTATTGTTCTGACCATTTTTGATGCTTTACTGAGTTGCTGAGTTCGTGAGGAGATGCCTGTGCCTGCTAAATACCTTGTGAGATGGTGAAAACGTTGCTCCAGGCTCTGTTTCAAACCAGGCACTCTGCTTCCCGACTGCTTTTTTTTTTTTTGATATCTTGGGTTTGTTTTGCATTTAAACTTCACTGGTTTGAGCGAGGTGTGGAGAAGCCCTGTCCTCCCCAGTTCTGACCCTCTGAAACTTGTGATCCCCCTCCCTCAGAACAACGACAACGAGACGGCGCTGCACTGTGCCGCGCAGTACGGCCACACCGAGGTGGTGAAGGTCCTTCTGGAGGAGCTGACTGATCCCACCATGAGGAATAACAAGTTTGAGACTCCTCTGGACTTGGCCGCGCTCTACGGGAGGCTGGAAGTCGTCAAGATGCTCTTGAATGCTCACCCCAATCTTTTAAGCTGCAACACTAAGAAACACACTCCCCTGCACTTGGCGGCTAGGAACGGTCACAAAGCTGTTGTCCATGTCCTCCTGGATGCTGGCATGGATAGCAACTATCAGGTACCCAGTGTGTCTGAGTGTGAGGGGCTGCTCTGATTGCTGGGGGTGGAGAACCCCTGTCGTGATACGGAAGGCTCCACCTAACCCTGCTGCAGAGGGATTGCTGATGGGACATGAGCCATAGCTTTGGTTTCCTCCAGGCTGGTTGTCGAGCTCTTGGTTGCTCCAAGAAGCTGCTCAGAGGGGTTCTGGGGCTGTGCATGCTTCACGCCTGCTTCTTAGTTGGGCCAAGAGCCCCAGACAGTGAGAGAAGGGGATTAAAAAGCCCTCTCGCTTAAGCTGTTCTGCTCTGCAAAGCCACCAGCTCTTGATAGCAACGGAGGCAAACTGTTCCTCTTCCTATCAAGCTGAATACGCTGTTTTCACAGCAGGAGCTTTCATTTGGTGGTCTTGTCTTTCCCTTTCAGGACATGACCTCTTGCTGAGCTGTAAAAAGTCCTTTCCTGGTCTCTAACCTGAGCCCACGTGTCTTTCCGAAGAGGCCATCCCATTTTTCCATTGCATATCCCAGCACTGTAGTGATATGGAGAGTTTATCCTCAGCTGTAGATATTGTTGCCCACACTTTGTATGTGATGCTGTATATTTATTGCTTCTATAACCTCCTAAAACGTGCCTCCATCACCATTCCCCACTGTCCAGCTTCATGCAGTTTTCCATTTAATTTGCAGACTGAGAAAGGCAGTGCTTTGCACGAAGCTGCTTTGTTTGGCAAGACAGATGTGGTACAAATATTGCTGGCTGCAGGTGAGAGAATGACCCCCTTTTGAAGCAATATCCCTTCACCCAGAACCTGAGGAAACCCCTTTATCGTGGCAGCATGTTTGTCCACCTGGCTATCAAAGTGTTCTTCCTATGAGAGGGTTATAGGAGAGGTGATTTCTTGGTGTTTGGCTTTGGGTTTGCCTCCCTAGAGCATGTTTTTAGCTCCCTCCCCACCCAGAGATGCTCACAAGTGTAAGATCTGATTTGAATAAAAGCATGAATTTGCACCTAGTTAGAAAATATTGTTACTTTTGCCTTCCCTACACCTCTTGCCACAGGTATTGATGTGAACATAAAGGATAACAGGGGCCTGACAGCTCTGGATATCGTGAGGGAGCTCCCTTCTCAGAAAAGCCAACACATTGCAGCTCTCATCGAAGGTAAGCAGTGTTTGGGCAGGGGGGAAAAGGTTTGAGGGGATAATTGTGCCAGTGCAAGGCCAGGATTTGGTTCTCTGGTCCTGGAAAGGGCTGGAAGTAAAGCAGCTTCACACCAGGTCCCTCAGTGAGAACTTTATGGGTGTTGGAAGGAATGATGCTCAAATGCTTGGGTGAGCTGTTTGCAGAGCAGAGGGACTTCCAGGGTGGAATTAGGGGGATTAGTTCCTTTGCTGAAGTAGTGTGGTGTGACTTTTGCAGTTTAAATGGGCTTAATTGAGCTTTGTTTAACTCACTTTAGAAGTTAATTAAAATTAAGAATAGCCTAAATCTGCTTGCAGAATGCAAACTAATAGATTTAGAAATGTGTTTGGATTAACTGCCCTTTATGTGTCTGTGTAGTCATCCACGGATCTTACAGCCTACTCCTTGCTTCATTGTGGAGCTCGGGCATGGATTTTGCAGATGAGATTTACAGAAAAGGCCTTGATTACTTATGGTTTATAAAGGAGCTCAGCCCATTGTGTGTCCAAGTTAGGGAATGAAATGTGGCCTCTTAGCTGAATTCATACCTTGTAATTACACTGTCTGAGCTTCCTCTCAGCTGTGGGGAGAGATCAGAACCATTTGCAATGGGTGTGCATTATTCATGCTTAGTATTTGGGAGCTTTACAGGTTCAAAGCATTTTGCAGACACTTTTAATTAAGCTTTGCCTGTGAGGCTGGAAGGTTTTATCTCTCTTCTGAAACTGAAGACAAAGATGAGCTTTAAAATGAAAGTTCTTGCAGGTGAAGAGGTTGAAGCCAGGTGGGTGCTGGTCTCTTCTCCCAGGTTACAGGATAGGAAGAGAGGAAATGGACTGAAGTTGCACCAGGGGAGGTTTGGATTGGATATTGGGAGGAATTTCTTTATTGACAGAGTGGTGAAAACCTGGCAGAGGCTGCCCAGGGCAGTGGGGGAGTCTCCATCCCCGGAGGGGCTCAGAAATCATGTTGATGTGGCACTTTGGGACAGGGTTTAGCAGGCATGGTGGGGTTGGACCAACAGTTGGACTGGATGAGCTGAGAGTTCTTATCCAACCTTAATGATTCCATGATTCTCTGATAAATGCTGGTAGTTTACTCCTGCAAGTGAGCAGGCTCCAGGAGATGTTTCTATCTGGCTGTGTTCATCTGAGCTTAGTGTTTCTGCTTTTGCCTGTGCTTTGGGACCACGACAAGAATGGGTTTCTCTGCGGTCTGTGACTCCAGGCTGCATCTGTGACGTGAAGTATTCTGCTCCGTGACGTCGTGTCTGTACAGGAGCTCTGCAGCTTTGTGCTTCAAGTCTGTAAAAGTTCAAAGCACCATCCTTAACCTTGCACATGTGATTAAAGAAGCCACCTGCCTCTATTCTGGGCTCTGAGCTGAGAGTTTTAATCACTTGGGTGATTTTTGGTTTTGGAGAGTTAACAAGCCAACAGTCGTCCTTCCACCTGCAAGGGTGTGGAATTGGGTGTGAAAAGGGACTGATGCCCACTGCCTCTTGTCTCCCCACCTCATTGCAGATTACACCACTGGGAAGAGAAGTGCCAAAGCTGTGGAGAAGGCTGCTCAAGCACCGGCCATTCCAGCCACTGATCCCATGTGCCGGATATCTCAGGGTAGGATTCCAAGCAACACAACATGAACATGATCAATGACCTGGACAAAGGGATCGAGTGCACCCTTAGCAAGTTTGCAAGTGACACTGAGCTGGGTGGCAGTGTGGATCTGCTTGAAGGAAGGGAGGCTCTGCAGAGGGATCTGGCCAGGCTGGATCCATGGGCTGAGACCAACGGGATGAGGCTCAACAAGGCCAAGTGCTGAGTCCTGCCCCTGGGACACAACAACCCCGTGCAGTGTTACAGGCTTGGGGAAGAGTGGCTGGAGAGCTGCCTGGAGGAGAAGGCCCTGGGGGTGTTGGTTGGCAGGGGATGAACATGAGCCCAGCATTGGCCAAGAGGCCAATGGCATCTTGGGCTGTGTCAGACACAGCGTGGGCAGCAGGAGCAGGGCAGGGATTGTTCGCTTGTATTCAGCACTGGTGAGGTCACACCTCAAGTGCTGTGTTCAGTTTTGGGCCCCTCACTACAAGGAGGACATTGAGGGTTTGGAGAGCATCCAGAGAAGGGAATGGAGCTGGGGAAGGGGCTGGAGAACAAGTCCTACGAGGAACGGCTGAGAGCCCTGGGGTTGTTTAGCCTGGAGAAGAGGAGGCTGAGGGGAGACCTCATCACTGCCTACAACTGCCTGAAAGGAGGTTGTGGGAGAGCGAGTGTTGATCTCTTCTCTCAAGTGACAGGTGATAGGACAAGGGGAAATGGCCAGTTTTCCCAGGGGAGATTCAGACTGGATATTAGGAAGAATTTCTTTACCGAAAGGGTGGTCAGGCCCTGGAACAGCTGCCCAGGGAGGGGGTGGACTCACCATCCCTGGAGGGGTTTATAAAAAGGATAGATGAGTTTTTAAGGGACATGGTTTGGCAGATGATGGGAGCTGTTGGACTCGATGGTCTTCTCCAACTGGAAGATTCTATGATTCAACAGGCACTGGGCACTCTCGTTCCTGTAAGCACTGCCTTTCCCAGGGCAGGAGCCCCAAGTGATGAACTGGTGTCTCTCCCTCTTCCTCCCCAGGTGATGTGGAGAAAGCAGTGACAGAGCTGATCATAGATTTTGATGTGAACCCAGAAGAGGAGAGCCCCTATGAAGCTTTATACAACGCAACCTCCTGCCATTCCCTGGACAGCCTTGCCAGTGGGAGATCTTCGGATCGGGAGTCTGGGAATAAGGAAGCGGAGTCGGCCGGCCTCAAGGCAGCAGGAGTCAGGCCTGTGCGTAGCTGTGTGTGCTCCTCCCTGCTTGCCTTAGGAGGACAGGCAACTTCATCTCCATCTCCATGCTTTTGCAGCAGACTGTCAGTCCCCAGCTTGAGGAAATCTTTAAATCCATCCCACATTGATTAGAGCAGACAGGCAGCTCTCCCTTTTCCCTGCCCTTTTCACGTAACCTCTGCTATCCCCCACAAGCAGACACATCTTTGTGCCTCATTTTCACTTCATCCTTTTGTTTTCTGGCAGTTGAATACTGAAGCCTCTGAATTTTGGTTTATCAGGACACTGTACTTAGTGGAAAGACCAGCTTCTTGTCTAGAAGAAAGCTCTGGAAAGTTCTGTGCAGAGTATTTCTCATCTTGCTTTGGAAAGTTCTGTGCAGAGTGTTTCTCATCTTGCTTGCTCTCTGATTTGCCCAGGAGAATCTTACAGTCATGGGATGGTTTGGATAGAAAAGGACCTCAAAGCCCAGCCAGTCCAACCCCCTGCCATGGGCAGGGACACCTCCCACTGGATCAGGGGCTCAAAGCCCCATCCAACCTGGCCTTGAACACCTCCAGGGATGGGGCAGCCACCACTGCTCTGGGCAACCTGGGCCAGGGCCTCCCCACCCTCACAGCAAAACATTTCTCCCTAAGATCTTATCTCAATCTCCTCTCTTTCAGCTGAAAACCGTTCCCCTCATCCTCTCCCTGCACTCCCTGATCTGGAGCCCCTTTCAGTCCTGGGAGGCTGCTCTAAGGTCTCCCTGGAAGAAGGCTCTCAAGAAATTATCTTTATGAATATCCTGTTGGAAACTACTGGGCAGCACTTTTCTGTATTCCTTGCTCAGACCTGTAGAGGGTACTCAGGGCTTTACAGGGCGATGCAGAGCTGCTGGAACTGTCTCCAAAGACGTCTTCCTCACCTTCTGTTGGTTACATCTGCCTCCCCTTCAGCAATCAGAGGCAGCACTGCGATGGGGCAGATGGGCTGGTGGCCTTGCAGTGTGCTCTGTCAGCTTCAGGGCTTGTTTTCTGGTTGTTTTTAACAAAGCCTGCTCTGGGGATGTATTTTTGGACAAAAGGCAAAGCAGCAACGAACAATTAAACTGCTGGTGGTGCTGTAACTGTGCCTCCTCTCCCTCTGCAAAGAGGTGCATTGTTTTTCCTCTAAAATTAGCAAATACAGAAATGAGACACAAGCTGTAGAATGACCTTTCAGCCAGATCTCTTTAGGGTATCAGTATAAGGTCCAGTTGTTGACCAAGTCTTGGTGCAGCTGTGTTCTGTCCTGTGTTAATGGTGTCTGATGTGAAATCAGCTCAGCTCTATCACACATAAGCAAAGGTGAGAGGCTGAATTGCAGCAAAAAGGGAGAAGAAAGAGGAATATGCTCCAGGAACCTGCTGGAGTTCCTCCCCGAAGTGGCTGGAGGGAGCAGTTCCCCTCCCGGTGCCGTTAGATGGAGCTGTTGCAGGGCAGGAGGTGACCTCGAGATGTGTTCAGCTCTGCATCCAGGCAGCCTTGGGATTTGTGAGGAGTCCACGCGGCGCTGTCTCTCCATCTGTAGGGTTTTCAACTATCAGAAGTGTCTTTGGCATCACTTATTCCTGTCTCAGTAAGACACGAGCGAGGAGTCTTCCCTTTCAACCCTTTGCATGAGTTCCCCACTGCCCTTCCCTGTGCAACGCGCTGACGTTGGGATTGCCAGTCTGGGTCTGATGAACTGGTTTAAGTAACAAAGCAATAAACCTCTGCAAACAGCACCGATTTTATCCTCCTGAAGGCACAGCTGATGCTTGGGTGTTGTGTTATCAACAGCCTGAGTAGGTGGCCAGCAGGAAAGGAGGAACAGGAGAGGGAGAGGGAGGAACAGGAGAGGGAGAGGGAGGAACAGGAGAGGGAGAGGGAGGAACAGGAGAGGGAGAGGGAGGAACAGGAGAGGGAGAGGGAGGAACAGGAGAGGGAGAGGGAGGAACAGGAGAGGGAGAGGGAGGAACAGGAGAGGGAGAGGGAGGAACAGGAGAGGGAGAGGGAGGAACAGGAGAGGGAGAGGGAGGAACAGGAGAGGGAGAGGGAGGAACAGGAGAGGGAGAGGGAGGAACAGGAGAGGGAGAGGGAGGAACAGGAGAGGGAGAGGGAGGAACAGGAGAGGGAGAGGGAGGAACAGGAGAGGGAGAGGGAGGAACAGGAGAGGGAGGAACAGGAGAGGGAGAGGGAGGAACAGGAGAGGGAGAGGGAGGAACAGGAGAGGGAGGAACAGGAGAGGGAGAGGGAGGAACAGGAGAGGGAGAGGGAGGAACAGGAGAGGGAGGAACAGGAGAGGGAGAGGGAGGAACAGGAGAGGGAGAGGGAGGAACAGGAGAGGGAGAGGGAGGAACAGGAGAGGGAGAGGGAGGAACAGGAGAGGGAGAGGGAGGAACAGGAGAGGGAGAGGGAGGAACAGGAGAGGGAGAGGGAGGAACAGGAGAGGGAGAGGGAGGAACAGGAGAGGGAGGAACAGGAGAGGGAGAGGGAGGAACAGGAGAGGGAGAGGGAGGAACAGGAGAGGGAGAGGAGCAGCCACTGCAGGCTGTGCTGATAGAACTGACCTTCTGCTCCTCCCAAATTAATTTGAGGAGGTCCTTACCATGGGTGTAGTGTTGGTGGGAGCAAGGGGGGAGGTGGTGTCACACAGCACAGTTGACAGTGCTCTTCTAAACCGCAGAGAGAACGTCCGCCGCCGCCTGCGAAGCCTCCGCCTGATGAAGAGGAGGATCAGCACGTGGAGAAGAGGACAGGCCATGGTGCTTCCTGTGAGGTGCGAGGGGCTTTATCTGGGATGTTTTGTATGAATGCAGTTTAGAGAACAGGTTTAATAATTTGGGAGCAGCCAACCTTGCTTTTACCTCCCTTGCAAGTTGGGTTTTGACTGTGAAGCTTGGTTTCATTCCAACATTGCTGCTCTCACTTGCCATGGGAACATCCTTTGTGCGGTTCTTCCAGGGCACCTCTGTGTTGACCTTGAGCCTTGCTTTCCTATTCTTGGCTGGGAATTCCCTTAGGATGAGATTTTTCTGCATCACGTTGTGCTGTGGTCTGTAATGATCCCACCAAATGCATCTTCACTGGAGACTGAAACCCAAAGGGCCAGTGCTTCCTGCTGCTTCTTAGCTTCCAGCTGTGGAGGAGATGCGTGGGCTTGTGGGTCCCACTGATCTGAACAGGGACTGGGGCTTGAATTCAGCAGAGAATCTGGCCCAGCATATGTTCAAGCTGTCCTCTGCAGAGGTCAATCCGTGTGAGCTGCTTTTTGATGAAGCTGAAGGTCTTCTCTTCTGTGTTATTGCTCCTGGGCTTGTTTTTATTCGTCTGCTTGTGAAGCTCAGGTGTGAGGTCCCTCCTGGAGACCCATGTATGGGGGCATCTGGAACGACAAATGTGTCTTGGCAGCTTCTACTGACACCCAGGAAAGTCTTCAAAGCCAAACAAAATATTGTGGAGTTCCTTGCTTCTCCAAATGCAGTAGGTTTGGTGTAAAACCCATGGATGTTCAACCCCGTGCAATGCTCCAGGCTTGGGGAAGAGTTGGCTGGAAAGCTGCCCAGCAGAAAGGCCCTGGGGGTGCTGGTTAAGAGTGGCTGAACATGAGCCAGCAGTGGCCCAGGGGGCCAGGAAGGCCACAGCATCCTGGCTTGGATCAGCCCTGGGGTGGCAGCAGGAGCAGGGAAGGGATCGTCCCCCTGTGCTCGGTGCTGGTGAGGCCAAACCTCAAATCCTGGGTTCAGTTTTGGGCCCCTCAGTACAAAAAGGACATTGAGGGGCTGAAGTGAAGAAAAGGGAACTGAGCTGGGGAGAAGGGGCTGGAGCCCAGGGGTTCTGGGACCTGGGGCTGTTTAGTCTGGAGAAGAGGAGGCTGAGGAGAGACCTCACTGCTCTCTGCAGCTCCTGGAAGGAGGTTGTGGTGAGGGAGGTGCTGGGTTCTTCTCCCAAGTGACAGTGATAGGACAAGAGGAAATGGCCTTGAGTTGCACCAGGGGAGGTTCAGATTGGATATTGGGAACACTTTCTTTACTGACAGAGTGGTGAAGCCCTGGCAGAGGCTGCCCAGGGCAGTGGGGGAGGCTCCATCCCTGGAGGGGTTCTAAAATCGATTGGTGGTGGCACTTTGGGACAGGGTTTAGTGGGCACGGTGGGGCTGGACTGATGGTTGGACTGGATGAGCTCAGAGGTCTTTTCCATCCTTAATGATTCTAAAACAAGCAGAGTGTGTGCTGTATCCAGCTGTGAGAGCAGACTCCACCAAATTCTTTGCATTGAATGTGTTCCTTTGCTGAAGTTCCCACAAGGCATAAATGTGATCTATTTTCTGAAGTAATGTCAAATCTACACGGGATATCAGTAAATATTATTTGCTTTAATAGAACCGACCTTTTAGAGAAAGAGTGAAGCTTTAAACAGTGAAACTGAAATGTAAAACTGTGAACTGATTTCTCCACTGCTGTTGAAGTGGTTTTGCTGTGTGATAACCAGTGCCACGGCTGGCTCAGGGCAGAGGAGAGCTGGGTTGCAGGTCAGGCGTAATTGGAAAGCAGAACTCATTCATGATGATGAACACGAGGGAGAGAAACGTGCACTGACTGCTCCTGCTGAGTTATCTTGCCATATTTAATTATAAAACACCTGCTGTGTTGTCCTGCCATCATCAGCTTTGGAAACACGATCTGTTAAAGGCAGTCGTGCTGGCAGATAGATTTGTACAAGAAGTGACTCGCTGGGGAGATCTTGATCTGCAACCAGTTTCACTGATAGGACTCACAGGCTGTGTCTCTGTCTGGCAATGACCTCTGGATGTACAGATAAGGCACTTCTGGGTCTGGTTCTTTCTCTTTGCTTGATTCATGCAATCATCTGGTTGGAAGAGACCTCTGAGATCATGTCCAGCTGTATCTGTCCCCTTACTAACCCGTGTCCCTGAGAAACTCACCAACCTGTCTTTTAAACACCTCCAGAGATGGGGACACCACCACCTCCCTGGGCAGCCTCTGCCAGGGCCTGAGAACCCTTTCAGTGAAGACATTTTTCCTGATGTCTAATCTGAACCTCTCCTGGCACAGCCTGAGGCCATTTCCTCTGATCCCATCCCCTGTCACTTGGGAGAAGAGACCAACACCCACCTCGTCACAGCCTCCTTTCAGGCAGTTGTAGACAGTGATGAGGTCTCCCCTCAGCCTCCTCTTCTCCAGGCTAAACAGCCCCAGGTCCTTGAGATGCTCCTCACAGGACTTGTTCTCCAACCCCTTCCCCAGCCTCGCTGCCCTTCTCTGGACACACTCCAACCCCTCAGTGTCCTTCTTGGAGTGAGGGGCCCAGAACTGAGCCCAGGATTCCAGGTGTGGCCTCACCAGTGCAACCCTTCTTCTAGGTGCCCTGCTTTCCTGACCCTTGCCCATTATTTATCATCCTGGTACATGTTCTCTGTGGATTGGGAAGGTGTGAACAGGAATAGGCTTAGGGAATGCTGTAGACATCTCATTGCAGCATCCTTATCTGCCCTCCTCCAGATGTGCTCTCCCATTCCAGCCAGGACAGTTCATCACTCTACCCTGGGGTTGGGCCAAGCTCTTGCTTCAAAAGCAGCCTTTTTATTCCCTTGCCAGGGCAGGGCTCTGAGTTGGAGAAGATGTGCATAAAAAAGAGACTTTTAACTTTCATTCTGGAAAAACATGAGTACAAACAGGCAAAAGGACTGATTGTTTGGAGGTGCTTGGGTGCCTTCTTTTGCTATCTGCAGAAACCTTCTGGGTTTGTAGCTCAGTAAGTCTGAGTTGTCACATGGAACTTCAGTTTTATTTGTTTACTAATCTCAGTAAGGGAAGTGCAAACAAAAGAGGAGGCGCCAGGATTGTTCCAGCACTTTGATCTACAGTTCTGGTGGGGCTGGAGAGAGAAACAAAATGAGTTACCCTTTAAAAAGTCTTTCAGAGTCAACTGCTGTAGGTTAAGAACACTTTAAAGACCATCTCTGGAGGTGTTCAAGGCCAGATTGGATGGGGCTTTAAGCCCCCTGATCCAGTGGGAGGTGTCCCTGCCCATGGCAGGGGGATGGAACTGGTTTTGAGGTCCCTTCCAACCCAACCCAATCCATGATTCATCTTGTTTTGGGTCTTTGTTGATAGTGAATATTTTATACATCCTAACTAACATGTATGGATAAATCAAAGATAAACTGGAGGGAAGTTTGATTTGATCTTTTTACTCCTGGTTGCGGAGCCAATAGAGCAACCATGTTCTTTATTTTGAGTGAATTTGAGCCTAAAACTCTGTTTAAAGCTTGGAAGGATGAGAGATGAAGAGAATAAAGTGTAACCAAGCCTGTAAATGCACTCATAAAGGTTTACAAAGCACAAACTTGGAATTGTGGGCTGCTAGGGAGCTTCTGTCTTCGGATATGTTCAGAGGACAGCCCAGTAATCATCACCTGCAGGGCCCTTGGGAGAGGCAGGGCCCTTGGGAGAGCACGAATGCCTGCCCTGAGGTCCAGGCTACCCCTGGTTTGACAATCTGCTGCTGTGCAGTGTTATTCCAAGTTACCTGCTGTTACAGTCTGAGGTTTTTATGCCACCATCTGGTCAGAAGTTTTTTTCCTTAATTTGCTCGTTATGAGCTCCTTCACCTGAAAAGGAGCAGATCTGCCTGACAGCTGGTGCTCAAAGTAGGTGGAATAAAGACCTTCTTTGCTGGACGTGGCCCGTTCCCTCCTGTTGAGGGGGTTTCTGGGCTCGAGCAGGAGCAGTGCACAGGTGCAGGACTCTCCTGCTGACTCCTGTGTGTGTTTCCAAGAGTCCTGAAGCTTCCAGGGGTCCTGTCTAGATTGCAGTCAGGTAGGGACCTATTTGCCCTTGAAGCAGCTCTGATGCTTTCACTTTGGGGAGGGAATTGGAGGTGGTGCTCAGTCTGCTGTCTGGGCAGTGGCAGTTCCTGGAGTCTGAGCAGTACAAGAGCCCTTGGTGGGGGGGATGTTCTGTTCAGACCTGTTCTTGGAAGCAGATAGGGATCTGCTTTTGGGCTTGGGTTTGACCCCACGCAGTTGGCTGCAGGCACACAGGATTGCAAAAACCTGCCAGGAGATGGTGCTGAAAGGCAGCTGACCATGCAGGCAAGGTGCCTTGAAGCCCAGTGTGGCCCAATTAGCACTGGGATGGCACAGGTAGCTCCCTAAGGATGCCAAATGCCTGTTGTCCTTGGCATTGAGGTAGATCAACATGTGGGAGGCTGCAGCCAGGCTCGTTTGGATCCTGCAGCAAGACTGCTCCCTGCACATGGGTGGTGGCTTTCCAGAGCAGTTTGCTGGAGGATCTGCCAATATCAGAGCTGTAATCAGAGCCTTTTGGGGATCCAAGGGAGCACAATCACTGCTGCACATCCAGAGGTTAAACTGAGTTTATGGAGTGTTGTCTGAGGGCTCTTTAGTCCTAAACACGCTGTGCATCCCAAGGCTAGAAATGCCAGATCTGAGACCTCTGAGAAGGTGGCAGGGATTTGGGCTTTTCATTTGTTCCAGCCCTGTCCTAACAGGGCCAGCAGCTAAAGAGTGAATGACAATGCAGATTCCAATAGCAACAGCAAGTCCGAGTTGGGATGAACGGGAACAACGGTCTCAGCTCTTTTTCCCCCCTCCAGGCTGTCAGCAGACCAGGCACAGTGAATCAGTTGGCCAGTGCTAGAAAGCCATCAGCAACCTTAAATACTAGAAAATAAAGGGTGTTGGGGTGGGATTTTTGAGGTGGGGAGGGAGGAGCATTACATTTTCGATTGCACTCCACGGTGAAGGTGTTGCCTCTGCCAATTCCTTGCTTAACCCACAGCATAAAGGGGCCTTGTGCTTTATTCCTGGGATAAAGAGTGTTGCTTTGTGGAGCACTACATTATGCTGTTTCTCATTAGGCCTCTGGTGCACGAGGAAAGAGCAGGGGAAGTGGAGCTGAGGAAGAGGAACACCCTTACGAGTTGTTGCTGACAGCAGAAACTAAAAAGCCGGTTGCGGTGGACAGGAAAACAAAAGGTAAGTGACCGTTGGAATAGCAGAGCTGCTTGTTTAGATGCATTTAAGGAAAATAGAGAGGGCAGAGAGCAACTGGAACAATGAAACTCTTTGCTGGGTGGAGTGGCTGGGGTCTGGATTGCAATTGTTTTGCTTCCTGGTAATCTTCGCTTTGATAAAGGCGAGATCTAAACGTTCCTGTACAAAGTGTACACGGAGGAAGGGCAACGCTGCTGCTTTGACAAGTGAGAGATTGTGAGGGCCTGCTCTGCTAACTTAGAAATCAGGAAATACTGTGTACAGTCAAGTAAATGCAGAAGGGTGGGAGAGGTGGTGCTGTGGTGTTACAAGGAGATGACCCATTGGAAGTGTTGCTAAGAGCCGTGTCCTCCATCCAGCTGAGGACCTGCTTGTTCTTATCAGCCCGTGTCTGGTCCTGCTGTCCTGGTCTTAAAAAGAACATTCCACTCTATATTAAAGCAAAATTGAGGTGTAAGCTAACAGAGGAGGGGAATGAACATGCAGAGCAAGCCCCTTTGTAGAACTGGTTGAAAACCTGCTGTGTAGCCAGGTTAACTATCAGACCAGTCTCTTCTCCCAAGAGGGACTTCCGTGCTTTACAGAGGATCTGGGAACACCTCGTCTCTTGTGTTTGGCTGTTGCTGGGTGTTTTGACTTTTCTTCAACAACAACAACACAAGATTTGTTTAGGGAGGAGAAAAAAAAACATCTCTTGCTTTATTCAAAAGTTCTGAGCAGGAATTTGAAAGGGTTTAATTTGAACTCTAAACCTGGAAAGCATCTGCCTTTGAGGAAGAACAGAGGATAAGGAGGACTCGATGTGATGCCTCGGTGACTGTCCTGTAAGACCTGCAGCTTCTTTATCCCCTCCTTGCAGTGTGATAGCTTTCATTCCATGAGTCCTGCTGCACTCCTGGCTTTTCAAGGGTGGCACAAGAGGTCAGAGTTTTCCCACCAGCATTTGCCAAAGCCACTTGCTGCCAGAGGCAAAGTTAAGATGCTTTGTAGGTTGGTGCTTTGAGGTCTTGGCCAGGAATAGTCCTTGGGCGACAGCCACTGAACCAGCAGCTTTCAGGCTATTGCTGGTTATTCAAGTGTGAGCTATTCCTGACTGCTTCCCTCCTTTGTTTGGCTGCTGTGTCTGGGCTTGATTTAAAGGAGTGAAGGTGTGTCATAATTATGTGTCAGCCTGAAATAAAATCTCAAAGCGATGCATCTGCTTGTTCTTGATGCAAACCTCTTCCCCTGAGCACCTGAAGCTGTTGGTGCTGCAGGCTCTCTGAGCCCTGTTTCGTGGAGAGGTTGCAGGAAGCATCTTTAGCCTGTTGGGATCCAGAAGAGAGTCCTCCTGTTTTAATGTACAGCCAGAAAGATAATAGCTGTGACTTCAAGGTTTGCAGCCTGTGGGAAGTGTTACTGTGTTTGTAACACACCTAGAGCCCTTCCCACTGTCCTAGTGGGAGAAATCATGGAATCATAGGGTGCCTTGAGTTGGAAGAGACCTTTATAGGTCATCTAATCCAACCCCCTGCAGGAGCAGGGACATCTTTATCAAGATCATGTTCTTGGAGGTTGCTGCATGCAGTTGTTTTCTCATCTTCCAGGACTTCTCTGCTGTTTTAAATGCTCTGATGAACGTGGTGGAGCTCTTTGAAGAGCTGCTCCTTGGGGACAGCATCCAGCCGATGTATTTCTCATCTCTTAAGCTTGCCAGGGCCATCTCCCATTGCTCTTTGTGGTGGACATGGAGAAAGGGACATGACTGTTTGTCCCCCTTCTCCAGAGGGTACCAGCTGTTTTCCAGACCATCTCAGAGTGACCCCTGTGGCACAACTGCACGTGTAGCAGTGTCCCCAGCTGGCTGCTCTCCCTGTATTGCAGGAGCAGCTGATCCATGGCATCCTTCACCTGCTGCTCATCCTCTTGGGGACATCTCAGCCCCACTAGGAAGTGAGGCACTGACTATTTTTCTGGTTTCTGTTCATCCATGCTTTCTGTCACAGCATTGTAGGTTGTTTCTTTGTGCACATGAGCTTTGTAACTGCTCTGGAAGGGTGGATCAGCTTTGAAATCTGCTTTACTCTGCTGAGAACAAAAGCAAACGTTTCCTGCTCTCGCAGCAGTTGGGGTCAGATGCCAGAAGGGGATGTAGAACCAGAGGTAGCCGAGTGTGAAATGTGAGGTATTTGCTGATTGCAGGACAAGATGCATTTAGGTCATAGCAGAGTCATTTTGGAAAGACTTAAACAAGGGCTGAGTCTGGGACTGAAGCCTTAATTGGGGTGTTGGAGAGCTTTCCCACCTCTGGATCACAAAGGTTCTACCTGAAAGAGGGGAGATTGAGATGAGGTCTTGGGAAGAAATGTTTTGCTGTGAGGGTGGGGAGGCCCTGGCCCAGGTTGCCCAGAGCAGTGGTGGCTGCCCCATCCCTGGAGGTGTTCAAGGCCAGGTTGGATGGGGCTTGGAGCCCCCTGATCCAGTGGGAGGTGTCCCTGCCCATGGCAGGGGGTGGGACTGGATGGGCTTTGAGGTCCTGTTCAACCCATTCCATGTGATCAAAAGCAGCAGCTCAATCCCAAGATGAGGATCAGGCTGAAGCATGACTTTGAATCACTTCTTTGCTCTTGATCTGAGAGGTTGGGCTTCTGGATGTCACTTGATGAGTTCTGGAGGAGCCTTTGGTCAGAAGAAAAGGACTCAGATTCTTGTGGGCTATTGAGAAGGGCTTTTCAGGGCAGAGGAAAGGCTGGATTTCAGGCCTGCTGGGTTTAATGGTGCCTTTCATATGTGATAGCTGCCTTTGTTCCCCTTGCTGCAAGTTGTCTTGAGTCCAGTGAGCAGATGAATGTGGTATTATCTGCCTGGCTCTGGTCGCCTTTTGTGGTCGTTACAGCCTTTTGCTGTCACATGTTGGAGCGCTGGGAAAAGTTGGCCCCGTGTTTTGGGCAGAGAATCAGAAGCTGTTTGAGCCAAAAGCTTCCCCATGCCCTTTGGTAAGGAAATGCTGTGCAGTTGGATGTGGGAAGTCAGGGCACTCAGACCTTGTAATGGGAGTTGTAAATAAGCCAGGAGCAGCCAAGTGACCGCGAGGAGACTCTGCAACTCCTGCTGCGTTCAGAGAGGTCTGGTGGAGGGTGAATGCAGAAGATACCTCTGAGCTTTGATGTCTGCTTGCTTCTCAGCAGTAACCAGCTGCAGGTAGGGCTGACTTGGTTCCTTCTGATGGTTTTTAGAAACTGATATGTGTTGTTTCTGCTGTTCTGCTTCCATAGGAAGCTTGGCTTGAAGTCCCAGCTTTTGCCTCTCCTCCTGTTAGAGGGATTTTTATGATTGCACTGGCTCCACCAGGCGTCTGGCTGTGCTCTAAAGCAGATATCTGACCTGGTGATAGACAAAGCATGCTGCTGGGAGATCTCAGGTGTCTCTTTGCAGAGCCAGAGTATGGCTACAGGAGCAGTGGAGTGGGTGTTGCTGTAGGGAATCCGTGGGGACACGTGGGTATTGCAAACCAAGGTTGGAAGGGACAGAAACCTCTTGTTTGCTGTGAGATGGGTGTGTGGAACCACAGCCCGAGGGATCACCCTTGGTTTTGTCGTGGCTGGAGGATGGAGTGTTTCTCCACATCTCAGATCCAAACCTGCATTCCCACTGCTGTGTATTGTGCAGTCACTTTTGTGATCTCTCTAAGCTTCCAGGGTGGTGTTTTGTTGCCCTTTATTAAAAGGGGAGCAGGGTAGGGAGTGCAAATGAGCACAAGTTCAGCGAGCTTTTGGAGGATGAAGTCTACCTGAAGTAACTGAGCCTGCTGAGACCAATACAGGAGCAAACTCTTCCTCTCTGGGTTCCACATGCAGTACCTTGCTGTGAAAAGGACATTTTTGATCAGTTTTACTGCAGCTGAAGGTTATTTTTGCACCTCTAAAGTAGAGTCATAGAACGCTTTGTGTTGGAAGGGACCTCAAAGCCCATCCAGTTCCACCCCCTGCCACGGGCAGGGACCCCTCCCACTGGATCAGGGGTCTCCAAGCCCCATCCAACCTGGCCTTGAACACCCCCAGGGATGGGGCAGCCACCACTGCTCTGGGCATCCTGTGCCAGGGCCTCCCCACCCTCGTTGTTAAAATAATTTTCCTTATATCCAGTCTAAGTGCCCCCCTAAGGTCATCTTCCTTCTCTGGCCTTCCGTGCCACAGGAGGCAGAGTTTCATGTGCCTCAATTGACAAATTCTGGCACGATGTGGCACAGGAAGCCTTTTCTTTATGAAAGCTACAGTCCAGCGTAAGCCCTTGCTCATTTTAAAGTTGGAGAGCTTGAGCAAAAAGCAGCTGCAATAACAGTTTCATTCTCCTAATCCAGGGGCATGAAACAAATCCTGGTGCTGAGATATAGGGAAGGAAATTCGATCAAGGCAGGGAGGTTGCAGCTTAGTGTTATGAGTTTGGGGAAGTGCTTTATGTCTGGAATCATCAGGCTGCTGGCAGGGAAGCTCTTAATTGAATCCTCCCTGGGAAGCAGACAGACTGTACCCAGAAAGGGGTTCCTGTTCCCATTAGGTGTTGGAAGTTCCTCCTGCTGGTGAAACCTGCAGCAGGCAGAAGTCAGGGCCAGTCTGATGTCTGTGCTTGGGTGTAAAATGAGCCATGGGAGTTGAGCAGGAGTCCTTGTGTTAAACACAACTCCCTTTTGGAGTTAAAAGGTGTAACTGGAGGGGGGATGCTTTCAGATCCCTTGAAGTGTAGCGTGGGTAGAACTGAGGTCTCTCTGCTTTTCCAGCACCTGAATATTACTTTCCCTACTCCAAATTCACTACAACCTTGAACAATGAGGACTGTTCATCTCTGTCATGAGACAAGTGATCAGCACAGCAGCTGAGTTGTGCCAGTAACCTCTCCCAGAAAGATGCTCCTTCCCAAGCTGGGCAGTGGCTGTTCTGGCCTCTCTGCTAGTTCTGAGACACCTTTATTTCAAACACCCAAAGGACTCTTTGGAACCCCAGAATCCCCCCGGGGAACTCTGTGCTCCTGCCACGTGCAACCTCAGTGGTAAAAAGGGCTGAGATTGTTCTTCTCTGCCTCTGTGGTGGTTCTCTGTGCAGCTTTCAGCACAGCCCTTCTCTGAAATGTCTCCTTCAAGATGTTCCTCACATCTTCTGAGCAAGAGCTGTTGTCCTTGCTTCATCCCTTCCTTCTCTGGCAGCTGCCTTGTGTTTCCAAGCCCTCCTTCGCTGGCTCGCGGATGAATGGGCGGCTGAGATTCCATTCGACAGGACCCCTTTTGTCAGCCTTTGGAGCTGGGTTTGGAGCACTTTGTTCTGGCTGGACCCAAGCATTCCAGCACGTGGCATAAACTTTCACCAACTGCCTCCCTGCCTTCAGCAGAAATGCCAGTAAAGGTTAAGCTGAGACATGGAAGAAGTTATTTCCAAGGAAGGAGAGAGCATGGGAAGAGAGGCTGTTGGATCTGCCAAGGTTTTTCCCTCCCCATCAGTACTGTGTCCTTCTTTCTACATTGGTAGCTTTTTCTTATTGATACCAACAATGGAGGCAGCATGTCTGGTGTTTCCTGAAGTTTCTCTCCAGCTTCATAACTTTATGCAAAGTTAACTGGACATAGTCTGGTTTTGAGCTCTTCCCATCAGGTGCTGCTGTTGGCGCTCCCCACCAGCACTGGGAATGCTGCTGGAGACACCACCTCCCTGTGTGGAAGGTGCCTCCCCCTTGGCAGCTTCGATTGCAGAACTTGTGGTTTCTGTGCCTGTGCAATTTAATCAACAACTACTTCATTGTCCTGGAATCTTTTAACTCATCGGATCCAGAATGAACTAAGCCCTTGCATCACTTGATCCCAGCGAGGAGCCGGCGCTCTGCCCTGGCAGTTAACCTCCGTTCAGGCTTTTGCTGCTCCTGACTCAGCTGCCAGCTGAGTGAGCTGCTTTTAGCATTTCTGTGCAGTAAACAAATGCCTGTGAGAGGCAGAGCTACACTCATCAAACACAGGGGGTGTGAGACCCCAACATCCTTCCGGTGCTGGAAGGGGCTCCAGGAAAGCTGGGGAGGGACTCTTGATCAGGGAGTGCAGGGATAGGATGAGGGGGAAGGGTTTTCAGCTGAAAGAGGGGAAATTGAGAGGAGATCTTAGGGAGAAATGTTTTCTTATGAGGGTGGGGAGGCCCTGGCCCAGGTTGCCCAGAGCAGTGGTGGCTGCCCCATCCCTGGAGGTGTTCAAGGCCAGGTTGGATGGGGCTTGGAGCCCCCTGATCCAGTGGGAGGTGTCCCTGCCCATAGCAGTGGGGTGGAACTGGCTGGGCTTTGAGGTCCCTTCCAACCCAAACCATTCCATGATCTGAAGCAGCTTGCAAACACCAATGACCAATTTAGTCCTTTCTTGACCCATTTCTGGTACGAGGACATGCTGCCAAACCAGATGGGTGTTCGTGTTTGAAAACGACCTGGTCAGGCTCAGTGTTGGACAGGACGCTTACAGGGAAGGAACTGATCTCCCGTTGTTGCTAATTGGCTGCTTTTAATTAAAGATCAGTAAAATTCATTAGTGCCTCACTGAAATGAGCTTCCGAGAGCTGCTGTCGCGCAGAGCGAGCAATTTCCTCTTCACATCTAAACATCCTCCTTACTCTTCAGAGCTGTGCTTTGCTTTATTGCTTCTTTGCAGAGTTGATTTTTTGCTCCTCAGACTGAAGAGTCTGAGTAGAATTGGTTAAAATCTGCAAGCAATTATGGGCAGGTGTAGGAATCCTTGGTAAACAAAACTTGTACTGCTTTAACCGTGCGCGGTTCGGCTTTTGCAGTTCAAACGTAACGCGACCGAGGTGAGTCCATGCGTGGCTCTGCACACCCTGGGCAACTGGGATCAGTCCATTATCCATGATTTATGCAGGACCCTGGTACCTGATATGAAAGTGGCAGCAGCTGAGTGTGAGCAGTGTCACATTTCTGGGGCAGCCGGTGCTGTGTGAGTTGCTCAGACCGCTCCGTGGTTCACTCGATCAAGAAGTCTCTCTCTTGCAGGTTATTTTTATTGCATAAACTGTTTATTTCTCTCCCCTGAGGAAGGAGGAGAGGTTAAACTCGGAAACCACTAGGGAGGAAAGCAATGGGGTGGGTTTTTTTTTTGTTTTGGGAACAAGTTTTGGAACTCACAGGTTGATTACAGTCCAGAAGTTTTCCCACCCTGCAGCTCGTGCCAAGAGCAGGGAGCTCTGCTCTAAATAACACTTTGGCCTTTATGGAAATGTATCAGATGTTCCAGGAGCCTCTGTCTCCGCTTCTCCTACCTCACTTGCTCTCTCTGCAGGATATAGTTAGCACTTCTCTTAGCCTTATATAGCAAGGCCTGATAGTTGGTGTTAACAGGAATAAAACAACAAGGAGAGCTGCCAGATTGCATAAATCAGGCCAGTGTTTGGAATTTTATAAATGCCATGACTTTGGGTACAAGTCGAGTGCTCGGAACAATACTAAACTGTTCTCTCTATCTCTCCCTCCCTTGCTGAGGGAGGGCAGGGGGGGAGCTGGAATTATGCTGCTTCTTCCATGTTTTTAATTCCCACCTCCCTCCTCCTCGTTTTCATCTCCTTGAAGACCACAGGAGGAGCAGTGGCAGCCGCAGCCAGGACTCTGCCGACGGCCAGGACATCCAGGTTCCAGAGCAGTTTTCAGGGTTGCTTCACGGTTCCTCCCCGATCTGTGAGATAAGTGAGGACCCTTTCAGGCTCGTTTCCTCCACGGAAAAAGGAGGCACGGAAGCTCCAAGCCACCCACCTGCTATGCAGCTGGAGGATGCTGACTTACCTGCCCCTGGATCAGTACGGACCAGCTCTCCAGACCCAAACCAGCAAGTGGTCTACGCAACCGTCCAGCACGCGCACGTCAGCCGGGCGGATCCTGAAACTGTAGTCACGCCCCACGTGCTCCAGCACCCCGGTGGTGCTGAGGAAGAGGGGGACAGAGCTGTGGGCAGAGCCCACCCGGGGAACAAGCCCAAAGCTGAGCTTAAACTCAGCCGGAGCTTATCCAAATCGGACTCTGACCTGCTGACCTGCTCCCCGACGGAGGACGATGCCATGGGGAGCCGGAGCGAATCGCTCTCCAACTGCAGCACGGGGAAGAAGAGGCTGGAGAAGTCACCATCCTTTGCTTCAGAGTGGGATGAGGTAAGGCTGACTTTGCTTAAGAGCTGCTGTGCCAAGAGTGAATCTGTAACAGTGTAAGCTCCTCTCTACACCACCTCTCTTTGGAGGGGGTCCTGGTGTTCACTGCTTTTACTAACTCTCACATCCCATTAACAGGCAAAGTCACTCCTAAGTCTTTAAGGAGTTAAATGCCAAAAGGCAGGCTTAACTGGAGTCAGGGAGAAGCAAAACTGCAAGAATTGAGGGGCTTTGCAAAGTTTAAGTTGCTCCAATACAGGGCTTAATTTGTTTTACCCAAGCCAGAGAAGTTTTCACACCCCCAAAGTGAGAGTTGGTAACAGTGCTTCTCACAGATCTTTATGTTGACCTTCTCCTTCCAGTTCTTCCCCTGTGGACTCTTCCAGCATCCAGAGGAGATGTTTTGTTGCTGGGTCCCTGCTGCTGAGGGGTCCTGGGTTCGGGGGGATGGGAGGAAGAGTATTCGGGCTGTGTTTTGTGTATTTAATAGCTTCTGCTTTCCTCTTCACATATTTATTTCAAAGGCTGCTTAGAAGTCTCTTTATTATAGTGCAGGAGGCCCATGGATAGTTAAATATTTCATGCTCAGAAAGTTGGCCCTAGTGAACCACTCAGGCGAGATTAAGTGTCCCTCTGAAATCCAGCACCGCAGCATTACTGAAACATTCTTTGGAGATGATTCTGTGCTGGTGGAGCAGCAGAGCTGCAGAGATAAGCTCAGATGAACCACTCTTTGTACACTGCAAGGAAACAAAATCCCTGACGTGGTGCTGGGGGTGTGGAGCTGCGCGTGCCGGGCGTGTAAACCCCGGGACGGTTGTGCCCCTGCCCACCTCTCCTCTGTGCACTGACTCAGCTCAGCTGCCTCTGGTCCTGGCTTGGAGATAAACCCAGCTTTGGTGGATGAGGGAGGGATTCAGAGATGCTGAAAGCAAAGTGGAAATCCCTCCTGAGTAGGAACCCATCGTGCCGTTCGTACGTTCACGCCCTGTAGTGTTTCAGGGTTGTAAATACAACTCTTTTCCTCTGTAGCTGCTCTGATTGCAGAGGCTTTGCTGTTAATTAACCTGGGTCAGTTGTGCCACGACTGCAAAGTGAAGGCTTCTGCAGCAGAAGACTTGTTGGAAGGGACCAGATGGTTTTCACTGTGCTTTTCATGCCTAAGTGAATGTTGAAAGGGAAGGAGGCTTTGGCTTTGCATGAGTTTGCAGTAGCAGAGGTCAAGTGTTAGCGTGCCTGTGCTTCCTCTGCTCAGAGAAATGAACCCCCAGATCTGCTTCCCTGCTTGTAAACAAAAAGCACCATTTCCACCCAGTGTCAGCTGAACAAGCCAAAAGAGGAAAATCTGCTTTTCCGGCCCGTTATTCTGGTGAGGAAATCAGGGAAGGAATGTGAAAAATTCCCATCTGTCTACACTGGGGCAGGTCTGCCTTGAAAAAAATGTGTGCTATCAAAATCTGATGGGTTTATTTGTCTTCCTGGTTGTATTTTAAACATTTTGTGAAATTGCTTTGATCTGGTGTAGCATCCTGTAGGACACTGAGTGGCCTTGGATGTTCTGGCTGTCGTGGACCAGCTTGAATGATTCTGGACAAAGGTTTCTCCTCGCTGCCTCAGTTTCCCCATCTGTGGGATGGAAACAGCTTCCTTCTGCAGGATGTTTTTGTTCCTGTTGAAAATCATAGAATCATCAAATCATGGGATGGAAGGGGCCTCAAAGCCCACCCAGTTCCACCCCCTGCCGTGGGCAGGGACACCTCCCACTGGATCAGGGGGCTCCAAGCCCCATCCAACCTGGCCTTGAACACCTCCAGGGATGGGGCAGCCACCACTGCTCTGGGCAACCTGGGCCAGGGCCTCCCCACCCTCATTGTAAAGAATTTATTCCTATTGTCTAATCTAAATCTTCCCCCTTCCAATTCAAAACCTTCCCCCTTATCCTGTCCCTGCACTCCCTGATCCAGAGCCCCTCCCCAGCTTTCCTGGAGCCCCTTTCAGTCCTGGGAGGCTGCTCTAAGGTCTCCTCGCAGCCTTCTCTTCTCCAGGCTGAACAACTCCAACTCTCTCAGGCTGTCCTCGTATCACTATGTGAAGTGAAATATTCTTATAAGAGGCACCAGCCAGCTGCTGGCCATTCCCTGCCTTTAGCTTGTTGTGTCCTTTAATCTCCAAAACCTGCACAGAGGCATTTGGGATCTCATCCTGGCTCCTGGGTGCAGCAGTTGCACTCTTTGATGCTGTGGGCAGGAGAGGCCACAGTTTATGGGGCAGAGCAATTTCCTATAGGAGCAGTATGAAAGGGGCTTTATATGATCAGGCCAGTTCTTGCTATAAAAGCAGATAAGAAATAGTAAAGATGCACCTGTGGGGAATGTTTGGGGCTGCTTTTTGCAGTGATTTGTACAAGCAAAAAGGGGCCAATCTGGCTGGTCATAATGGCAACAATGAGCCTGAAACATCTCTGCAGTGCTGTTGTGGGAGGTTTAATTGGTTCCCTGAATGGGATAACGCAGCTGCTCAGAATTCAATGCAACTTGCAGCCTCTGAATTCACCAGGCTGATCTAAAACCTTGTTGAGCCACCCGTTTGCAATGATTTCCCCCTTCCTCTGTGCTGAGGGGAAACAATGGCAGATTTATGTGCATTATTCTGTTAATTTTAATAGTCTTTATGAAGGAGGAAAGTGATCCATGTGCAGCTCCATGGGACACGCAGCTGGAGCAGCCGAGCGGAGGGTTTTGCCCGCTGGCCTTGCCAGCAGTAGGTGGGTCTGTTCTGGGCATCAGGGACGTGGGGAGAGACTTGGTTGTGTCCTGGACAGATGGAATCCACAGCAGAGGCTGTGTTAGCATCACTCTGGGCCATGGGTGACTGCACTCAGCTGACCAGGAGCAGCAGGAAAACCGGCTGCTTGGAAGCCAAGGGTCGCATCCCGTCCCCAGCCGAGCGCTGCCAATGCCCTTTGTTGGAAGTGGAAGGAGGTGCTGGCCTTGCCAAAAGGGTGGGATGGGGAAGAAATGATTCACTTGGCAAAGCTCGTCCCTGTTCCCAATTGCAGGTCCCCTGCTCTGAGGGCCTGGCCCAAAAACCAGATGCTGACAGCACTGCTTTGTGCTCTGTCCTGGGAAGGATGGGAATTCAGCGTGAGTCCCGTCTGCCTCCTGACCCACAGCTCCTTCACTGGAGTGTGAACCCACACGTGGTGCTCCCCTCGTTCCCCTTGGCTGCTGCTGGTGGAGAGAAACACTTTGCAGAGAAATTATTTAAGCAAACAGTGATTTGTTGCCCAGGGAGAGTGCTGAAAATGCTCGGTCCTGTGTTTGAGTGGAAAGTAAGGTGGGAGAGAGGAAGCATTTGAGGGGGAAGAGCTCCCAGTCAGCATAAACACTTGGATCCTCCAAACCTGGCTGAGGGCTAAAGTGGTGAATTTGTTTTTCATAATCAGCTCATAAAAATTTAGTAGCTGGGAGATGAGCTCCTTGTGGATTTTATGCAGGAGAATGAACTGTGTGGGTTCTCCTGCAGGAGGAGGGGGGATCTGGGCACCCAGCTTGGCTGCCAACCCCCTTCCCAGGGTAGATCAGCTCCCATCTGCTCTGTCCTCCTCTGTGGAGCAGTTCCAGTGCCCCTGCCCGGGTCCAGGCACCAGCCCTGCCACACACAGGCAAACCTTGCTGTGTGCAGACCAGCTCTGGAGTCCCTTGAGTTTGCTCAGCAACCCTCCCACCTGCAGGATGCGATCCAGGAGGGGCCAAACCCATTTCTGTCTTGGTGATAAGTTATTCCAGGTCTCTTTGGATGAAAGGCAACCTTAACCCTCCTTGATGTGAATAGTAAACTGTGTGACAAAGGCTAAAGGGTAGGGAATGACTCTGGTTTATTCTGAACCCATGCTATCTGATCATTCTCAGCCACGTTTAGGTATTGAATGGTTCTTTCTCTCCATGTCTTAGCTTCTGTTGTGGTTTATTTCCCAGATCCTTTTACCTACTTCATTATCCCATCATGGCTATTATCAACATGAGCTGGCAATGTCACAGTCCAGAAAGCCAGCCATGTCCTGGGCTGCATCCAAAGCAGTGGGACCAGCAGGGCAAGGAGGGGATTCTCTGTTCCAGGCTGTGATATCCCACCTGGAGCCTCGTGCTCAGTTCTGGGGCCCCCAATATAAGGAGGATGTGGATCTGTTGGAGTGAGTACAGAGGAGCTACAGAAATGATCCAAGGGCTGGAGCACATCCCTTGTGAGGACAGGCTGAGGGAGTTGGGGTTGTTCAGTCTGGAGAAGAAATGGCCCCAGGGAGTTCTTAGAGCAGCCTCCAGAAAGCTGGGGAGGGGCTCTGGATCAGGGAGTGCAGGGATAGGATGAGGGGGAAAGGTTTTGAGCTGAAAGAGGGGAGATTGAGATTAATGTTTTTCTATGAGGGTGGGGAGGCCCTGGCACAGGTTGCCCAGGGAGGCTGTGGCTGCCCCATCCCTGGAGGTGTTCAAGGCCAGGTTGGATGGGGCTTTGAGCCCCCTGATCCAGTGGGAGGTGACCCTGCCCATTGGCAGAGGGGTGAAACTGGATGGGCTTTGAGGTCTCTTCCAACCCAAACCATTCCATGGTTAATTCTGTGATTTTCTAGAGTGTCTGTGCTAAAGAAGAGAGCCTGGCCAAGACAAAGGAAGACTTTATCACAATCATTCACTGAGCTGCCATGGCTCAGCTGCGGAAACAGCTTCCTGACAGTGAGAGTAATTAGCAGGGATGTAATCTCCTGGGGGAAGTGATGGAGGGGCGGTGGCTGGGCTTGAGGATGTTGTAAAATAGTCCTCTAAAAACTGTGCTGGCTTAAGACAAAGTCAGGCTGTGGCAAATGCTCTTCATCCTTTGGGTGCTGCCAAGTTGATAAAAGGTCAGGTATTTGGAAGCCACGTCCTGTGCAGCCTCACTTCCCCTAGGACCAGGTGAGGTGATGCTGTGAAAACCCCTCAATGCAAGCAGCAGATAAATCGGTTCCATTTACAGAGAAGGAAGAAGGGGGAAACGTTGGGCAGCACCTTGGCTTCAGGAATTGAGGTTTAGTCCCTCTTTAATAGGTTTCCAACGTGCTGCTGCCCCTACAGTCATCTCCATTGTTCATTGCTGCTCCGTACCCCGAGCTCTGCAGGAAGGGGGGTCCCTGCTCCGGGGGTTTTGGTTTCTTACAGGTTGCAATGAGGTTGTTGTTGATCCATGTGTGATCCAGGAGATGCACCCCATGTCTCCAGCCCATATCTGCATGCAGGCTCTGAGTAGAGATGGAGCTGAGGTGTGGTCATGTCTGACTTTATCTGTTCTTCTGAGTTGTCCTGTTGGTAAGAAAAATGATCTGTGAAATGTTCAGGGGTGAGGATTGAGGCAGGGTACAGAAAATTAGCCTCAGACCGAGCTCCTGATGTCCCTTAATCCTCCACTTCCAGCTGTCTGCTATTAAATAAGTGGCTCTGATGCAGAATTTGCAGTGAATGCTGGGATTGGAGGGTCCAGCATCATTTCACAAAGTGAAGGCAGTAGCTCTGCATTCTGTCTTTAGCTCTTTTAGGAAGAGATTAAACCTCCCTCAGCAGAAACTTAGGGAACTGAATAAAACATGCATTTTACTTAAGCTTTTTTTAGAAAAAAGGAGATGCACAATCCACCACTTGGATGCATCCCCCCCACAAGTGAATTAGTTGAAGAATTAATGTAGCTAATTATAGAAACATTCATGTTGGAAAAGCCCTTTAAGGTCATCCAGTCCCACCATCAGCCCAACCCCACCGTGCCTGTTAAACCCTGTCCCCAAGTGCCACGGCCACACAGTTTTTGAACCCCTCCAGGGATGGAGACTCCCCCACTGCCCTGGGCAGCCTCTGCCAGGGCTTCACCACTCTGTCAGTAAAGAAATTGTTCCTGATATCCAATCTAAACCTCCCCTGGTGCAACTTGAGGCCATTTCCTCTTGTCCTATCACTTGTTACTTGGGAGAAGAGATCAGCACCCACTTCACTAGGACCTCCTGTCTATGAGCTGTGGAGAGCAATGAGGTCTCTGCAAGTGGCACTGGACACCAACCATCCATGAATGATTGCAGTGATGTTCCATGTCAAGGACTACTTTCCCACTTGCAGTAATCACAGCTGTGGTGTGTCACCTCTTGCTGTCCAGTTTTGGTGGAGGGTCTTAATGTCACAGAAGGATGGATGCCAGGAGAAAAGGGTGTCTTCCATCGCAGGGTTTGAAGAGTTGGGGAGCGAGGTTTCAGCTGCTGTGGGTGACTTTAAATACCTGAGCTCTATTAACCTTGTCTGGACTGCTTGGATGCTTAAGCACGAGTGGAATTAGTGCCTTAATTACAGGCTCACAGTTGAGGATTAGGAAAATTTGCATTGAAATGTGTAACTTTCAGGAAAGCTCTTGATGCAAAACCTGCTGCTGCCTTAAAATGACACACAGAAGTTGAATTTCAGACACCCAGAAGTTGAAATTCAGAGCTGTGAGCTGATGTTGAAAGAAAATGCAAATATTTCCCTTGTTATCCAGAGGGAGAGCTGCTATTTTTGTGCCTGGTGCAACTGCATCTTGTAAAAGCTCAGTGGTTTTTGTTCTGACAAGCCCATGCAGCTTACGTGCTGCTAACAGCTCCCGAAGGGCCCGTGGTGTGCATCAAAATACTGGTATTTCAAGTGAGAAATGAGAAAACAATGTGTTTGTCCTTTCCATCTTTGTACCACCTGCAGCTCGGGGCTGCCCATCGCACCTCTGGCTTTGTGTGGTCCTGCATGGCCCAAGGACATCCCTGCCATGCTGGTCACAGGGCTCCTTTGCTCACCAGCAGCCTCTGCCTCCTAAAAGGTTTAATTTATTAATTATCTGATGGAGCAAGTCCAGAAGAGGCCACGGAGGGGATGTGAGGGCTGGAGCATCTCCCATATGAGGACAGGCTAAGAAAGATGGGGTTGTTCAGCCTGGAGAAGGCTCTGGGGAGACTTTAGAGCAGCCTCCCAGGACTGAAAGGGGCTCCAGAAAAGGTGGGGAGGGGCTCTGGATCAGGGAGTGCAGGGATAGGGTGAGGGGAAAGGGTTTTCAGCTGAAAGAGGGGAGATTGAGATGAGATCTTAGGGAGAAATGTTTTGCTGTGAGGGTGGGGAGGCCCTGGCCCAGGTTGCCCAGAGCAGTGGTGGCTGCCCCATCCCTGGAGGGATGCTCCTAAATACAGAAATTCATATGCTTGGTCTTGACATTTGCCTTTCAGACCAGAACACTGAGCAATTTTACCTACAAAGCTGGTAAATTGTCCTGGTTTGGCTCAGATTGGCTCAGTTGAGTGATTTATAATTTTAACAGGCTGGCCACCTGCAGCAAAGACAAACTTGTGGGAACACAAAAGCTTTTGCTTCTAAAAATTCATCAGGATAGAGGAAATCTCACCACTGGGGGCAAAGGGAAAAGAGATTTGACACAAGGGCTGATGTAAGAATTCCTGACCTTAGCACAGGAAAAACAAGAGGAAGTGTTGGAATCTGGAGATAATAGAAATTAGCCCAATAATTAAGTTAAGATCCTGATGAACATGCTGTTTAAAGTAGCAGGAATCAGAACAAAAACACTGACCACTTTGCTGCTTTTCCTCTAAATTATAAAACATTTTAAACATGGAAATCTGGAATGAGAGCTCAGGGATGAAGGCAAGCTCCAGGCTAAGGACATTGGCTGGAGAGCACACCTTGCTTTCCAAACTGGCTCTGCTGCTCCCACAAGGCACAATAGGCAGGTGAAGCCTTGAGATTGAACCACCTGAACCAAGAGAACCATGGATTCATAGAATGGTCTGGGTTGGAAGGGACCTCAAAGCTCATCCAGTTCCAACTCCCTGCCATGGGCAGGGACACCTCCCACTGGATCGGGGGCTCAAAGCCCCATCCAGCCTGGCCTTGAACACCTCCAGGGATGGGGCAGCCACCACTGCTCTGGGCAACCTGGGCCAGGGCCTCTCCACCCTCACAGGAAAACATTTCCTCCTAAGATCTCATCTCAACCTCCCCTCTTTCAGGTGAAAACTGTTCCCTTTTATCCTATCCCTGCCCTCACTGATCCAGAGCCCCTCCACAACTTTCCTGGAGCCCCTTTCAGTCCTAGGAGGCTGCTCTAAAGTCTCCCCAGAGCCTTCTCCAGGCTGAACAACCCCAACTCTCTCAGCCTGTCCTTGGATGGGAGGTGCTCCAGCCCTGGCATCATCTTTGTGGCCCTTTAGACATGAAAAAGATTCTATTTGTCTGCTCTTTGAATTGTATCAGTTCATAGAATCTTGGAATCATTAAGGTTGGAAGAGACCTCTGAGCACATCAGGTCCAGCTGTCATTCATCTGGAACGAGATTGGTATCCGGGTGGCTCTCCCTGAGGCAGGTTTGCAAAACAGAATGAGGAATCCCAGTTTGTCAGCTGCCCTCTGCATGGAACAAGTCTTCTATCTGTGCATTTGGATGGATTTGTGAAGATTCCCTCCCTACAAATCAAAATGCCCAGTCTCTTCATCCTCCTCTTAGTTGTGGGTCACCAGTTCCAGGCTGAACACGGATCTGAATCCGTGCCTGTGCATCCAGGGAATAATATAACAATTGCAATCCAGTGCTGCTTTGTGTTTCTGTGAAGTGTAGTAGCTCAGTATTTCTAAATGGGAAGGTTTTGATTTTTTATGTAAATTATCTGTGCTCTGGTGGATATCTTGGTTATGTAATGATCTTGTGATCATTAGCATTTTTGGGAGTCTTTATCAGGAGCAGCAATGTCCATCCTCAGTGTCCTTACTAAATCCAGTCTCTCATTATGTTTTCTTCTACTTTACATCCCATCTTCCAGCACTTCAGAAGCTTTTATTTATAAAAAAACCTTTTTGTAGCTCTATCTGAAGTCTCCAAGCAGGCTTCATCCTGCAGGATGGAGACAATCTCTGCACTGAGCATAACAAATCATTTTGGGCTTTGCCTGTTTGGATGTGAGAGTGGAAAACAGAGCTGTGCGAGCAGCGAATCGACTGCACATTATTGAGGGGTTTTGCCTTTTTATTGTGAGTTCAAAATAACCAGCACCTGACTGTTTCATGGTTATGAGCAGGTTATTGTCCCTTTTGGCCTTCTTTCTTGCCATGTTAATTTTACTGTAGGCAAATACCAAACACCCAGGAAAGCTGATGAAGGGCTCCTGAACAGGATGGGACGAGGGGGAATGGTTTTCAGCTGAAAGAGGGGAGATTGAGATGAGATCTTGGGGAGAAATGTTTTCCTATGAGGGTGGGGAGGCCCTGGCCCAGGTTGCCCGGAGAAGTGCTGGCTGCCCCATCCCTGGAGGTGTTCAAGGCCAGGCTGGATGGGGCTTGGAGCCCCCAATCCAGTGGGAGGTGTCCCTGCCTGGAACTGAATGGGCTTTGAGGTCCTTTCCAACCCAAACCATTCCATGATTTGACCTTCTTTCTTGTGGTATTAATGTTGAATTTGACTGTTTGATATTGGGAGGGCTCTGAAGCTGCAGATCCACCACACGCTGGTTGAGAAATACAAGTTTATCCCCTAAATTCCTTTCCTTTTAGTACGTGTTCAGATTTGTAATGTTGGGATTTGTACACAAACACAGGCTGGAGAGTGATATGAGGCAACAGTCCCTGATCCTGATCCAAATGGGTTCTCGGAGACCATATTAAGCCAGGAAATGCGAGCGCCTTTATCGCTAATGAACAGTTGCAGAATGTCTTGAAATAAATAACAAATTCAGTCAGTCCTCGTGTTGTTTGTGGAAGCAGATGCTGCTGGAGAAGGATACAGCATGGGAACTCTGAAGTTCAGATGCTGAAATGTGCATCAAACAACTGGCTTGGTGCTGTAGCTTAGGTTTGAATTAATAAATTGAGCGTTCTATTTCCCAGGCCTTTGGTATTTGTTATGCTGGGTTCGTAACGCAGGCTGCTGTCTGTGGAATGCACAGAGTATATTGAGTGATGAAATATGAGGCTCTGCTCTATGGGATGGTGATGGAACAGAAGCCAAAGTGGCATAAACCAAACCAGCAGTGGTTTATGTGCTGTCACCAATTTAGAAATGAGTTTTCTGGCCCAGACCCAACGTTCCCAGGTCTTCAGTGGCACTAAGGGAGCCAGCAGGTATTGTCCCAGATCCTTCTCTTTACCTTTGTGACTCCATTCTCTCAGAGATTCTGGTGGATGCTTCCATCCAGCCATCCCTCTGCCCTGTGGATGTATCCTGGCTGGGTCTCAGCAGCCTCGCTTCCACCTTCAGTTTCCATTAGTAATATCAGGAAAAAATGCATTAGCTCCCTTGTTTCTCCCATCAGCAGGACAAAGGGGGAAGCAGGCAGCACCTAATTGCTCATTAAAGCAGCACTTGCTCTCTTGTCTGCCAGGTGAAGGGATGCAGAGCATCTTCTTGGCTTTCCTGCTACCTGCAAGTGCCCTGATCTCAGAGGTGTTTGGAGCCTGAGGTGCACTGGCTTTGGAAAAGCTGCCTGTCTGTTGGCTTCAGCCCCTCTGTTGTTACCTGGGCTGTTGTCCTGTCAAACCTCACTTAGTGTGACTCTGCAGAGTGCTCAGAAGCTGCAAGGAGTTAGGTGGGAGAGCCTGGGTGCTCCCTGAGCCGGGCTGTGCTGGGCTGTGGGAGCAGAGAGCTGAGAGGGGCAGCGGATAAATCCGAGGCTGCACATCCAAGTCAGTTCTGGGCCCCTCAGTACAGGAAGGACCTTGAGGGGCTGGAGTGTGTCTGGAGAAGGGAACAGAGGTGGGGAAGGAGCTGGAGCCCGGGGTCCTGGGAGCGGCTGAGGGACCTGGGGCTGTTTAATCTGGAGGAGGATGAGGGGAGACCTCATCGCTCTCTGCAGCTCCTGGAAAAGAGATTGGAGCCGGGTGGGGATTGATCACTTCTTCCAAGTAACAAGTGATGGGATGAGAGGAAACAGCCTCAAGTTGCACCAAGGAAGGTTTAGATTGGATATTGGGAGCCATTTCTTTATTGACAGAGTGGTGAAGCTCTGGCAGAGGCTGCCCAGGGCAGTGGGGGAGTCTCCATCCCCGGAGGGGCTCAGAAACTGCGTGGCCATGGCTCTTTGGGACATAGTTTAGTATACATGGTTGGATTGGACTGGCAATTGGACTGGATGAGTTTAGAGGTCTTTTCCAACCTTAGTGATTCCATGATTTACAGGTATTGTGGTTTAAATGAGATATAAATTTTGAGGTACTCAGAAAGGCCAGTTATAGCTGGTTTTGTTCAGTCCATTGCTCTCGTGCACGTGTTGGTGTCCAGCACCCTTGTGCAATTGCCACTTGAATCATTTGCTCGTGCTGACCTTTTCTGTCCCCTCTGGACCACGTACTGCATCTCTTGAGAGATGATTTCACAAGTCAACAATTAAAGAAGAAATTCCTGAATCTTGATTTGCTTCCTTTTCCTCCCAGCAACCCCAAAATAACTTTCTCTTGTTGATCAGAAAATCTACAATGCAGTTGGAAAAAAATATGATCAGAAGGACCACCAAGATGGGCGAGTCCAGAGGAGACCATGAAGGTGACCCAAGGGCTGGGGCCCCTCTACTATGAGGACAGGATGAGAGAGTTGGGGTTACTCATCCTGGAGAAGAGAAGGCTCCAGGGAGATCTTAGAGCAGCCTCCCAGTGCTGAAAGAGGCTCCAGGAAAGCTGGGGAGGGGCTCTGGATCAGGGAGTGCAGGGATAGGACGAGGGGGAAGGGTTTTCAGCTGAAAGAGGGGAAATTGAGATGAGATCTTAGGGAGAAATGTTTTGCTGTGAGGGTGGGGAGGCCCTGGCCCAGGTTGCCCAGAGCAGTGGTGGCTGCCCCATCCCTGGAGGTGTTCAAGGCCAGGTTGGATGGGGCTTTGAGCCCCTGATCCAGTGGGAGGTGTCCCTGCCCATGGCAGGGGGGTGGGACTGGCTGGGTTTTGAGGTCCCTTCCAACCCAACCCATCCCATGATTCTATGGACTGGAGGCAGCATCGTGAGTTCAGCTGGAGTCACCTCATAGCTGTGCGACACAAACGTTCTACCGTGATACCAGTGGTTGAGAGTCAGGCTTTGTGTGCAGAGGTGGAATCATTTTTGCAGGCTCTTGGCTGATTTTTCCCTTGGCTGTATTTATCTTTTGTCGCTGTGATATTGGAAATGGAACCATCAGATGAAGGCATTCTGTGCTTCCCCAACATCATCCACTGACCTAATGCACCCCTATTTTTCTCCCCTCTGTTTCCAAGCAAGCCCATTAGACTCTAATGAGCCTGCTCACTCTGTAGTTGGAGATGTTTGTCCTCAAAGGAGTTTTTAAGCTGTAGAAGCAGCTTGTCTGGTTTTTTAATAATTGTAAACCAAATCTACCCCATCCCTCAGTTGTAGAAGCTTAGAAATAATGAAGTCTTGACCCCTGACACTCACTTGGAATTGCAGAAATGTGAAATACTGATAACCTTTCAACTTGACTTTGTGAGGAGCTTTCAAAACTGAAATATGCTGCTGGAACTGCCCTCTCCTCTGCCGAGCTGTGGCCCCCGGCACCTTCGTACAACAGGTGATGAACCCCTTAATAATAAGGATTTATAATGGGAATCCTGATATATTCTTAATTATGTTCTGCTTCAGAGTGTCGTTCCAATGCGCTGATCCCATCCATATGGTGGAGGCTTTGCCATTTGTTTCTGCCTGTTTTTATTTAATTAAGAGACTTTTAGCTGAATAACTTTATTGCTGAGTATTTCTGGTTCGTGACGTGGGAGTCAGGCGTGCTGTAACTTCTCTTCCTCCACACCAGGGTTCTGGACTGGTGGTTTTAAGCTGCTGATTTGGGGAGGGGCCACAGAGGAAGCAAAAAGGGTTGACCCCACACATGGTTTTTCTGTCCTATGTGCAGAGCCTGCAAAGAGATGGGCAGTGGTGTGTGGTGGCAGAGATCCCATCACAAGGGAAGGAAGGGTCAGGAAGCACCAGGCAGGAGAGGTTTTGAGGAGAAACCCTGTTACACTGTCCCCTAATGCTCTCAGTGAGGGCACAAACTGGCAGTCAGAGTCACAGAATCATTTGGGTTGGAAGAGACCTCTCAGCTCATCCAGTCCAACCATCAGCCCAGCCCCACCGTGCCCACTAAACCCTGTCCCCAGGTGCCACAGCCATGCAGTTTTTGAACCCCTCCAGGGATGGAGCCTCCCCCACTGCCCTGGGCAGCCTCTGCCAGGGCTTCACCACTCTGTCAGTAAAGAAATTGTTCCCAATATCTAATCTAAACCTCCCCTGGTGCAACTCAAGGCCATTTCCTCTTGTCCTATCACTGTCACTTGGGAGAAGAGCCCAGCACCTCCCTCACCACAACCTCCTTCCAGGAGCTGCAGAGAGCAGTGAGGTCTCTCCTCAGCCTCCTCTTCTCCAGACTAAACAGCCCCAGGTCCCAGAACCCCTGGGCTCCAGCCCCTTCCCCAGCTCAGTTCCCTTTTCTTCACTTCAGCCCCTCAATGTCCTTTTTGTACTGAGGGGCCCAAAACTGAACCCAGGATTTGAGGTTTGGCCTCACCAGCACCGAGCACAGGGGGACGATCCCTTCCCTGCTCCTGCTGCCACCCCAGGGCTGATCCAAGCCAGGATGCTGTGGCCTTCCTGGCCCCCTGGGCCACTGCTGGCTCATGTTCAGCCACTCTCAACCAGCACCCCCAGGGCCTTTCCATGGGGCAGCTTTCCAGCTGCTCTTCCCCAAACCTGGAGCATTGCACGAGGTTGTTGTGACCCAAGTGCAGAACCTGGCACTTGGCCTTGCTAAACGTAAGCTCTTGGAATATCTGGTCACCCGGATGCTGGCGTGGATGTGTGTATATATATATTTTATTTCCTCCCAGGACAACCTTGCTGTGTCCTTGGGAATGGCTGATGCTGCGTGCAGAGATTGAGAACGAAACTTCTGCCTTTTAAATGGAGAGCAAATGTAGAGGATTTTCAGCCATAGGTGAGGTTTTGCTAAACCTCTTTTAGCAAGCTCTGCTAACATAAAAATGCCCCTGAAACCCAAATGAGTGTCACCCTGGTGGAGTGTTGCTCAGTTTTGTGAATGAAGCCTCCTTTCCCTGCATGCAAATGAGTCGCTGCAGAGAGGTCCTACTGCGAGTCTTTTGTTTGGTGATAAAAGACCCCAGGACTTGTTTCATCGTCCTCTGTCTCTCTCCCTGGACTCACTGGCTCAGCATTGGCTCTGGGAAAGGAGAAACTGGAGAGGTTAATATGGACACCACGGCTTTGTGTCAGGGCAGGGGAGTGGAAACAAAGCACCTTGGGGCTCGCTGTGGAGCAGGGCCATGTGTGCCCTACAGGAGAATCATGAAATGGTTTGGACTGGAAGGGACCTCAAAGCCCATCCATTCCCACCCCCTGCCATGGGCAGGGACACCTCCCACTGGATCAGGGGGCTCAAAACCCCATCCAACCTGGCCTTGAACACTTCCAGGGGTGGGGCAGCCACCACTGCTCTGGGTAACCTGTGCCTGTGTCTCCATGATGTTCACACAGCCCCACTTCTCCAGGCTGTCCAGGTCCCTCTGGATGACATCTCTTCTCTCTGGGTGACATCCCTTCCCTCCACCGTGTCAACCTCACCACACAGCCTGGTGCCATTGGCCATCTTGCTGAGGATACACTCAATCCCTCTGTCCACAAGAGAAGGGTCTCAGGGCTTTGATGCCCTTTACCTCATTTTACAGAGGGTGTGGGACCTGTCCATCTTTGGGTCTTCTTGCTGCTCGTGCAGGATGGGATGAGAGGCTCGGAGATACCTGACATCAAAAGCTGTTGGAACCTTGTGCTGTGAGGTGGGGAATTACTTTACTGGTGTCAGACTGTCTCTGTCTTGCCAGGAGAATGAACCCCAGGGCCCAGCCTGTCCTCCAAGCTGGCTTTGCATTTACCACCCCTCCACCAACCTTCTCACGGTTTCACAGTATCGTAAGGTTGGAAAGGACCTCCGAGATCATCGAGTCCAACCCATAACCCAACATTAACACCAACACCATCATCTAAACCATGGCACTCCACCCCCTCCCTGGGCAGCCCATTCCAATGACCAATCACCCTTTCAGTGAAGAACTTTTTCCTCACATCAAGCCTAAACTTTCCCTGACCAAGCTTGAGTCCCTGCCCTCCAGTTCTGTCCCTGGTCACCAGAGAGAAGAGACCAAGCCCTGCCCCACTACAACCTCCTTTTAGGGAGTTGTAGAGAGCAATGAGGTCTCCCCTGAGCCTCCTCTTCTTCAGACTAAACAGCCCCAGCTCCCTCAGTCGCTCCTCGTAGGGCTTGTGCTCCAGCCCCTTCCCCATCTTCGTTGCCCTCCTCTGAACACTCTCCAGTATCCTGACATCTTTCCCAAACTGGGGGGCCCAGAACTGGAAACAGTATTCAAGGTGAGGCCTGACCAGTGCCGAGTACAGGGGGACGATAACTCCTCTGGTCCTGCTGACCACACTATTCCTGATGCAGCCCAGGATGCCATTGGCCTTCTTGGCCACCTGGGCACACTGCTGGCTCATGGGGAGCTTCCTGGCCACCAGCACTCCCAGGTCCCTTTCTGCCTGACTCCTCTCCAGCCACTCTGTCCCCAGTCTAGAGCTCTGCATGGGATTGTTGTGTCCAAGATGAAGTACCCAACATTTGGACTTTTTAAACATCATCCCATTGGAATCAGCCCAGCTCTCCAATCTGTCCAGGTCCCTCTGTAGGGCCATCCTACCCTCCAACAGATCAACGTTCATCAGAATGCAGTGGCCTGGGGTGGTTTGTTTTCAGATAAAGCTCTGTTTTGGAGTAAATTGCCTGTTGCTATGTTTTCGTGGCTGCCTGCCTGCCTGCGTGGAAGAGCTGACCGCTTCCCCAGCTCCGGGATGACTCGTGGCCGCACCCAGCTCTGGGCTTTTTCAGGGTATTTTTATTTTTCAGCAAAACAGAGGCCAATGTGAAAATAAATCTGCGTGCTTCAATGCTGGTAAGGATTCTGCAGCTCCTTCCCATCACGCTCTCTGCCTTGAGGGTTGCTGAAGGGTGCTCTTCCATCCTTGCAGCCTTTCCTTCTCCTGAAGTATTTCAGATGGGCAATAGTTTGTCTCCTTTCCTGGTAGGGTTTCAGAGAATGGTTTGGGTTGAAGGACGTCCAGTCCAGCCTCCCTGCAGTGAGCAGAGACATCTTCAACCAAATCAGGTTGTTCAGGGCCCCATCCAACCTGACCTTGAATATTTCCAGGGATGGGGCATCACCACCTCTCTGAGCATCCTATTCCAGTGTTTCAAGACCCTCAGTGTAAAAATTTCTTCCTAATATCTAATTTTAGGGCTCAAAATACCTTTATAATGTGGAGCCAGCTACTCCTCTAGATTAAAAATAACAGAAATGATTGCATTAATCATAGAATCATAGAATGGTTTGGGTTGGAAGGGACCTTAAAGATCATCCAGGTCCAAATGGATTTTGCATTTTTTTTTCCTGTGGGTGTGAAAAAATAACCAAACAAACAAACAAAAAAACCCATTTAAAGCCCCAAGCCCACGCCCCAACCTGTTCCCAGCCTGAGACGTGGTGCTGGAGTGGAAAAAAACAGGTTAAGCCAAAATAAATCAGAACTGAGTGTTCAGGCTACGACTAAGTCTGAACTGCAGGGCTATATTTAAACATGGTATTTTTGTATTTTAATAATTAACCACTGGGAAAGAACAGCCTAAAAACCTGTAGCAGAGGCTGTTTTTAAGGTGTCTTCTCCTCCAGCCCCATCTTGGTGCTGTGAGTGCAGCTGAGGACCCCGCTTGTGGAGGACAGGGATGCTTTAAGGTGTTCATTCCCTCTTTAGGTTTGTGTCCTCCTTTTGTAGCCTTACCTTTGCGACCTCTTCATGGTTAAATCCAGTTGATCAGCAATAAACTTGTGTTTGAGTTGGTGTGTGACTTGGGAGAGCCCATTTCCCTTTGCATTAATTGTACCACAGCTTTGACGATGCGAAACCGTCACCACCTCCGGATCCAACCCATGTTTAGCAAAGGGTGGGTTGTGAAGGGTAATCCCTTACCTTGTGATTATTTCATTACCATTCAATTTTATATAACACAAGGCAATTCCCTGCTTTTAAGGAGAGGTTTGTGGCTGTTTTAGTGCTGGAGAAGCTCCTTCAAGCCCTCACTGCTGTGTTTTCACTGTTGGTGGTGGGGACTGAACCTGAAAAGCATCGAGTCCCTCTTGTATTGGGTGTGGGCAGCGTGGTGGGAACAAGAGAACTTGGCCTGGCACCCAGAGTTAATTTGCTCTTTGAATCCAGCTATGGAAAAGAAATTTAGGGAAGGAAGCAGATTTGTCACAGTGTCAGAGCGTGGCGACCTGCCCTTGGCAAAGGAATTCACCCAGGCTGTTGGGAGCAGAGTGGGTGTGATTGGCATTCGCGGTGTCCTCTCGTCTGCAGCCTCCATGCTTGGGGGAGAAGTTGTTTTTAGAAGGCTTTTATCTACCTTTGGAGGAAGTGAAAAGGTGGGGAGAGTCCTTTCATCCTGCTCTGCCGTCTCCAGGGCTGCAGGCATCGCTTCTCCAAGTGAGAAACCCAACAGAAAAGCCCAACCTTTCCTAAAACCAAGCTAAAACTTTCTCTTCTCCCCCAGCCTGCATCGTGAAAGAGCGAAACTGCGAGTGGGTAAAGGTAGAAAAGGGCATCCAGGCGTGGTGGGGATGTGAAACGCAGGCTCTGCTGGTACAAAAAGGCAATAAATGGGATTTCTTTTGTACTGAGCAGCTGATGGGTGGGAGATCACCTGGCTCTTGCCAAAAAGCTTTCAGTCACAGCTCTGACCAAAGCAAGGCTGCAGATGTGGGCTTTGAATCTGCCACCCAAACATCCTCTTGTGCTCTTTGCTTCTCCCAGCAGCACTGGCCGCAGTCCCCGCACGTCCCCAGAGCTGGGTCCCAGCCCAGCGTGAGAGATCCACCAAGCCTCTGTAACTGGGAAGCAGTTGGAAGGAGCTGGGGCTGCTTGAACAAACACACTTTTCTCTTTGCCTCCTCTTTCCCTTCCTCCCCACCTATTTATTTTTTCCCTCTTGGTGACTGGTTAAAGGAAAAGTTTGGCTGGAACCAAGTGATTCTTGCTCCAAATGATCCTGTGGGACTAAAGAGCCTCACAGGCTTCCAGATTCACTGAGGTAAACATCTTTCAGATAAAGATCATGGAATCGTGGAGTACTTTGGGTTGGAAGGGACCTCAGAGCCTATCCAGTTCCCTCTGCCATGGGCAGGGACACCTCCCACTGGATCAGGTTGCCAGATACCCGACTGTGGGTACAAGAGCAGCTCCAGCTTAGAACTATATCTTGTAATGAAGCTGATTGACATAAATCTTCAAAGCTTAATGCTCTTCAACTTCTGGAGCTTGAACTGAATTGACTTTAAGACCCAAATTTTGCAGTGAGCTCTCAGGGTTGTGGCGTTACTCCACTTGGAGTCTTGTGTCCAGTTCTGGAATCCTCAACATAAGAAGGACCTGGAGCTGTTGGAGCAAGTCCAGAGGAGGCCACGGAGATGATCTGAGGCCTGGAGCCCCTCTGCTATGAGAACAGCCTGAGAGAGTTGGGGTGGTTCAGCCTGGAGAGGAGAAGGTTCTGGGGAGACCTTAGAGCAGCCTCTCAGGACTGAAAGGAGCTCCAGGAAAGCTGGGAAGGGGCTCTGGATCAGGGAATGCAGGGATAGAACAAGGAGGAATAGTTTTGAGCTAAAAGAGGGGATCTTAAATTAGATATTGGGAAGAAATTCTTCACAATGAGGGTGGGGAGGCCCTGGCCCAGGTTGCCCAGAGCAGTGGTGGCTGCCCCATCCCTGGAGGTGTTCAAGGCCAGGTTGGATGGGGCTTGGAGCCCCCTGATGCAGTGGGAGGTGTCCCTGCCCGTGGCAGGAGGTTGGAACTGGATAATCTTTAAGGTCCCTTCCAGCCCAAACCATTCCAGGGTTCTGGATTATCCCAGCAATCCTGCCGTGGCTCTGGTTCAGTGACTGCTCTGGAAGTGAATTAAAGAATTGCTACCAAAGCCTTTGCTTTTATTTGGCCATCAGGCTTGTCCCCATCCCTTTATTTCCCTCTGGTCTTACATGACCTTTATGTACTGGTGACACATAAGGGCACCCTGAAATTCCAAGGCTTTGGCTGCTTCGGAGTGGCAAAAGCAAGACAAGGCAAGTGGTCCTGGCCAAATGGTGAGTGGCAAAACCATGCATCGTGAAGACCTGGGTTCCCTCCAGGTTCCTCCTGCTGAGAAATAGGAGGTGATTAATGCTTTTTAGTTGTTTTGCGTTGTCTGCAGGTTTGAGCAGAAGATGTTTCATTGCTCCCGTGGCCTTCAGGCTCCGTCACAACTCATGAGAGGTGGAAAAGGTTCTTTAAAACTGAGCCTGTGCAGAGGAATGAGGCTGATGGAGCAAAGGCAACTCCCAGAACTGCCTCCAAGGGAAGGAAGCAGTTAAAAGGCATAACTAGGGTAGAATTAAAACTCAGCATCACAGGGCAGGCTTGAAATTCAGTTTTTTCCTCTTAACTGGTTCCAGTTTAGCTGATCCCACGCTTCTGCTGCTGATGCTGCAGAGCTGTTGATTTATATAAATGCTGAGAACCCCCTCCTAACTTCTTGCTGGTCTCAAAGCTGAGTTCGTGGGGTTTCCTTATTCCACCCCAGGCCTCTAAATAGGAAGCTCAGATGATGCCCATCTCTGTCATCTTTACCTGGAGCAATAAGTGATGGGAGTGGCTGCACAGGGTCCCACCCTGTCTGTGTTTGGATATTGTCATTTCAGGGCTGCCCTGCCCACTCAAAATCAGGCTGGTTTTGCCTTTTGTGTGGCCTCATCCTTTTTGAGCACATCCTTTTAAACTTGAGCTTAAAACACACAATCCCTTTTCTTACATGGGTAGCTTGCAGGTTTCATTCAAGCTCTGACTGACCTGTCTTCTGTAATCACAACCTTTCCTGTCCCAGGTTGTCAAATCCATTTTCTTTGGCATTTTCACCCTCCTGTGCAGCAAGGGATCTGATCCCTCATCCTGTCACCCTGTTAATTAATGACTCTCTTAACCCTTTGTGGCAGCATTTGATGCTCTCTGGGTTTCAGTGGAGAGCCCTGTGTTGGGGTTGGGTGTCTCCCAGGCTTAGCAAGTGTCACTTTGGAGTTGTGGTGGTGCCCAGGAGCAGATGCTTTTTCCTTACAAACGTGCTGACAGCAGGACCCACACGTCCAGTGACCTCAGAGCCCTTCCTTTAACTGAGAGCTCTTTTTAGAACACACTTCACTTCCTTATGTGGTCGAATTCTGAATTCTGATTATTTTTTTTCAGGCTGGCATTCAAGTCTCCCACATCAACTGTGCTTCAAGCCCAGTCCTCATGGCTTTCTAGGGGCAAAGGACCCACATCTTTTAATGACTGGAAGTGGCACTTAGTGATCTAATAATCATGATAGTGTTGTATTAAGGGTTGGACTTGATCTTGAAGGTCTCTTCCAACCCAGATAATTCTATGATTCTATGACTCCTCTAAATGTCTTCCTGGTGAGATTTAATGTCACGAGTGCACTGCCTGTCTACTCCCCACAGATGGGAAGGAAATCTGGCTTGGCTGGAGCCTTTTAAAACTGTATTTTTTTTTGTTTCACCAATAAACCCCCCTCTACCCTGGAGTTCAGCTTCAAACTGCCCTTGGTTTTGAATGGAAGCCGAGCTCCCCGCAGCGTTTCCAGCAGCCCCAGTTGTTCAGTTTTGGGAGCTCATCTGGCTGCACAAGCAAAGCATCGCCCTGGGATCCAGGCAGCACAAGGGTGGCTGGGGAATGAGGTCCAGGAGAACTTGGATTCCTTCCCCAAATCTATCCTTAAAGGACACAAAAACTTGTCCAACAATTGAAGTTTATATATCCCCCCCCCCCCCCCCCCCCCTTCTGTTGTCGGTCGATGTCTTTGCGTTCAGCAGAAATTGCTCTACAAAGCCTTGCAGGAATTTTTTCTTGGAGATTTCTGTTTAGAAATGCCTGTCTGGGGGCTCTTTTTAAAAATGTTTTAATTTTGATTTTAATTTTCTGCTTGGTTAGAGACTGAACACTGGGATAACAACCAGACCCAAGCCTCTTGAGTGTCTCATTGCTCTTTGGAAAGCAGTGAACTTGGGTGTTATAGGGCATTGGAAGTTCTGAGCTGACTGACTGAGATGCAGCTCATCAGGTCTTTCACCTTAACAGAACTCACTGAGTAATTGCAACTGTCAGGTTTCCCTCTGCAGTATCACATTAGAAAGCCTGGACTTACAAATTCTGCTGTCATTTCTGTGCAGCTTTTAAGTGGATTTGACAAGACACCATCTCAGGCAGTGGATTTTACCTTTTTTATTAAGTGCACGAGGCTTGCCTGGAGCTCTTGACTGTGAATCACTTCAATCAGGGGATGAAACTGTCTTCAGCTCCCTCTCCTGGGTAGCTGAGGCATTTGCCCCTGTGATGTTGGTCCTTTTAGAAACTTGACCTGTTTTCAAACTCTTTCCAAGCATCTTTGTTCTCAGTGGAAGTGGTGAGGAGCACAGCAGAGAATCATGGAATGGTTGGGGTTGGAAGGGACCTCAAAGCCCAGCCAGTCCCACCCCCCCTGCCATGGGCAGGGACACCTCCCACTGGATCAGGGGGCTCAAAGCCCCATCCAACCTGGCCTTGAACACCTCCAGGGATGGGGCAGCCACCACTGCTCTGGGCAACCTGGGCCAGGGCCTCCCCACTCTCATTATGAAGAATTTCTCCCTAAGATCTCATCTCTATCTCCCCTTTTTCAGTGTAGATGCACCCATGCATGGGATTGAGAAATGTGATGCTTTGAAAACAAAAAACAACCAAACAAAAACCACCCAGAGTGAGGTGAGGCTGAGTTCACTCTGCATGGTGTGAAAGAGTTAGTGAGCTGCCTTTCTCCAGTTTTACTGCTGGTAGAGGTGGGGCTGAATGTTTGTACAGCCTGAGCTGAGGAGTTTGGGGTTCCTTTGCTCCTCCCTAACTTTGTGCTCCAGAGGGATGGTTTTGTTGGAGCTCTTTATTCTCAGGCACTGGCGAGTTGTGGAAGGGAAGGCTCTGAGTTTCAGCCTCTCCGTATCCATAGAATCACAGAATCACCCAAACTGGAAGGGACCCAAAAGGATCATCAAGTCCAACTCCTGTCCCTACACAGGACACTCCCTTCCGAGTCATCCATCCTTTTCCAGCCAAGGTGTTCAGGGTACCTTTTCTAGGTCAGAGGTACCTTAACATCCTTCCCTGGATTTATTCAGCAGTCACGTAGCAGGTGAAATCCTGGGGCTGCTTTCACTTTTCCAGAGGCTTTATGAATAATGCAACGTGTCCTTTTTCCTTTTTTTTCCTTTTCAGATTGAGAAAATCATGAGTTCCATCGGCGAAGGCATTGACTTTTCACAGGAGCAGCAGAGGATCTCAGGTAGTGTCCCCAGCCCTTGTGTGTCTGTGTCTGTCTTTGTGCTGCCTCCCGTGTGCAGAGCTCTGTGTTGGCTCCCAGAAGGGAGAGGAAGGCTCTGGCACTGAAGGAACAGACCTTGGCTTTGCGTTGTGATGCTCAATACCACTACCAGCAGTTTTAATTCAACACCCTCCTAGGTAGATTAATTTAATTTTACATAATGCAGGCTTTGGGAGGAATGTGTGTTGGAGCTGGTACCCCCAGCCTGATGGAAAAGAGCATTGCCCAGTGTTGGTTGATACTCACCCAGTGACAGCAGTGTGTGTTTAGGGGTCTTGTTTCTTCTTGAATCTGGCTGTTCATAAATTTGGGGGCTTAATATTAATGTTTAGGAGATGGTGAATCTCGAGGTGATGTTTTGCATCATTTAAACAAAGCTTATTGTTGAGAACTGTGGTGTTTTTATTGGTGGTTTCCAACACCTGAAGTGACTCCTTGTAGTCCTTCCCTTCAGGTGGAGGTGAGAACTTGGGTGGGTGGGATGCTTCTTGTCCTCTTCCACAATCAAACCAGCTCTGGAGTGTGCTCTTCCCCCCTGCACACACAGCCCAATAACCTCTGTGTTAAAAAAAGCCTCCCCAACCAGTCTTTGCCCAGAGCGTAGGAGGAAGATCAGGTTTTCTGCACGTACCAAAAAACTCTCATTTGCAGCTGAGAGATGGTGGAAGGGCTCCAGTCACTATCCTGGAGAGGAAGTTTTGCTGATCCTGGCTCCTGCAATTACTGTTGTCCTCAACATAGCCTCGGAGAAAGTCGAACTGATTGCTTACCATTCTCTCCTGCCTTTCAGAACGTGTTTGTCTCAAGTTTCTGTTCTTCTCTAGTGGATAGCAACAACATTTTCTTTAAGCAGTCAGCCTGGATCAGGACTTCTATACATCTGTCTTCTGGCTGGTCTTACAATCCACAGAATCATGGAATGGTTTGGGTGGGAAGGGACCTCAAAGGGACCTAGTTCTGTCCCTGGGCGCCTGAGAGAAGAGACCAGCCCCTGTCCGACTACAACCTCCTTTTAGGGAGTTGTAGAGAGCAATGAGGTCTCCCCTGAGCCTCCTCTTCTTCAGACTCGATGGAGCTGGACTTGATGGTCCTTGTGGGTCCCTTCCAACTCAGGTCATTCTATGATTCCAAGTATAGTGAACTTTGTGCTAAGTCTGCGTTCAGGATCTGGACTGGAACAGCAAAGGGAACCAAGTCTCAGTTAAAACTCTCCCTTTGCTGCTGCTGCAGTGACCTCGTGGCATCCCTGGATATTTTACCAGCTTTTCTCCTTTACTTTTTTGTGCCCTCTTTTGAGGAAAGTAGGGAGGTGGAACTCGCAGAGGGAGGAGGCTCTGCTATGGGTGCAGTTGTCCCTTGGCTGTCTCTGTGCTGTTTACAGAGCTGAGGAATAACCTACCCCATTCCCAGCCGTCTGTGGCAACATTTTTCCATTTCTGAGCTGCTCTGGAGGTTTATTTTAATTATTCTTTTCCTGGGATGCAGTGGAAACCGGCAGCTTAAGGAACTTGTCCTCCCTGCTGCTGCTGCAGGCAGAGCCTTGGGTCTTGGGAGTGTTGTCTCCCATACTGAGGCCTTCAAAGAGGAGATAATTGCTTGGCTTTAACGGTGCCTTTTGAACCAGAGCCGTTTGTAGTGAGACCCAGGGAACAGAGTTTGATTAAACAGATGCTGATGAACTCTGCTGCCTGGGGACTGAAGGTGCTGAAGTACCATGTACTGCTCAAGGGCTTGAGAAGATCTTCATCTCCAAAATGTTGTTGTAGGAAATGCCTTCTGATGGTGAGGGCAGTGGCAGTGCTGTCCTCTGGGATACTTCCTTGGCTGACCAAGTGCCACTGTCTAAATAGCTGGCAGCAGTTCTACCTGTCTGGGGACACTGCCTTCTCCCAGAGCCTCTTGGATTTCTCTGCAGGGAGGATCATCCTCCCCAGCTGCTTGTGTTGGGGTGATGCTAGTTGCAGGGCAGCAAGGGCGTCATAGAATCATGGAATCATTAAGACTGGAAAAGACCTCTAAGCTCATCCAGTCCAACCATCATCATTTGGTCAGGCATTGGCACAGCTGCCCAGGGAGATGGTTGAGTCACCATCCCTGGAGGTGTTTAAAAGGCAGGTGGATGAGTTTCTTAGGGACGTGGTTTAGTGAGGGGACAGGTAAGGTTGGACTTCATGACTCAGAGGTCTTTCCCAACCAGGTGATTCTATGATTCTGTGACTCTACGATCAGCCCAACCCCACTGTGCCTGCTGAACCCTGTCCCCACGTGCCATGGCCACACCATTTGAACCCCTCCAGGGATGGAGACTCCCCCACTGCCCTGGCCAGCCTCTGCCAGGCCTTCACCATTCTTCCAGCAGTGAAGTTTTTCCTGGTATCCACTCTGAACCTCCCCTGGTGCGACTTGAGGTCGTTTCCTCTTATCATAAAGTCCTGGTGTTGTGGTGGCCATGCCCTTTGGCTGTGGATAATCTGCATCAACTCGGGTGATGCTGGCCTTTCCCATAGTGTTCCTGTGGGTATTGACCTCCCCTAAACAAGGCTGCAGGCAGGAGAAGTGCTTCCTGTGCCTTAAGCATGAATTCCCTTCTCTGCCTTTAAATGAGGAGCAAAGTCAAAAGCAGAACTCCGGAGCTTCTTGGCTTTACTGCAGCGTGACAGAGGCTGCTGGAGAGCTGCCACCGTGAGGGCTTCTGTCCTTTTAAATCCTTCACCTCCAAACAACTGCATCTGAGCTGCTCCTCTTGATGAGATGCTAATGTGCATCTGCACAGGCAGCTCCTGCTTTGCCTTAATAAAGCTTATCTCGTACCCATTTGTCACTTGGGTTTTGCTTTGGTGAGGGGGCATCCACCGTGCATTCCCAATGGGAATTTAACCTGTGCCTGCCCTGGATGCCACACACTGCTCAGGGCTTGTGTTTTCCAGGGTCCAATGGCCTTGCAGAGGGATGCAAAACGCTCACTGGGTTTTGGGCTGATCCAGCAGGAACTGCTGAGCATCCAGCCTTGGGAGGGGCCCTCCCCTTCCCGAGCTGCTCCGGTGGCTGTGGCAGCACCAGCGATGGATCGATAGCGTTAGTGAAGAGCTCTGACACGGAGGGGAGAGGAGGAGCCAGCATTTCAGCTCAAGCTGCTGTTGTGTAGGGGGTTTCCAGCACAAGGGACACTTGGCTGGAAGCAGACGGATCCAGGAGCTGACTTCTCCTTCAGCCAGGTGCTTTCCTGCAGCCTGGGCTGCCTTAGGCTGGGTTTGGTGCCCCTCGTAGGCAGATCAGCTGCTGGCTATATTCCCTGTTTCTCCTTCTTTTCCTGAGTGCAGAGAGCAGGCAGGGCTGTGCCAGCCCCTTGCTGCAGGGTGTCCTGGGCTGCCTCCACCCTTATGTCTTAATTTTGCTTTTGCTTCTCAGAACTTTGCGAGGGCTGTTCTAACACTTCAGGCCGTAGCACAGGTATTTTCCAGGTGCCCTCACTTCCTCAAAACCAGGTGGACTTTGAGGGTATGGGAACTCCTGACTGGTTTGGAATCACTAATTCACCTGTGAAAGTAAAATGCCTTGTTTGGCTGTTACTGTGAAGATAAATTTGCTTGGAGTCTGTATTATACAGGCAGATATTGCATACAACTGCCTCAAAATGGCCTCAAGTGCACCAAGGGAGGTTTAGATTGGATATTAGGAGCAATTTCTTCGCTGAAATAGTGGTGAAGCCCTGGCAGAGGCTGCCCAGGGCAGGGGTGGAGGCTCCATCCCTGGAGGGATTCAAAGCCCATGTGGCCGTGGCACTTGGGGACAGGGTTTATCAGGCACAGTGGGGTTGGACCGATGGTTGGACTGGATGAGCTTGACGGTCTTTTCCAACCTTAATGGCTCTATGACTTGGGTCTAGGGAAGGCAGAGACTCTTGGAGTCACCCTGGAACAAGCCCAGGTCCCAAGATACTTGGTTCCAGGTCCGTGCTGTGCCCGACGCTTCCCATACAAATTTGGGAACGTAACTGGTTTCCCTACCATAAAGCTTTCCTCCATGAAAGAGGGTAACAAAGCTTTTGTGCCTTCCCATGGTGTGATGGACGAGCACATTAAACTTCTGAGAGACCTGGATGAGCTAATTAGATGCATCCTGGCATCTTTATGGAATTCAGAGCTAGGATGTGTTTCTTGGCCAACATGTTCAACTCATTTCCTGGTAGAGCTCGTAAGAAAATCTTCCAAATGTATTTCCCGAAGGTGGGGTGGGGGGGGTGGAAGGAAGAGAGAAGTCTATCACTGATCTAAGTGCTCCTTGGAGGTTGAAGAGAGAAGCCTATCACTGATCTAAGTGCTCCTTGGAGGTTGGAGAGTCGAGGATCACCATCTCAAAGGACACCAGATTCCACCTGACCTTTGCCTTAATGTTTTTTTAGATGTTTGTGTTCAGCCTGTGTCTCTCTGCACGTGTGATTTGCATTCCCATGTGTATTTAGCTCCACCAACCCACTCCTCATCATCCCTTCCTCCCAGCTGTGGGTCAGTAGGGGAGCACAGGTCTCACCTCTTCTCTGCAGCCTCTCCTCTCGCTGTGGGCCTTGAACTAGAAACCCCCATGGTGCTCACAGAGTTGTGGTGGTTCATCAGGCAGTGTTTCTCTCCTCCAAAACAGAGGAGTGGTCTCTGCTCACTTGGTGCAGACTGGAGATGTCAGCACTGGGCAGGAAGTGCCTTTGGGGTGTGGTGAGTTGCCCTGAGAAACCCTGCTTGGTGTTTCACTGGAGAACAGAGGGATCTGCACAGGGCTAATGGATCTTAGTTCCAGGAAAGCTGGCTTCTGGCTGCATTTCTTGCATCTGATGGCATTAATGACTCCATCCTCTTTGCCTCTCCATCCTCCTAATGCACTGCCTGAGCTACAGCCCCCTCAGTGGCTTTAAGGACTCTGAGCTGACGATGCTCCCTGGCTGACTTGCCAAGGCTCACTTTGTGCATGGGCACTGCTTTCATCAACCCTTCCTTGGATTTGCAGTTTTCCCTTCTAGGTGAAGCTTGGCCTTGTGTCTTCAGGTCATGTTAAACTGTGATGGGATGATGATGCTTGTCCAGCATGACCCACCTACTTATTTCTTCCTCCAAACAGACCCAAACTTTGTACTAATGGTCATTATTGAAACAATAACTGGGGAAAGGACCTTTCTGAGCCCTGGTAGCCTTCTCCCTTCCCTGTTTGCTTTGAAGCATGCTGTGTTATTTGAAAAATGTCTTTGCAAGAGGAACTGAATTGCTTGGCTTGGTTTTGGTGGGGTTTTTTTGCAGCTTTTAAATGCTGTAATTATTCCTAACTACACTCTTGACTGTTTCATAGAATCATGGGATGGTTTGGGTTGGAAGGGACCTCAAAGCCCAGCCTATTCCAATCCCCCTGCCATGGGCAGGGACACCTCCCACTGGATCAGGGGGCTCCAAGCCCCATCCTTGAACACCCCCAGGGATGGGGCAGCCACCTGTACCAGGGCCTCCCCACCCTCACAGCAAAACATTTCCTCCTAAGATCTCATCTCAATCTCCTCTCTTTCAGCTGAAAACCCTTCCCCATTGTCCTGTCACTTCACTCCCCTCTGCCATCCACAGTCCTTTTACAGGTAGGATTCCTAAAATGTGGAGCATAAAGAGAGAGATGGAGCTGAGCATTAGGAGTTTATTTCAATCAGAAGTTGTGAGCAAGGTTTTGCTGGGGGCACAGTTGCTGGAATTCCTTGGCTCCTGTGTCATGCAAATCTTCAGTGTATTTTGAACTTCCTTATTTTCAGTCTGGGATGTTTGGGGGCATCTGTTCTCTTTCTTTGTAAAGAAACCCCCTCCATTCCCCTCTCTCCAAATACCTCCTCTTAATTTTGTCTTGATTTGAAGTGGCTTTAAAACCTGAAAACCTGCAGTTGGTGTCACTGCAGGTTTCTTCTTTGAAAGGAGAAATACATTTATGAGTGTACAAAAGCTGAGTGAAGTAAATACTTATTTAAAACAAAATTCAGGACCTCGGAGGATGGAACTGCTGCGGTTTCATTCCCCCTGCCAATACTCGGCTGCTTCCAGAGATGCTGTAGTAGGCAGCAAGCAGTTTTCACCTCTCTCTCTCTCTCTAAATTAATTCTGAGGCAGCCACAAATCACTTGGAACTGTCAAAGTCGAGTGGTAACATCATTTTTTAAAAACCCAAGCTGTGTAAGTCCATCCATACTGAGGAGTCAGTGATTTCCACTCGCGAGTTACAAAGCTGCCGCCTCCCTCCCCTCTCCTGCGGCTTCTGCTGCGAAGCCGTGGCTGGAAAAGCTGGGAGGGGTGAGAGGATGGAGAGAAGGGAGGGACAGGAGGAGCAGGAGACAGGGCTGCGAGTGGAGCGGCGAGCGTGGAGCCGGCTGCCTGCAGACAAAGCCCGGCGCTGCGCAGCCCCGGCAGGACCGGCCGGCACCAACGGCAGGAGGGATGGGGACCTCGGGGGAGCTTGCCGAGTGCATCCCGGGTGTCGATGCTGCCCTTCTGCACCGGCTGCGTTAGGGGAGGGAGACGGAAGCCTTTTGTGATCCCTGCTTTTCTCGTGCTGCAGTGAGGAAGGACTGCCCAGCGCTCGAGGTCACCAGGCTCCTTCTGGAGCATCCTTACCCCGAGAATCTCCAGGCAGCCCAGTGAGCTCTGCCTTGTGCAGCCACTGCAGGGCTGGGGAGGGGGGAAAGGATGCTGTGGAAGGTACTGACCAGCTTCAGCTGACCTGCAGGATCGAAGGGAGCAAACTTGCTTTTCCTTGTCTCTTTCTTTGCTTAAAATCTTGAAACAGAGGTGCTAAGAAGCCTGAAAGATTCTGCCTGCCTTGCTTAGCAAATTCCTTGATGAAAAGGAGACCTCTGAACTCTTTTTATCATATTTAAGGTCTCAGGCTTCTCCAGAGGGGAGTAACAAGTCATTGGACTCTTCCCAGGCGTGAGGGAAGGGAGAGCTCATCTGCACAGCTTCCGTAGGGCGCTGGGAAGAATCGCGGTTATCAGAGGCTGAGAGGAGGTGCCAGGGCATGTCTGGGACTCAGCTGCTGCAGGAAGAGGATTGTGCTTGCCTTTGGTTTCTTTTTGTTTTGACGTCGTTTGGAAGCAAGGAACTGAAATGCCTCCTCCTCCAGAGCTGCTCCTTGGTTGAGTGAAGGGCTGGGATGCAGCAGCTGTGCTTCAGCTGCAGAAAATGAATGAAGGGCGAATATCAGCATGCACCAAACACCCAGCAGGACTGGATGTATTGGGTGATTCCTCTGTCTCTCATGCTGTCACCCTGTGTACTTAGACCCTGTGGAGCAGCCAGCCCGCTCCCAGCAGCGTGTTGGAATGCCATGTGTCTGGATAGGTGGTAAAATGCCAGTGCTGGGATTCTTAGACTCATGCTCGGGGTCTCTCACACCTCAGCTCCTCTTCACGCCGTAACGGAAAGCAAAAGCCCTTACCATGGTTTGCCTCTTTCAGGACTGCTTGGGGAAAAAAAGTATAAGCCCTTCTTTTCTTCTGCTGCAGTTTGTGTGCTTTCTTTGTCTTGCATGTGGACAGCTTTGTCTTCCTGTGGAGAGCTGCTCTAGCCTGGCTTCTGCTGCTTTTCTGACGGTCCCTCGTGTCTGTTCTGTGTCTCGGCTGCATGAAGATGTGTTTTCTCTCTAGCTGCTTTGTGCCTCTGCTTTGTGCCCTCTCCACTGCTCTGCTGAGCTGGGTAGTGCATCACGAGAGGACCTGCCCAGCTCTGTGTGTCCGTGAGCAGCTCCTGCTCCATCCCCTCCCACCTGCGACTGGCTGGGAATGCCTTGGGTGAAAGTTTGCTGCCCTCCTCCCGCCCCCTTCAGACGAGCCAAGGAGTGGATCCGCATCCCCGTTGGGTTGGGCTTCACGTGTTTGCCTGGCCAGAAGCTCTCCTGAGCCCTGAATGCAGTGCATGCCATGTCCTGGTCCCAGGAGGGCTCCTAGACAGTTCACCTGGGCAAGGCGTTTCTTTTGCTGAGTATTAACTGGGATACAAATTAAACCCGGAGCCCGCGGAGGCGCTGGAAGCTGGTCCATGGTCTGTGCACACAAGAGGAATTGTCTACCAGCTGATCTGTTGTACTCTGAGTCTAATTTTTTTGAGTTTCTTTATGGTAATGACTATGATGTGGCAATGCCATCTGTCCTCCTCAGAGTGCCGCTGCTACCGCCTTAACGGTTTCTCCCTTTTCAAGCGTCTGCCGATTCCTCTCTCGTCAGGTTCGCGGATGCTGGAGCAGAGCGTCGGGGAGTGGCTGGAGTCCATTGGCCTGCAGCAATATGAGAGCAAATTGCTTTTGAATGGCTTCGATGATGTTCGCTTCCTGGTGAGTCACCTGGTGGGACCCACGGGCTCTAACGAACGTCTTGGCCAACCCTTGGCTTGGTGGCCGTGTTCCGCAAGGCTCCGCAGCCCAGCGGAACAGTCGTGGGCAAGAGGAGGAAATGAGGGGTGTGTTGGGTCACTTGTTTAATTAAGGTGTTATAGCTTTTTCACTATAATTTTGATATATTTACTCTGAATCTTCACTACCCAGTCTGCTCCAGAAATGGGAGCTGAAGTTCTCTTTTGTGGTGAAGAAATCACTGAGCAGTCTGCGTTCTTGACTGTGAAGGTGGTGGTGGTGGATCTATTGTTGGAAGGGTCTGTACTTTAAGCACGTAGGCAGGATCTCAATGAGCTGGACTGAACTGCATTGGTGCTGTTGGCTCTGAAATCTAATGTTGAGGGGTTTTTAATAAGCAGTGTCTAGAAGCTTACAGGTGCACGGTGTAAAAATCTGAGCAGTCGTACGGAACGATGGACTTCAAAGACAGAATCTCTTGGTGCTGTGGGAGGGTTCTTCCTGCATGGCTTGAGGAAATGCTTTTTGAATGTGGGCTCCAAGTTTTACAAATAAAGGATTTCTAAAAATGGATGTAAAACTTCAGAGAAGTCGTTTGAGCTGATGTAATTCCTAATGTAATGTAATATCCTGCCTTGGAAAGGAGTGGGGGCATCTCTTTGATACCATGGATGGTGCAGAGATACCCAGGAGGATGTGAGCTTGACAGCAGTGTTGTGAGCTGGGAGAAGGGGGCCATTGGACAGTGGTGAGGGTCCGTGGGGGGCAGCTGGAGAAAGAAGGAAGACTGGATAGGGCATGGATGGAGGGGGAAGGCTGAGCTGTGTCTGCAGGGGTTCTGAGGGCAGGGTGTAATCGTGCTTTTATAAATGGCCAAGCTAAAGGGATCGATGTCCCTGTGAGTGCTGAGGGATCTCTGTATGCTGAACACAGTGGCAGCATCCAGCCAGAGCTCCTGGCCACCACGGCAAGCAGCCCAGCCCTCAGTCTGCCCTCAGCCTGGCAGGGCCAGCACTGCTCTAGGGAGCTGGATTTTGCCCTGGTTTATTCACCTTCAGCAGAGGAACTGCTGGCGACAGGCGACGCTCTCGCCATGCACCCCTCTGCCTCTGCCATCTCTTGTCTGGCACTGCCCCTCTTCCCTGGGGAGGGTTTGGGGTGAGCTCCAGGTGCCCTCGCCCCAGGGACATCTCCCACCAGCCCTTCCTGGGGTCACCAGCTCCCCCTGTGTCCCACACAGCTGGTCCCAACCCTTTGGTGGACCCTGGGACTGCTGTGCTTCAGGCAGCTGCATTCAGCTCTCTTCCAGGTTTGAGCATCCCCTGCGCGGTGGGGCACTCTGATCCAACTTCTGGGATGCTCTTGGAGGTGCTACCATGAATTTAAATTAAATAATGGTAAAATCACAGAATCATGGAATGGTTTGGGGTGGAAGGGACCTCATACCCTTCCAGTTCCACACCTCTGCCATGGGCAGGGACACCTCACACTGGATCAGGGGGCTCCAAGCCCCATCCAACCTGGCCTTGAACACCTCCAGGGATGGGGCAGCCACCACAGATCCCTGCTCAGGATGCTCTGCTGATGCTTCTTTGCCCTTTGTGGTACCAGTGGGCTGCTCCCATTAGCAGATAAATGCCTTTGCTCCCACTGGCCCTGCCTGACAAGAGACCTCTCCCAGCACAGAACTTTAATAACGAAGGAAATAAACTTTCCACTTGTCCCCAGAGAGGCAGGAGCTGGAGCTTGGAAGCAGGATTTTTATTGATGGTGCTTATTTGCAGTAAATACCAACACTTAGTGCAAACTGTCTGATGCAGGATCCTGTCATTTCCAGGATGAAAGCAAAGGCTCCTCGTAGATGTCTCATAATGTGATTTTATACCATATGTGGTAGGAGTTGTTTTTTCGTGTTGTTCAAGGGTGGATGTTTTTCATCCCCATCCACTGCTGGGCAAGTGCTCCCGGTGTAGGAAATGGGCTTCTGCTGGTGTCAGGAGGTGGGATGCTTTCCTCACTCCTTCCTCTCAATTTTAAAAGGTCAAATAATTTCACAAAGCTTTCCTGCAAACCCTGGCTCATTTCCATTTCGCTGCTTATCCCTTTTAGTGGGGATTTGACTCTGGCACCCATGCCAAGCCTGGCTTTAAATCCTCTCATGCAAGTCCTGGGAACCTCAAGCTGATGCAGTCAGCCCAGTGTGGAAGTTTAATTATTAAGACTTTTCCTCTGTGCTTTCAGCTTCTGATGTGGGAGTAAAACCATCAGATACAGTGCAAACTGAGGAATGAGTTGTTAAGGTGGATTTAGCAGCGATTTTGATGTTTTCAGATTAATTATTCACATTGTTGTAGACACTGAAGCCAGCCAGAACCAGGAGAGCAGAACAGACCTGGGTGTAGGGCTCCTGGAACAGCAGGGTCCCTTCTTTTTCTTCTATATGTAACAATTTCTTTGTCAACTGCCACTTTCAATCACTAATGAAGACTGTTTCCAACTAAATGGCATTATTTTCCTGGAGTTGAAAGGTTTCTGCGGATGGATTAGACCCTGTTGTGGCCTCCTGATGTTAAATATTTCAAGGTTTGAAGAAGGCTGGGTAATGATTTGCAAATGGCCAGGTGGGCTATGAGGCTGATTAAGATTTAGTGGCAAAAATTAAGAAGCTGGAGTAATTTTGAGGGGAGATTGAGATGAGATCTTAGGGAGAAATGTTTTCCTATGAGGGGTGGAGAGGCCAGGTTGTCCAGAGCAGTGGTGGCTGCCCCATCCCTGGAGGTGTTGAAGGCCAGGTTGGATGGGGCTTTGAGCCCCCTGATCCAGTGGGAGGTGGAACTGGACAGGGCAGGGGGGTGGAACTGGATGGGCTTTGAGGTCCCTTCCAACCCAACCCATTCCATGATTCTGTGATCTCCATATTTGGCCACATTTCTGTGTCTGGAGGAATTATTAAGTTCCCTTTAAGGTGTCTGTGGTGGCTTTATTGTGGTGTTAAGGTGCAGTGCTCAGGAAGAGGCTGTTCCATCTTCTCATCCCGTTACTCTCCGGCACGAACCCCGCGGTCCGAGGGATCGGCCTCTCTCACTCCCCTTCTCTGTTGTCTCAGAGTGACCTTCCCTGCCAGCATTCCTGGCTCGGGGCGCTCAGCCCGTGACACTCAGCTTCTGCTTCTCAGATGGAACTTTAATTCAACGAGCAGCCTGTTCAGCCAGCTGGGGATTAAAATAATAATAAAAAAAAGCTAAAACGGAGAAGGAGCTCCAAATTCTCCTTCTCTGCTTCGCAGCCTTCTGGAATTCTTCCATTAGAGGGGAAGGGTTTATTTGTGCCATGGGTAAACATCACTGAATGGAAGCTGCTGGCTGAGGATCACCAGCATTGGCTGGGTTGTCTTTGATTTAGTAAAAATCCAGCTTTGCAAGGAGAATAAAATCCTCAGCAGACTCGCATGCCAAATGCTAACAGACCAAGAACACCCCAGCAGGCAGGAGCAGCCAGCCCTGCTGCCTCCCACGTGGAGAAATGCAGCCCTGGTGCCTGCATGGGGTTTCAGGAGACCCATTGCCTCCTCCTCCTCCTCCAGAGGAGGGAAAGAAAAGGTCACACAAAACCCAAGCGATGAGGGAGTGGTGTCATTCAGAAAAATGCACTGTAAATTGATTTAATTGCCCTTGACTGGCAATGAGCTGGGGGAGCTCTTAAGAGTAGGGGAAACATCACAAGAATATGGACCAAGAGGGTGTCATCTGCCCCCAGAGCTTGGTCCTGTCCTCTCTGCTGTGGTCCCCAGGGTATGGGCAGCAGATGCACCCTTTGGAAGGTCCCTGGGAAACTGGTTTTGTACTGGATCCCAGTGCCCTGTGGTGAACACAGAGAGGACCTAGAGGGAAAAAAATGGGCTGGACTCCACCATTCTGGAGAAAAAAGGGAAGGTGCCAGTGAGTAAAAAGGAATTGAGGTTGTTCATGGTGGAATTGCCCCATGGAACGTGGGGAAGGAAATGCCATTATTTGCATCCTCCCAGCAGCATTGCACCTCCTGCAGAGAAGAGAAGTGGAGCTGGAGAAGGGTCTGGAGAGCAAGTCTTGTGGGGAGTGACTGAGGGACCTGGGGCTGTTTAATCTGGAGAAGAAGAGGATGAGGGGAGACCTCATGACTCTCTGCAGCTTCCAGAAAAGAGGTTGGAACCAGGTGGGGATTGGTCACTTCTTCCAAGTAACAAGTGACAGGATGAGAGAAAACAGCCTCAGGTTGCACCAGGGGAGGTTTGGATTGGATATTGGGAGGAATTTCTTTACTGACAGAGTGGTGAAGCCCTGGCAGAGGCTGCCCAGGGCAGTGGGGGAGTCTCCATCCCTGGAGGGGTTCAAAACCTGTGTAGATGTGGCACTTTGGGACAGGGTTTATCAGGCATGATGGGGTTGGGCTGATGGTTGAACTGGATGAGCTCAGAGGTCTTTTCCCACCTTGATGATGCTGTCATTCAATTTTGTGATCCCATAAATGTGTCGGAGATTCTTCCAGAAGCTTTGCCCTTCCCCTGGAGGGCTGAATGTCTGCAGCTGCAGAATCACAGAATCTTTAGGTTGGAAAAGACTTTTAAGATCATCGAACTCAACCGTAAACCTCCCATTGCCAAGTCCCTCAGCACCACATCTGCATGACTTTTAAATCCCTCCAGGGATGGCGACTCAGCCACTTCCCTAGGCCCATTCCAGTGCTTGACAGCCCTTTCAGGACAGAAATATTCCCTAATATCCAATCTAAACCTCCCCCAGACAGTGTTTCTGGCTGACATCTGAGAAGGGCAAAGCTCGCATGCTCTGGCAATCGTAGGATTATTCTGTAGTTGAACTTTTTATTCAGTCCAAGGATATTTTGATTCACAAATGAGCAGGTAAAGCAGACCATAAACCATTTTTTATGGGTTTTTTTTTATTGTTCAAGCCTGGATTCCCACGGAGTGTGTGGAAAGCAGCTAATGCTGATTCAATGAGACAGCGTCAGAAAGGGAAATCTGTTCTCCCTGTGTAGCGCCCTGGGCTCCTCAGGGTGCTTTGTAATTTGTATTTTGTAACTGGAGAGAAGTGGTAGAAACATGAAGGCTTTGGAAGAACGAGGTGTCCACAGACAATTTAGAGTACTGACATTAATTTGATTAAATGTAATTCAGTGCCATGTTCAATTAGCCTGCGGTGGTCTTCGTTATGAAAGAACCTTCTTCTTCTTTGTGTGTGTGATAGGAACAAGGAGCTGAGGCTTTGGCTTGGTGTGAGCGGAGCTCGGTGAGCATCTGCCAGGCTGGGATGGGGACAGCCCTCACTGCTGCTGGGATGTGGGTGGAGCTGGGTCTCCATCACCCTGAACATCCCCGTGCTTTGGGTGCTGGTCGAGATCTGCATCATCTTTGTCTTCACCTGTCCTGTTGGGGCACGGGGCATCTCCTGGTGTCCTCGGTGAACACGAGCTCTGCTTTGCATGAGCTGCTGCCTAACTGCCCAGCTTGGCTCACAGATGCTGGTCCCCTGGGCAGCAGCCAGGCTTTTAGCATGCTCAGAGAATGTGTGTGCCCCAGAGCTTCTTTCTATTTTCATATAAACCATCTTGTTTTATAACAGTCATCTGGGGCAAACCTAACTGACATATTCCAGTAGCGTTTTGCACCCGGAAACTATCTGTGAACAGCACTGACCCATCAGAGATCCCACAGACAGGGTTTTACTGCTTCTGCACGTGGGGAAAAGAAGAGAAAACTTGATGTGGTTGCACCAGTTGGGGAATATTTTAGAACAGACCCACGTAAGCCCCCGGGTAGGTTGTGCCTGGGCAGAGAGGCTTGGCTTCAATTGAAGCAGGCTCTGTACATCCAGGCAGAAGCTCTTAGAATCATGGAGTGGTTTGGGTTGGAAGGGACCTCAAAGCCCATCCAGTTCCAACCCCCTGCCATGGGCAGGGACACCTCCCCCTGGATCAGGGGCTCAAAGCCCCATCCAACCTGGCCTTGAACACCTCCAGGGATGGGGCAGCCACCACTGCTCTGGGCAACCTGGGCCAGGGCCTCCCCACCCTCATTGTGAAGAATTTCTTCCTAAGATCTCATCTCAATGTCCCCTCTTTCAGCTGAAACCCCTTTTCCCTCATCCTCTCCCTGCACTCCCTGATCAAGAGCCCCTCCCCAGCTTTCCTGGAGCCCCTTTCAGTCCTGGGAGGCTGCTCTAAGGTCTCTCTGGAGCCTTCTCTCCTCGAGGCTGAACAACCCCAACTTTCTCAACCTGGAGGTACAGGAGGTGCTCCAGCCCTTGGATCATCTCCACGGTCTCCTCTGGCCTCATTCCAAGAGCTCCATGTCCTTCATGTGCTGAGGCCTCTTGAGTGGATGGTTCTGGATTTGCTCTTCCCAAAGCCTGTGCTGCAAAGCTTTGCCCTGCAGCAGCATTTGGTGGCTGAGCTTGTACATCTGTATGTGTTGAGCTGCTGTGGGTGGAAACAGACACTGCAAACACCTGGGTGTGCTGGCAGCCTCCCTGTTAGTGATGCTGATCAGGTTGGGGATCTCTCTGGTGTGGTTCACGCCGGCTGCAGCTCCATTACTGCAGTGCCTTTCCTTTATTTTCATGACCTAAGCAGGGAGCACCTCAGCCACGATCTGTGGTGTTGCCCACTGTTCATCACTGCTGCCACCCTACTGGAAATCCATTCCTTCCTTGGTCCCTGGACTGATTTTGATGTCCTGGATGAAAACCCCAGAAGAGTGGAATTGAACCCTTGTGTGAGGGTTTCTGCCAAGTGTCTGAGGAGGAATCAATTCATACAATGAAACGAGGGGTTTTGACCGGTCTCCAGTGCGTTTCAGATCCCACTTGGGTGGTTCACAAGGGCTGTGCTTTGTCTGGGATTTGTAGGTTTGGGGTTTCCCTGGAAGGGAATGGTAAAAGTGGAGATGTGCAATGATCTCAGGTCTGAGAGAGCATTTCGGGTGCTCCCTCTGAGCAGGGAAACGCGACAGAGCTGCACCAAAGCTCCCCAAATGATGGAAATGGACTTCATGAAGAGTGGATTTTGAGGAGCAAAGTGGGTGGACCAGCACTGGCAATTTAGAGGATACTTAGATTTGATTCATTAGTAGCTCCAGGCCCAATAAACATTAAAAAAGCCATTAAAGTAGCAGTTAATTTATTTTTCTCTCAGTAAAATTGCCTGAACTTGACAACCATGACCGATTCCCTCCGTTGCCATTGTCACGCTGCCAGTCTGCATGGGGAAGAGAATTAAACAGAAAGGAAGTGGCTGTGTGCTAATCCCAGGGTTTTGTAGGGTTTTTGTGTGTGAGCACCTTCCACAACCAGTGCTCCATGAAGAGCCAGGGCTCTACTGTCCTGCCCTTTGCTGAACAAAGATTTCTACACCTCTGCTTTCCCCTGAAGGACCTCAAACTAAAGTACCTGTTAATGGAAAGCACAAATCCCTGAGGATCACAAATCCAAATATGGATTTGCGTCCAATTATGGATCCAAATTCATGTTTGTGTGACCAAGTTCTGATCCTGTGCCTCTGAAATCAGGGTGGGCAAGTCCAGTTTTGGGGTCAGCAGCCTGTTTGGAGATAACTGAGCCGCTGGTGCGGGTTTGTTGGAGGGGCTGAGCAGCCAGGGGTGGCTGATAGAGCTGGAGGTGTTCAGCCTGCAATCAAAGCTCTGTTTTGGGAGGTTTTAGCTTGTTTTGTCTGTAAAAAGGAAGCAATGGCTCTGTGCTGTCACTGGGGTTCTTGGGTGAAAAGCCCCCAAGTGCAAATTAGGCAGATCATAGAATCATGGAATGGGTTGGGTTGGAAGGAACCTCAAAGCTATCCAATTCCAGCCCCCTGCCACGGGCAGGGACACCTCCCACTGGATCAGGGGGCTCCAAGCCCCATCCAACCTGGCCTTGAACACCTCCAGGGATGGGGCAGCCACCACTGCTCTGGGCAACCTGGGCCAGGGCTTCCCCACCCTCACAGTATAGAATTTCTTCCTAATAGCTTTAAGGTCCCTTCCAACCCAAACCAGTCTATGATTCCATTATTATCCCAGTTTAGGCTGGGTCTGCAGTGAGCTGGAAGCATCTCTGTCTCCCACATCCAGGCTTTTGGTTGCCAAAAGTAAAGCAAAAGCAGTGGCAGCAAAATCCTTGACAAGATGCAAATTGTCTTGAATGGACCGAGGGGAGGGGAAGAAAAAGAGCTTTGTATGCATTAATCTAAGAAAAAAAAGCTGGATGTGTTGGCTTGCCCAGCTGAAGCCTCTCTGCTGTAGATGTTTGCAGAAGCCTTTGTAGTCTGGAAAAAGCTGTGTTTGGGTTTTGCATCTGTTGCTTTTAATAGCAAACACATTCTGGTCCCTGTCTTTAAGCCCAGTGCCTGTCTTTAAGCCAGGGTTTAGGAGCGCTCGCCTTAGCTGGATTTAGGGAGCCAGGTGGGATTCATTAAACTGCATCACTGGCTCAATGAGACTCTGTGTCCTGGATGAAACTTTCTTTGCTTCGGGCCCTTCTTTAGCTGGAAAGAGAGGATGGAGCGAAGCCAGGCTCTGTGTGTCTGAAAATTGGGTAGTTAAGGGCCTGTGGAGTGTCCTGCTGGAGCAGGGCTGCTGGCAGCTTTCACAGCCCTGGCTTTGGCACGCTCGCCTTCGGGGTCACCTCAGCAGCAGGAGGGGACACTGCTTCCCTCCAACAAACCCTCTGCCTGTGCTTTGTTTTTCCCTTAATGAGAAACCTGGAGCCTTGCAGGCTGTTTAATTACAGGGCAAGATGTGAAGCGTGCCTGGAGCAGCCCCGCTCTCTAGAAGCTCATGTTTCTGTGGGTGGGTTGGCTGCAGCATCCTCCTCCGGGGCACCTGAGGGTGCAGGACACCAGCAGATCTGCACAGAGGGTGGCAGAGGTGCCCCACAAGGGTTTGTGTGTTTGTGCCTTTCCACCCAAGGGTGTGGATCACCAGCAGATCTGCACCGAGGGTGGCAGAGGTGCCCCTCATTTTGTATGTATTTGTGCCTTCCCACAGAGCTCTGTTCAGCACTGAGGATGCTGAAGGCCAGGATGGGGGATGAAGGCCTCTCCAGACTGGTCTGGCAGCCAGTCTGTGCCAGTTTGGACACAGGGATTTGCCTTGCCCAGGGTGATCGTTGAGGCTCTTTGGTTGCCAGTGGCGTGAGGAAGGATTTCTCTAAGCTGATGAATTCCCTGTGCATCCCAGTATAGATGCTCCCTGCCTCAAACTAATGCATAACCTTCAGCCTGGAGAAGAGAAGGCTTCAGGGGGACCTCATCGAAGCCTTTCAGTACCTGAAGGGGCTGCAGGAAAGCTGGGGAGGCCTGAAGTGATGGGATGATGGGGAATGGCTTTAAACTGGAAGGGAAAGATTTAGATTGGACATTAGGAAGAAATTCTTAACAATAAGGGTGGGGAGGCCCTGGCCCAGGTTGCCCAGAGCAGTGGTGGCTGCCCCATCCCTGGAGGTGTTCAAGGCCAGGCTGGATGGGGCTTGGAGCCCCCTGATCCAGTGGGAGGTGTCCCTGCCCATGGCAGGGGGTGGAACTGGATGGGCTTTGAGGTCCCCTCCAACCTAAGCCATTGTATGATCTGTCTGCACAGCTGATGCTTAGGGGAGAAATTGTTCTCCTGTATCCAGTATTTCAGCCTCTTCTTCGTGGTGGATTTGTTTAGGGATCATCCCAGTTCCTCTAGGAATAAAAAATCACCAAAGATTTTTCGACCAGGACTGGTGCTGCACCGAGATCTGGATTAATGCCAGGACGTGCGTTCTAGGAACAAAGCACCTGCAGTGCAGGGGATGCTGAGAGCTTGTTCCTGAGGGAATAGAGGAGGAAAGAGTGAAGTGTTGGGCTGAACAGGGACTTTGGGTGTCCCCTGCTCCCCTGGTGTGGATGAAAATGAGAGCCCTGGCCCAGGTGCAGCCCTGAGCTGCGCTCGCTCGCTCCGCTCGGCCCCAGAGCTGGGAGAAGTGTGCAAGGAGAAAAGCACTTGTCACAGCGAATAAAGTCTGGAATGCATCTTCAGAAAGTCTTTTTGATTCTCATTGACATTTTGGAGGCTGCTGCTGGATCGTAGGGGACTGGGCTAACAGCAGAGTGAGTCTCTGGAAGTTTTCCTCTCCCCCTCCTTGTGCGTTTGCTGAATCTGTCCTCAGAGGACCTGGAGAGGGGCCAGCACCCAGGGTCTGCAGCCATCAGTGGGGTGTGTGGGAGATGGCTACAGGGAGCAGCCCAGAGGAGAAGGGCTTGGAGGTGCTGGTGGGTGAGAAGCTCAATGTGAGCCACAATGTGAGCTCCCAGCCCAGAAAGCCCCCGTGTCCTGGGCTGCATCCACAGCAGTGGGACCAGAGGGGGGGATTCTGCCCCTATGTTTCACTTTGGTGAGACCCCACCTGGAGTCCTGTGTCCAGTGCTGGAATCACCAGCACAGGAAGGACCTGGAGCTGTTGGAGTGAGTCCAGAGGAGATGATCCAAGGGCTGGAGCCCCTCTGCTATGAGGACAGGCTGAGAGAGTTGGGGTTGTTCAGCCTGGAGAGGACAAGGCTCTGGGGAGACCTTAGAGCAGCCTCCCAGGAATGAAAGGGGCTCCAGGAAAGCTGGGGAGGGACTCTGGATCAGGGAGGGCAGGGATAGGTTGAGGGAGAAGGGTTTTCAGCTGAAAGAGGGGAGATTGAGATGAGACCTCAGGGAGAAATATTTTCCTGTGAGGGTGGGGAGACCCTGGCCCAAGGTTGCCCAGAGCAGTGGTGGCTGCCCCATCCCTGGAGGTGTTCAAGGCCAGGTTGGATGGGGCTTGGAGCCCCCTGATCCTGTGGGAGGTGTCTCTGCCCATGGCAGGGAGTTGGAACAGGATGGGCTTTGGGGTCCCCTCCAGCCCAAACCATTCCATGGTTCTGTGATCCTCTGACCTGGTTACAAACCCCCCTCAGCACTGATTGGCACCTTTGTTTAAAAAAGCCCCAAGCAAAACCCCCAAAAATAAACAAAAAAAATCTGCATTGGGATATTTTTTAAAAACCAAATCCCCCCAAAATATCCCTCACAAACCCTCACAGCAATTATTATGGATTTTTGCAGCCCTGTGTCCAGGCAATCTCCCTTGGTAAGGAAAAGGCTTTGTCTCATCTGGGTGGCGAATGCCTCATTCCCTGTTCCTCCAGGAGCTGCTGGCTGTGGATGTGTCTCCACTCCTCCCCTCAGTACAGCAAAGAAATGGCTTTTTCCCAGTGCAGGATCAGACTGAAGAGCTTTCAGCAGCCCCATCCCCGACATGAGCCGGTGCTGTGGAGCTCAGGAAGGATGAGGCTGGTGCTGAGAAGCTTCAGGAGCTTTTTCTGCAAGCTTCTGGTTGGGCAGGGATGGGTTTGCAGGCACAGGAGCCCGGGCAGAGAGCAGGGCAATAACCAGACCTACACAATTCCAGAGCCAATGGAGCATGACTTGGAGATTGGTGGCCATGGTGGAGCATCCCTTCCCCTCAGTACCTGAAGGGGCTACAGGAAAACTGGGGAGGGGCTTTTTCCAAAGGCCTGAAGTGATGGGATGAGGAGGAATGGCTTTAATCTGGAAGGGAAAAGATTTAGATTGCCCCTCAGCTTTTGTCTGAACAGCGTGTTAAATGCAAACAGGTTTACAGTCTGGTTTAAACAGCTCATCTCTTCGATTGGCAAAGGTTAAAGGATCTCCAGCGTGTTTGCATTTAATTATCTATTCTAGTGGCAGCTTATGTTTTTTTCCTAGGAGATGAAATCCAGCTGGGTTTAAGGACGTTTCTCTCCGCACAATAGGCTGCAATGATTTATTTGGAGCTGCTATGCTTTGTCTATCCTTGTTATGTACCCTGAGAATACAGACTGGCACTGAGGGAATTGGTTGTGACACCTAAGAATGAGGAGTGGTGGAGAAAGCTGGAGGCTTTACAGTATTTAACCAGTATCCTTGCTGCATTGCAAGCATTTTGCCTTGAATTTGGGATGCCAGGAGTGGGAGAACACCTATGGCTGTGGGCCTGGCAATGGCTGGGTCAGTAGAAAAGAGGGTGAGCCCTGGGCTGCTGGTTTGGGAGGTGCCTGGGGTCACCAGGCTTTGCTGTGCTAACGTGGATTAGTGTTGGGATGGCTCAGTGCTGCAAAATAAGCTGGGTAAAAAGGTAAATAAAATCAGCAATCTGGTTTGGTTTGTGAAAATTCCACATCACAGCTCCTTCAGGTGCAAAATGTCCTCCCTGTCCTGCTTGGTGTGTTAGGAAAAAGTTCTTCCCTGAAAGGGTGATTGGTCACTGGAATGGGCTGCCCAGGGAGGGGGTGGAGTCACCGACCCTGGAGGTGTTTAAGGGGAGACTGGATGAGGCACTGAGTGCCATGGTTTAGATGATGGGTTGGTGTTGGTGTTGGGTTATAGGTTGGACTCGATGATCTCAGAGGTCCTTTCCAACCTTGTGATACTGTGATACTGGGAAGGGTTTGCTGTGAGCATCCTCCTCCAGCCCCCACTCTGTTGCAGCTCTGGGCCCCAGCTCTTCACAGGAGAATGAAGCACCAAGATGGGCAGGTTGGGGGCTGAGGTGTTGGGGAGGCAGGTCTGGGGTGCCTGAGGTGTGACATTGACCTCCTGCAGGGATTTTGGTGCCTTCCCTTTGCCTCCCCCAGGCAGGGCATTAACGCTTTGCTCTCCAGGCTTGCAGGAGAATTCCCACCAGTGGCTCTAGCCCTCCTCTGACCATTTAAAGGAGCTCTTTAAAAGCCATGTTCCTCTAGGAGATGAATTCCTGGCACATATTTTGCCTCCCAAAGACCTTCTGGCAACCCCTGTAGCAAAGCTTAGCCCTGCAAAAGCGCTTGTGCCAGGTAAGGTGCTGGCAGGAGAGTTAAGCTGCCTTTAATCCTTTCCCTCTTCCTCTGAGCTGAGCACACAATCTCCTGCTGTTACAGGAAAGCACATTAAAGGCAGCTCTTTGGCTTCAAATTTGTGAGCAAGAAAGGGGAGGGATGTTTCCTCTTTTCTTTGCTGGGATGCTGCTGCTGCCGAGCTGGAGTGATCACTGCTTTACTCATGCAGGGGTTTGGCTCTTGATGCAGCACAGCCTGCTGCTGCTTTTGCACCAAATGGGTTCCCTCTGAGCCTTCAGCCCTTCTGTGCCATCGAGGGGTGGAGAGAACAGCTTCAACCACATAATTGCATCCTCACACAGAGCCCTCTGTGCGGCTTTACCGCTCAGGTGAGACACAGGGCTTCCACGTGGCCTTGCTTGTGGGCAGTGGGTTCAACCCAAGAAAGGCAGGGGACGTGTTGGTGTGTCCCTGTGCCCCTGCAGAGCTGCCACCCACCCACAGTGCCATCTCGAGCAGTGGCAGCAACTTTTTCCAGCTGGCAGTGGCACTGCCAACCTGTGCTGCAGCTATCACAGGATAATCATGGATTCATGGAATGGGTTGGGTTGGAAGGGACTTCAAAGCCCATCCAGTTCCACCCCCCTGCCATGGGCAGGGACACCTCCCACTGGATCAGGGGGCTCCAAGCCCCATCCAGCCTGGCCTTGAACACCTCCAGGGATGGGGCAGCCACAGCTTCCCTGGACAACCTATGCCAGGGCCTCCCCACCCTCACATCGAAACATTTCTCCCTAAGATCTCATCTCAATCTCCCCTCTTTCAGCTGATAAAAGCTGACCTTTCAAAAGGCAAGGAGCAAACCACCCTAATCAGGTTGGATGGGGCTTTGGGGCTTCAAGCCCCCTGATCCAGTGGGAGGTGTCCCTGCCCATGGCAGAGGGGTTGGAACTGGATGAGCTTTAAGGTCCCTCCCAGCCCAAACCGCGCTATGATGCTATGATAATCAACTGCAGGGTCTTCAACCCTTCAGTTTAAAGAACTCTTAGACAAATGCTTTTGTACTGGGGCTGTTGGCTCCAGATCCGTGGTCTCCATCCCACCATGCTCTGCCAGGAATTGAGGGCCTGGGGCATCCCTGCCTGCCAAGGGCGGATGGAGGCAGAGGAGCCTCCTCCTCGGTGCTGTGAGTGCTGACGGTCACGGAGTGTCTGCAGGGCTCTGTTTCCCTGCCACCCACTGTTTTCATTTGCCACTGTCATTTGCAAAATAATTGTTTCTCTGCAGCCTGGCCTCCCAGGGCAGCTCTCCCAGCTCCGCTGCATCAGGCATCTCTTATCTGTAGCTTTAATTCTTTGTTTCTCTGCCCATTTATCCCTGCGGCCGAGGGGAAGAGCAGCTCTCAGGGACAGAGCCGCGTGGCATCCTACCCAGCACTTATCCCACCAGGCTGTGGTGGGATGCTGCCCATCCTTGATGCTGTTGTAAGACCTTGCCCAAACAAAGCAAGTCAGGAGCAAAGCATCTGAGAGTGGCAGGGGCTGTTCCTGCCCCTCTGTCCTTGCAGGGGGTGGCATCGCCGCTGCGGGCAGGGGCTCCGGTGGGTCGGCTGCTCCCGGCAGCTCCAGGATTCCACATTGGCTGTTGTGTTTAAAACAGGGAGCACTGAACAAAATATGTGTGGTGAAACACTGAAAAGGGGCAGGGTGGGAAGGAATCGTAGAATCATGGAATGGTTTGGGTTGGAAGGCACCTCAAAGCCCAGCCAGTTCCAACCCCCTGCCATGGGCAGGGACACCTCCCACTGGAGGCTCAAAACCCCATCCAACCTGGCTTTGAACACCTCCAGGGATGGGGCAGCCACAGCTTATCTGGGCAACCTGGGCCAGGGCCTCCCCACCCTCACAGCAAAACATTTCTCCCTAAGATCTCATCTCAATCTCCCCTCTTTCAGCTCAAAACCATTCCCCCTCATCCTCTCCCTGCACTCCCTGATCAAGAGCCCCTCCCCAGCTTTCCTGGAGCCCCTTTCCATACTGGAAGGCTGCTCTAAGGTCTCCCTGGAGCCTTCTCTTCTCCAGGCTGAACAACCCCAACTTCACTGCCCTTCAAGGAGTGTACCTGGTGATTTTCCCCCGTCCTTCCCTCCTGATGCCCTGACCCATCCGCCCGCTGTGCCCGCAGCCCGTGTGCCCCCGCAGCAGCGCCTTACCCGACAGCCCATTTTAATTAGGTTTCTCTTATAAAACCAAAATGTGGAACAGCAAAGCACTGTCAGCTCCCACCTTCAGCCGTTCCTCCCCTGAGAGCAGAGGGAGGCAGCTCTACGGAGGGGGGGTCCGAGCTCGAGCCGAAGCCCTTGGTCCAAACACACCGTGGCTCTTCCAGCCATGGGGAGATGTGCCTGGGCTTCCCATTGAGCTCTCCTCAGGTATGATGGGCTGGGAGGCAGGTTGGGATGGAGGCTGGGAAGAGGGGGATAAGGTCAGTGTGCTCTGCTTGCTCTGCAGGGAAAGGGGGGGGCAGAAAATGGGATTTAACAGAGCGGTGTGCGGCGACCAGAGCCCGGAGCAGGGTGGGCTGCTCCCCCACCCAGGGCAAGGAGGGGAGATCTGTCCTTCACCAGGTTGGCTGCTCCTCTGGAAAGAGATTGAGCTTTCTCTGTGGCTGTAGAGGGAGGCTGAGCAGAGCCAAGTGCCCCATCTCAGACACCCTGTGTGGAGCAGGGCTGGGGTCCACCTGGCTGTTGTTCCACAGGGATTGAAGCATCTGTGCTGTCAGCTGTTGCCTGAAATCTAATCTGGAAGGAGGGGATAGCAGAGCTCTGCCCCACCAATGCTGTGTGTGCAGCACCCCTCTTGGTGCCCAAGGTCGGTACTTGGGGCAGAGCAGCCTCCTTGGGAGCCTTCCTCCTCTTCCTCCTCCTCCTGCCTGCCGGGAGGTGCTGCCATGTGCACGATCTCTGCTCCTGCACCCATGTGGCTTCTGTTGCCCCCTGTTCCCACGTCGCTCCATCCTGTCCCCACAGGGCTGTAATGTCATGGAAGACCAGGACCTTCGGGACATTGGGATCAGTGACCCGCAGCACCGTCGGAAGCTCCTCCAGGCAGCTCGCTCCCTCCCGAAGGTCAGCACCAACGCGAAGCGCGGATGGGGCACGGCCCAGCACGGCTGTGAAAGCAAATCCCTGTGACTCCAGCCACGTCCTTGTGAGCCACAAAGGAATCACAGAGCTATGGGAAGGGTTTGGGGAACAGCAGGGAGGGGGAGAAGTGCATTGATCCACCAGGCTGTGTGGATGGGATGACTCCGTGCTGGGGAGAGGGTGGCTGTCCCTCCTGGTGGTCTTGATCCCAAGTGCATTCCCTGGTGATAAAGTGATTTTTTTTTAACCTTCAAGCTGCTAGTGGAGATGGTGATGGCTTTTAAACTGATTTTAACTGATGCTTTTAACCCCTTTCTTGTGCTTTTTCAGTTGAAACCCCTGGGCTGCGATGGGAACAGCCAGCCTTCGGTTCCCGCGTGGCTCGACTCTTTGGGGCTGCAGGATTACATCCAGTCCTTCCTCTCGAGTGGCTACAGCTCTATTGACACTGTGAAAAACCTCTGGGAGCTTGAAATAGTAAATGTGAGTATTGCCTTTGGCCACGGCCTTGAGGTGCTGCTCACGTTCCCTCCAGGGCTGTGACTTGCAGGGAGTTGAGTTAAATGGGAAAGTGCTGCTTGAAGGGAGAAGCTTTGCTTCGTGCTGAGCGTAGGAAGGCAGCAGTGACCCTGGGCTCTCTCTGCAGGTGCTGAAAGTGAATCTGCTGGGCCATCGGAAGAGGATCATCGCCTCCCTGGCAGACAGGCCCTACGAGGAGCCACCGGCAAAGCCGCCGCGCTTCTCGCAGCTGAGGGTGAGTCACAGCCTGGTGGGTCTGTGCACAGCGGGCTCGGCTGTGGCCAGGGTGGTGTCTTCCACACTGGCTCTCCTTCACTGCCCTCCCTTTCATAGAATCATAGAATACCCCGAGCTGGAAGGGACCCAGAAGGACCATCGAGTCCAACTCCTGTCCCTACACAGGACACTCCCAACGTTCACAGCCTGTGACTGAGGGCTTTGCCCAAATGCTTCTGGAATGCTGGCAGAGCAGGTGCTGTGACTGCTTCCCTGGGGAGCTGTTCCAGGGCTCCACCACCCGCTGTGTGGAGAACCTTCTCCTGCTGTCCAACCTAACCCTTCCCTGGCATCTTCCTGCCATTGCCTCGGGTCCTGTCACAGGTCACCAGAGAGCAGAGCTCAGCCCCTCTTTCCCCTCCCTGCCTCCCTTGTGAGAAGGCAGTGAACAGCTCTGAGATCCCCTCTCAGTCTCCTCTTCTCCAGGCTGAACAGACCAAGGGACTTCAGCCTCTCCTCATATGACTTCTCCAGAGCCTTCCCCAGCTCTGTGGCCTCCTCTGGACACTCTCCTGTAGTTTGATGCCCTTTTTATCCTGTGGTGCCCAGAACTGCCCCCACTGCTCGAGGTGAGGCCTGACCAGTGCAGAACAGAGCGGGACAATCCCCTCCCTTGAGTGGCTGGTGATGCTGTGCTGGATGCACCTCAGGACACCCTTGGCCCTCTTTCCTTCAAAGAACTAAACCCAGCTCTGTCAGGAAAAATTGTCCCTTTTCTGGTTAGCAGCTGTCACTTTTGGGGCCTTGGAGATCATTAGAGGATGTTTACCATGAGCTCAGGCCCTGGATGGGTTTCCAGGCTCAGAGAAGGAGCCACATTCAGCCTTACTCTGCTGCCTCCATGCACAGCCATGAAGCAAAATCAATAATAAAGAGGAACCCCACCCCCTACAATGTCAATATTTAAGTTAAAACCCCTTTGAAGGTGAGTATTGAGAGTAATGAGCATAGAGAGTGATCTTGGAAATTGAATTGCATTCTATAAAAAAGAAAGGGTAAAACCTAAGTGGCTTTGTTTCCTATTATAACAAATTGATTTGACCTGGAAGCTTGGGTTCCTCCTGTTTCTCAAATCCTTGGTGGTTTGGGAAGAGAGTTCTTGAAGTGCTGAGGCAAATGCACATCTGGCCATGCAGAGGAGGTGTTAAAGAGTTCCCATGGATGCACCTTGGCAGCTGTTGGGGATGATGCAAAGCCCAGCACTCCCACTCACAGCATGGTCAAGCAGACCTTGGGAAACGTGATGGCCAGGCTGGCTCTGATTGGGCTGTGGCACCTGGAGCACGTGGGCAGAGTGGAGACAGGTTACAGATTTGATGTTGTGCTGTACAAATGCTGCTGTGGCCAGGCTGCACAACAGCAACCAGCAGGCTTTGTTGGACAGACATGCTCCAGCTGAAGTGATGGATGAATTTACCAACTCTTAGCATTCTTCTTTGTGGGTCAAACTCCACCTTCCCTGTGCAAAGCAAAGCTGAGTGTGCAAACACATCAGTGCTGGGAGAAATCTTAACGTGGCCAGCAGTCCCCATTCAGCTTTTCCCCTGAACTGCAGGGACTCAGGCAGGAAATCCTCACACGGGCATGACCCTGTGATTGAAGTGAGTGGGGGAAGATAATATTCAGCCCTTGCAGTTCAAATTCTGGATGCCATGGGAAACACAGAATCATGGAATTAGGTGAGTTGGAAGGGACCCAACCAAGACCATCGAGTCCAACTCCTGTCCCTACACAGGACACTCCCAACGTTCACAGCCTGTGACTGAGGGCTTTGCCCAAATGCTTCCTGAATGCTGGCAGAGCAGGTGCTGTGACTGCTTCCCTGGGGAGCTGTTCCAGTGCTCCACCACCCGCTGGGGGAAGAACCTCTTCCTGATATCCCATCTCACCCTCCCCTGGCACATCTTCCTGCCATTGCCTCTAACATCAGGCAGCTCCTTTGGGTCAGGTACCTCTGTGCAAGGTGGGTGCCTGCACTGATCGGGTCGCAGGGAGCTACTCCCACCTCTGTGCCGTGCACCGAAGGGGAATTCTGAGCTGACTTTCTCTCCCTGTTTCCTGGCCAGCTGTAAGGCAGCATTCCCAGAGGCAGGAGTGTGACACTGCTCAGCTGGCGAGATGGGATGCAGCTGGGACCTGGTGGTTTGATTGCACTGGTTGGGATTCTGAGGTCTTTCTCCCTGGGTTTCTCTAGAGCTTTTACTCTCGCTGCCAAATAGCACTCGATGTGATTTGTGGATGTTGATTTTCTGCAGTGGAAGTGGGAGCCTTTGGATGTCAGGCCCGGGATTGGCTGGGAAGGAAGCCATCACATTCACCCTTCTTCCTGAAAAGCCACATTTGAGAGCTGAGTTTGGCAAAACCCCTTGAGTTTGCAGCTAACCCGGGAGCTGGGGAGCAGGGCAGCGTGCCACGGTCGTGCTGCTTCCTCCCAGTGTTTGCAAAGCAGCTTCCTGGAGCAGGAATGGAGAGTGATTGGAGTTTCCCCATCCCCGACATCTGGTCCTTGCCCAGCTGCAGAGCTCTTCCCTTGGATTCCCAACGCTTTTCAACCAAAACAGTCATAGCTGAAGTGAGTTGGGCTGCTGTGGATTTTTTAGGTATTGGGGTTCAGGTGTGAAAAAACAGAGGGTTCACATTGATGCTGCACCAGGAATGTGTGCTGGGGTGCCAGGAGGGTGCCAGGTACAAACCTTGCACCAGGAGAATGTGCTGGGGTGCCAGGAGGCTACAAGGTACAAACCCTGCACCAGGAGTGTGTGCTGGGGTGCCAGGAGGGAGCCAGTACAAACCCTGCACCAGGAGTGTGTGCTGGGGTGCCAGGAGGGTGCTAGGTACAAATCCTGCACTGGAAGCATGTGCTGGGGTGCCAGGAGGGTGCCAGTACAAACCCTGCACCAGGGGTGTGTGCTGGGGTGCCAGGAGGGTGCCAGGTACAAATCCTGCACTGGAAGCATGTGCTGGGGTGCCAGGAGGGTGCCTGTACAAACCCTGCACGAAGAGAATGTGCTGGGGTGCCAGGAGGCTACAAGGTACAAACCCTGCACTGGGAGCATGTGCTGGGGTGCCAGGAGGGTGCCAGTACAAGCCCTGCACCTTCTTCTTGCTACTCAAGCACCCCCTTTTCCCCCAGCAGAAGCCCAGGCGGGCAGCAGCCGGCTGAGGATCCGCGCTCCTCGGAACCGTCCTCTTGAGGCCGCAGACAGGGTTGCTGGGGGTGGAGAGGAGTCCTTTAGTGCCACAGCAACTGATTGAAATGCTGCACGGGGAGGCTGTGTGAGAGAATGGGCCATTTGCAGCATTTCCTGGTGCTCCAGCTGGTGAGATCCGGCTCCTGGCTCCGGCGTGGGGAGCGGAAGGACGTCAATGGCAAACGAAGCAAGGCCCTTGAATAGGACGGAGGCGCGGTGCAGCTGTGAGCTTCCCGCAGCGTGCGCCGGGCACTTGGCACGTCCAGGCAGCAACTCTTGCCTGCAGGAAGAGCCAGGCTGTCAGGCATCTGGGCTGATCTCTCACTGGGCTCACCGAGCATCTCTCCTGGGGTGGCTGAGAGTCAGTGCCTTGGAGTGCTTTGCTTGGAATGGCTCGGTTGGAAAACCGTCGAGTCCAACCGTACTTGTCCACTGCTAAACCAGAACCCTGAGAAACTCGTGGTTAATGCTTTAGCACAGCCTCTTCCTCTTCAAACACCCTGCCTGCAGCTCAGTGTGTTTCTTGCCCTGTTGGGGTGAGTTCGTGGGAGGAAATTTCAGCAGAAAGGGCTCCAAAGGTTGGAAAGGACCTCTGAGATCATCGAGTCCAACCTATAACCCAACACTAACACCAACCCATCATCTAACCCATGGCACTCAGTGCCTCATCCAATCTCCCCTTAAACACCTCCGGGGTCGGTGACTCCACCCCCTCCCTGGGCAGCCCATTCCAATGGCCAATCACCCTTTCAGTGAAGAACTTTTTCCTAACATCAAGCCTAAACTTTCCCTTCCAAGTATCACATGGAAAATACATGGTGTGGTGGATGGCACTGAGGCAGGAGCAGAGAGGAGCTGACCCCGTCAGCTCTGCTCACTTCTAGAATCATCAAATCATGGAATAGTTTGTGGTGGAGGGAACTTCAAAGCCCATTCAGTTCCACCCCCCTGCCATGGGCAGGGACACCTCCCACTGGATCAGGGGGCTCAAAGCCCCATCCAACCTGGACTTCAACACCTCCAGGGATGGGGCAGCCACCACTGCTCTGGGCAACCTGGGCCAGGGCCTCCTTACCCTTGCAGGAAAACATTTCCTCCCAAGATCTCATCTCAATCTCCCCTCTTCCAGCTGAAAACCATCCCCCTCATCCTATCCCTGCCCTCCCTGATAATTGCACCCTCTGTGTTGGACGCTGTGAAGAGGAGTGAGGGGTGGGCACTGACCAAGGGGGGGGTTTGTGGTATCTGCTTCTTTCAGTGCCAGGACTTGCTGTCCCAGACGTCGTCGCCCCTGAGCCAGAACGACTCCTGCACGGGCAGATCTGCTGATCTCCTGCTGCCCTCCGGGGACGCCGCGAAGAGGCAGCAGCACGACCGAGGCACCGAGGCTGCTCCCTATTCCAGAGCTGAGCGTTACAAAGCACAGGTCAGTGGGTGATTTTGTGTGTCCTGGGGGTCCCCTCTGCCCTGCTCACTGCAGGCTCCCCCCTCTCTGGAGCCAGCAAGGAGTTAGGGCGATGCATGGAGAGCCAGCTGGTCCAGCACAGCTTCCCAGGCTGTTCCTGCTCAAGCATTGAACCAGCAGCTCCTTTATGCCTCAGTCTCACCTTGAAAATGGGTGACCTGGCACCTTCACCCACAGTGTGCTGCCTCCTCTCAGCTCCTGAGAGATTTGGCCATTGCAAACCTCAATGGCTTCAGCCCAAAGAGCACTCCTAGAATACCTGTTTTAATCCAGACTGGCCCTGTTGTGTCTTCACATCCATGTTCCTTCCCTTCCAGGAGGATCGTCGGGAGTCAAAGCTGACCCTGCGCCCCCCAAGCCTTGCTGCCCCGTATGCCCCAGTCCAAAACTGGCAGCACCAGCCAGAGAAGCTCATCTTCGAGTCCTGCGGGTACGAGGCCAACGTAAGTGGCTTTTGGCTTCTGGGGGTGGAGAGGATGAGGAGGCTCCGGGGTCAGATGGATGTGCTTGGAGTTGGCCTCCTTCCTCCCTGCTCCTTGGGGGAGTTCACAGGGCCATGGCACTCCTTTGGGATTGGCAGGGATCCCTGCCTGAAGCCTTTGGCATCTCTCCCTCTTCCAAACAGTACTTGGGCTCCATGTTGATCAAAGACCTCCGAGGGACAGAGTCTACGCAGGACGCCTGTGCCAAGATGAGGGTACGGAGGCCACAGGGACAGGGGGTTTGCTCACAGCCTGTGGGGGATGGTGTGCAGGGGGGATCAGGGGGATCACAGTGCAGCTGTTGGAGCAAGTCCAGCCAGAGGAGGCCATGGAGATGATCCGAGGGCTGGAGCACCTCCCATGGAAGGACAGGCTGAGAGAATTGGTGTTGTTCAGCCTGGAGAAGAGAAGGCTCTGGGGAGACCTTAGAGCAGCCTCCCAGGACTGAAAGGGGCTCCAGGAAAGCTGGGGAGGGGCTCTGGATCAGGGAGTGCAGGGAGAGGATGAGGGGGAACAGTTTTCAGCTGAAAGAGGGGAGATTGAGATGAGATCTTAGGAGGAAATGTTTTGCTGTGAGGGTGGGGAGGCCCTGGCCCAGGATGCCCAGAGCAGTGGTGGCTGCCCCATCCCTGGAGGTGTTTCAAGGCCAGGTTGGATGGGGCTTGGAGCCCCCTGATCCAGTGGGAGGTGTCCCTGCCCGTGGCAGGGGGTGGAACTGGATGGGCTTTGAAGTTCCTTCTAACCCAAACCATCCCATGATTTGATGATTCACAACTGATCACTTCAATGTTCTTATCTCTGAAGAAATCCACAGAGCATATGAAGAAGATCCCGACTATAATCCTGTCCATCACGTACAAGGGGGTGAAGTTCATCGATGCCTCTAACAAGGTGAGCTCCATATGCCCTGGAGTTGGTGTCAGGAGGGACAAAACCTGTGGTCCCACTTCCCTGTGGCTCTGCAATTCACATTTAGTGGCTCCAGAAGCCACAGCTACTCCTGAGGAGCTGCCAGGGTTATGGGAGAGCACCAAGGTGGGGATGGTTACCTCAGTGCCAAAGTCCTGGTGAACTGGCTGCTTGTGGATCATGTTGCCATTTTATTCCCACCATGGGAGGGTCTGGCTGGGAGATCCCCCTCCCTCCCAGTACTTGTTTTGCTCCCTGCCCCCAGTGCATGCTTGCTATGACCACTGTTTCCTGGGTGTATTTACCATCCCAAGAAGGGTGACGGGGCCTTTTGGTTGACCCTGGCAGAATGTCATTGCTGAGCACGAGATCCGGAACATCTCCTGTGCTGCTCAGGACCCTGAGGATCTCTGCACATTTGCCTACATCACCAAGGACCTGCAGACCAGCCACCACTACTGCCACGTCTTCAGCACCGTGGATGTGGTGAGTGTGTTGTCACATCTCGTCCCCCGGCGCGCTGCAGGTGCTTTGTGGTCCACTTGTAGAATCACAGAATTGTAGAATCATTAAAGACCTCTAAGATATAAGAAGAGGTTGCCCAGAGAAGTCATGGAAGCTCCATCCCTGGAGGTGTTGAAGGCCAGGTTGGATGGGGCTTGGAGCCCCCTGATCCAGTGGGAGGTGTCCCTGCCCATGGCAGGGGGGTGGGACTGGCTGGGCTTTGAGGTCCCTTCCAACCCAAACCATTCTAGGATTCTATGATCTATATTCTATGATCCACCTGTTCCATCACTCAGATTTGAGACACAGAACAGGATCTGCTTCATTCCAGGCGTCTTTTACCTGTTTGTACCCAAAAATATTCCTTTCAGGATCCTGGCTCAAAATGTTTTTACGTTGGAGCTCTGTCGCCAAAGAGAATTATTTGTCTGGCTTCATTACTGCAGTCCCCAGTGCAGGGCAGGAGTTTATCCCTCCTGGGGAATGTGCCATGAACAAAACCCTAATGTGCTTTCAATTGTGTTGAGTGTAAGAGGCTGATTTAACAGCCTTTTAATTCACAGAGAGTGTGGAAGCAGAACTTGCTTTGATTCTTGGGCAGAATCGGCTCTACGAGACCTTTGGGCTCTTTTCTCTTGACAGTGCCGAACGCTGCTGAGCTGTGGTGCCCACAGGGCTGTGGCAGCCTCAGAGGAGGTCACAGCCAGTGTGGGGCGAGCGTGGCAGCAGCTCTGTGCCAGCTGCCCTGCAGAGCAGGAGCTCAGCACTGCCCCTGTGTGCAGAGTGGCTTTGTCAGGATGTGACCCACTAACAGAGAAGTGCTGGGCTCTGCTGAGGTCTGCGCCTGCAGACCGAGCTGTGGAGCTCAGGGACAAGGTGGAGCTCAGGGACAGGGTAGCTCGTGTGCACCTGGAATAGATAGACCATAGAATTGGAGAATGACCTGAGTTGGAAGGGACCCAGAAGGACCATGGAGTCCAACTCCTGTCCCTACACAGGACACTCCCAACGTTCACAGCCTGTGACTGAGGGCTTTGCCCAAATGCTTCAGGAATGCTGGCAGAGCAGGTGCTGTGACTGCTTCCCTGGGGAGCTGTTCCAGTGCTCCACCACCCGCTGTGTGGAGAACCTTCTCCTGCTGTCCAACCTAACCCTTCCCTGGCATCTTCCTGCCATTGCCTCGGATCCTGTCACAGGTCACCAGAGAGCAGAGCTCAGCCCCTCTTTCCCCTCCCTCCCTTGTGAGAAGGCAGTGAACAGCTCTGAGATCCCCTCTCAGTCTCCTCTTCTCCAGGCTGAACAGACCAACAAAGACCAAATAAAAGTTTTACTTCAGCCAGATTGTGACAGTTGAAACCAGTTGAAAGAATGTAAGTTTCCCAATACCCAACCAAAGGAAGAGGAGACAGAGATTTACACGGCTGTGTGGAGGATGGAATTTAGCAAAGCTGTAAATTAGAACTGTCTAGATAAGAGTCTCCTTTCCTTTTGAGGGGGTAAAGCTTTCATCTGTCAGCTCATGGTTATTTAGGAAAAGGATGAAGGCACAGGAAGAGCGAGTGGGGTAACAAATGTAAATTAATTATGGGAACTCAGTTGAATATGTATATAAATAAATGTACATGAGCAGGAGCAAACTGTGCACAGGGGAGGATCCATCCCCTTGTGCACCCAGTGCTGTAAATAAATTTCTTTGCTTCTAAGACTTTGTCCTCTCTCAAATCATATCTGTGAGTTGGCTCTTCTCTCACACCTAACGGCTTTGTGTATTCCGTGGTCTCTCCGAAGAACCTGACCTACGAGATCATCCTCACCTTGGGACAGGCGTTCGAGGTCGCCTACCAGCTGGCCCTCCAAGCCCAACGAGCAAAACCTCTGGGTGCTGCAGCAGGAGATGCTGTTGAAACAAAATCCTCCAAACCGGTGCCTAAACCGCGAGCTGGCGTCAGGAAATCCGCAGTACGTACGCGCGAGACGGCAGCTTGCCAGGTGCCACCTGCATGGTCCAGCTGCATTTCTCTTGGGCATCGCACACTTAAACCTCTCCCTTTGTGGTGGGGGGAGCTCAGGTGCAGGCAGAGCACCTGCAGCATCAGGCAGAGCTGATAGTGCGGTGTCTGGGGCTCTGCTGCAGTCCTGCTGTGGTTTTTAGGCTTTCCTGGTAGGATGAGGGTGAGCAGAGGTGGAAATCGCTGGGGTGGGACGGGGGGTCAGTGCCCTGTTGGGTCCAGTGCCCTGCTGGGTCCAGTGCCCTGCTGAGTCCAGTGCCCTGTTGGGTTCAGTGCTCTGCTGGGTCCAGTGCCCTGCTGGGTCCAGTGCTCTGCTGGGTCCAGTGCTCTGCTGGGTTCAGTGCCCTGCTGAGTCCAGTGCCCTGCTGGGTTCAGTGCCCTGCTGGGTCCAGTGCCCTGTTGGGTCCAGTGCCCTGCTGGGTCCAGTGCCCTGCTGGGTTCAGTGCCCTGCTGAGTCCAGTGCCCTGTTGGGTCCAGTGCCCTGCTGGGTTCAGTGCCCTGCTGGGTCCAGTGCCCTGCTGGGTCCAGTGCCCTGCTGGGTCCAGTGCCCTGTTAGGTCCAGTGTCCTGCTGGGTCCAGTGCTCTCTTGGGTCCAGTGTCCTGCTGGGTCCAGTGCCCTGCTGGGTCCAGTGCCCTGCTGGGTCCAGTGCCCTGTTAGGTTCAGTGCCCTGCTGGGTCCAGTGCCCTGTTAGGTCCAGTGCCCTGCTGGGTCCAGTGCCCTGTTAGGTTCAGTGTCCTGCTGGGTCCAGTGCTCTCTTGGGTCCAGTGCCCTGTTAGGTCCAGTGCCCTGCTGGGTCCAGTGCCCTGTTAGGTTCAGTGCCCTGCTGGGTCCAGTGCTCTCTTGGGTCCAGTGCCCTGCTGGGTCCAGTGTCCTGCTGGGTCCAGTGCCCTGCTGGGTCCAGTGCCCTGTTGGGTCCAGTGTCCTGCTGGGTCCAGTGCCCTGTTGGGCTCAGTGCTCTGCTGGGTCCAGTGCCCTGTTGGGCTCAGTGCCCTGCTGGGTCCAGCACACGTGCAAACCTGCAGAGCTGCAGTAGGATCATAGAATTACCTGGTTGGAAAAGACGTGTGGTTTGCAGCACGGGAGTGCCCCTGTGACCAAACCCAGCCGAGCCTGAGGAGCAGGGATGCTTCATTAGCCATTGCCTTCCTTTAATGTCTCCTTTTGTCTGTGTTCTGCTTGCTCCCCCCTGCTCAGGTGCCGCACCCTCCCGACACTGGCTGTTGTTACTGTCACACCTGTACAACACACCGCCCCTCCTACCTGCCGCTGCAGTCTCTTAGTCCCGGAGCTAAGGTCTTTACACCCTTCCTCCTGCCATCTCCCAACCTGCCCCGAGGCTGCCTCCCCCCCCCTTGCCACGCCTCCCGCTCTGCTCCCGCATCCCGCATCCCGCCTCGCCGCTTGCCTTCCCTCCCCGCTGCTCCCGTGGGCTCAGAGGATCCGCAGGGATCCGTCGGGTCCGTCCCCGCTGATGCAGAGTGGCAGTTCTCAACTCGCTGCGTTGCTCGGTCTGGTGTTGTGAACCTTCCTGTAGGATGCTGATTTAGGAGGACAAGATGAAAGAGCCACGCTTGGTCAGGAGAATAAATCACGTGGGAGCTCACCTGCCCGGAGCTGCCACCCCCTCTCTCTCCTCTGCCTCTTTTACAGTGGCATCTTTCCAGCACTCAGTTCCCAGTATCACACTATCACAAGGTTGGAAAGGACCTCTGAGATCAAGTCCAACCTATAACCCAACACCAACACCAACACCAACCATCATCTAAACCATGGCACTCAGTGCCTCATCCAGTCTCCCCTTAAACACCTCCAGGGTCGGTGACTCCACCCCCTCCCTGGGCAGCCCATTCCAATGACCAATCACCCTTTCAGGGAAGAACTTTTTCCTCACATCAAGTCTAAACTTTCCCTGATGGTGAAGGGGCTGGAGCACAAGCCCTACGAGGAGCGACTGAGGGAGCTGGGGCTGTTTAGTCTGAAGAAGAGGAGGCTCTGGGGAGACCTCATTGCTCTCTACAACTCCCTAAAAGGAGGTTGTAGTCGGGCAGGGCTTGGTCTCTTCTCTCAGGTGACCAGGGACAGAACTAGAGGGCAGGGACTCAAGCTTCCTCAGGGAAAGTTTAGACTTGATGTGAGGAAAAAGTTCTTCACTGAAAGGGTGATTGGTCGTTGGAATGGGCTGCCCAGGGAGGGGGTGGAGTCACCGACCCTGGAGGTGTTTAAGGGGAGACTGGATGAGGCACTGAGTGCCATGGGTTAGATGATGGGTTGGTGTTGGTGTCGTGTTATAGGTTGGACTCGATGATCTCAGAGGTCCTTTCCAACCTTGTGATACTGTGAAACTGTAAAGACTCAAATGCCTCCCCAGTGGGAGCTGCTTTCCCACACCCGTGCACATTTTGGGGATGGACTTTAGGCAGAGCATCAGCCTCTCCGTGCTTTGCATCCCCCCTCATCCTGTCCCACCTAACTCCCCCTTTTCTCTCCTCATTCTCTAGCTGGATCCCCCCGAAGCGGACCAAGACTCCCAATCCCATGCCAGCGTCTCCTGGGTCGTGGACCCCAAACAGGACTCCAAGCGGACCCTGAGCACTAAGTATGAGACCACTATCTTCTAAAGCAAACACACCCCGTGTCACCGTGTCTAACCGTGCCTTTGCGATCTGATCTCTCTGCTCTTCTAAACTCCCTCTTCCTCCAGCTGCTCGCGCTCAGCCCCGCGCAGGCCCCGCGGCGAAGGGCAGCAGCGCTTAGGAGACTGTAGACTCGTAAACGGCTTTTGTACCTTGATCCCTGCTGAACACTGTGAATTCTCCTTAACTCGGAAGGAAGGGTAACGCCCTCTTAGGTACCCGTGAGGTGGGAGGTGCAGAGGGATGCAGGAAGTGGAGATGTGGAGCCAGGAAAGCCGCCTGCCGTTTTCACGTCTTACCCCTCGCTCTGGCACTGTGAATCCCTGGGGCAACGTGACAACGTGACACTCCCCAGGCCTTTTTTGGTTTTATTATTATTATTATTATTCTATTTCACCTTCTTATCCTTGGACTGATGGAGACCTCTTGTCTCTGAGGTGCACGCACTCCCTCCTCCTAGATCCTCCTTCCCGGCTGAGCCACGGCTGCGTACTGTTCCAGTGAACTCACCCCTCTTCTTACTGAATCGACACTAACCACTGTGATGCTGTCTGCAAATAACACACCTTCACTCGTTTCCCTCACGGGGACCCTTCCCACAGCCTCTCCCCTTCAGAACCTGGAGCAGAAAACCTGCTCCCGACGGGGGATGCGCAGGTTTGGGGCGGGGGTGATCGTTCCCACTGTGAGCTCTGTCCCCTCCCAGAGGTGCAGTTTTGGTTGCAAGCATTTCATTCCTTGTAGGATTTTGCCTTCCCTGTAGTCCTTTTGTTTACACTCACCAAACCCCTCATGAGTTATGGGGGTTGTTCTCACTTGGCAGATTGTTTAAGCTTTTAAAGGCTTAACCACGTGATGGGAGGGAAAGGTGTTTGAGAGGAGCTGGATTCTGCACTGTCAGAGGGCTGACAAAGCAGATGGAGCTCTGCTGTGCACAGCATTCTCACTGCAGTTGTTCTTGGTTTGCTGAAGGGAGAAACGTGGTTGAAATCAGTCTGCTTCCCATCCCAAAGCTTCTTTGCAGCCTGCAAACCTTTGCACGGTGAGGGCTGTAGAGATCTTGAAACATCAGTCACCTTCCATCCTTGGGAATGAGGATTTCACTTAGAGGTGGCCCTGCAATGGGCACCTCTGCCTTTTCTGGCTGTTTCTCAAGGAAAAAGTCCCCTTTTCTGTGTATCTCAGTAGAAGCAGCTTTTAATTCCAGAATATGACTGGAAATCATTTGCACTAGACAGCAGGGCACTCAGCACAGGTTGGAGCAGAGCTGGGACAGGTCTGGGAATGCTGGTCACAACCTTGTGAAAGTCCCAGCAAGCCGTCCACATCCCTGTCCAATTCCTTCCCTTGGGTTTGCAGCTCTCACTGAGATGAAGCTGAGGAGGAGGAGGAGAATCCTGGGAGGCAGAACTCCTGCCCCAGGGCTGCTTCTCCCTCACTTGCTGTGCATCCAAGCAAGCTCCTCTCTCTCCCTTGGTTTCCCCATGTATGGGATGGGGATGTGTCTGAGCTCACCATGGGTTTCACATCTTGGCACAATCCGTGCTCCGGAGAGTGGGTCTGTGTTAGAGAGCTGTGGAGAGAGCTGGGGGCAGCTGCCTGCTCACCTCTGCAGGATGAGTCTGGGTGGACATCTCAGACTCAAGTGGGGAAGGGGTTGCCCTCAGGTCTCCAAGAAGGCTCCATTTCCAAAATAGATTTAGAATTTACCCCGAATTTCCCTTCACAATCACCAGTTGGGCGTCAATGGGGAGTGGTCAGTACAGCAACCCTGGGTTCTTTGCACCTGGTAATTTGGGGTTAGAAGCAACTTGTCTGAGTTTTGCTGCAGCTTTAGAGCTGTCACCTCAAAACTTCTGTCTCCCCAGACTTGTGGTGAAATCTGATGTTTCAAAATCTTTATGTAGCTCTTTCTCAGGAATGAGTTTGCTCTTCCAAGTAATCTGTAGCTTAACGGCACTGAGCGGCAAACTGACTTCAAAATAAGGGCCAAGCTGGGAAGAACCCAAACGAGAGGACTGAAAGGATTGTCTTAAAGCAGAAAATCCCAAAGGAAAGCTCAGCCTGGTAGATGTTATTTCATATCCCACGGAGCCCCTTAACATTGAGCAAGTGGTCCTCTGCCTGAAGCCCCCGAGGCGGAGGCGGCGCTGCGGAGCGTTGTGGACAGTGGGATATTGCTGTGCCTGAGGTGCTCCGAGAGGTTGGGATGAGTTCCATCAGCGTTTTCCAAGCTGTAACAATGCCCTGAGGGTTTCTCTATCCTTCAAAGAGGAACTGAATCAATAGCAGTGGTAGAACAGTTTCTATTTGTAAGCATTTACCACGCGGTTGCCCACCCCTACGCCCGACTCCAGAGGGGGCTGAGCTTTCGTGTCTCCCTCTGCCTCCAGCTGGGAAGGGCAGGTTCCTCAGCACCTCCCAAAACTGGGTCCCTAGAGCACGTGCCTTCCCAAGGGTGACCATCCAAAGCCAGCTGCATCCCAGGCAGCCCTGCCTGACCTCCAGAGCTTCCGCTGTGTCCGTAACCCTCCCGGTTGTGTCCCATCTCCTGGCTGTATGGGGTTTTTTTTTCTCCCAAGCACTTGTTTTTGTATGACTTGGAAATCATTCATTCCATTATCTTCCTTTCTGTTTGCCTCTGAAAAGCTGATCTCCAGGCAGCTGTTCTCCTACCACGGAAATGTAGTAACGGGGCAGAGACCTGAGAAGCAGTGGCCTGCTGGCACGAAGATCATCTCCATCTGGCACGGGTGTCCTCAAGGCTGCTCAGTGAGGGCTCCCAAAGCAGAGGGGGGAGAGGGATCCCAGGCACCAGCTGGGAAAAGCAGCTCTCTCCATTTCTAGCAAAGGAAAGCTGAGACTTGAAGGCCGAGAGCGATGTCACCTTTTCTAGTGTGAGCCAAACGCCTTTTGACCCGTTTCTTCTTTTTCCGCACGTGAAATGATCCAGAGCAAATCCAGTTCATGGTGTAAGTGTAGCACTGCAGTTTGTTGGTGAGGAAAATTATATATATATATCCTTATTTACCAAGAATCCACGCAGTCTGGCAAGTAGAAAGTCTTAGCAGTGGGAGTGGTGTGCACATCTAATGGTACTTAAACAGTAGAGAAGGCCAAATTCTTGGAAATAACTTCCTCCAGTGGGAGAAGCCTTGCAGGGTCAGTCTGCATCCTCTTGTTTCCAGAGCTCCCCCATGCTTTTATAGCAAGTGGAAATAGCTTCAAGGAAAAGAATCTGCAAAGGATCTTTCACCCTGGAGTGGTCGTGGCCGAGTCTGACCCATGGTACAAAGCTTGCTTCCCTGCAGAGAACTGTTGCAATACTTGACATTTCTATGGCAAGGACACCATTTCTTCCCATTTACGCACTGAAACCCTGGAGATGACTCCCTTCTCCAGCCTCGTGTGCACCTGTCTTGTTTTTAAATGCAGTTATGCCCTGAAGGGTTGGGGTTGTTTTGTTTTCTTGAAGTATATTCAATTGTGATTTAGCACTTTTTTTTTGGATCCTAGCTCATTATTTAATTAGTGCGACAGTTTCAGAAGGTGAACAAATAAGGAGTTAAATTTGGGGCATTACACTGAAACAGTAATAAATTAAGGATAAATCAAACCAACCTGAGGATGGCTTGGCCCCTGTCTAAGTCCAAGATCCCCAGATGCCACCATCTCGAAGGTGCTGTGTGCTTTTCTTTCACGTTACCGGAGTATTTAACAATAGTTTTGGCTGTGACTGATGTGTTTTCAAGGGAGAGAGGTTAAAATGGTTGTGATTTTCATTCTTCAGACACAGAAATCAGCACAGCACGTTAGTTATAACCTCGAACAGCCGGGGCTGGGCTACCCCTGCTGCTTTATGAGAATTATATGCCCAAATAATTTCTGTTTAACTCCAGTTGCTGCTGTATGTTAGGATTTCATTTGGTCTCTCCAGCCAGCCAGGCTGGGCGAGAAGTGAACCGTAATCCCAAGGGCACAGACCTGTAAATGATTAAAGGAGGGGGAAGTGGAGGTATTTTGTTTTTTCTTAATTAAGTTGGTGAATTTAGGAAACCTGACATTCCTTGTTCTGCATATGTTGCAATTCATGCTGGTGTTAAGTGTAAATATTTGGTGTGTTGGCAACAAGTCTGTTCTGGAGAGATTGCAAATTGAACCTCTGCTTGGGAGGAGGGAGACCTTTCTGTATTCCATGCATGAGCTTTTTTGGAAGGGTTGGCTTGGAGGTGACGTGGTGATGAAGACTCCAATCTTCAGGGAACTGGTGAACCCTGGTGGTCCTTCCCAGTCCCGTGTGTAACCTTATGGTTGTCTTTAGTGATCCAACAGTTCTGTAGCCGGATATTCTTGTTCTCACTTCATAAACAAAGCAATTCCTTTGGTAGGGCATCTTCCCTTTTATTTTGATGGGTTTTTCTCAAGGTACTTGAGTGCTGGAGCCTGAGCCTGGACCAGACCAGTCACTGCCTCCCTGTAACTCATCCTGGCTCTTCCTCCCAACAGGGTTTTCCTGGTGCCTGGAGGAAAGTGCCCTAAATTTCTGGTGCTGAATCTGACTTTGACTCAAAATGCATCGGGGCTGTTACCTGCCTGGGGAACAGTGGAGCTGCCCTGGGCCTGGCTCCCCTTTTTTTAAAGCCAGGTTCTGTTTTACAGACTTTGCTTTGTGCACAGGGGTGAGTCCAGGCTCAGATCTCTAGACAGGTAAACCAAGATGCATCGTTGTGGGTTTTTTTTATATAGGAAGGGATGTTTGTTTGTTTGTTTGTTTTCAAATTGAAGCTGCTTAATCCTTTTTAATTTTGTATTTACAAGAAAAAAAGAAGAAAAAATGCTAATGGTAACTGTTCAGCTGTATTTGAACTTGCTTGGGATTTTCTTTTTGGAAGAAATCACACAACTCCTGTGGGGTTCATGCCTGCCCCCTCCCAGGGAGGAGAGAGGGCACCTCCCAGGATGTACCTCTGGGGATAGATCTGTACCTCCACGAGGCTGCTGAGCCGCAGACCAGATGCCAAATAGTCCCTCCCAACACGTCCAGTTCTGTGCTCAGCTTGAAGTGGAGCCGATTGCTTTAAAGCACCTTCTACCCCACTTCAGAAATTTCCAGCAGCAGGATTTTCCCCTGGCTTTCTTCTCCTTATATCATGTCCATGCAATCTGAGCACGGCGTTCACAGCGCTGTCTTGTTCCAAAACATCTCCCTTTTAGCTCTCATCTTGGCATTACTGTTTTTTTTCTTTCTGTTTTCCCCAAAAGAAGGTAATTATGCTGCTCTTGCAAAGTCAATCCAGCTCAAACATTTTTCTTAACCCATGGAAGAATAACCTGAGATTCCCTAACAGGGCAGAGAATGGTCGAGTTCAGTTTGCAATGTAGACCTTTTTGCTAATTGTGATGTATGGCAGTGGGACTGATTTGTAATACAAATGTTATTTAATCTGTCTGTATTTTGATACTTGAATTTCCTTTTATTTCCTGTATATACAACTGTTAATCTGTTCAAATTTGTCTGAATTTTAAACATCTTGTGGTACCAAACATAACCAATCTGTGCAACGACATAGACTGACCTCACTACAACAAGGCGAGATTGTAAATATTCCTGGGCTTCCAGCAGTCGTTTTGTTGTTTTCATAATTGTACAACTTAGAACAGACTGAATTAATAAACAGACTTAGACACACCTTCTCCAGAGTCTCTGGGGTTAAAGCGCTGCTGCTCTCGTCTGCGGTAAGAGAGAAGATCTTATAAAATCACCTGAGCTGGAAGGGACCCAGAAGGACCATGGAGTCCAACTCCTGTCCCTACACAGGACACTCCCAACGTTCACAGCCTGTGACTGAGGGCTTTGCCCAAATGCTTCTGGAATGCTGGCAGAGCAGGTGCTGTGACTGCTTCCCTGGGGAGCTGTTCCAGTGCTCCACCACCCACTGTGTGCAGAACCTTCTCCTGCTGTCCAACCTAACCCTTCCCTGGCATCTTCCTGCCATTGCCTCGGGTCCTGTCACAGGTCACCAGAGAGCAGAGCTCAGCCCCTCTTTCCCCTCCCTGCCTCCCTTGTGAGAAGGCAGTGAACAGCTCTGAGATCCCCTCTCAGTCTCCTCTTCTCCAGGCTGAACAGACCAAGGGACTTCAGCCTCTCCTCGTACGACTTCTCCTCCAGAGCCTTCCCCAGCTCTGTGGCCTCCTCTGGACACTCTCCTGTAGTTTGATGCCCTTTTTATCCTGTGGTGCCCAAAACTGCCCCCACTGCTAGGGGTGGGGCCTCCCCAGTGCAGAGCAAAGCAGGACAATCCCCTCCCTCGCTGAGGTGGATGAGCAGCTTTGTGGTGTTTGATTGGCTGAGTCCTTCTCTGCTTTGTAAATCTGAGGAACCAGAAACCTTCAGAGCTGTGCTGTGGTTGTGGGAGCAGAGCACAGGTGGACAACAAGCAAGGAACAATCCTGCTGTAGGTCTTCAGCAGCAGCACCTGGAGAGCAGGAGGGAGAGCGCTCGGTGTCGAGGAGTCGCCGCTCTTTTTGCAGTTGGTCATTATGATCCCAGATCTTAAACATTGAATTATTCTGAGATGCATAAAAGTGTGTCCTCGTGTTCTGTTTGAGATGCATCAAAATGTTGAGATGCATCAAAATTCATCCCCGTGTTCTGTTAAAGCCAGACCTACCTCTTGCATGATGGTCTCCAGCCACTTTGGGGATGTTTTCCATGACTATCTCCAACCACTTGGGGGATGTTCCATCTTTGGGGATGTTCTCCATGTTCTCTATGTTCTCCATGTTTGGGGATATTCATGTTCTCCATGATCTGTCTTTGGGGATGCTCTCCATGGCCATCTTTGGGGATGTTCTCCATGTTTGGGATGTTCTCCATGTTCTCCATGTTTGGGGATGTTCTCCATGTTCTTCATGTTTGGGGATGTTCTCCATGTATGTTCTCCATGTATGTTGTCCATGTTCTTCATGTTTGGGGATGTTCTCCATGTTCTCCATGTTTGAGGATGTTCTCCATGTTTGGGGATGTTCTCCAGGTTTGGGGATGTTCTCCATGTTTTCCATATTCTCTGTGTTTGAGGATGTTCTCCATGTTTGGGGATGTTCTCCATGTATGTTCTCCATGTATGTTCTCCATGTTCTCTATGTTTGAGGATGTTCTCCATGTTTGGGGATGTTCTCCATGTTCTCCATGATCCATCCTTGGGGATGTTCTCCATGACTCTCTCCAACCACTTTGGGGATGTTCTCCATCTTTGGGGATGTTCTCTGTGAGATGGTGGGAAGAGCTCACTTTTAGCCTCACAAATGAACATCTGCAAGGATTGTTCCATCAGAGACTGTCATTACCATAACAAGAAACACCAAAAATCACTTTCCAGCAGCTGGTGGTTCATTTTACAAGTGGGGCATCACTGAACTCAGCATTTCACCAGCAAAGATTTTTGGCTTGCCAAGAAGTAGGACATTTTCATCGTGTAAAATTAGAGCAAGAAATCCAACCATTTAAATACAGGTTAAAGTTCAGATTTTCATGTGAAGTAAAATCTGGCTGATGTGAAATTCTGAATGCACCAGGGATTGCTAAATTAATACCAGATGTTCCATTTCTAATAAATCAGTAAGTCAGGTTTTCAAGCTAACATTTTAATACATTGAGCAGTTTTAATGATTTTTAAATCCCACGTGGCTTTATCAAAAGCAAAGAGCGGCCCTGGGCGGTGACTCACGTTGCAGGGAAGGGGGTTACAGGCCCATGGCAGAATTAACACCTCAAAGTAAAAAAGTTGTCCTCCAGTTTTATGAGCTGCACATCTGATTGTCTTCCCCGGCAAACAGAGGCAGGTCTGGGGGGAAAGGCCCTACCTTTTGTGATTGAGAAGTTTATTCACATCACAGAACCAGGGAATGGTTTGGGTTGGAAGGAACCTCAAAGCCCAGCCAGTCCCACCCCCTGCCATGGGCAGGGACACCTCCCACTGGATCAGGGGGCTCAAAGCCCCATCCAACCTGGCCTTGAACACCTCCAGGGATGGGGCAGCCACCACTGCTCTGGGCAACCTGGGCCAGGGCCTCCCCACCCTCATTGTGAAGAATTTCTTCCTCCCTGTACCACGCAGTTCCTCCTCGGTGCCCGGGCTCGGTGTTTCATCCTCTTAGTATTTAGGAAGAGGAATATGTGAATCCTCTGTGTCCCTGAGCTGATTTAGAGCTTTACTAGGGGTGGGGAGGCCCTGGCCCAGGTTGCCCAGAGCAGTGGTGGCTGCCCCATCCCTGGAGGTGTTCAAGGACAGGTTGGATGGGGCTTTGAGCCCCCTGATCCAGTGGGAGGTGTCCCTGCCCATGACTGGGAGGTGGAACTGGGTGGGCTTTCAGGTCCCCAAACCATTCCATGATTCTATACTGGAGGTTGGGTGTCCTTGTTTTCCCTTTGTCCAGGGCAGCTGCTCCCAACGATGGCTGTCGCTAGGGTACCGTGTGGTCGAATCCCTCACACCTAATGCTAGAGTGGAGCAATTCAACTGTAGAGTTTTCACCCACTCACTCTGAGTGGTTTTGAAATGTGGAGCATCTTGGAAGCATAATGGAACAAGTTCAGAGCCTGGGATTTCTCTCACCAAGCCCAGCAGCCTTTGCAAATTGGAAGCTTTCAAGAAGCCTCTCTGAGGAACACAGAGCTGAGATTCACTTTCAGATGTTCTTGTGCTTGAAGTGAGTATGTAGAAGATGTTGATAGTGGCCAAGACATGGGCTTGGTTTTTAGACAGGGAGTGGGGGAAAGGCTGTCCAGTTCTGCCACTTCTCCTGGAGTCACTCCCATCACTCTTTGCCCAGCCTGGAGTTTATCGAGGTCTGGTTTGAGCTGTTAGTTCAGCCTTCAGAATTACATCCAAACAAACCAGCCTGCTCTGCTGTGGAAGCACTAAACCCAAATAAACAGCGTGGTGGAGTCCATGGGGGCTGGGAAGACCACTTAGTGGGCAGGAAGGACCTCACCTTATTTTCATAGCTGATAAAAGCTGGTCTTCCACATGGAATTAATCTTTCCCGTAGCGTCCCTGTTGCCTGATCTGATCTGATGTGGAGTTGGCGTTCTGAGTACTCATGAAAGGTCAAAATAACCAGCTCTTATCCAAACCATTTGAATAAATATTTGGATGGAGCAGCATTATAGGGCAGCTGAATACCAAGCAATGCACTCCCTAGGGAGAAATATTATTTAAAGATCTTAACGTGGTGTTTCACTGCAACCAGGGACTAAGGTCTGACTCTGCATCCCAGCCTGAAGGTTGCAACACTACCTTGGACCTGTTTGGCTTTTAGCAAGGATGGAAGGGTTTCAGGTATTTTTCCAAGCAATGACTGTTTGGGAGTGTTTTAGAGTGGGACAGGAAAATCAAGGCAGTTTCTAAACCTCACTGCCCTGACCCTCCTCTCCTGTGCAGACTGTGCCAGTCCCAGGCCTGTCCTACATGCTCCAGGCAAGCCTAAGTTGTGGGCTAAGAACACCCAGTGTCTTCAAGGGTGAGTGGGACATAAGCAGAGAGACTCCCCAAGGTGATGCTGGACTGTGTTGTCCTGGTTGGTGATGCTTTTTCATACAATGGTTTGGGTTGGAAGGGCCCTTAAAGCCAGTTCCACCCCCTGTGGAACAGGGACACCTCCCACTGGATCAGGGTCTCATAACTCCACCCTTTTCATCCGACCTTTCAGGGAAGCCCATCCATCGGTGGCAAGAGCAGCACAACCCAGCTGTGAGTGCTTCCTGCTGACTGCCCACAGCACTTGGTCACTGATGTCTTCTAAAGCTGCTTCATTCCCAACTCATACAGAGGAACAAGCACTGCCTCCAGCCTCCCCTCACAGTTGTTGGGGAAGGGCTTTGGAGGCACAGAGCAAGGAGGGAGGTCTCTCCACGTGCCTGTGGAGTCTTCACTGCAGGCAGCCAACGTGCAGCCACAGCTCTGGTGCCTGCAACAAGTGAGCCAAGCTTCCCTTCCCCACTCTTTGGCAAGCAGGAAGCTGCCCTGTGGCAGATGTTTGTGAAACAGTGACCAGCACTACTCGTTCTCCCCTCTGATCGAGAAGGGATTATTGCCCTAGAGAGTTAAATCTCAGTTAAAAATGCTGGCTGGTTTCCTCTACTTGCAGTAGACGTGGCTGCCATTTGGGTCTGAGATCCTCTTCCCCTACTGGGTTAGATTCCTGCTGCTTATCCTGCAGCCAACCAGTCTTCTCCTTCTGGAAAAGCAAACTCCAAGTAATGCCCCTGGTACAAGACAGCCCTTCCAAGGCCAGGTTGGATGGGGCTTTGAGGCCCCTGATCCAGTGGGAGGTGTCCCTGCCCATGGCAAGGGGGTGGAACTGGATGGGCTTTGAGGTCCCTTCCAACCCAACCCATTCTCTATGACCTTCGTGACCTGTTTCAGCTCAGCTCCAAACCCAGGTGAGCCAAATAAGGCACTTCCACATGGTCCTGGCCACCAGCAGGACCTCTGGCTGATGCTAAGCTGATTCACTTGTTCTGCAGTTGGGCCTCATCCATAAATATCTTCTTTGAGCAGAAACCAGACCAGCCCAAGGTGTGGGAACAGAGGTGGAGAGGATGCAGACACTTCTGCTGTGGCTTTGTGCAGCCACGCTCGTGTGTGATCCCAGCTATCTGCAAGGGGATAATAAAACCAGGTAACAACAGACTGGTCAGGCTAAGGGAATAAGAAGCAGGTTTGTCACACTGCAGGGTGAAGGGATGTGTGTTTGGAAGGTGAAGGCATCCTGCTGGCTCCTGGAATGGTGGGGAATGGCTTACACCATCACTAACATTCAATATTAATGTCCTGTTGCCAGGATGTAGGGTTAGGACACTTCTACCCAGAGAACATCTCATAGAGGATTTTGGTCCTTGGGAAATGCATTTAATGGACTGATGAAGGAGAGAGGCAGCCAGAGAGAAACCCTCTCCAGCCTAGCAAAAAGAGATCTCTACCTCAAATGCAGGCCTTCCTCTTCAGAATTGCCTTCTAATAACATTTTGCTCATTCTTCTGAGGATCTCAGAATACTTCAAACTCCTGAGAACGTGCATTTCCCCGTGAGACAGCTGTAACTCTGTCTCATGCAGGCAGAAACTGAAGCACACTAAGCAGCATCTTTTCTGCAAGGTGCATCAGTGAAGAGCCCTGAGGAAGGGACCCAGGGAGCTTTTAGAGGCATTTCTCTCCTTTGCTGCTGAGAACTTTGTGAAAGCATCCGCTTTGGAATACTAAAAGTTTCGTTTTAGTGCCCTAATAGCTCCCATAGAATCAGCTGGTTGGAAAAGACCTCTGAGATCGAGTCCAACCATACTTGTTTGCTACTAAACCAGACCCTGAGCACTTCATCTGCCCATCTTTTAAATCTCTCCAGGGATGGGGACTCCACCACCTCCCTGGGCAGCCTCTGCCAGGGCCTGAGAACCCTTTCAGTGAAGAAATAACAGTTCTCCTCTCCTTTCCCCAGTGACTTTACCAGTGAGCTTATCCAAGAGGTCATGGAATTCCTTCCTTTCATTCTGGTATTTGAAATGGTTGTGGAGGCTCTAGATGGTAAAATTCAAGCAGATCCATTTTCATGAGGCCCAACACCCAGAAAATCTTGATGGGATGGGACACTACGAATTTAAGATTTAATACTGCAATAAATATTATAATTGGGGCACTTTGGAATGCTGAGAAAGGGGAATTTGGATCCTCTGCCTTGATCCACAGTCACACAGCATGAATGTTGGGAGTGCCCTGTGTAGGGACAGGAGCTGGGGCTGATGATCCTTTTGGGGCCCTTCCAACTCAGGTCATTCTATGGTTCCATCTTCTCAGAAAAGGCTGATTGGTCTAATTTGAGGTGTCCATTAACATCTCTGGACAAACTGGATTTACTTCACTAATGACTCTTCTGCTGTTTAAATTGCAGCTGGGCACCAGGGCTATGTCTACATTGAAAAAATCAGGAAGTCCAAGCCCAAAGTGCCCAAAAGTGCCTTTGGTCCAGGACAGTTTCCATTTAACCCAGTGTTTGGTGGTAAAGGTTTTGCTGGTCTATGTGGACCAAGGCAGAGTCAGCATCAGCATCACCCACCTGAGAAGCTGAGCTGGGTCTGTGTTCCTCACCTCGAGTGGGCACAGAGAGCCTTTTTGCCAAGGACTTGGGTGGTGAGAGCGTGGATATCCAGAGCCCTGTGCTTAGCCTCCTGTCTAAGCAACCCCATGTCTGAGGTCTCTTCCATCTGGATTCACATTTGGTTGTGCCACGGCAGCAACAGGACTATCAGGACTTGCCCAAAGAAGCATCAGTCTCTTTTTTTGGACCAGTAACTTGAGAGTTTTCCAGGGTTGCTCAACAAGAATCGAGGATGGAGACTTGAGTGAGCGGCTCAGTACACAAATTCTGGGATGCACAATCCCTTCCTTGTCTCTAATGACTCACTTCAAGAGTCTGGGTGCTGTTTCATATCCTAAAACGCCTCCTTTCCTCTCCCATGGATCAGGGGGTTCCCTGGAGTCCGGTGGGAAAGCGGAGACTGGAAGAGCCGGAGCGGTTGCAGCGGGGCGGGGCTGCCCCCTGCTGGCCGCGGGCGGAACTGCGCCCTCTGCCGGTGCCGCGGGGGCTGAGCGTGGGGAGGGGAAGGACCGGGGAGAGCTGAGAGCAGCATCCCAGGGCTGAAGGGGCTCCAGGAGAGCTGGGGGGGGGGCTCTGGATCAGGGGGTGCAGGGATAGGAATGGGGGGACGGTTTGCAGCCGAAAGAGGGGAGATTGAGAGGAGATCTTGGGAAGAAATGTTTCCCTGTGAGGGTGGGGAGGCCCTGGCCCAGGTTGCCCAGAGCAGTGGTGGCTGCCCCATCCCTGGAGGTGTTCAAGGCCAGGGTGGATGGGGCTTGGAGCCCCCTGATCCAGTGGGAGGTGTCCCTGCCCGTGGCAGGGGGGTGGGACTGGCTGGGCTTTGAGGTCCCTTCCAACCCATTCCATTCCATCCCGTTCCATTCCATCCTGTTCCATGCTATCCCGTTCCAAATCCCATTCTATCCCGTTCCAAATCCCATTCTATCCCTTTCCAAATCCCAGTCTATCCAATACTCTATCCCATTCCAAATTCCATTCTATCCAATACTCTATCCCGTTCCAAATCCCATTCTATCCCTTTCCAAATCCCATTCTATCCAATACTCTATCCCATTCCAAATTCCATTCTATCCCATTCCAAATTCTATTCTATCCAATACTCTATCCCATTCCAAATTCTATTCTATCCCATTCCAAATTCCATTCTATCCAATACTCTATCCCATTCTAAATTCCTTTCTATTCTATGCTCCGATAGCACCCCCCCCAGCTGACACCCCCATGGCTGGGGGTCAGAGCTGGGGGTCACAGAGCCCCACAGGGCTGTGGGGCAGAAGATGGGGGTCTCAGGGTCTCGCCACCCCCCCTGGCTCCACACTCAGTGACCTGCACTCGTGTCCAAGGAACAAGCAGGAGGCAGGAGCTCCAGCCCGTTCGGGAGCTGAGGCCTTGATCCACCCCTTGTAAACCAGCAATGGCACAGCTCTGCCCTCCAAAGTCTGCGAAAGCCTTCAGATGTCTGAGTGTTGTGGCTGGAGAAGCACAGAGGATGAAAAGCAAAGGGCTGGCACGCTGTGTGGGGACAAACAACCATAATTAACTACAGCTTCACAGCTGGTCTGAACGAACCCAGTGCCCCCAGCCTGCTGCCCTGGAGAAGGGAAGACTCCCAGGTGGGCTTAAAGGTGGTTGGAGCTGCCCTGGTTGCCCTGGGTTTGCAGCAAACCATGAGTGCAATTAATGCAGCACAGCTGATGAGTTGCAACCAGTTTAGCTGTCATAAATGATTGCATGCCAGAGGGTAACCATACCCTGAAACCATGTCTGTCCTGAGCGTGGCTGCATTTTTTTTTAAGGAGGGATCTCCTTAAACCATCTGTGATTTCCTCAAGCCCCCAGGGAGCTGTGAAAATCATCCCATCAAAAAGCAATAAGGGAAAACTCCTTGGCTTGGGCAGCACTGCAGCTACATCAGACGGTGACTGGGCTTGGGGGTGGATGCAGCTGAGAAACAAGCTGGGAAAAAACACTCTTCCCAAAGTGCAGACGGCTCTTTCCTCCTTTCCTCTCACTCCAAGCACCTCAAGGCCCGTTGGGCGTGTGGGATTTGCCAGGTCACCAGGCTCCAGGGTGGGAATCCACCTCTTCCTGAATTATGGGCTGTGCAGTTGAGCGGGACAGGCCTTAGCACTGATTCCTGTGCTCTCTGCAGGCAGGTGAACACAGGTTTGGGGATGGTTTCCTTAGAGAAACTCTTATTTTCCAAGAGAAAAACGTGTGTCAGCACAGCAGAGACCCAGGCAGAAGCAGGACCGTCCGTTCACCATGGACAATCTGACAATTATTGTATGAAACTTGCCAAAAATATGGCTTGGAGAGGCAACCAGGGCAGATTTTGGTGGCTCCTGCATGGAAAACTCAACACCAGGGGAAGGGAGAGTGAAGGCAACGGGGCCCTGTGCAGGTAGTGTGAAGGTCACATTTCCACGTGCAGGAGGATCCACTCTATGGGTTCATCCCAAAGAGCTCCTGCACCCACAAACAGGGGCAGAAAGAGGCTTTCGGGGGTGCTTGCTCTGCTCAGAGCCGCAGGAAATCAACTGGACATGAGAAATCAAACCAGTAAAGCTCATCATGGGACCAGTCTGGCTCAAATCCTGTCTAGGAATTCCCTTTGCTATTCCCTGGAAGCTGAGGGTGGGGATATATATAGAGAATAAAACAGCACAGCTCTTGAGGTGACTCCAATTTGCTCTTGTTTCTCTCTCCCTTTCAGAGCAGGGCCCACCACTGCCAACCTATAAACCCTGGTCCCAGAGGAGGTAATTCTATGTATTTAAATATATATGCATTTACCCTTCCTTAATTTCCTTTCAGTGACTGGTGACATGAAAAATTGTAATAGCAGAGTGTATTTTTAATACATTTCCTGGAGATTTCTGTAAGGGAATCCAGTTCCTGGGTGGCTTTCACTTGCCACAAAGGCAGAAGACCTCAGGAGCACTGGTAATAGGCAGGGTGGGGTTTCTTTTTAATCTCCTTCTTTAATGAGCTCCATCCATCTCTCTGCTGAGATTAATCTCATTTCTTTCAGCCAAGCCATCTAGCTGAAATCCCAAGAGAGGAAATTGGGATTTTGAGTCTTTCAGGGTGAGTGCTTGAGTGTCAGGCAGCAAGTTCCATGGGGACTTTGCCAATTTGCCCTTTTGTCACCTTGGAAATTTGTAACCCTGATGATAGTGTTGGAAAGGCACCATTTGAGCTGCAAACCTCTCTGCATCACCCACGATGCGATGTCTCTCCTCTACCTTCTTTTGAGGACCTCCACCCCAAAAAAAAAGAGCAAAAGCCAAGCCACGTGGGGAGGGCTCAGCTTTCCAAACCAACTCCTCTCTGCTTGGTGGGATCAGGACAGTGGATGGAGCATCCTTCCTGATGGGATGGCCACACCTTTCCAGCACAACGCGAGGCACAGCGAGGTGACAAGGACTTTTTCAAACAGAAACACCTTCGACAGCAGGAGCAGCTGATGGAAGGGGAAATGTTTTTTTTTTTAATTTAAAAGATGCCCTTTTTTTCCCAAGCTGAACAAATGTGAAAGTCCCCATTTAAAAGGGAGGAACTGGCAGTAAAGTTGGTGAGTGTTTGCACACCCACACGCCGGCAGAGGCAGCAGAAAGCCAACTTGCTGCTGTGTCCTGATCCAAATCACCTGGGAGTGATTTGAAGAATCCCAGCCACGGAAGGGTTTCTTTGCAAAAAAGCAAACCTCATCCAGTTTGTAACCCACTCGGTCAGTGTCAGCCCCCCAGCTCCCAAAAAATAAGAGAACTTGGAGCCTGGAAGCTTTGGCTCTGTGAGAAATTCTCCTTCTAGGAGGAAGGCAGAGGGCAGAAAACATTAGCAGGTGGTTTCAGATGGGGTGGAGGAGAATGCTGGGGAAGCTAGGAGTTTTCCTCTGCCTCATCAGCCAGGAAAGCTATTTTTGCAGGAGCTCCAGGGGCACCAGACAAGGTCAGGATTGTTTCTGGGCTGGATGCTGGTGCAAATACATGGGCAGGCAGCCAGATCCTGAGGCGCTCGCAGCTTCCCTGCAGCCAGGTGAGAGAATGTCCTGGGGTCGGGTCTGCTGTAGCCACTGAGTTTGGTTTGGGAGTCCTTTGGTGAGGAGAGTGTCTGCTGCAGTGATGGCTCTGGGGTGTGCAAGGTGCCTACGTGCCCCTGCACATGCTTCACCAATGACTACAGCATTTATTAATTGCCTCCTCCTAAGCTGGTGTGTGACCTTTTCCATGAGACATCCCACCTGCATGAGCTGGCTGTTGCCACCTTGGCCATGGTGCACGTGTCTGAGCCTCTTCAAGCAAACCATCGCTCGTCCTGCCCAGCCTCCTGTGGTCAGAGCCCAATCTTGGGGCATTTCAGACCGATCCTGTCAGCCACATACTTAGGGAATGGGTCCGTGCTGGGTAAACTGAGGCTTGGAAGGGATTTGGGTCGTGGTCACGTAGGCAGCCTGGCCAAGAGCCCAGAAGGTGCTCCTCATCCTGTCTCATCCTGTTGGACGCTGCTGGACACGGAATTGGGTTTTGGGCTTCACATGCAACACATTGTGTACAGTTTGGAGCCCCCTCAGTCCAAGAAAGACATTGAGGGGTTGGAGTGTGTCCAGAGTTGGTGAAGGGGCTGGAGGACAAGTCCTGTGAGGAACATCTGTGGGACCTGGGGTTGTGTAGCCTGGAGAAGAAGAGGCTGAAGGGAGACCTCATCACTGCCTACAACTGCCTGAGAGGAGGTTGTGGTGAGGTGGGTGTTGGTCTCTTCTTGCAAGTGACAGTGATAGGATGAGAGAAAACGGCCTCAAGTTGCACCAGGGCAGGTTCAGACTGGGCATCAGGAAAAATGTCTTCACTGAAAGTGTTCTCAGGCCCTGGCAGAGGCTGCCCGGGGAGGTGGTGGAGTCACCATCCCTGGTTTAAAAGATGGGTAGAGGATGTGCTCAGGGATCTGGTTTAGTAGTGGACAGGTACAGTTGGATTTGATGATCTCAGAGGTCTTTTCCAACCAGGTGATTCTGTGCTGGTTCGCTGCCAGTGCCACTGGCTCTGGGTAATCTTGGTACTTGCTGACTGCACTTAGTTATCGCTCAGTGGAGAGCTCAGCTCTGGTGATGCTGTGGTACAGGGAGGCCCAAACCACACACAGCGCTCAGGGAGGGATTTTGATCCAGAAGAAAAGAGTTCAAAGGTGGTTTTGGCTTAATGCAGATTATCTAAATTGCTTTATGTTCGTTAATCTGGATTAACACAAATGCTTTGGGGATGGTTGGCTGGGGAAGGGTTTGCTCAGCTATTCTGATGGGGACAGACTTTTCCAAAAGTAACGAGTTTGAGGTGAAGGGAAAAAACAACCAGTTTTTTTTCTGGTGTTGAATAGGTGTGAGCCCTGTGATCAGAGCAAGGTTGGGTTTATCTCTGCCACCCAGGTCCAATGGGTCCCTTCGAGGGGTCTCCTTGGCACTCCTGTAGCCCAAGGACGGATTCATCCCCCTGTTCTGCTCTGGGATGATCTGAGCCCCCTTTTCAGCTGCCGTGCCAAAACGTTTGGCACGATTAATTAGTGAACTCCAAGGTAAATTGGAGGTCAAGCCCAGATTTGAAGGTGGTGGTGGGTGCGAGCATGACCCATGTGATGCGGGCAACGTCCTGGAGAAGCAGGTGATCTCCCTGTCCTCTCCTTTCCCCAGGGCTGGGATTAGGAGAGATTTTACAGCTGAGTGGGTGGCTTCACGTTACGATTCAGTTTGCAATGGCTCAGCCTCCCCAGCCCCTTGTCAGGGAGGACCTTTTAGGTCTGTTATGGCCATTTTGCGTGTCAGCAGGGACGTTCAAGCCTGCTGGGGACCTGTCACAAGGAGGAGTCAGCCCTTTGTATCCGTAGGGACGTCCCACCTTGAGAACAGGGAGAGAAACATCCAGTATGGAAACTGGGTCTTGTGGAAGAGGAACTGCAAAGCCCAGAGCTTTGGAGAGGTTTGTCTCGTGCTTTGTGCATTCACCTGGGATCTGGATGCTCGTTCTTGCCCTACTAAAGGGTTCTTGTGCAGGTCTTTGCACTTTATAGTGGGGAGAGTGACCCTTTCCACAAGCTGCCTGCACATCACCAAGGATGCTCGAGTGCCACAGGGACAGAGCTGGACACTCTTTGGGGACCAATGGATCAGCTCCACAAAGGAGCCACCCCTGGCTCTTGGCAACCAGAAGCAGCAATGGGTGAAGGGATGCTCTCCTCCCAAGCTGAAATGGAAGTTGTGATTGGGACCTGGGCCCTGCCCAAAAACCAGAGGACTCCCTCCTTCCCCCGGCCCCAGTGCAAACAGCACATTAACAATTTATTTGAGGTGTTGTGGCTGGTTGGTCTCTTCGCCTGCTCCCCTGATCAGAGGGAATAAATGTTGCAGTGTGCAATAATGTTCATTTCAGGTGAGGGTAAATATAGAAAGGAAAACCTGCTGAGAGCGAACCATTTAGTTCTGCGTTTGGAAGCCTCTGCTCATAAACAGTCAGTCATGGACATTTGGAAAATCCCAGCGTGGTTTTCTTGACCATCCTAAAAGAACATTTACTTTCCTGTAGGTTAAGAAGTTCGTTTTAAATTTAAAAAGAAAATAATAATGACATCTCACTTCCAGCTGCCCTCGGGTGTTTAGGGCTTGCTGCCACACTGAGGCTGCTCTGTTCTCGTGCAAAGCTGGTCTGGTGCAGCGTCACGGAGGAGATCCTGGAGGGCTTTCCCAGCTGGTGGTGCTGGGGGAACCTTGTTCTTTGGGTTCCCCTTGTTCCTTGCCTTGTGGGTTTTGTCAGACCTCTTGGTTATGTGCAGGGTTAAAACACCCAGCTTTTGGGAATGAGGATGCAGGGAGGTGCTTGGGGGAAACATCAAGAGCCTCGTGGCTCAGGAGAGGGTCCATCGGGAGATTGGGGCAGTTGAACCCACTGTGCTGAGCTCATGCTGGACCAGAAAACCTGTAAGGGTTTTTGGGAGAATGTGCCAAAGGCAACAGGACAGTGTGGTCTGCAGCAGCATCCATCGACCAAGCCAACAGCCCTTGTCGCTGCAGTGAGGGACACCCCAAACCAGCATCATAGGAGGTGGCTGAGGACCCCCATCTCAGCCAGGTTTAGCATTCCTCCTCTATCCTGAAAGCAGCACTGAGGAACCTTGTAGGAGAAAGCAGAGTGGCCACCTTGGACGGCTGCCCCGCACCAGCTCTCCACAGTTGGCACTGGCTGAGCAGGAGCCAACTCCCAGCTCTGAACTTTCCTGCAGTCAATAAGGGTCTCTCCGTGTTTTCTGACAGGCTTGGGATTTGGCTCGGCTTTCGCCTTGGTTTCCCACGCCAAGAGGCAGTTAAGTCTCTTGGAAGAATGAATTAATTAGCAAATGCCTTTGGTCAGGTCAGTGCCCTCCAGTAGTGGGTGTCACCCTTTAAAGCGACGCCTCTGCGCCCAGGTAAAGCCGCTCCGAAAGGCTTAGATCACCCGGAGTATTTTAAGAGCTCTCCATACATCATCCCTGAGGAACCCTTTTTATTTAAATAAAAACATATTTCCCCCACCCCCCCAGAATGTGGTGTTGACTCGAACGGTGGCATTTGTGTAAGCAACAAAATATTGACGCAGTTGGCTGGGGCTTCTGGAAATAAATTGCTGCCTTGTTAAATGGGAGATGGAAATGCAAGTGGGAAAATGACTGACACCGGGCGCAAGGCGGGAGCAGAAAATCGCTGCTTTACTACGGCGTGAAAGAACTCAGGAATTAATAGGTCTCCTTCTGCTCGGGGGTGTTGGATTTATACCCCAGTGAGATTCATAAACTATTTTAAGGAGAGAAGTGCTACTTTTAAACACATGAGTCTGCATCCTGGAGTTAAAGCGGTGTCGCCAAGTTAACCCTTGGCTTCTCGCCGCCTTCCAGCCTGGGTAGGCAGAGCAGGCAGCTCCACTCTTGGTAGCTCTCAACCCATACGTGAGCAGAGCAACACCTGATAAATGCTGGGAGTTTATTTTCTCACCTGGACTCCTCCCTTCACTTCAAGAGTCCTCAATATGTGAAGGACATGGATCTGTTGGAGTGAGTCCAGAGGAGGCCACAAAGATGATCCAAGGGCTGGAGCCCCTCTTGCACAGGGTGTGAATTGGGGTTGTTCAGCCTGAGGAGAAGGCTCTGGGGAGACCTTAGAGCAGCCTCCCAGGACTGAAAGGGGCTCCAGGAAAGCTGGGGAGGGGCTCTTGATCAGGGAGGGCAGGGATAGGATGAAGGGAAATGGTTTTTCAGAGGAGAGATTGAGATGAGATCTTAGGAAGAAATGTTTTCCTGTGAGGGTGGGGAGGCCCTGGCCCAGGTTGCCCAGAGCAGTTGTGGCTGCCCCATCCCTGGAGGTGTTCAAGGCCAGGTTGGATGGGGCTTGGAGCCCCCTGATGCAGTGGGAGGTGTCCCTGCCCATGGCAGGAAGTTGGAAATTAAGGTCCCTTCCATCCCAACCCATTCTGTGATTCTATGATTTTTGAAGGGTATTAAATATGGAATTTTCCAGCAGCCGATGTCAGAAAGGTATTTCAGGCTTCAGCCTGAACAGGATTTTACCTTTGTGGGACGTAAAATGCATTTAAAATCAGCACCTGCTCCAAAGCAGGATGAACCTGAATGTTTCTGAGATCATCCTGTCTTGGGATGAACTTGAAGCAGACACGCAGAGCATTGCTGAATCCATCTGGGATGTGATCCAGTACACCCCAAAAGCTCCTTTAGACTCCAGTAGCAGTAAGAGCTGTTATTGGATTATCTTCTATGGGAAATACAATTAACAGAGCTTTCAAGAGTGATGTATCACTTCCCTTCCTACCCAAAGCCCCTTCCTCCTCCACTCGCATCCCAACAATCTGCCAGTTGACGTCCACACGCTTGTGGAAAAGCAGGATGAGATAAAAACCATCCAGAGCATGTGGCAAGTCTGGCACAGGGTCCGACTCACCAACAGCATCACCACCGGTGTAATTATACACGTTCCAGTCTGATTTCCCAGTAATTATTCTGGAATACAAGGCTGCCTATTTCTGTAAGAGCTTATGTCATTTGGAAAGCTGTTATAAATTCAGCTGGAAAAAGGGACCCTTATTCTGGGATAAGTGTGGTTAGTGGTTGGCTGGGAACGGGGCTATTCCTGGCCCTGCCGTTGACCTTCCCGGTGACGCCGAGCAAGTCACCTCAGCGTGTGTCACCTTCTCCTGCTTCAACCTGGGAATTACAAACAAGGGCTTTCTCCTCAGGCAGCATTTGGGGAAGCTCCATGACACTGGAAAAAAGGTGTCACGGGGGACAGGTAGTCATTTAGTCATATTTTAACCCCCTGTTGGAGGCATCTTGATGAAATGATGTTGGGGGGATGTAGATGGTGCTGGTGGTGGGAACTGGCTGAGTTGCTCGACCTTGGGCTGGTGGTGTTTTACTGGGAATAGAGTGTTTTCCTCTTTGATTTTAAAATAGTCTATTCTGTGTTTTAGACCATACCCCTCGCTGGGACTTCAGAATGTCTCAGCAGCTGCTTTCTCAACTGTCAGGTTACTGTACCAGCATCAATCCCCCAGCTCCTGGGTACCCTGGGTGCTGTGCAGAGTTCAGCTCCTGCTCTGGACTGGCAGGGTTGTGCCTCTGCTCCTCATGGACCAGAGGGGAAGGGAAATCTTCCATTTCATAGCATTGTGGCCTCTTCTTTCTCCAGTATCCCTGCCTGTTTCATAGCTGCTTCTGCAAGCCCTAAGGTCCTTTGTGTGAGTTTTGCTTCTTTTTTACTTCTCAGCACAGCCTCAGGAACCTCTTTTGGCTCCAGCATCACGCAAATACACATGGTCAAAGCTGAAGATGCAGCTTGTTCATAGCATAGGGCATTAAATTCGTGCTGGAACCTGGTTTTAAAGGTTCTTTTTCATCTGCAGGGTGATCACAAAGCCAGAACTTGTGTGCTTGGCCGAAGAGGGTGCTGCCCATGGAGCAGCTGATGCTGAGAGGTGCAGGGAGAGCCCTCCCGGGACCTCTGTCCCAAAGCGAGTGCCGCAGTCGGCTCAACGCTGCTCCGAGTTGGGCTCCAGCCAAGGAGACAGAGGGGGAAAAAAGCTTTTTACAGCCCATTAGTGCTCCCCAGAGCCGTGCAGCCCCTCTCCTAATAAAAGTGGTGGAAGCCACAGAAACATTAAGGGAAGTCTGCAGAAGATGCCAGAGCCACTGACCCTCCCGGCAGCCCTGGCTGCTGGAATTCCCTCCGGGAAGGCAATAAGAAGCTGGCGAGGGCTGGTCTCCCCCGTCCATCCCAAGCTCCCTCAGCAAGATGTCCATAGGAGGGTTCCAAGTGCAAATGTGTGTGTGCTAATGGGAAATGAATTGCCTCTTGCCCCGAAGCCTTGCAGCTTGAGGAAAACAACGCAGGGTCTAGGAATGACCTCATATCGCCTCCCAGGGAATGTTTTGCCAGAGGAAGGGGGGGGGGGAAGAGGCAGCATCAAGACAGCACAATGTATGTATCTCCTTCCCTGTGTAAACATCCCTGTAGCTGCAGAAACCTCTTAAAAACCCGAATGAGAGCAGAACGGCCCCTTTGATCTGTGGATGTGGTTGTTGTTTTCGAAGTGTGGATCCGTTCTTTTTTTAATTTCACTCAAATTAAAAAAATGCCTGTTGTGATCTTTTTCCTTTCATTCCTCGGCCAGGGAGGGGAGCAGGGGGCAGTAAATTTTCATTACTCCCCATGTAACCGTTTCAGCATGGTTGACAATTCCTCGCCGGCTCCTTCCGCGCCGCAGCACAATGGGGTGAATCTTCTGGCCCTACACGAAGCCAAAAGCAAATGGATTTTGCCCAGAAGTGCACGACGGGGAGCGGAGGCAGCGGGAAGGAGAGTCCTGCCACCTCTTTCCTTGCTCAAAACACACACACACACAGAAGCACACACGTGTGTGCACACACGGCTCGGGCTGGCACGGTTGTCCTGGTGCCTTTGAAGAGCTTTGGAGAGGGTTCCCAGGGACGGAGCCGTGCCAGCCCCGCGCCGCAGCAGCAGGAGCTGGTGAGGAGCCATCGGGGTTGAAGCGCCAGGCTGTCTTGCAGGGGATTTAAGTGTGATTCATGGCCTTCCCTCCAGACTCCCTGTGTGATCTTGGGAATCTCCATCCGCCCGACTTTCCCCATCTGCTCGCCGAGTCCTCAGAGGAGCACTGCGGCGTGGGACCTCCATCGGCCCTTCTTCCGCTCAACCAGGCACTGTGCTTTTGGAAGAAAGCAGGATTATACAGATTTTAGGGATTTTCTGAACATCAGCAGCCTGCCCCAACCCCACTGATTTGCCACAGTGCCTTGCAGCCCCGTTGGAAGAGTCAGTGGGGCTGAGGTATTTGCTACCCGTGGCACAAACGGTGCTGCCCCTCAGCCATGGACCTGCCTTCAATGGCAAGATTCACCCAGCAGTGCAAGGAACTGGTTTAACTGGGAGTGCTTAACTCTGGGCACGAGTGAGGAGTTTGTTCATCCCCCCGTGCCGTCACGTGGCTGTTTTGATTACATACAATCCTGTGTGTTTAAGCCTGGTTTATGGGTGTTTATACTAATGCGTAAACCTGTAATTTAGAAGCTTGGTTATAAATCAACACCGCTGAAGATCTTGTCCCTCGTGCCTTGAGATGGGTCTCCAGATTTAGAAGACAGGTTAGAGAGAAACAAAAAGGAGGACTGTTTAGTTTTCCTCTGGTTATGATGATAAAGGATCCTGGGATGGGAAGCAAACCTGTCCCGCTCCGAGGTGTGGCAGCTGGGCACTGGGATCCGCTGGGGTAAGGAGTGGAGTTTCCATTTTGGCTCTGCTCTTACAGCAGCTGTAGAGGAGACTTGTGTTTACATGGCAAATCCCAGCCAGGAAAGGAAAGCAGTGCCAGGGCTGGCGAGCTGATGCTGGTGGGAGGGTGGTGCCATCCCACTAGCAACGTTCTCGGCTTGTGCCAGGACGTGGGCTGCAAGGACCAGAGCCCCTTCCAGCTCAGCACTGCATCTGAGGAGGAGGAGCAGCCTTCATCCCCAAGAGCTCTTGGTGCTGGACTGGCAGGAGAGCCAGGAGTCTCCTCCAGTGGCAGTGCTGAGCGGGATAGCACATTCCCACTGGTGGGTCATGGTCCTCTCCTGATACCTCCTAATGATGACACTTTTGCATTCATATTGTTACATATAAAATCCATTTACAGCTTTAATAATCATTTCTGCCCCTTTGACCCTTCCTGGGCTGCCCAGGAGCCTGGCTGTGCCAGGCTGGTTTTGCATTGCTGGTTTGGTTTGCTATAGTGTAGTGAGGTGTGCTGTGAGTTATTGGGGCTGATCACGTCACTGCAAGTGCTTTTCCACTGGATTTCTTATCCAAGGGGACTATGGCAAAGCCAGTTGTCCCTGTTGAGAAACTCTGGTGGGCTGGAAGCTGCCTTGCCCTGAGCTGCCAGCCCAGACATACAAGAGCCAAGCAGACTCCTCTGGCTCCAGGTTCACCTGCAGCCACCAAAATGTTATGCACGGTTTCTGTTGGGTGTAATGGGCACATCTGTGCATCCATCCTCCAGCAGATGCTGGTCTCCTGCTTCCTTGGAAGGACTTGGTTCCTGCATGGTTTTATGATTTCAAGCCTTTGGCAAGCAGAGGTGTGTTGGGGGATGGCTCCATGGGACTGGAGAGCAAAGACCCCTCAGCAACTTCAGACAATAGGAATAAATCCTTCACCATGAGGGCAGGGAGGCCCTGGCCCAGGTTGCCCAGAGCAGTGGTGGCTGCCCCATCCCTGGAGGTGTTCAAGGCCAGGTTGGATGGGGCTTTGAGACCCTTGATCCAGTGGGAGGTGTCCCTGCCCATGGCAGGGGGTGGAACTGGCTGGGCTTTGAGGTCCCTTCCAACCCACACCATTCCATGATCCTGTGATGTTCCTCCTGCCCAGCTGCAGGCAATTCCCTCCTCTCCACAAGCCGGCAGTGGGTGCCTTGGCTTGGCTGGGCATTTTCCATCACCTTCAGCCCCCTTTATTGCATCTTTAGGGGTTATTACAACAAACAGGGCTGCAGCAGCTGGGAGGACCTCATGGCCACGGTGACCACTGGGGCTGTGGGACCCCCTGTCCCTGGACAGGTGGAATTACACACCTTTCTCCTAGCCCTGCTCCCAGCTCCCACCCTTATCTCCGGCTGCACTTTCCTTGCTGGTGATGCCTGTCCTGACTCAGGGAGCAGAAACACCCAGAAGAGAGATGGTACCAGAAGCTCCCAGAGCAGAGGACAGTTGGGGGGAGTGGGCAGAGGGTCCCCTGCACTCCCAGGATGCAGGGATGCAGCCTGCGAGAGGCTCCTGCAAGCAAACAACCCCCTCCTGAATATTTCAGAAAGGACTTTTTCTACCCCTCCCTCCTTATTTCCAGACACCCCTCCCTTGCAAACAGCAAAGCTGCTCTCTGCTCCCACTTTCCACCAGCCCAGCACCTCAAGATGCTCCCACAGTTGCTCAGCCCAGGTCCTGCTGTCTGCAAACTCTTTTTCTTCCTTATATATGTTTTTTCCTTATACATATTTTTTCCTTATATATATTTTTCCTTATATATACTGTTTCCTTATATATATTTTACCTTATATATTTTTTTCCTTGTATATATTTTTTCCTTCCCCTTCTCTTTTCCACCCATCTCTTTTCCCCATGCCATACGCCTCCCCCCTGCCCCCTCCCTGCCTTTCCTTTGCCACCACCCCAAGCCCTCAGCTGGCCGAGGGGCTGCGAGGTGCGGGGTGGATCTGGGGGTTGCGGGGGGCTTTGCATTGATGCATTGATCGCCCATGGTCTCCGCCTGACCTCCCTGCTCCCAGGGAAGCAGTCTCCATGGCTACTGGCCCTTCTCCTCCAGCGCAGACTGTAAATTCCTGCAGGCAAAGCCCAGCCTTGGGGGTGCGAGGGGGGGAGCCGGGAAGGAGTAACCAAAGCCAAATAGAAAGAAAGAAAGGCTGGGAGAGGAGGGGAAAAAAAAAAAAGGGCGTTGCTTGGATGGGGCTCTCCTTTCCACTCCCCTTTCTCAGGTCCCCAGCACCAGGGCAAGGCGCTTGCTTCCCCCCTCCAGCGCTGCTCCTGCTCCTGCTGCTCCCTTGCAAAACTGGAATTGGCTGGGATTATTTAAGGGGAAAAAAAAAAAGGAGGAGAAGGAGAAGGGATCAGAGCAGCCGCCAGAGAGAGGGCGATAGAGTCCACTTTCCTCCAACTGCCCTGGGTCTCCTTCCCTTCACTCTCTCCTCTTCAGCAACACCAAGAGCCCCAAACTGAAGCCAGAGCAGCTTTTTGCATCAGTCCAGTTCCCTTCCCTCCCTCTGTCTCACACACGGCAAGAGAAGAGCCCCTTCCTCCTCTTGCTTCCCCTTCGCATGCTCAGCCTCTTGTTTCCTCCCAAGCACTAGAAATCTCCCCCCTCCTTCTTGCCCCCCACTCCTCCAAGCAGACTGGGATTGCAATGGGAGCTTTGCAGATTGCTGGATTCTCCATCCTTTGCTTTCTCCTCCACTCTGGAAACACACTGGCAAATAAAGCCATTCAAGGTAAGAGAAAAAGGGTTGCTGTTTGATGTGTGGACAGGCAGCTGGACCTCCTCCTCTTTAGCTCTGGGATTTTGTGTTGCAGGCTGGAGAAATTAGCAGCAATAATAACAAATAGTGGTGGGAATTGGAAATGTTGCTTTGCAGATATTCTTGCCTGCTGCCTTTGGTTGGGTTTTTGCGAACTCTTGAACGAGTTGTGTTCGTTAGACTTTTATTTGTTTCGCTCCGGACTCTTTATCTCAAGGCAAACGGGAGGGTGCAGAGGTGGAAAATGAGGGTGGGCAAAGGGGTCTACACCCATCAGAAGGTGGAGGTTTGGAGGGGTTTGGGGGGCTTCTCTGGGCGTTGAGTTGCAGTGTCTGGGTGATGGGGATGATGGTGCGGGTGAGGAGGGCTTGTTTGGGGCTGGCTGGGAGGGAAGGGTCGGCAAAGCGGGTGTCTGTAACACCAGGAGACTGCATCCATGGTTGTGTGCTCTCCACAAGCACGAGTTGAATCTCAGATGTTGGGCTACAGGGGGTGAGGGCAGCAGAAAACTTTGGGCAGCTGAAGACAGCCAAGCCTGAAAAATCCACCACCACTTTCCCTGTCTCAGGAACAGAGAGTTGTGCCCCATCATTATCAACTTCAGGCTTTTCTGTTCCACCTCTTCCATTAAGCCTGAGTTTTTCCTGCACAAACACACACACACGGAGCTTTATGGACTCTCTATACCTTAAGTTTTCTATATTTAGCTCGGATTTTTCTCTCTACACACGCGCAGGGGTGCGCGCGCACACCCAAACACACACAAGCCCTATGTGCATGGTCCCGTTGGCTGCCTGCAAAGGGGTTTTTCCTCTTTAATTCACCACTATCTGCACAATCTGGTGGGGTTGGGTTTGTTTTTTTTTTTCCCATAGAACTTAAAGTTATGTGAGATTTATCCAAACCAGCTTTGCCTCTTGTTGTCGTAGTAGCTGCGTGTTTATGAGCGCAGTGAGATTAAACAGTGTGAATGAAATATAGGAGCGTGGGATATAATTAAAGCTCTCTCGTCAGCGTTAGGAAGAGGTGTATTTCAGCCACACGCGTGGTTGCCCTAAGCCCTGTCACTGACAAAGTTAGAAGGAATTTCAAGGCTATTGTCTTATCTGGCTTAAAATGTTCTTAAAACAATAGGCAACTTTTCAGGAGGGCAGTCTGGGCAAGCACGGGGCAGATTTTCCAGGGCAAAGGTTTAGTAAGAAGGCGTCCAGCTTCACGTTAAAGCTTTATGATTTCGGCTTAGAAAGGAATGCTTAGGTTTTTATCCCCCCTCCAATTATCTTGAGTGTATGCATTGCTTTCATTTCTTATCATAATATTTATTTATTAAGGCCTTTTGGTTTCCAGTTCCATTTAAGCCTGAGCCAGAATTGCATTAAAATAGCAAAGTAAAATTCCATCGTGCAGAGACTTGACAGATCCCTTCGGGGAAGGAGAGGGGTGGGGTGGGAGGTGGAGAGAGGTGAGCTCAATCCTGTGCTGGGGTAGATCGCTCACCGTACGCCTGGGATGGTGCTGGCTCCTCCTGGCCAAGGCACGGAGCAGATCTGGGGAGTCTTGGGATGGAGAGTTAATCCCCAAAGCCGCAGCCTGGGGGATCCTGTGGGGTGGTGAGGGGGGAGGTGGATGTGGAGAGAAGGTTGGATGCGGTGGGTCACGAGGGCTCCGGGCAGAGGTGGACCCAATCCTTGGTGGATGAGGCTGAACTCATGCACCTGGTGTCACTTATGGCAGATAAACCCCATGCTGTTCCTAGGAACCCATTGTCTCCTGTTTTTCTCCCTACACAAGAGCCACCAAGTTCTTTCAAGCCACCCTGTGCACCTTGGCCATGTTTTAGCAGGACATGTCTGCAAAAATGATGAGCATCCCTCCTGCCTTCATGAGATAATGCCCAAAGGATGGGGTACACATCACAACTCCACCACAATCAAAGCCTTTGCCCTGTTTGGGGGGGCCAACCACCCTCACTAGGTGACTGTCACACAGACTGTCCTCTCCCATCGGATGGGCTTGTTTTGCTGTGATAACATCACACCCAGGGTCGGGTTTGCTGTCTCATTCCTTGTGCTGAATTACCCCAGAAAGTTTAGTCTGTAGGGAAGGAAAGGATTTAGCAGAGCCGGCCGGCCTGGAGGATGTCTGCCAGAGGACCTGGCTGTCTGCTGGTTTTATTGGGTCAGTTTAGGGCTAGGAAAGCTTTCAAGAGGAGAACTGACAATATAAATGCAAATAACTCCAGAGAGGCTCCTGACACGTGCTCAGCTGGGATGAAGTCTCCCTGTGGACACCACGTCAAGCTGCCCGAATGGTCCCAAGCTGTCCCCATAGGACCCCATTTTTCTGTCCCCACTGGTCCCCCACTGGTTAATGCCACCCTCAGTCTCATCCCATTGTCCATCAGTCTGTCTCACAGCCTGCCAGGGAGGAGAGTGTGTCCTGAGCTCCTGCTTGCAGCGGAGCAGTGCCCTCACCCATCATCTTCTGGCATCATTCCCCCTCTTTGCCCTGGGGAGGATGGAGTGGATTTGCACCCTCCTCTTGTACCAGGGAGTGCCCAGCACCAGCCTTGCCAATCTTCTCTGGCAGCATCCCCCAAACTGAAGGCACATCCCAGGATCCACCACCTTTTCCTGCAGCTGAATTGCCTGGGGCTGGGAGGGAGAGGCAACATCTCCCTGGGGGACCCCAGCACCCCAGTTTGCAGCAGCTGATGCTCCCACAGCCCCCACCACCCACCCAGAGCACAGGTTCCTGAGCCCGGCTCGATGCTCCCACCGAGTCCTTTGGGCTGGTGCTGAGTAGCTGCCCTAGGGCAGAGCATCCTGGGTTCAGTGGGGATGCACCTGCAGAGCCTACGCCGCCAGGGAGTACCTTGAATTTCTTTTTTAGCAGTATAAAATTTTCCAATTGCAGCGTGGAGATGCTGCTCGATTCCCCTCCCACCCTCTGCCCAACCTCCTCCCCTCAGCCTCTGCTTTCCTCCCTCTCCTGCATTCACAGTGTGCGACTGTTGTGCCTGTCCCCTCCACCCCTCTGAAATATGAAATGTAAAACTGTAAACATTTCAACATACACCAGTTCAAAGGAGATCTTTGACTGAGGGCGTCTAACATGCCTGTACCGAGATTAAAAAGAGGTAGGAAGGAGGGAAGAAGAGGTTTTTTTGTAACTGCCAACGGGAGTATAAATATTCAGACACCCCGAGTCTTCCAGCATTGAGATGTATTGCTGTCTCCAAACTGCTCCGGAGTCTTTATTTTTCCTTCTTTCATTTTTATATAGATTTTTCCTTTGCAGACGGTGGCACTGGGGTAATCCATTTAGGAAAAAAATATGCATGAATAACCTTAACCTTCACTTTCAAAATTATAAGTCCCCCGAGAGGTTTTAGGAGAAGCCTGGGATGGCAAATAAAGTTTGCTCTGTCTCGTGAAGCTGGAGGAAGCCCGGCTGGCCGCGTTCTGGAGAGGTTGTCTTCCCCACTGGAGATCTTGCAATTGATGCTCCAGAAGCAGAAAATAAACAAATACATGTTTTTAAGGCTAGGCTTGGTCAGCTTGATAAGCCCAAGGAACAGCAGCTCTCCAGGGGGATGAACACGCTGCTGGCGTGGAGCATCAGCCTTCCCTGGAGAAATCGTGGCTGAATTGGGCAGAAGCAAGTGGGGATGGTATAAGGAGGTGGGATGGGGATGGAGAAGGAGTTTTCAAGCTGGTGAACATGTCAGATCTGGTGAGAGATCTGGGATCCATCAGGATGACCCAGGTTGGTGCAGGGAATGGGTGGCTCAACCCAACTCTGCCCTCGTGGGAGTGGGAAGTGTCAATAGGGGGGAAAAAAAGCCCCTTTGGGGGCACTGCCTGCTTTGGGGAAGAAAAACTCAGGGTGAAGGGTGCAGAGCAGGGTCTGGGCATGAGGTGATGAGGGCATCAGGCTGGGAAGCCTCCCAGGTCCTCGCTGCAACTTGTGGTTCTTCATCCTTCACCCACGCTCCATTATTCCATGGGGGCCGAGCGCCGCGGCTGCTGGGTCCCACCTGTTTTTGGGGAGAGCTGGGTGGAGGTGTGGGGTGCAGGGCTCCTATAGTGGGGCTGGTGCATCATGTGGTGAGATGCAGACACCCTCGCTGACCCCACTGGATATTGGGTACCAGCTCAGAGACAGCGGGCAGAGCATCCCTGGCATGGCACCACCATCCCACAACAAGCCACCACCGAGCACTTGAGATAGAATCTTGATTTCAAATGATGCATCTTCGACCAATTTGCAAAAAGCTGCCCCGCAGAGCATCCTCCTCCTCTCTCACCACCCCCCTCCTTGCATCCCCTCTGGTGTGATGCCCTCAACTGTGCCCATCCTGCTGTGGCACAGCACGAGTCGCCCCTTATGAGCTCTCAGGGCAAACAAATGATTAATTAACTGGACCAGAGTGTCTGAGGTGGTTATTAATACCCTGGTAAAAAGGAGCTACTGAAGTTATAAAGCTTTAATTTGGCATTAAGGCCAAGTGGAAACTCCACGTGGCTGCCAACAGCTACACACACATCCCTATACAGACAGGATGTTAGTATAGATACCTATATAAAAATAAAGAATAAAATTAATTTGAAAGAAAGTGCTGAAGTGCTCGCAGAAGAGAGAAAAAGGATGGTGGGTTTGTTTGTTTAAGGCTTTTCTGGCAGATTTTTGCTGCCCTGTCTCACCCCACTCCTAAATTTTATCAGGTCTGTGGATAAAACCATCTTTTATTAGGTCTTACTTAAAAACAAAATAAAGAAGTGAGGAAAGAGGCTTAATCCAGTCTCTAAAAGTATCCGAGGTGCTGCTTTATCCCTGCACTGGCTGTTTCGGGATGGTGCAGGGCAGGGTGCAAGCGTGGGACGTGGGTGCCCATGGGCTCTGCCTCCCCCGTTGGCCTTGGTCAAAGGCCCTTTGCCTCCCCAGGCCCCGGGGGGGGGGGGGTGTGTTGGTGGTGCCCCCTCCCTCCCCTTGGTTTTGGCAAGCTCGAAATGGCAGTGGCGTTGAAACCGGCTGCCTCTGCTGCCTTTGAAATGGAGAATAAAGCTGCAGCTGGAGCGGAACGGGGCCCAACAGCCAGAGCTGGAAAATCCCACCCACAACGGAATAAAAAACATGGCCCGAGGCGCGGGGCGAGCGCCGCAGCCTCCTTGCCCTTCACCACAAACCCCCCGGCACGACGCGGCGGTGATGCCGAGGATGCTCTCGCCCTCTGATGAGCCTTAATTAGCCCCAAAGCGGGGCTGGGGAGGAGGTGGTGTTGGGCAGGGAGGGAGCTGGGGCGAGGCCTTGGGTCCCCAACGGGACTCAGCATCTTCGTCAACATGAAATTCCTCACCCGCTGCAAAATCATCAAACGGCTTCAAATTGGAAGGGGGGGAAGGTTTAGATGAGACATGAGGAAGAAATCCTTCACGCTGAGGGTGGGGAGGCCCTGGCCCAGGTTGCCCAGAGAAGTGGTGGCTGCCCCATCCCTGGAGGTGTTCAAGACCAGGTTGGATGGGGCTTTGAGCCCCCTGATCCAGTGGGAGGTGTCCCTGCCCAGGGCAGGGGGTTGGAACTGGATGGGCTTTGAGGTCTCTTCCAACCCAGACCATTCCATTATTCTGTGATAAATCATGGAATGTTTTAAGTTGGAAGTGACCTTAAAGCCCATCCAGTTCCAACACCTTCCACTGGATCAAGGTGCTCAAAATTTTGGGGATCTGGGACACGATGTACCCATTTTTATTGTCTAGTTTGGGCCCTTTTTAGTCAACTTTGGGTGTAAAAGGGCATATTTGATTATTTGTGCAGATCTGCAGGGAATCCCAGCTGGCAAGTTTTAAAAAAAAAAAAAATCTCCTCTTTGCTTGGCTTGAACATGAATTCCCTCGTGCCGTGGCGGTGGCTGGAAGCACCTGCAGCACAGCCACAGGCATTTTTTTGGATGGCAGATCTTCTCCTGCAGGAAAAGCAGGCTGTCCCGATGGCACACCTTCCCTTTCGTGGGAAAACGCTGCCTGTGTTGACAAAGCAAAAATGCCAAAATTTAATTTTTCAGAGGTTTGGGTTGTTGTTTTTTTTTTTAAAATTCACTCCATCATTTCTGAAAGAGCCTTCTTCTTAGGAGCCAGAATTTAAGCATGCTGGAATTAGGATCGTTGCCAGCCCTGCAATGGCTCCTGGGGTGCCCAGGAGGGTATTTATCCACTCTTCCCACACACACATACTTTTTTCCCCCCTCCCTTCTTTTTCCTAATCCTGTAACCTTTCCGAAGGTCTCCAGCTTTGGAAAAATTACAGAGTAGCACATTTATAATGTTTTCTTTTGTACTTTTGCTGCTGTGTAATCTTTCCAAAGTTAGAGAGGTTTTGAAGTTACAGAATGGAAAAAAAAAAAAAAAGAAGAAATGATAGGGAAAAAAAGCACTGGACATGTGTGAGTGGGAAAGGCACAAGGAATTGTGTTCAGTGCCGCGCAGACGTTGTTCATTGTCTTGAGGTTGAGGGAACAGGAAGAAAAAGAAATAGAAATTAAACTTCTCCCCCCCAAAAAAGTGAGATTTCTGGCAAAAGGCTGGGAAAAAGTCAATGATGTGGTGTCTGATGGATGTGTCGTGTGAAGGGTGGTTTCAGGGGAAGGAGATGGGGTCTGTATTGTTTCGTAGAATCATGGAATGGTTTGGGTTGGAAGGGACATTAAAGCCCATCCAGTTCCCATGGGCAGGGACACCTCCCACTGGATCAGGGGGCTCCAAGCCCCATCCAAGCAGGCCTTGAACTCTTCTAAGAATGGGGCAGCCACCACTGCTCTGGGCAAGAGAAGAGTTTGGTGCTGGTTCCCACCTATACATCAGGGAGGGTGCCCTGAGTGCTGGGATCTGGCAGCTCTCACCTTGGGATCATCGACTGAAGGCACCGGGATGTGATTTATAACTTGGAGGGGGAAGAGCTGAGCGAGGACTCCCAGCTGTGTGGGGTCTTTGCAAATCCAGTCGATCGATGGTTCAGCGTTGGCTTCATTGCTCTTGAGTCCTTGTGCATCCCTGACCACAGAAATGGTGAGTGCTTGATGTCCTCCACACATTCCCCTGCTCCAGAGCTGCATCCCTCCCACCACACACCTGGTGAGGGATGCTGGAGCCAGAGGTGAAGTCGCTGCAGCCTGAGATGCTGAATGTTGCTCTCCTGTGATGGAGTTGCTTTTTCCCATACCAAAAGGCTCTTAAAGTCTGAAAACGTGGTTGGGAAGGAGCGAGCTCTGCATTCCTGAGGCTTTTGCAGGTTTTTTTCCCCACTGGTGATTATTTGCACACACTTTTTGGTTCGTAGGATGGGACCTTTGCAGGTGGGTCAGGGGTGCGGTGGGGTGGCCGTGCCCCATGGTGGGGACAAGTTTTGTGGCCAGGGAGGAACCAAACCTGAGCCACGCTCAGCTCCCTCGAGGGACAATAACACTCCTGGGCTCCCGTGGGACCCTTGGGGATGTCGTTGGGTGCTGGGATGGTCACGGTGCACCAACACCGTGGCCGGTGCCGTGCATGCTGGAGGTGATGGTGCCAGCTGGGAGCAGGGTGCTGATCCCTGTGCTATCCATCCATTGTCTCCATCGTGGTGGGTCAGCCTGCAGCCAGTGATTGATGGCCCAAGGGAGGCCGTGGTGGCCGTGAGCCATGGCTAATGTCAAATAACAAATATGAATGCAGGCTGTAAATATTTATACAATGCTCAGGCACGTGCCGCCTCCCTGGTGCAAAGGCAAAGCTCTCCTCCCCCCCAGCTGGGTGACTCACATCTCCCGGGAAAAACCCACCGGGGTGGCCGGGAGAGAGTTCAGGCCAGTGTTCCCGTGGCCATGGCCCCCATCCCAGCAGGGCTGCCTGCCCACTCGCAGCTTCCAAGGATGTTTCATGTCTCTGGGGGACGTCCCAAAGCACTTCAGTTCTTGGGGATGCTGAAAAGCAGCTTTTTAAAGGCAACTCACATTCTTCACAATGAGGGTGGGGAGGCCCTGGCCCATGTTGCCCAGAGAAGCTGTGGCTGCCCCATCCCTGGAGGTGTTCAAGGCCAGGTTGGATGGGCTTTGAGCCCCCTGATGCAGTGGGAGGTGTCCCTGCCCATGGTAGAGGGGTGGAACTGGCTGGGCTTTGAGGTCCCTTCCAACCCAAACCATTCCAGGATTCTATGATGCTCTGGACGTGATGTCCTGGGTACCACAGCACTGCATCCTGGGTAAGTGTGTTGAGGGGGATGAAGGGGACTGGGATTTTGACTGTGCCCCTGATGAAGCCTTGATGTTTTTCCCAGTTCTCCCTCCCTCTTCCCACTCCTGGCTCCCAGGTTTATTTAATGCGGTCCCTGCTAATTCCTGCACATTCCTGCGGGCCTAAGAATAGAAAGCGATGACGATTATTTGGGTGACTGGCTGGCTCAGGAAATGTCTAATTGGAGACAGAGACTTTCACCTCGACTACGGGTGCCTGAGTGGTGTTTCCTATCATCAGACATGTGAAAGTGTTGGGGGGTCTCAAAGTGGCAGGGATACAAACAGGGACATGGGCAGTGCTGCTCCAGCATCCCATCCTGAGCCCATCACCAGCTGCATCAGGGCTGGCTGCAGTGAAGCCACTGAGGAGCAAAGCAGGAGTGTTGCTCCCTCGAGTCTTTCATGTTCACTGGCTTTAAATTGGAAGGGGGAATATTTAGATTAGACATTAGGAAGAAGTTCTTCACGAGGAGAGTGGTGAGACACTGGCACAGGTTGCCCAGGGAAGTTGTGATCTTCACGTGTGGGTTGAAAAGCCAGAGGGATGCGACGGTTCCAACGGGAAGACAGGGAGAGCTCCCCTTGGCTCTCCCCATCATTCCCCCCATCCCTCCCTTTGCCTCTCCTCTTGCAGACGTTGACGAGTGCGTGGAAGGCACCGACAACTGCCACATCGATGCCATCTGCCAGAACACCCCCAAGTCCTACAAGTGCATCTGCAAGTCTGGCTACACCGGCGATGGGAAGCACTGCAAAGGTAGGGGTGCACCACTGGACCACAGCCCCTCCAACAACCCAGAGCCCTGGAGGGCTGGTGCAGGCAGGGGCTCGCCAGTAACCTCCCCTGCCCTGGCAAAAAGGCTCCTCGTTCACCCCAGCCCACTTTATTCCCCTTTCCTATCCCAACCCCTGGCTTGTTGACATTGTGGTGCATGGGATGGAGAGGAGTTTGACTGTCCCTGCCCTGCTCCACAAAGAGCTGAGTTTGCAAGGCTGGGGCTGCCGGGCCCAGGAGCATCAGCTGGGGCTTGGTTTGGACAAAGCTGGGCTTTTATTAACTGCAGGATTTCTAGCCCAAAGGCTGTAAAGCTGGGTTAGCAGATAAAATATGAAAAGCTTAAAAATAAGAGATAGTGATCTAGGTGTAGATAGTGTAGTCTTTGATGTTGATGTAGATATAGACATTGATGGAGATAGAGATAGAGGTAGAGATAGAGATAAAGAGAGGATGATAGAGATAGAGACAGAGATAAGAGATGATTAGAGAGACAAGAGACAGAGATATAGAGATAAGATGATTAGAGAGATACAGATAGAGATAGAGAGATGATATAGATAGAGATGATTAGAGAGATAGAGATATACAGATAGAGACAGAGAGACAGAGATATAGAGATGATGAGATATAGAGATAAGAGATGGTTAGAGAGATGGTAATAGAAATAGAAATGATGAGATAGAGATAACAGATGATTAGAGAGATATAGAGACAGAGGTAGAGACAGAGACGGAGATAGAGATGATACAGATAGAGAGGATATAAATATATAGATGTAGATGATGTAGATGTAGAGATATAGATGTAGATGGTGTAGATGTAGATGGTGTAGATGTAGACGTATGCAGTTGAGTGGGGCAGGGAGAGAAAATGTGCTCCTTGGAGAAGCAGCACCAAGAAAGCCAGGATTGGAGCAGGGGGAAAATGCTGCTCAGAGCAGGTCCAGGGTTGGGGTGGGCTGAGAACAAATAGCAGAGGGATTAAAGCGCACTCCAGGCACAGCGAGGTTTCGCCATGGAGATGGGCATCTCTGCCCACCACTGCTGGGAAATCCCAGAGCACTGGGCAGGTCACCATGCTGTGCTGAGGATTTAAGCCAGTGGGTTAGCTAGAAGTCCAGGGTCAAGACTGGAGAGGCCGGAGGAGGTTTTTGCAGGGTCTGGAGGGACGGTGTAAGTGATAACGGAGCTAAGGAATGGTGGAAGAGGACAGCAGAGAACCCCAGGTGCAATATCAGCCTTGTCCCAAACATGTGGGGGTGGGAGCAGCACCCATGTAGTGAGTTGGCTGTCCTCAGCGGGGCCAGCCTTGCAGCTCTCCTGCCCTTCTCTCTCTGCAGACGTCGATGAGTGTGAGAGGGAGGACAACGCGGGCTGTGTCCACGAGTGCGTGAACATCCCCGGTAATTACCGCTGTACCTGCTACGACGGCTTCCGCCTGGCACACGACGGCCACAACTGCTTAGGTGAGGGATGGGCCCATGGCACATGCTGGGGTGGGATACTGCTGTCACAGCCACTTGGCAACTCTCAGACCTTGGGAGCAGCCCAATGGCTTTCCTTGCTGGGCACCTCCTCAGCTCTCCCCAGAGAATCACTGAATGATTTGGGTTGGAAGGGACCTCAAAGCCCATCCAGTTCCACCCCCCTGCCATGGGCAGGGACACCTCCCACTGGATCAGGGGGCTCAAAGCCCCATCCAACCTGGCCTTCAACACCTCCAGGGATGGGGCAGCCACCACTGCTCTGGGCAACCTGGGCCAGGGCCTCCCTGCCCTCATGGTGAAGGATTTATTCCTATTGTCTGAAGTTGCTGAGGGGTCTTTGCTCTCCAGTCCCATGGAGCCATCCCCCCAACACACCTCTGCTTGCCAAAGGCTTGAAATCATAAAACCATGCAGGAACCATTGTGAAGAATTTCTTCCTAAGGTCTAACCTAAGTCTTCCCCCTTCCAGTTTAAAGTCCTTATCCCTGATCCTGTCACTACAGGTCTTTGTAAAAAGTCCCTCCCCAGCTTTCTTGTAGACGCCCTTCAGGTAATAGAAGGCTGCTCTAAGGTCTCCTCAATGACCTTATAGCTTCTATAAGGCCTCCCTCGGAGCTACTGCAGAGCCAGAGGACTGTGGTAGCATTCCCAGGGCAGGAAGCCAACTGCAGACATGTCCCATGCCACGATGGCTCACCAGGAACATGATTGCTCCCCATTGCACAGGGGTGATGCTGGTGGAGGACGCCCTGTGCTGGAAGAAAAACTTGCTCCATGTGTCCATCCTTAGGCTGGGAGATGCTGGAGTAGGCAGGCAAGACTGGGATGCTTTTCCCTGCTGTTGGGTTTGAGGATGCTAGGCACAAGCCGCAGCCTCCCCGTGGCCGCATCCTGCTGCGGCGAGCTCTGCTGCGCTGCCGAGGGCAGGACCTGCCATCGGGGCTCACCCGGGCCCTACCGCCCGTTCCACTTGCTCCTGAGGTCAGCCCTGCACCTGCCAAAATAGATGAGTTAATACCAAATACGGTGGAGATGGGAACCAGCGAAGAGACTGGGTAAATAATCCCCGGGCCAAGACAAACCCAGCATCTGCCTACGGAGCGGCCGCGCATCCTCCCCACCGCTTCCCACTGCCCCAAAGTCCATCCGGCCGCGGCGGAGCCGGAGCTCCGGGGCTGGTTTAGCTGCCCGTGTCCCGGCACCCGCATCCTCCCGCGGCACCCACGGGTGGGATCGCCAGGGCACGGGGCCGCCCGCCTCCCCCTCCGCCTGGAGCTCATGCTATTTTCTAATTAGCGTCTGCGGAGGGGTCATTAATGAGCTCATCACTGGAAGGAGGAGGAGGGGGAAGGGATTCCGGACACATACGCTTTGCATTAAGAGCCATCACCAGGATCTTTGCAGCCTCCTCGGGGATGGGGGAGATTTACACAGCTGGGAGGAGGCGCGCGGGCGGCTCTGCCTTCCTCTCCCAGGGGAGGATGAGCCCGAGGAGAAGAAAGGAAAGCCGGGCTCGGCGAGCCGCAGACGTCATGTGTTTACAGAGTTGGGTGGGAGGGGATGGACGCGGCTGGGGAGCAGCCAGGCAAGGGGAGACCTGGGTTGGAAGCCCCAGCGTCCCCCTTGAGCCTTTCCTTTGCTCATCGCAGCATCTCAACCGCTTCGGTTTTGCGTCTCTGGCCAAGCAGCATCCCAGCTGCTCTGCACCTTGGGGCACCCGAGGGTTCAGCTTGGACCACTGTCCCCAAATCCACTCTGGAGAGACAGCAACGGGCTGTTGCTTTTCATACGGCTGGGATAGGTTTATTCCATGGAGCTCATTTTAAAGGTGAGGCTGTCAACACCCTCTTTGCTCTGGCTGGATTTGCTCAGTGGCTGCTTTTGGAGGGGGAAGAAGCGGGGATGAACCCCAGTAGGTTTTTCTCATCCTCCTTTCCCCGTATCCTGGCTGTGCTTTGTGAGCATCCCTTCTTAACCAAAAGAGAGAGAAGCAGACAAAGCAGAGGACCAGGCTTTCCTGGCACCATGGCAGTGGCCAAACTGGAGGTGGGTCGGAGTCTGTGCCCACCGGATCCTGCAGGACCTTCCCCATCACCCACCCCGGGTGACCTTTTGAACGAGGGCAGGAATTCGAGCCCCCGTCCTGACACGGGCCCTGCTGGCTCCTGCCCATCTCTGTTGTGTTTAATAAAACAGGTATTAGAGCGGCGGGGTCTCGTTTCAACCATCGGTTTGGAACAGCTGCCTCCTCATTTTTGTGTGGAGCTCGAAGGAGAAGTTGCAAGACATTAAGCCCTTGTTATAAGCAGGGGGATTTGAGGAGAGTTATTGGCATCTGCGGGACATAACTTGGCTGGGATGAGGCTCGGAGGAAGCTGCAAGCGTCCTGCTGTGGTGAAGGACATCCCTTTAGTGTCTGGCTGCAGCCTGGCTGTCAGCCCTCCCCTGCCCCATGGGCACCCGGGTGTGAGGTGATGATTTCAACACCTCCTTTCCTAGGCAGTGGATTTGTGGGGTGCGCCTGGGCTCTGCTCCTGCAGCGGTTTCCAGCTGGAGCTGCAGCCCCTGCTTTGGTTTCTGAGCCTCCCCTGGGCTTGCAGCATCCCTTGGGATTACAGCATCTTCCAGAGCGTGGTGCATGACATCAGTGCTGCTTGAGCATCCATCCATCCATCCATCCATCCATCCATCCATCCATCCATCCATCCATCTCTTTTCCCAAAAGCAAGCAGTTTTGGTTCATGCTGTGCTGCTCAGGGAGGAGGGCAGTGCTGGGGGTGCCAGGGCTGGGACCCCCCTGCCCCGGCACGTGCCGTCACCGAGCCGTTATTCCAACGTTTCCGGCGGCGATGCTGGCAGGGCTCAGCTTTCCCCTTCGCTGCCGCCTCTGCAACGCTCAAGTTCACGGGAGGTTTTCTTTGGCACGGGGCCCCTCGCTCCCTGCTTGATGCTGTCACCCAGGCCCCAGGGCCGTGGGCAGAAGGGGCAGGGGCAGCCGTGGTGGAGGTTTGCCTCTCTGCCCAACCAGCATCCCAGATGCTCTGCACCTCGGGGCACCAGCTTGGACCACAGTCCCCAAATCCACTCTGGAGAGAGCAACAGGCTGTTGCTTTTCATTAAACAAGGGATTTGCAGGGATGGAGCAGGAGCAGCCTGGGGTGAGGGCATCACAATTGCCACGAGTGCACATCCTGAGCCCCTTCCAGCCTTGCTTTGTTAAACCAAAAGAGGCACGAGCAGGGTTTTGAGTCTCCTTACAAGTAATTATTCCTGCTCCAGGCTAAGGTTTCCCAGCTCTCGCTAATGAAGTGCAGGCATCTCCAGCCAGCGAGGGGCTCGGAGGGGCTGGGAGTGGGGGGTGGCTGCAGCCAGTATCCCAGCCAAGCATCCTGGGTGCTTTGAGTATCCCAGGACAAGGGAAATCCCTTTCTCTGTGGTTTGGTGTTCCCTTCTGTAAAATCATAGAATTGCTTGGTCGGAAAAGACCTTTGAGTCAATTGAGTCCAACCATACCTGTCCACTACTAAACCAGACCCCTGACTTCTTCATCTACCTGTCTTTTAAAAACCTCCAGGGATATAAAATCATAGAATCACTTTGTTGGAAAAGACCTTTGGGGCTGGACCTTTTTTACCCATCAGCTGGGGAAGCTGCATGGCCTCTGTGACCCATCCTTTGATGTGCTTTGCCTTCTTCCCCTGCAGCCTGAACGCATCCCTCTTCCCTCCAGCTGTGAGATAACAGATATAAAGCAGAAATCATAGAATCAGAGTCATTTGGTTGGAAAAGACATTTGAGATCATTGAGTACATGATTTGCTCCCTAGGGAATCTGTCACACCTGGGTCCCCATCCCCTCTGTGTGCCACAGAGCTGTGCTGACCCCCCTTGCCACCTTCCCTTTGCAGACCTGGATGAGTGCTCGGAGGGCAACGGCGGCTGCCAGCAGACCTGCGTCAACATGATGGGCAGCTACGAGTGCTTCTGCAGGGAGGGCTTCTTCCTCAGTGACAACCAGCACACCTGCATCCAGCGCCCTGAAGGTTAGTGCACGGCATCTCCCTACCCTAGAGCACCCTCTGTCCTTTGCATTTATCAGGCAGCTTTGTCCCCCATCGGCCCCGGTGCCCCCTGCGCGGTGCCTGGGTTTGGGGGCTGGTGCTGGTTCATAGCTCCTCTTGGTGCTGTAGATTTAAAAGCAAATCCATTGTGAGTAGGCTGGGAGGGGATGCTGTGGGGCTAAGAGACATCTCATAAAAAGAGCACGTACTGATAGGATGTGGGGAAGAGATTTAAACTGGAAAGGGGAAGATTTAGATTAGCTATTAGGAAGAAATTCTTCATGATGAGGGTGGGGAGACCCTGGCACAGGTTGTCCAGGGAGGTGGTGGCTGCCCCATCCCTGGAGGTGTTCAAGACCAGGTTGGATGGGGCTTGGAGCCCCCTGATCCAGTGGGAGGTGACCCTGCCCATGGCAGGGGGTTGGAACTGGATGGTTTTCAAGGTCCCTTCCAACCCAAACCATTCCATGATCTCCATAACAAAACCCTCCCAGGCTCCCAAACACAATAATATCAACCAGAGGATGTGAATCTTATCTCCAGAGCATTTTATTAAATAAAAGGTACCTGGAGATCCTCACGCCACCCTGCAAGGCTCGTGTTCTCCTGCAAGGTCTTGCTCAGCACCGAGCCCTTCGTCTCAATATCAGCTTTAAATTGCTGCCGTCTGGAGTGTTCTCTTAGCCAAAATAGGAGGAAATGAGAGATTTTTGCATCTCTGCTGATTTTTATCTCTGCTGCTTGGCAAAACCAGCTGAGAGGTTTTGCCTTCCTCCTTCTCCCCAGCTGTGTTGGTCCCTCCAGCTCCCTGGGGAATCTTGCCCAGCCTGGGATGGCTCAGCAGCCACGGTGGTGTCTCCTGTGTCCCCCATCCCCTGTGTGTCCTGGAGGGATGAGCTGGCTGTTCGGTCCCTGTGATGCAGTGGGTGGCCCCTCCTAGGGACAGGGATGCAGGTGTTGGGTGTTGAAATGATTTGTTGAGCTGAAGGGCTGCAGAGCATTGCTGGATCAGGGGGTGTCTGTGGTGCTTCTGCTCAGGAGTGGCTGCTGGGAGAGTTGCAGCTGGTCCTCAGGCTGTGAGCCTGGAAAATGCAGACACCTGAGGACAATTTAGGGTCTGATGTTAAAGCCTGTTCTGACTTCACTCCTTGGGTGCTGCCAAGCAGAAGTGTTCAGTATTAGAGAGCTAAACCTCAGCATTAGGGCTGCTTCCTTTCTTCTGGGGTCCTTGCCAGCTCCTTGTCTCTCTTCTCCTACCCTGGCCTCTGCTTTTCTTCTGTTTCTTGATCTCCCTTTTGCTTTCCTCTTTCCCTCCTGATGCAGAGAGGATGAAACACTGCTGGGTTGAGAGAGCCAGCATGTCCCTCCAGAAGCACCACGATCATCTCCCTCTAATTGACCAGTTCCTCCCAGTATGGAGAGGCCAGGGGTTGGGATTTGCTGGGGTATTGGTGCCTTCATGCTTGGCCCAACGGTGACAGCAGAGCTACCAAAAGTAAAAAGGGTGAGCAAGGTCCTTATGTGGTGCTGGTGCAAGGTCAGGTGATGATGTTGCAGGGAGAGAAAGGATTAAAGGGGATGCAAATCTCAAGGGTTCCCTTCCCGGGCGGTGGCACTGAGGGACTGCCATGGCATTGTGCAGTAGAGAAGGATGTTGTGCCATGGTGAATCACCTGGGGAGCCTTAGGAAAAGAATGTGGCCATCCTGGCCTCAAGGAGAGCCAGGGCACACAGACATCAAAGCTTGTGTCTCTGCTGGGCCGTGCGAGGAGACTTCTGCAGACTTCTGGCCGTCGGGATCCAGCTTCTCTGGAAGGTGAGATCTCTGTGGGAGAATTAGGGGTTACCCTTGAGCTCTTGGTGCCCACCGTGGTACCCAGGATGCAGCAGAGATGCTGCCAGGAAGTAAAGAGCAGAAATAAAAAAAAGGAGGAGGGAAAAGCCACTATTTGGAAGAGAGGCTGAGAGTGCTTGGCTGTTCCCTGTTTCCCTTGGGCATTATGGGGCCTGGGGCAGGGCTGGGTGGAGAGCAGGGGATCAAAACAGCATCCCAGCCCTGAGGGTGCTGGGGAGATGGAGCAGAGATTCTCACAGGCTGGGGGTTCCCAGCCCAGCACGGATGTCAGGGAAGGAGGGGCTGGTGTGGTTGGGAGTGGGATGCTCTAATTACAGAGGGCTCACCTGCCTCTGCAATTAACAATGATTGCCCTGTCCTGGAGTGGAGCCAGGTGGGATCTGCTGTGCAGGTGATGGGCAGCAGCCTGGGACACCTGACTGAACCTGGGGCTTTTTAAACCTTCCTGTGCAAATTACCATCCTCCTTCGAGGTGCCCTGACCCCAAAGGACCTTCTCTGACCCTCCTGCCCCAGGCTCTTGGCACCCCACAGGCTTGTTGTGGCTCCCCCGTCCTGATGCCAGCATTGCTCACCCTGCAGTGGGCTCAGCACCAGGTGCCTGGACAGGAGCTGACCCCCTCCCTCTGGCAGATGAAGGCTCTGAGCAGGCAGTTGCATCTCCCAGAGGGTCATCCCTGCCTTGCTGTGGGCTTTGTTAAATGTCTTTTAAACTCCTGTCAATGCTCTCTTCAGCATCCACTGAGCCCAGTCTTCTGCAGCCGGGTGTCCCCATGCCCCAGGAGAAGCTGGGATGGGAGGGGGGCTGTGGACAGGGTGAAATGTCAGCTCTGATGATGGGAACCAGCAGCTCCCCAAACCCTCCTTTCCCAAGGGCTGCCAGTGTGGGAATCCTCCCGAAGCCATCAATGCATCCTGTAGCCTGCAGACACAGCCTGCTTATCCCGGCTGAGCAGCTCCAGGGCTGTCCCTGTCCCTCCAAAGCCCTTCCCTGCTCTGCTGAACAATGCCACAACTGCCTGCCCAGCGGGTCACAACCAAGCTCACAACCACATCTTCCAAAAAGCAGCTGCATTTCCTCTCCTGCTCTTGCCAGGCAGGGCTGGGGGGCAGCTTCTACACCCACTGTTCACCCTCAGGCGTGGGAGTGGGGTCTCACCCGAGGTGGAGGGAGAGGATCAAGGCTGCAGGGTGGCTTTGTCCACCTTCCCGAGCAGCTCTGTGCCAAGAGGTGCTGCCTTTCAAGGTTATCCTTTCCTCACAAGGTTATCCCCTCCTTGCCCCCATCTCCCCATCCCACCCTGGATTCCCTTCTGCCGTTGTGGATCAGTGCTGATGAGCTTTTGGAGCTTTTCTTTGCTTCCTTCTCTCTTTTAGAAGGAATGAACTGCATGAACAAGAACCACGGCTGCGCCCACATCTGCCGGGAGACCCCCAAGGGGGGCATCGCCTGCGAGTGCCGCCCTGGCTTCGAGCTCACCAAGAACCAGCGCGACTGCAAACGTAAGGAGCCCTTCATGGGAGGGGGATACAGCCTCCTGGGGACCCCTCACCTTGTCCCCGTGGCACAAACCCCTGCTGGCCCTGCTGCAAAGCCCTGACCCTGTTATAGAATCATGGAATGGTTTGGGTTGGAAAGGACCTCAAAGCCCATCCAGTTCCACCCCCCTGCCATGGGCAGGGACACCTCCCACTGGATCAGGGGGCTCAAAGCCCCATCCAACCTGGCCTTGAACACCTTGATGGGGCAACCATGACTTCCCTGGGCAACCTATGCCAGGGTCTCCCTATCATCATTGTGAAGAATTTCTTCCTAATGTCTAATCCAAATTGTCCCCCTTCCAATTTAAAGCTGTTATCAATTGATTTGTTGAACCTGAAGGCTTCATTTCCTCCAAGCATGCCCAGCTCTGCCTCTGTCCTCCTTACAGACGATGTTCCTGGCATCCCCCTCTGCCAGGAGACATTGTGGCCTTGCACTGAGACCGAAATGACAGTCAAAAGGGGTCCCAGAGGTGCAGCATCCCCTGTCCCAGTCCCACCAGCCTTGTTTTCCCAAGGGCAGATGAGCAAGGAGAGTGCAATCAGCTCGGGAGGAGCAGAGCAATCCTTTCCCGAAGGGTCATGGTGCTCTCAACCTGTCTGATCTCTTGCCAGCCTCTCTCTGGCACTGCCAGGGTTATTAGATATGTGTGTGTTTATGCAAGTATTTTTTATTTTGTTTCTCATTTGCTGTCTGCAGCAAACGTGTAAAACCACTGATGAAACAGTGTCTTAATCCTCTGAACCTATTTTTCCTTCAAGCTACAATGAACAGCACGCCTTGCCCCCCCCCCGGGGAGGGGCTGGCAGGGATTCTCAGCAGCACCTGAGTCATTCCAGAGCTCGGGAAAGTCCCACCCTTCCCCTGTAGCAGCAAATCCAGGGGCAGGGGCAACCAGCCCAGCAATCCCCTTTGCTTGGGCACCGGTGGAGTTGAACAACACGGGAAGGGAAGAGGCACGAAACCACAAACCAGTTTGCATCTGCCAAAATCCCCCCCAAGGGAAAGTCTTTAGAAATTATCCAGGAGGGAAGGGATCCCTCAGGGTGCAGCCGACGTGTTTCCAATATCGCTTGGGGATGCTGAGTGGGGAAGAGAGGGGCTGGGGTGGTGACGGCCGGTGTTTTGCCTCCCACAGTCACCTGCAACTACGGGAACGGGGGCTGCCAACACACCTGCGACGACACCGACCAGGGGCCCAAGTGCGGCTGCCACGTCAAGTTCCTGCTGCACTCGGATGGGGTGACGTGCATAGGTAGGTGTGCACCATCACCTGGCCGCGGGGATGTGGCTGGGGGCAGCTCGATTTCCTCTCCGGGCAATTTGCTCTTGGTTTGATGAAGGAGAGGTTTTTCCCGAGCTTTGGGGATGCTCCGTTTCGTTTTGCTGAGGTTGGAGAAACTCAGTGCATGGGTGAGGGATGCTGGGGGACTTGGGAGGCTCAGGATGCGTCGCTGCTTGACTGCAGGGAGGTTCAGATCAGAAATCAGAGATAACTTCACTGAAAGGGTGGTCAAGCACTGGCAGAGGCTGCCCAGGGAGGTGGTGGTGTTCCCATCCCTTGAGGGGTTTAAAAGATGGGTGGATGAGGTGCTCAGGGATGGTTTAGTAGTGGACAGGTATGGTTGGACTCAATGATCTCAAAGGTCAAGTAGCCACGGAAATGCTTGAAGGGACACGTGGGCACAGGCTGGGTGTGGGCACATGTCCCTGCCTGCCTCTGTGCCAGGAGGGAGGGGGGTGAGGATGATCGCAAGCTTGGAATTGTTGCTGTCACTGGCAGAGGGGACAGATCTGGCTGTGGGGATCCTTTCCGAGGTGGCACCGTGGGGCCTCGGTTCAGGAACAATTGTCTTGCAAAAAAAAAACCAAACCCGACAACTCAGCCACCCCCAAAATTGTCCTTTTCCTGTGTATGTTTTCAAATTGTAAAACATCAAACAGAGATAGAAGCTTTTACTGGTTTCATATGCTTGTGCTGCTTAACAGCTGATTTGATTTAAAAAAATGTTACGTTCAGGGAGTGATTAAGTGCACAAATTGCTCGAGACATTTGGGTTCTTATTGCAAAATGAAAAAGAAAAAGGAATTGAAAGCAAGAGAGAGGTTTTGGCTCCCCACATCCCTGCTGTGCCTGAAGAGAAAACCCTCTGCACTTTCCAATGATGGCTCCGTCCTTGGGCCAAGTGGTGGAGGAGCCTCCGGTTGCTCCCCAGCAGTTCAAGGGATGCTCAGGGCTGAGCTCCCACCAAAGCCCTCCTGCTTGTCAGCTCAGCTGCCTCAATGTCACCACTGTCACCCAGCCTGCTTCCAGGGTTAATTCCAAGGCTGGCAGGCACTCACAGCCCCTTGTCCCCATCCTCCCGTGGCTGCTGCATCCTTCCCACCCACCGAGGTTGGTCACTTGTCCCCATCATCCTTGTGTTATCTCCCATGCCTTCTGCATCCCTTCCCACTCACCGAGGTTCCTCCTATGCCCAGGGTGGGGAGTGCTCCTCCGATGGGGACTTTGGGACCCCAAGGTACGTTCCTCCTGGATGGATGTCCCTGCATGAGTGGTGTTGGCATAGGTGTGAGGACTCTGGGAGGTTTGGCACCAAAATGATGCTCCTGACCTGCTCAGTGCAACGGGAGGGAGAGCAGCTCTCCAAAATACCTCATGATTTGGGAGATGCTCAGAGGGGTCTGTTCTTGGACGGTCTCAGCACTCAGACCCTGGGTACCACGGGTGCAAGGGTGGGCTTTGGGGGTCTCCAGAGTTGCTAGTCTTCATGCTCCCTCCCTGGAGGTGTTCAAGGCCAGGTTGGATGGGGCTTTGAGCCCCCTGATCCAGTGGGAGGTGTCCCTGCCCATGGCAGGGGGTTGGAACTGGATGGGCTTGAAGGTTCCATTCTATGATTCTGTAATTCATGGCCTTAGCCAAACTCTCCCTGTTCATCCCCACTTCGTGCACCATATCTGCTGGGGAGGCATCTCCCACTGGAGCTGATAAATCCCTTTGAGCTCTTCCTGGGGGGAAATCAAACACCGTGATGGAGGATTTTAGGAGCAGCACCAGCCCAAAGCCCACTTTTTGCATCCCATTCGGGTTTGCACCTCCCTTTTCTGCAGGAAGGAGCCTGCCTGGCTCCCACATCCCCTGGGAGATTCCTGGCTCCCAGTCCTGCTGCAGGAACACTGTGGGATTGTGCTCTGGCCACTGGGAGCCGGCAGCTGCCCCGTGGGGATGCCCGACCGGCAGATTTACAGCCAAGGTACCTGCTCGGATATTTATAACCATCCTTTCTTGTTTTACAGCCAGGGCTCAACAAACAGCCCTGCCCCCACTTCCCGGTGCTCCCTCTGCCACCCCTTCCCCATTTCCTCTGAAATATTTCATCATTTCAAGGGGAATAAAGTTTCCAGCAAGGGGAAACGCAAACTCCTTCCCCGGGCCATGGGCTTTGAAATTGTACGCGGTGCGTTTGATGGGCTGCCGGGCCAGGCCCCTGGTCCAGGTTCCCTTCAGATCACACCACGCGGCAGGAAGCACCATCAGCCCCTTTGAGTGGCAGTTTCATTAGGCCTCGGCCGGTGTTTTTCATTTTTCCGCTTTTTATTGCTGCTTTTAAAAATGTGGATAATGAAGAACATTCCTCTGAGCCAAGCGGGGCCAGGCCTAATGGCTCCCAACAAGTCTGCGGGCTCGAGGGGGAGGGGGAGCCGGGGAGAGAGGCCGATGACCTTCTATATTTATATTTATGTTCTAAAAAGCAGCCTTTTTTTTCTAAAAACAAGCAAAAAAACCCCCCAAAAAGCACATAAAATCACCCTCCGGGTCAGCCCAGGGAGCAGCCCGTGCAGGGTGACGCAAACTGGGCTGTGGTGGCTGATGGAGATGCAAACCAAGCTGTTGTGGCTGATGGAGGTTTTGGCTTTCAGGGAAGATCTTCAAGCCAGGGCATGATTGCAGCTCCTTCTTGGTGATTTTTGGCGTGCAGTGGGGTTGTCACCATTCCCCCAGCTTGCAGCGACCACTGGTGGAGCAGGAGGAGTGGATGGGGAGGGAGCCCAGGGTGCAGCTCTCGCAGGGTGATGCAAACTGGGCTGTGGTGGCTGATGGAGATTTTGGCTCTCTGGGAAGATCTTCAAGCCAAGGCACCATTGCAGCTCCTTCTTGGTGATTTTTGGGGTGCAGTGGGGTTGGCACCATTCCCCTCACTTGCAGCAAGCACCAGTAAAGAGGGAGGTGTGGATGGGGAGGGAGCCCAGGGTGCAGCATCCACAGGGTGATGCAAACCAAGCTGTCGTGGCTGATGGAGATTTTGGCCTTCTGGGAAGATTTGCAAGCCAGGGCATCATTGCAGCTCTTCCACAGTGGTTTTTGGGGTGCAGTGGGGCTGTTATCACTCCCCCAGCTTGCAGCGAGTGCCAGCAGAGTGGAAGGTGTGGATGGGAAGGGACTATAATTAGATGGAGAAGGAAACTAACCCAGCTCACTTTTATGGCTGGTTTCCTGACCCTCACCCGGGCAGTTTGTGGCAGCATCACTGATGCTCCCCAGAAGTGCCAGGAGTGGGAGGCTGTGCTGGACCCCACTGCTGGGTTAATGCTGGGGACACCAGAGCAAGGGGACTGTGGTGTACAGGAGCTCTGGGAAGGGGAAAAGAGAGCATGAGGATGCGGGCTGGGTGGTCGTGGTGGTGTCGTGAGCACATGCACATTGAGAATGTGGTCCCTGCAGAACCTCATGCCCCTGTGTCCCCTGCCCTCAGCCTGAGCCTTCTGGGATGGCTCAGGAAAGAGCTGGGGCTGCGTCTCCCCTCATTTGCCCTCTGACCCTTCTCCACTCCACACGGACCCGGCGTCATTTCTCTTTGAGCATCGCTTCTCTGCTCCATCCTGGAGGTGATGAGCTCCATGTGCCTCCATCACCCCAGCCCTGTGTTCACCCAGGAGCTCTCAGGCTTTGGTCCAGCACTGCCACGGTGCTCTGCGGGCACAGGGGATCAAAAAGAGGTGCTGGGGTGCCTTATCCCCTCCCCAAAGTGACCAAGATGAAGCACGGGACCAAGATGAGTGGTGCCAGGCAGATTTGCAAGCAAAGCTCAGGCTAATTTTTTGAGGCAACCGCCCCCAAAGGGATCCCTGGGTTGATTAAGACTGATTTTGGGGTCTGCAGCTTTGCTCAGGCTGCTCTCAGCCCCTTCTTGGCCATTTGTACCCCCCAGGCTCCCACATGCTCCTTCGGATGTTCAGCACCCTGTGCCTCTCTGGGTGCACTGATGCCCAGGTGAGGCTGAGCAGCACAAACTCACTCAAAATCTGGGCTCACTGTCAGCTTGGCCAGTTTTGCCACTAAATCCAAGCAGGGCAAGTGCTGCCCAGTAGGATGTGGTCACTGCTTGGGGATTGCAACCCACCTCAGCTCACACAGGTTTTGCTCCTGCGAGGGCAAGGACCCGGTTCCCCAGACTAACGGGCTGCACTAACGCTCCTCGTAACGCGCTTCCTCCCTCTCTCTTGGGGCTCCAGCCAGCACAATGCAGAGTGTGAAACCAGAGGGGCTTTGGAGAGGCTGTGGGGCAGGGGATGCTTTGGATAGGGTGATGGAGGAGTCGAGAGCATCAGGCCAAAGCCGCATGTTTGGGCTCTTTTGGGAGGTGGGGGGAGGGAATTGTCCAAAGGGACAGTTTCCACCAGGCTGGACAGGCAGCAGAGTCAAACCCGTTGCTGTGTGACACCAACTCCTTGCTGGACACTGTTTCTAAATCACTTTTTTATAATGTTAAACAGGAGAGAGACACTTCCAGCAACACGTTATCCTTGAGACGTTTTCTAATGGTAAATATTTTTGTTCTCTATCTCTTCGAAGGGGTCTAACCATAGGTGGGCTCTCATCTTGAGATCATAACTGGGCTCGGAGGGCTGAGCTATTGCACTAACCGCATGCCTCACTAACCCTGTCCCCCCACTGCTGCTTTTAGAGCCCACAGAGCAAGCCTGGCCTTGGGCTGCAAGCAGGCTTTGCTTTTGGGGACAAAAAGAAAACCCTTTCCTGGTTGTGCTTGCATGAGGCAGGGGTTCTCACTTTGCTTTGGCTGCTCCAGCCTGCTGCAGGGGCTGAAAATCTGCTTTTGAGTGGCTGCAAATCTGCTTTCCAGTGGCTGCAGCAATGGTTATGCCCCCCAAGCCATGGCCAAGCAAGGTGCTAGCAGCAGTCTGCTGGCAGCTGTGGGATGGGGAGGGGGATGCTCGTGCCCATCTCTGCACTGTGTGCTCCCAAAGTTACCCCTTCCCGGAGCCCATCTGCTTGCAGAGGGTCCCCTCTGTGGGCACAGGGTTGCAGGGGGTCGTGGAGTTTGTCCTGGCACGACTGTTGATTGTGCTCAGAGACACCCAGCCCAGAGCTGCAATGTCTTTTTGGTGGGCTGGGCACCTTGGCTGCTTCCCCGAGGGTTTCTTTGCAACACCTGTTGAGTCTCTAAACCCTTCACAAAGGTAAGGCCGTGGTTCTGCTCCACCAACAAGGAAACAGAGGCAATCTGAAGGCTCAGTGTGTTGCCTGCAGCAAGGAATCTTGTTCATGGACATGCTGGGTGCATGCAAAGTGCAGGCACATCCAGGAGGAGCTGTGGATTCACAGCTCGCTGCTGGCCGGGAGCATCAACTGGGGGTTTTGAGGGGCTCTGCAGAGCTTTTCCCCAAGGGGTAGGAGAAGGGGGCACCCCCAGCTTCTCAAAGTCACTGAGCCCCAGCCAACCTGGCTCTAATCCCTCCAATTACTGCACAATTATCTCCTTAGGCTGGTGGGGTTGCAATCCCACTGCGATTGCTCCTTCCTGGCAGGTGGAGGCGAAGCCAGAGCATGTGCGGGCAGGGCAGGGGCTTGGTTGGTGAAGGGTGCTGAGGGTTTCCACGGCACAGCAGTTGGGAAGAGAGATCAGAACTGGGATGGAGAGGAGTGGGAGAGTGAGTGTGTGTGTGCTTTGTCTTCTCCCTCCCTGAGTGATGGAAGCCCTCGCCAAAGCCCTGTGTGGCTGGGTGAGTCACGCCGGCTCGCGCCACGCTGGGAGCAGCCCCCAGGCTGCCAGCACCACCAAACAATGCTGCTCTCACTCCTCACTTCACTGTGAAGGAGGGGAGGCCCTGGTTGCCCAGGTTGCCCAGAGAAATGGTGGCTGCTCCATCCCTGGAGGTGTTCAAGGCTAAATTGGATGGGGCTTTGAGCCCCCTGATCCAGTAGGAGGTGTCCCTGCCCATGGCAGGGGGTGGAACTGGATGGGCTTTGAGGTCCCTTCCAACCCAAACCATTGTAATATTCTATGATTTTCCCAGGGCCCTGCTCCTGAGCAGCATCCACCATCCAACCTCTGCTTCCTTGCAGGTACCTCAGCAGCCCCTGACCTGTCTGCAAAAGCTCTTTGCAAGCCTAGGACATGGTCCTCACGTTGCAAAGGGGGTTGCAGTAGGGCTCCAGCCATGCTGGGTCATCTCCCACCCCATGCACATCCCGGGCACTGGCCTCATCCTGCATGGGATGGTGGGTAGGGCTTGCCAAAATTCCTTAAGGTGTGAAGGGACCAGGAGGGAGGTGGGTGTTGCAGTGCTGGAGGAGGCTGTGAGCATGACAAAGTGTGCCCCACCACGCTCTCCAGAGTCCCCCATCCTCGCTGGCGCAGCCGCTTCTCCAGCTCCTCAATCCTGCACCGAACCCATCGTCTCATCCCAGCGGTGACCCTGTTAAATCAGTCCCTCCCAGGGCTTCTTCTGCATCAGCTGCTGGAACAAAGGCTGGCGTTGGAGAATTCATTGGTCTTCCAGAAAGCTTCCCTTCCCTTTGGTGTGGTGGTGCCCACACCGTGCTCTTCACCGCGGGGCTGGGCTGCGTCTGGCGCGAGGACCTGGCTGGAGGAATAATATCTGCAGGAATCCCTCCCTTGCCATTAAGTTTTGTAATTGTGCTGGCTATTAATTTCATAAAACGGTCCCTTTTGTTCTCTTATTATGGGACATCATAAAAATAGCAGTGGCAAGATGAGCACAGAGCAATCCCAGCTCCCTCACCCTGCGGCAAATGGTTGGATGGTTCAGTCATTCCCACCCCATGCGGTGCTCGCAAAGAGCAGCAGAACCTGGGATTTGCTCTTTCCAAGGAATTTCTTCAAGGCATTTTCATCTTGGCTTCCTTGAAGCCCAAATGCCACATTTATCCAAGCAGCCAGCCTTCTGAAAGGAATATTTTATTATCCTTTGTGAACAACTTAATGCACTTCAAACCATTGTTCTGGTGGTTGGGACCAAAATTGAGGATTGATCTCACAGGGAAGCTGTCAAGCTGAAAATGCTTCATTTAAATTAGTGTCCCTTCTAGTCCTACCAGCAACAGCTGACTTTGATAATACTGAAATAATTAGCATTTTCTTTTAAATTGGATTTTTTTTCCACTGATGCCCCCTGCCTCTGTGTGTGGGTTCTAATTATAAGAAGTGTCTCCCAAATTAGCCCACGACACTGGACGTGCCCGAGCGGTGGGTGATGGTTAGGGGTGGGTAGGGCAGGGTCATCCTTGGCTTCACGGCTCAGTGGTGGCAGCAAGGGGACTGGGATCCCTCAGCCATCCCCCCAGGGAGTTTGGGCTGTGCACCTGCATCCCTGGGGAGCCACAGGGCATCCCCAGAGAGACGAGCTCTGGTTGTATTTTGCAACAGTGAGGGCTGTGACTGGCACCTGGAAGTTCATGGAATGGTTTGGACTGGAAGGGGACTCAAAGCCCAGCCAGTTCCATCCCCTGTCATGGGAGGGACACCTCCAACTGGATCAGGGGGCTCAAAGCCCCACCCAACCTGGCCTTGGACACCTCTAGGGATGGGGCAGCCACCACTGCTCTGGGCAACCTGGGCCAGGGCCTCCCCACCCTCATTGCGAAGAATTTCTTCCTCATGTCTAATCTAAATCTTCCCCCTTCCAGTTTAAAGCCATTCTCCTCATCCTGTCACTCCAGGTACTTGGAAAAAGCCCCTCCCCAGCTTTCCTGGAGTCCCTTTTAGTCCTGGGAGGCTGCTCTAAGGTCTCCCCAGAGCCTTCTCTTCTCCAGGCAGAACAAGCCCAGCTCTCTCAGCCTCTCCTCATAGCAGAGGGGCTCCGGGGCCCTTTGATCATCTCCATAGCTTCCTCTGGACCCGTTCCAACAGTTCCATGTCCTTCTTTTGTTGAGGGTTCCAGAATTGGACACAATACTCCAGGTAGGGTCTTGTGAGATTGGAGTAGAGGGGGAGAATCAGTTCCTCCTGACTGGGTGCTGCCAAAGCTGGACTCCACCAGATGCTGTTTTGGGGGAGCTCATGGCCCCAGTGCCAGCACAGGGGCTGAGTGTGGTGGGATTAATCCCACAGAGCTGCTTTTGCCATCATCAGCTGAAAAGCTGACACATTTTGGAAGCAAAGAGCCTCTGTGGAACCACCTCCGCTTTTCCCAGCACCCTGAGAGTTGGTTGTTTCGCAACAGGCAGCAGCTCTGCTTGCACATCCCTGCTCTGGGTCCCTGACCCCATCCTCCCTGGGACACTCAGGTGCCACTCTGTGATTAATAAAGCATCCCCTAACGAGAGGATGGGGCTGCCCCCACTCCCTTCTCTGCCTTAAATGCGGATAAGACCAGGGTGTTGGAAAGGTGAGAGGGTTGTGGAGGGTTTTGGATGGGGAACCAGAAAATCTGGGTGCTTTTTCCTGCCTTAGCATCACCTGCAACCTGGGGTGAATCACACCTGCCCTTATCTCACCTCCAAAATCCCTGGGGAGCAGCACCTGGGTGTGGTGGGCACAGGGCAAGGTAACAAGTGCTGGGTCATCTGCGGAGGTGGAAGATGCTGCAGGATCACCAGAAATCAGTGCCTTAACCCCCTGGGCCCTCGTGCTTGGTACCCGGGGGGGTTTATTAATTCGGGGGTTCCATGACCTCTTTAGGGCTGTGTGAAAAGCCAGGAGTGGTTTCAGTGGCCTCTGCAGGGTGGTTTGCACCCGCTGCCAGGCTGTGCCGTGGGGATGTTTAGGTGGCATGGGAGCATTTGGGTGGCAGGGGAATATCTGGGTGGTACAGGAGCATTTGGGTGGCAGGGGAATATCTGGGTGGCACAGGAGCATCTGGGTGGTCTGGGAATATCTGGGTGGCACAGGAGCATTTGGGTGGCAGGGAAATATCTGGCTGGGACAGGAGCATCTGGATGGAGTGACCCCACCCCAGCCTTTCAGGCACCAGTCCCTCACCATGGCCTCTCTCTCCCCTCTCCATACAGAGACGTGTGCTGTGAACAACGGTGGCTGTGACAGCAAGTGTCACGACGCGGCCACGGGCGTCCACTGCAGCTGCCCCATGGGCTTCATGCTCCAACCTGACAGGAAGACATGCAAAGGTGGGTGTGTGTGAGCTCTGGAGTTCACTGCTCACCCGTGGGTCCCTCAGACCCCGTCCTCTGTCCCCTTAGAAGTGACTCAGTTTTAGCTCAGCTTGGCCTCACCTGCAGTGAGGGGGGGACCTCGTAACATTTCACTGCTTCCTCACAAGGGGAGAAGGAGGAGCAGGAGCTGAGCTCTTCTCTCTGGTGACCAATGACAGGACCCAGGAAATGGCAGGAAGATGCCAGGGGAGGGTTAGGTTGGACATGAGGAGAAGGTTCTTCACCCAGAGGGTGGTGGAGCACTGGAACAGCTCCCCAGGGAAGCAGTCACAGCCTGACAATATTCCAGAAGCATTTGGCCAACACCCTCAGCCCCACGAGGTGAATGTTGGGGTTGTCCTGTGCAGGGACAGGAGCTGGACTGGATCATCCTTGTGGGTCCCTTTCCACTCAGGTGATTCTGTGTTCACTTGCTTGCTGTTTGCATCCATGGGGTGGGGATGGGGATCACATCCAGGCACTGCAGCTCAGCTCCCATGATAAAGGCAGAATGTGTCCCCCAGAAAGCCTGTGGTGAGGAGGAAATGGGAGTCAGGCCGAGTCAGAGGTGATGGCATGGCAGTTGTGGGGCTGGAGGGTCCTTTCCCACCTCACTCCACCCCACTGCCTCAGTTTGCCCAAGGGCAGGGGCTGGGTGTGCAGAAACCTCACACCCACTGGAAATCTGAGATGCACCAGTCCTTCTGGGGTTCACTGTCCAGCCTGGTCCAGGCACCGTGTCCCACTTGGAGAAGGACCCCTGGGTATGCTGTGTGCCTCTACACACTCCCACCAACATCCTCACTCACCTGTGGGCACAGCCTGGCTCCCACACACTGAGGTTCACCCCAACCACCCCAAACTTGCCCCCCTCCTCCCCCCGCAAGAGGACAACGTGACCCCAGGGGCCACCTGGTGCCTGTTTTGTGTCTGTCAGCACCTCCAGGAACTTGACCCCAATTGAAATGAAAACCCATCCTGCTGGGAGCTCCCTGTCTACCTGCTGACTGCTTCCAGAAACCCCCTGCCCCTTGTTATTTTACCAGAGCATTCCCCCCCCTTCCCTCCCATCCTGCAGTTTCCAGGACCGTGCAATAATCCGGAGTCACATCCCCTGTGTCTGGGGGTTTTATTACAGCTGAGGGCTGGTTTACAGCTCTCTCCCTCACAGTCATAAAACAAAAGCCCCAGTCCCAGAGAGGCAGAGCTGCCACCCCAGCGCTGGCAGCTGGGGGATGGATGGACAGGGGACGGAGGCTGCTTCTTCCAGGTCTCCTTCTATTTTACAGGTCATTTCCTAGCAGATAGTTTTGTGATTAGTGAAAAAAAAAAGGGGGGGGGAAAAATATAGCCCAAAACAACCAAAAGAACAACTCCCAGCTTCTTGCCAGGTTGGTGGGGTTGCAGATATTGTGCATTATCACTGGCAGGAAGGAGATGGCAAAGCAGAGAGCTGAGGGTTGGAAAGGATTTGCTCTGTCAAGCGGCTGCTTTTGGAGGAGGTGGCTTTCCCCCTCCCAGCTTGCTTTTTTCTTCCTGCTGCTCCTGGTTCCCAAAACAAGCCCTCAGCCCACATCTGAGGCTCTGCACGACCCTGGTCTGATGCTTTCCTCCAGCTGTGAGGCTCATTTGGAGACTTTGGCTCCTGCTTCTGCTCTGGGAGCTGCTGAGACCTGCAGGAATTAAATGGTTTGCACAACTTCCAAGGGGAGCCGAGCCCACGAGTCCTGGTCTCCTCTAGCGGCTTCGCAAATGCACCCAGATAAATGCAGGACCCTCATTCCCCTGGTGACCATCAGAACCCAGATGTTCTCCTCCCTTTGCCACCTCCTGGTAGGGCTGGGGCCCAGGGGGAGAGGACCCCTCTCTCCCATCCAAGCATCCCAGCCTGGTTGTGACGCGTGTCCCCTGTCCCCACCAGACATCGACGAGTGCCGGCTCAACAACGGCGGCTGCGACCACATCTGCAGGAACACGGTGGGCAGCTTCGAGTGCAGCTGCAAGAAGGGCTACAAGCTGCTCATCAACGAGAGGAACTGCCAAGGTAAGGGGCAGTGGGACCCAGCACCCTGCCCTGCCTGGGGACATCACCTCTCCCTGCCCTCCAGTGTCTCTCAGCACCCCCACAGTTGCTGCTGGTGGAGTGTTAGTTGCTCCATTCCTCTTTGCTTTCCTTGTGCTCATCCTTGGGGGGATTGGTGTTGGGTTTGGGCTCTGGTCTGGAGCCCAGAGCTTTGATCTGCAGAGCTGGGCTGTTGTCCCAGCCCTGCTCCTCAGCTGGGGGGTTCTGGGCTCTTTTCGCAGCAGAGTGAAAGCCAAGCAGGTGCCAGGTGAACTCCTCCAGCCTTGCTCAGGGCTGGGATGATGGTCATGAGGTTCCTACAGCCCTGGGGGCTCACACAGAGCTCTGCCTGGATGCAGGGAGTGTCCTAAGCATGCCCTGAGCCTGGGGCTGTCAGCACCCTTGGAACCCAGCAGCACCCCATGTGTCATGGGACAGCACCCTGAGCTCAGCACCCACCCTGACATCTCTGGGTTTCTCCCAAACTGCTCTCCTTTATTGCATCCTGTGTGTCCTGGGAGAGGACCCTGAGCTCAGCACCCACCCTGACACCTCTGGGTTTCTCCCAAGCTGCTCTGCTTCATTGCACAAAGTTTTTTGCCCAGCAGTCCTGCAGCAGCAGGACTGAAGTCATGCTACAAGTCAGTAGCTTGCTGCTAAAGCACACGCACTGGCTGCTTCCTCCTATCTTCAGATGCCCTTTTTTTCCCAGGAAGGGGAATGGGAAGAGCGTTGGGACGTGTCTTGCCTTGCTTCTCCCCCTCTGCCAGCTGCCCCGTGGCAGGATTGGCTCACGCCCTGCTCAGGGATGCGGTGGTTTTTCAAGCCACCAAGGCAGAGCAAGGATTTCAGTGGTGTTTGCAAAGGGTTTCCTCCTTCCCCCATCTGTTAAAGGCAAAAAGGGAGGGAGGAGATGCATCCAGCTGTTTCTGGAGAGAGCTGGCACTGCTTTTCCCACCTTTTTCTCCCTATGCCAACCTCCTCCTGCATACCCCACACAAACCCAGCAGGTTTAAACGACCCAGCATGTCCCTGGGCTGTCCCAAGGGGAGCGCTGGGTTCTTCTCCCCCTCTGCCCACCCATGGTTGAGGTCGGCACGGTGGGGGGTGGGTGAGCCCGAGCGTTGCTTCCCGAAAGTGCGCGGCCGGGGAAGGAGGGAGCTGGCACCATCCGGAGCTGCAGCCGCTTTCATCTCCGTCCAGGTTCTGCACTCTTGGGAGTTTGACGTGAGCACAGCAATTAACTTAATGAAGCCAATGAAATGATGCTCAGACCCACCGGGTTGGGTTCACCCGCCCAGCCAGGGCTTCCCTACCCCAACGAGGTGCCCCGGCGGGGCTGAGCAGACATCGCTGGCACCGCCCCCAGGGCAGGACCTGCCCACGCAGCATCTCTCCTTGGCACGGGCAGAGCCCTGGCCGGGCAGCAGCCGGGGGCTCTCGCGGGAGCCCTGTGCCAAGGAGGCTTTGCTGGCCCTGTTTGAGGAGCAGAGGGGCTACACGAGCTCGGGGAAGGGGGAGATGTTGGCACAGTGGGCTGCTGCTTCTGTGGAGTGGCAGCTGGAGCAGGCAAGGAGGGAGCTTGGAGGCTGGCAGGGTGGGAGTGCGGGGTTCCAGAGCATCCCAGTGCAGGGTCCCCAGAGTTTCCAGGTGCTGGATACCTGAAGCATCCCAGTGTAGGGTCCCCAGAGTTTCCAGGTGCTGGATACCTGAAGCATCCCAGTGTAGGGTCCTCAGAGCTTCCAGGTGCTGGATCCCAGAGCACCACAGTTCAGGGTCCTCAGAGCATCCCAGGACAAGGTCTCCAGAGCATCCTAGTGCAGGATCCCCAGAGCATCCAGGTATTGGATGCCAGGGCATCCCAGAACAGGGTCCCCAGAGCATCCCAGGACGAGGTCTCCAGAACATCCCAGGACAGGGTCCCCAGAGCATCCAGGTACTGGATCCCAGAGCATCACAATGCAGGGTCCTGGAGCATCCCTATCCCATATCCTGGTGAATCCCAGTGCAGGATCTCACATCATCCCAGTGTAGCCCCTAGCTTGCTGGAGCAATTGGAGCAGGAAGGGGCCAACCCTTGTGCTGGTGGCTGCCCCTCCACCATGCCAGCCCTCACCTCTCCCTTTTACCTTTCCTCCAGACATCGACGAGTGCTCCTTTGACCGGACCTGCGACCACCTCTGCATCAACACCCCGGGCAGCTTCCAGTGCCTCTGCAACAAGGGCTACACTCTGTACGGGCTCACCCACTGCGGAGGTAGGGCCAGCTGGATGCTGACAGGAGGACCCCATCACCCTGGGGGGGTTCAGAACCTGAGGTTGCACACGGGGTACCCAGGGATGGGGGAGCCCCAAAGCAGCATCCCTGGGGATAACGTTCACCCCAAGGTCTTGCAGGAAGGGGGGGGGTTCCCTGTGTACCCCGAGTTGGGGCCAGGCAGGGAGAGGGCTCTCAGCCAGACACTGGTGTCTGCAACTTCAAACGGAGCAATGGGAACAGTTTGGGACTTGTCTGCAGAGGGAGAGAAGGAGAAATCCCCGGCGTTTTTTTGGCAGGGAGCTGGGATGGAGTGGGAAGGGGAACATCAAAGGGGTTTGATTCAAGTTTCCCAAGGCTGAGAGCTCCCAAGGGCAGGGGCGGGGGGTGCCAGAGCTCAGGAGACAGCAGCACGAGGCTGGGTGCTCCGGTGCAACCCTCCTCATGCTCCCAATATCCACCAGTGTGAGCCAGGACAGCCCCTGGGATGCTCTCAGCAGGATCCTGCAAGGGAAGGGTCGCTGGCTCCCGCTGATGCTCCTAAGAAGGGAAAGACAGACAGGGAGGGGTGTCTTGGGGCACAGCTCCATCCATGGATGCTCTCCACCTCTTCCCCTGCTTCACACCAGACACTGAGGATTGACCTCAAGGATCAACCTCGTGTTTTGGACCTGGAAGAAGGGTCCCTGCCATGGGGAGAGGGGCTGGGGCTGGTGAGCAGCTGCCTTTTGAATCCAGCTGTTAAATGCTTCCATGTCGGCTCCGTCTGCTGCCCCCCACGGCTCCTCAGCCCACTGTGGGGCCGGGCTCAGCTTGGGTGGGCTGCACTCATCACCACCCAGCCCTTGGGGACACCAGCAGTTGGGGTTTCCCTTGTCCCATGTCCTTGCTGCAGGGAGGAGGCACGGCTGGAAGCATCCTGCTCATCTCCATAGAATCATGAAATGGTTTGGGTTGGAAAGGACCTCAAAGCCCAGCCAGCTCCAACCCCCTGCCATGGGCAAGGACACCTCCCACTGGATCAGGGGGCTCAAAACCCCATCCAACCTGGCCTTGAGCACCTCCAGGGATGGGGCAACCACCACAAAGAATTCCTCCATAATGTCTAATCTAATCTCCCTTCCAATTTAAAACTGTTCCTCCTCATCCTATCCCTGCACTCCCTGATCAAGAGTCCCTCCCCAGCTTTCCTGGAGCCCCTTTCAGTCCTGGGAGGCTGCTGTAAGGTCTCTCAGGAGCCTTCTCTTCTCCAGGCTGAACAACCCCAACTCTCTCAGCCTGTCCTCATATGGGAGGTGCTCCAGCCCTCAGATCATCTCTGTGGCCTTCTCCGGACCTACTCCAACAGTTCCATATCCTTATGTTGGAGAATCCCCCCACCTCCAGCCAGGCATGGGTCACACAATTTATCTACCCACAATCACAGCCCTGAGACGATGCAGCAACTCTGTGCCAGAGCCTGGGGAAAGTGGGTCCTGCTCAGCCCCTGCCCCTCACCCACTGCCTCTTCCTTCTTCCCTGCAGATGTCGACGAATGCAGCATCAACCGGGGTGGCTGCAAATTCGGCTGCATCAACACCCCTGGCAGCTACCAATGTACCTGTCCTGCCGGCTGCAAGCTGCACTGGAACAAGAAGGACTGTATAGGTATGTAGGGGCAGGACATGGCACTGCTGGGGATGCTCCAACACAGCCTCTACATCCCCCAGCCATAGGGTCCCTATGTCCCATGACCCCTCCATCACTTGGGGCCCTCAGGAGCCAAGGTCAGGGGGTGTGGAGCACAGGGGTTTGGGGCATCCCCAGTACAGAGATGCTCCAGAGTGGGGTGGGCTGCTTTTGGCTGGGGCTTTGTGCCCATCTCACGTGGGTCTGGATGGGAAATTCCATAAGGTGTTGCCTTGTTCCCTCTGCCAATGGTCTTCTCGTTGCTGTTTAGACCATAATTGGGGCTGGTTGTGAGCTTTTGCACCAGCAAATCATAGATTTGTAGGATGGTTTGAGTTGGAAGGACATTAAAGCCCATCCAGATCCAACCTCCCCTGCCGTGGGCAAGGACACCTCCCACTGGATCAGGGGGCTCAAACCCCCATCAAACCTGGTCTTGAACACCTCCAGGGAATGTCCCTGAAGGAGCTGATTTCATGGCTCTGGCCATGCCCTCATAACCAACTGCCTCCTCTTTGCTGGGGAAACGCTGCCCTTCCAAAAGAATGAAACCCCAGCAGCCACATCTCACATCCCCAAGGAGGAGCTGGAGTGGTTGGGATGCTGATCCGAGCTCCCCATGCCATGCTCTGGCCTCCTCTCCTCCCCAGTGAATCCTCCCCATGACGTGGGAGGGTGCAGGGGTCCCCAAGGCTGTGCCAACCACGGGTGTCCTCTCTTGTCGTCGCCAGCCGGTGCGTGTCCCTCAGAGCTGGTGAAATGCCTGCCAGGTTCGGTGCCACCACGGGCCACCCTCACCTGCAACAAGACGGGCAAGAAGGACAGCTGTGCCCTCACCTGCGCCTCCAAGGCCCGCTTTCTGCCAGGTACCAGTGCCAGCACCACTGCCAGCATGGGCAGGGGGTCCCCAGTTCCCTACATGGCCCAAACTGGAGGGGGAGAGCACCCAAGTAGTGGCTGGGATGAGGGAGGGAAGTGGTTGCTCAAGGTGACTCATTGCTGGGTGTAATCCTAGAATCATGGAATGGTTTGGGGTGGAAGGGACCTCAAAGCCCAGCCAGTTCCACCCCCCCTGCCATGGGCAGGGACACCTCCCACTGGATCAGGGGGCTCCAAGCCCCATCCAACCTGGCCTTGAACACCTCCAGGGATGGGGCAGCCACCACTGCTCTGGGCAACCTGAGCCAGGGCCTCCCCACCCTCTTCTGAAGAGTTTCTTCCTCATGTTTTATCTAAATCTTCCCCCTTCCAGTTCCCCCTCATCCTATCCCTGCCCTCCCTGATCCAGAGCCCCTCCTCAGCTTTCCTGGAGCCCCTTTCAGTCCTGGGAGGCTGCTCTAAGGTCTCCCCAGAGCCTTCTCTTCTCCAGGCTGAACAACCCCAACTCTCTCAGCCTGTCCTCATAGCAGAGGGGCTCCAGCCCTCGGATCATCTCTGGACCCTTTCCAACAGTTCTTTACCCTCTTTATGTTGGGGATCCCAGAACCGGACACAGGGCTCCAGATGGGGTCTCACGAGAGCAGAGGGGTGCAGGATGCCCCGTGGCAGGGTGCTGGGCATCATCCCTCCGTGGCGCAGCCGTGCCTCCCTGCATCCCCCTGGCAGAGCATCGCGGGGACCAGGCGGCCGCTCCGGCATCCCCCGACTCCCATTCCTCCATCCCGCAGAGTCGGACAGCAGCTACACGGTGAGCTGTGGGACCCCCGTCCTGCGGCTGGGTGGCCAGCAGAGACCCACCAACAGTAGCCAGCAGTGCCTCGGTAAGTGGAGGGGGGGGGCTCCCGGGGTGCCCACAGCCACCGCTGCCCCGTGCCAGGCCTGTTGAGCACCCACCTTTTCTTTTAGAGACTGTCGCTGCGCCAATCAAGCAGAAGGCTTCCTTCAAGATCAAGGATGCCAAGTGCCACCTGCACCCGCGGGCCAAGGGCAAGCAGGATGAGGCCGGGAAGGCTGGGGTGCAAGGTGAGGTGTGATGGAGGGGGGAGATGGAGATGGCTGTGCTCCAGGAGGAATGGGGTGTTGACTTGTCACCCTGCGTGCAGGTGGTTCGGCGCCTTGCTCTGACTGCCAGGTTGCCTTTGTCAACCTCAAGTGTGACTCCTCCAAGAAGGGGAAGGGCCGACGGGCTCGCAACTCCTCCACCAAGGAGGTGACACGCATCACGCTGGAGTTTGAGGCAGAGATCAAGCCAGAGGAGATCACAGGTGGGCACAGCACTCACCTGACCCGTCTTGGGTGCAGACAGGGGTGGTGGCACCAGGGGAACGGTGTTGGGACCTGGGGGAATGGTGCTGGGATGAGAGGGTATGGTGGTGGCACCAGGGAGATGGTGATGGGACCAGGGGAACTGTTTTTGGACAAGGGGGAAATGGTGGTGGGACCAAGGGGATGGGAATGGGGTGAGGAGAGATGGTGGCAGGACCAAAGGGACAGTGCTAGGAATGGTGGGGATGGCGATGGAACCAGGGGAATGGTGCTGGGACAAGGAGGGGTGGTGCTGGGACTATGAGGGTGGGGCTGGGATGAGGGGGAATGGTGGTGGGACTAGGGGGATGGTGGTGGGATGAGGGGGGATGGTGGTGGGACCAGGGGAGATGGTGATGGGAGCAAGGGATTGGTGTTGGGATGAGGCAGGATGGTGCTCAATCATAGAATCTTCCAGTTGGAAAAGACCTTTGAGATCATCAAGTCCAACCACACCCATCATCTGCCAAACCATGTCCCTCAAAAACTCGTCTACCCTGACCAGGGGAATAGGGCTGGGACCGGGGAATGATGGTGGGACCAGGGGGGATTGTGATGGGACCAGGAGAACGGTGCCACCCCCGTGAATTTGTTAGGGCTGTGTGTCCAGAGGAGGGCAACGAAGATGGGGAAGGGGCTGGAGCACAAGCCCTATGAGGAGAGACTGAGGGAGCTGGGGCTGTTTAGTCTGAAGAAGAGGAGGCTCAGGGGAGACCTCATTGCTCTCTACAACTCCCTAAAAGGAGGTTGTAGTGGGGCAGGGCTTGGTCTCTTCTCTCAGGTGACCAGGGACAGAACTAGAGGGCAGGGACTCAAGCTTCATCAGGGAAAGTTTAGACTTGATGTTAGGAAAAAGTTCTTCCCTGAAAGGGTGATTGGTCGTTGGAATGGGCTGCCCAGGGAGGGGGTGGAGTCACCGACCCTGGAGGTGTTTAAGGGGAGACTGGATGAGGCACTGAGTGCCATGGGTTAGATGATGGGTTGGTGTTAGTGTTGGGTTATGGGTTGGACTCGATGATCTCAGAGGTCCTTTCCAACCTTATGATAGTGTGAAACTGTGAATCAAGGAGAGCCAAACGAGGCCATCAGGCCGGGATGTTCCAGGCAGCGCTTGCAGCCGAGCATCTGGGAGATGGTTTTAATCCTGCTGGGTTCCCCTCTCCATCCCTCTCTTCTCGCTGTGCCCCTGTTCCCCCCTGACCCCCTGCGTTCCCCCTGCACCCCCAGCCAGCTGCAACCTGCACTGCCTGCGACAGAGAGTGGAGAAGAAGCTGAAGGCGGCCATCAAAGCCCTGAAGAAATCCATCAACCAGGAGCGGTTCCTGCTCCGCTTCGCCGGGATGGAGTACGAGGTGGCGAGGAAGCTGAGCGTGGCCCCGGAGCGCCAGGAGAGCTGTGGGCCAGGCCAGCAGCGCCTGGGTGGCAAGTGTGGTAAGGAGCATCGTGGGGTGACCAGGGTGGGGGGACCGGCCGTGTCCCCCCTGGTGGTGACAATTCCCCATGGCTCTCAGTTAGCTGCTCGCAGGGAACGTATTACCACGGCCAGACGGAGCAATGCGTGCCCTGCCCTCCCGGAACCTACCAGGAGAAGGAAGGGCAGCTCTCCTGCGACCTGTGCCCCCGCGGCGACGCGTTCGGACCGGTGGGAGCCACCAACATCACCGGCTGCACAGGTGAGGGATGGACATGCAGGGGTTGGCCGTGCGCCGTGGCCAGGGCTGCAGCCTCAGTCATCATCCCCAGCCAGAAGGGGGTTCCTCGCTTCTGCTGGGTGTCCAGGGACACTTCAACCACAGAAGTTGTTTTGGGCATTTAGAGGGAATCTCAGGAAAGGCAACACTTGCTCTGGATTTATTGGTGTTGCCAAGGCTGGGAGGGAAAGGGGAGCCAGGTATGGGGTGGGAGAGCCCAGGGAATGTTGGGACTGGGTGATGCTGGGTGTTGGGATCGAGTGATACTTGGTGTCAGCTCTGAGAAATTCCTTGTATAGGGATGCCAGGTGTTGGTTCTGAGCAATGCTGGAACTGAGCGATGCTGGGTGCTGGGACTGAGCGATGCTGGGTGCTGGGACTGAGCGATGCTGGGTGCTGGGACTGAGCGATGCTGGGTGCTGGTTCTGAATGACACTGGGTGCTGGTTCTGGGTGATGCTGGGTGTCGGTTCTGAGCGATGCCAGGTATTGGGACTGAGTGAATGCTGGGTGTCGGTTCTGGGTGATGCTGGGTGCCAGGACTGAGTGAATGCTGGGTGTCGGTTCTGGGTGATGCTGGGTGCCAGGACTGAGTGATGCTGGGTGTCGGTTCTGGGTGATGCTGGGTGCCAGGACTGAGTGATGCTGGGTGTCGGTTCTGGGTGATGCTGGGTGCCAGGACTGAGTGATGCTGGGTGTCAGTTCTGGGTGATGCTGGGTGTCAGTTCTGGATGATGCTGGGTGTCAGTTCTGGGTGATGCTGGGTGTCAGGACTGAGTGATGCTGGGTACCAGAACTGAGTGACACTGGGTGCTGGGACTGGGTGGCGCTGGGTGCCGGGACTGAGCAATGCTGTGTGCCAGGACTGAATGATGCTGGGTGTCGGTTCTGGGTGATGCTGGGTGTCGGTTCTGGGTGATGCTGGGTGTCGGTTCTGGGTGATGCTGGGTGTCAGTTCTGGGTGATGCTGGGTGTCAGTTCTGGGTGATGCTGGGTGTCGGTTCTGGGTGATGCTGGGTGTCAGTTCTGGGTGATGCTGGGTGTCGGTTCTGGGTGATGCTGGGTGTCGGTTCTGGGTGATGCTGGGTGTCGGTTCTGGGTGATGCTGGGTGTCGGTTCTGGGTGATGCTGGGTGTCGGTTCTGGGTGATGCTGGGTGTCGGTTCTGGGTGATGCTGGGTGTCAGGACTGAGTGATGCTGGGTACCAGAACTGAGTGACACTGGGTGCTGGGACTGGGTGGCGCTGGGTGTCGGGACTGAGCAATGCTGGGTGTCGGTTCTGGGTGATGCTGGGTGTCGGGACTGAGCGATGCTGGCTGCTGGGACCAGATGATGCCAGGTGTTGGTTCTGAGCGATACCTGTGCCCACAGGTCAGTGTCCCCCCGGCCACCACTCGGCCGATGGCTTCAAGCCGTGCCAGCCATGTCCCCGTGGCTCCTACCAGCCCGAGGTGGGGCGGGCGCTGTGCTTCCCCTGCGGCGGGGGCCTGACCACCCGCCACGAGGGAGCCCTCTCCTTCCAGGACTGCGACACCAAGGGTAGGTGGGAGCTGCTCCCTGGGGAGGGGGACACCCGGTGGGACCTTGGTGGGCGGCTGACACAGCCCCTTTTGCTCTCCAATCCTCCCCAGTGCAGTGCTCCCCCGGGCACTACTACAACACGAGCGTCCATCGCTGCATCCGCTGCGCCCTGGGCACCTACCAACCTGATTTTCGGCAGAACTACTGCATCACCTGTCCTGGCAACACCACCACCGACTTCGATGGCTCCACCTCCGTGTCCCAGTGCAAAAGTAGGCAAGCTGGGATGCAACACGGGGGGGACAGGCATGGGGTCTTTTCTCAAACATACTTAAAACATCCCTTAAAATAGAATTTGGGCTCATTTTTATACTTTATGCATGCAAGCGTGGGGGGGGATGCATAGAGAACTTCCTCTCTTAACCAGTAACACCCCACCCCAGTGCCCATGTAACTGGTTCCCAGTTGAACTGGCTCTCCATACCTTGCAGACCGGCAGTGTGGGGGGGAGCTGGGTGAATACACGGGGTACATTGAGTCCCCCAACTACCCTGGCAATTATCCTGCCAACGTGGAGTGCACCTGGAACATCAACCCCCCGCCCAAGCGCAAGATCCTCATTGTGGTGCCGGAGATCTTCCTCCCTTCCGAAGATGAGTGCGGCGACGTCTTGGTGATGCGGAAAAACTGTAGGTAACCGAGTGTGCCGTGGTGCTCAGGGGACAAGGAGGGAAGGAAAAGGCTGGGGTTTGGCAGAGCTGCCTGGTGCAAAGGGGAAAAATTGCATCCTTGGGCAGCAGGAGGGGACAATCTCACCTGGAGCCCCGTACCCAGTTCTGGAGCCTTCAGTGCAGGAAGGACATGGACCTGTTGGAGCAAGTCCGGAGGAAGCCACGGAGAGGATCCGAGGGCTGGAGCACCTCCCATATGAGGACAGGCTGAGAGAGTTGGGGTTGTTCAGCTTGGAGAAGAGAAGGCTCCAGGGAGAGCTCAGAGCAGCCTCCCAGTACTGAAAGGGGCTCCAGGAAAGCTGGGGAGGGGCTCTTGATCAGGGAGTGCAGGGACAGGATGAGGGGGAACAGTTTCCAGCTGAGAGAGGGGAGATTGAGATGAGATCTTAGGGAGAAATATTTTGCTGTGAGGGTGGGGAGGCCCTGGCCCAGGTTGCCCAGAGCAGTGGTGGCTGCCCCATCCCTGGAGGTGTTCAAGGCCAGTTTGGATGAGGCTTGGAGCCCCCTGATCCAGTGGGAGGTGTCCCTGCCCATGGCAGGGGGTGGGACTGGATGGGCTTTGAGGTCCCTTCCAACCCGACCCATTCCATAATTCCATGATTTTGGGGAACTGGGGAAATGGGGAGATTGACATCCCCCTGCACATGCAGTGTCCTGCTGGATCAGGGGGATGTTCATGGGCTGAGTTGCAGGCCTGGGTCTCAGCACTCCTTTTTGGGGTAAAAAGCTCCATTCAGAGCTTTCCAGAGCAAGGAGTGAATAACAACATCCTCCATATGTAACGTTAGGGTTGGAGGGAGCGCTTGGCCTCACCGAACACGGACAATCCCCATACCTGGTGCCCCCCTTTCCCCTGAGCGAAGCTGTGGGTGGCTCTGCTGATGGGCATCCAGCATCACGTGGCCTCTCACCATTCCCCTGCAGCCTCCCCATCCTCCATCACCACCTACGAGACGTGCCAGACCTACGAGAGGCCCATTGCCTTCACCGCCCGCTCTCGGAAGCTGTGGATCAACTTCAAAACCAGTGAAGCCAACAGCGCGCGGGGCTTCCAGATCCCCTACGTGACCTACGATGGTGAGTGAGGGGCGACGAGGGGATGCCAACCCGGTGTGCTGGTGCCTCCATGCCCTGTGGGGCATCCAGGTCACCTCCAATTCCCACCTGATGTGGAGGGATGGGGACCAGAGATGTGGTGATCCCATGCTCTAAGTGTCTCTTGGCTGGGTGTTGCAGAGGACTACGAGCAGCTGGTGGAAGACATCGTGCGGGATGGCAGGCTCTACGCTTCTGAAAACCATCAGGAGATCCTCAAGGTGAGCACATTCATAAGAATTATAGAATCATGGAATGGTTTGGGTTGGAAGGGACCTCAAAGCCCAGCCATTTCCAACCCCCTGCCATGGGCACGGACACCTCCCACGGGATCGGGGGACTCAGCTTGGCTGGGTCCTCGTTGCCCAAGGCTTGGAGGGATCCTGGGATGCAGGAGCATCCTTCCCTTTGGGGCTATCCTGATGCTTTCCCTGTGCTCCAGCTTGGATGTGCTGTGGGGAACACAAGGTGGGATGGTGACACCCTCCCCCTCTCTGGCTTGGCTTCCCTTCAGGACAAGAAGCTCATCAAAGCTTTCTTCGACGTGCTGGCGCATCCCCAGAACTACTTCAAGTACACGGAGAAACACAAGGAGATGCTGCCCCGCTCCTTCATCAAGCTCCTCCGCTCCAAAGTCTCCAGCTTCCTCCGGCCTTACAAATAGCCCCCCGTGTCCCCACTGCGACCGGGCCACCCCGCAGCCAAGGAAAAACTCTTCTCCCTTCCTTCTCCTTTCCGATTCTCTCCTTCCTCCACTTGACTCCACCAGGACCACCACCTCTCGCCCCACAGATGTTCCCCCACCGCTCCCCAGCCAAGGGGGATGCTCTGGGCTCATCCATTCGGAAGCCGCCGCTCTCTTCCGAAGCAGCTTCTTCATTTTAGGAAACCAAAGCTCTTGTGCTTTCACCGGCCTCTCTTCTCTCTTTGGTTTCCTTTACACCAGGTTTGTCCCCAATCCCTGGGCCATCACGGGGTGGGGGGAAATCATCGTCCTCCCAACCCCCCCAGGGCTGCCGCCGGCTGCAGCCCCACCGAGCCCTTGCGCAGAGGATGCCGAGAAGGTAACGCCATGTTTCTGGGTCGTGGGTGTCGGCGTCGCTTTGCAGAGCTTGGGGGGAAGGGGGAGAAAAATGAATTCAAAAGACCATCCTTGATTAAAAAGAAAATAATTAAAGGAGAGACCGACAACGCTCGCCAGCAAACGGCAACCGTGGTGGCTCCGGTGGCCGTCCCACCCGGCGCTGGGAGGGAAGCACAGCCAAGCCACGTTCCCGGAGAACAATGTCTGGCTGCACGGGAGAAACCAGGGAGTGAAGGAGAAGGACTTTCAGCTGGGTTTGGGCTTTTTTTTATTCCCCCCCCCCCCCACTCCCCCCAACCCCAGACACTTGTGCCAAGAAACCAGACTTTCTTACAAGCTCTGCCAAAGAGTAACTTGGAAAAGCAAGCTTTGTGAAGAGCAGGAGTAAATGTTTGTGCACTAGGATACCCTCCTTTCTACCTTTTTTCATATGAATTAAGTGCAATCATTTGAGTCTTCTTTATATTATTTTAGAGGGAAGGTTTTGTGTGTTGTTTTTTTTTTTTTTCTACTAGAAACGACAATATTTATACCTGCCTGAGAAATGAGAATGTGTGTCTGGAACAAAAAAACCCACCCACCACCCACTTAAAGCCAACCCCACTGACTGGTGGGACGGTGTTTTCAGGCCTTGTAACCTTTTCTGCTGCGTTTGTCCCTGATAAAAAGCAATGTTTGGGGAGGGAGATGGTGCCTATCCTGCTCGGCGTGAGATGGGGTGAGTTTTTGCAGGGGTTTGAGGCATCTTGGTCCATCCATGGAGGAGATGGAGTGGATGGGGTGGCTGGGTGCTTTCAGGCTGATCTGCTGTGGTTTGGGGGTTTTTCAAGCCTCGTTGGGAGGAGGATGGAAAAATCAGCCCCATCACCTGTGTGTCACCTGTTTTGCTTCCCTGCAGAAGCTCAGGGATGAGCCAAGACCGGGGGGCACCCAGGACAGGTCCCAACGCAGGGTCCAGGGGACCCTCTGGCAGGAGAAGGGAGCAACCCCTCTGCCCAGCCCCCAATCCTCCCCTCCTGTGCAGAGATCTGCACCTTCCATGGTTCTGGGGAAGCTTTGTGCTTTCAGGTCCCTTCAGGTGCTTTTGGCTCCATCCCTCTCCACGTTCTTGTCCTGCTGGGATGTTGCAGGAGCCCCTTCCCAGGGAGCAGCTCCTGGGTGGGGGGACATCACCCTGCCACCCCCCACTTCATCACCTCCCCCCCCAGCTTCACAGACAGGTGGGGCTGATTGTTGGGTGGATATCACCGATGGTTTTGTCCCCCTGGCATCTTCATATGGCCAGACAGGACCCCAGGGGACAGCAGCCCACTGCCACTTGTCACCCCTCTTCCTCCTTCCCGAGCCTTGCTCCCTTTCCAGCCCTCCCATCAGCTCTCAGCTCTCCCCTCCCTGTGCCTTCATCCCCATCTTCATCCTCTCAAAGACCTGGAGCTGCCAGGACCACAGCTTTCCTGTTGGCAGGTCCCCTCCCATCCCCACGTGTCTCTCTCGCCGTCCCCTTGACCACATTCTGAGGTCAAGGGGACCAATAATGACCCAATTATTTATTGCCCTGCGCATCCCCCTGGATCAATCCTTGCCAAAACCAGGAGGCAGGTGCTGGCCCATGTTTTTCCCTCCTCAATCCATGCTGCTCCAGCACCCCAAGAGCTTCTCCTGGGCTCCATTAGGGGCCGTGGGCTGGCTGAGCACTGGCAAAGGGGCTTGAGGTTTGTCCCCAGGATGCATCAGTTGGAAAAGTCAGCCCTGATTCATCCCAGCTGTGGATTCACCCCTCCTGCCGCCCGGCTCCCAGCCTGTTTGGAAGCTCAACATCTGCTGGCTGAGCTGTTTGTCACTTGGTTGGTGTCTACAAGCAGCTCCTTTGATGCACAAAAGCTGTTGGAGGGATTTTTGAGGGGGTTTGGTTTTCTTTTTTCATTGCTCCAGGGCAGTGGCAGCAGAGCAGTGACTGCTGAAAGGGTCTTTCATAGTTAGAAGGACCAAAAAACACACCCCAGCAAAAAATAAAACCAAGCTGGGAATGACCACTCAGCAAGGAGTCCATTAATTCTTTGTGATTTAATATTGGGGTCACCCTGACCCTGGTCCCTGGGGCTGCTGGTGTCTCAGGGTGCCCTGGTTGCCACCCACCAACCACCCTAAAGCAGCTTGGGGAGGGGGAGCCGGGCAGCACATCCTCCTGTGAGGCCCAAAAAACACTTGGTAAGGGCTCCCCCCCTACTCCTTTCACTAAATAAACCCCCCAAAAAGCCCACCAGAACCCCCAGTGCAGCTCAGCCCCCTCTCCACCCACCCCTAGAAAAGGTTTGGAAGGTTGAAAACAGCCTCAAGAGCCACCTTGGATGCATTGAATGTCACCAAATTGTGAACATAGAGGGGTTGGGGGGGGTTTTCTTTGTTCTTTTCATGTTGGGATATTTATGTCTGCATTTTGCAGCGGGCCACGATGACCATCTCCAGCAAAAAAAAAAAGTGATTAAAGTAATAAGAAAGATGTAGTTCCTGAAGTTATTTGCACTTGATTAAAAGAGGAAAAACAAAAAAAAAAAAAAGAAATGTATCTGAACTTTGTAAAAAAAGAAATGTTTGCATTTTGTATTGTCTTTTTTTAATTATTAAATGGAATTTCTTGGTGTTGTGTTGATCTTTCAGAAACTGGCTCTGATGCTTAGTTTAAAGGTCTCTAACAGCAGGGTCCAAAGTTATTTTCATTGTTTTGTTCCCTCAGATGCAAAGGCAAACTCTTTTCAGGGTTTTTTTTTTTCCCCCCCAGAAGCTGAAATCCTACACTTGCACGAGCTCACCCGTCACTACACAATGTCTTTATTTATATACATTAATTAGAATCATGGACTGGGTTGGAAGGGACCTCAAAGCCCATCCAGTTCCAACCCCCCTGCCATGGGCAGGGACACCTCCCACTGGATCAGGGGGCTCAAAGCCCCATCCAACCTGGCCTTGAACACCTCCAGGGATGGGGCAGCCACCACTGCTCTGGGCAACCTGGGCCAGGGCCTCCCCACCCTCACAGCAAAACATTTCTTCCAAAGATCTCATCTGAATCTCCCCTCTTTCAGCTCAAAACCCTTCCCCTTTGTCCTCTCCCTGCACTCCCTGATCCAGAGCCCCTCCCCAGCTTTCCTGGAGCCCCTTTCAGTCCTGGGAGGCTGCTCTAAGGTCTCTCCCCGAGGCCTTCTGTCCAGGTTGAACAACCCCCATTCTCTCCTTGTACAGGAGGTGCTCCAGCCCTTGGATCATCTCCTTGGCCTCCTCTGGCCTCACTCCAACAGCTCCAGGTCCTTCCTGTGCTGGTGATTCCAGCACTGGACACAGGGTTCCAGGTGGGGTCTCCCACAGCAGAGGGGCAGAATCCTCTCCCTGCTCCCAGTGCTGTGGGTGCAGCCCAGGACACGGGGGGTTTCTGGGCTGGGAGGGCACATTATGACAAAGAGCAGTTCAGAAGGGGTGGAAAATGCTCTTTACCTTGGCCCTCAGCCCCTCACTGGGCCCCAGATGCCCCCAGCACCCTCCCCACTCCTGGCAGCCCCCATTAGCTCCTCCAGAGCTGCTGCCAGACAGGATCTCACAGGCCTGGAAGCCTCTAACTGCCCCCAGAAAGCACCCTGAACAGCCTTGGCATGGGTTAAGGGTCCCCTCTGGGGGCTAAGCTGGGGGCTGCAGCACAACTGCTGAGCAGTTCCACCCACACCAGGCACTCTTAGTTTTGGGAACAACCACCTGCTTCACTTGTTCTGGATGTGAGCAGAGCTGCTCCCCCTCCTGCCCTGCTCTGAACACAAGATGACCAAGCTCCTTCCCTCAAAAGCTGTTATTCCAGTGGAATTCACATCCCTAACAGCTCAACCCAGCCTTTGAGAGGTTTTTTTTTTTGGCTATAGGGAAGCCAAGAGCTCTTCAACCCTTCTCACCAAGGTTTGGAGGAACAAAACCAACCACAGAGCTGTAGGTGTCCTAAAAGTTTATTGCTGCCCCTTTAGTAGAGGCGCTGGGGCTTCCCCATGGTGCTCTTGATGTACAACGCACGCACGTTCTGCCAGTTCTTCTTCAGCAAGGACACCAGGAAGTTGATGGCCAGGTGGATGTTGTAGACCAGCTCATCCTCTGTCATCTTCACATGGCCAACAGCCACAGCCAGACAGAGCACCTGAGGACAGACAGCAGGGTCACCCATCACTGAACGACGACAAGGGACCGACAGGACAGCCCAGCACTGATGGGAACCCTTCAGGTTACCAAATCATCTCATGGTCTGGCAGTTGGATACGACTTAGAATCATGGAATGGTTTGAGTCAGAAGGGACCTCAAAGCCCAGCCAGTCCCACCCCCTGCCATGGGCAGGGACACCTCCCACTGGATCAGGGGGCTCCAAGCCCCATCCAACCTGGCCTTGAACACCTCCAGGGATGGGGCAGCCACCACTTCCCTGGGCCAGGGCCTCCCCACCCTCATAAGAAAACATTTCTTCCTAAGATCTCATCTCAATCTCTCCTCTTTCAGCTGAAAACCATTCCCCCTTGTCCTACCCCTGCGCTCCCTGATCAGGAACCCCTGATAAGCTTTCCTTTTCCCAGACTTCTCCAGCTTATCCATGGTGTTTCCCATTATATTTAGCACATGGCACCCATGGACACATCTGGGAAAGCCATCTCTGAACATCAGCTTGGATAGAGCTGCCTTTCTCAGAAAGCAAAGGTGACAGAGGTGGGGAAACCAGGAAGGACTCTGCCAAATGGGCACTGGAGCAGGTCCTGGTGTAACCCCCACACATCCACTGTCACCAGCACGTGCCCTGCAATCCAGTGGGCACAGGACAGACCCTTAGCTCCCAACTTCACTGCTAAGCATGGCACCAGCTTCACTTTCCGATTCCAGCTGCAGCCACCAGTCCTTTCTTCCTGAGCCAAAGCCAAGAGGCCAGGTCCCTGCCTGCCAACCCCACCAAGGAGCCTACAACTGAGGGGATCCTACAACTCAGTGCTCCCCAGGCTGAGCACAAAAGGATTTATGAGCCAGCTGAGTGTCAGGACATCATCAGCTCAACTTTCAGCCCATTCACCCTCCCAGCCGTTCGGCCCCCTAACCCAGATCAGCTGGAGTCTGAGGATGCACCTTGGCCACCAGGTGTTTTCTCCCAGAACACCCACCAGTCACCTTCAGACCACTGGCACAAGGTGTAAGTGCCTCAAGAGGGTTATTTTGGGCTTAGGGAGTCAGTTCACCTTGATAGCTCAACAGCAAGAGCAGGTACCCACAGAGCTGGTCCAAAGTCAAGCCTCAAACCTGGCTCTGGCAAAGCAGCACCACGTTCAGACCCACACGGCCCACCCTGAGTGTGACCCACTTACTGCAAGAAGCCTTAATTACACTTGATTATCCTCAGCATTAAAACATCAAGACCATCAAATCATTTGCTCCATCAACCATAGAAAAATGACTCCTCCTTCCCTGTCTCCAGCCTCTGTTTCAGGAAGATAGAGGGCCACCTACAGCCCAGAGCAGAGATCACAGCCACATCCCCTGCCCAGAACCACCCTCAGGCACAGAACTGCCCTGGAGAGGAGAAGCCCTGGCTTTATTTACCTTCTTCATCTGGAACTTGATGGTAGATTTGACCTCATCCACCTTGGCCACCAGGTTCTCATTGTGAGTGAGGAGAGATGGGAATTTGCCAGCTTTGTTCAGACCTGGACCCAGGATTCGAGGAATCTGCTTGATCAAGGACTCGGAAGCCAGGAAGGCATCGTACTTCTTAGCTGTGAGGAGAGAAATGATGTGAGTAAGGACAGGCTCTCAGCTCCAACCCCGAGCCTGAAACAGAGCCAAGACTCTGCTGCTCCATTCCCCTCAACACAAGTACTTCCAACATTCTCAGAGTCCTGCCCAGCTGAACCTCGGGTTTATGCTGATATTGTATTAGGAATCACTCCCATCAAAGCTGAACCCACCAGAATCCAGGTTTGTACCCTGACAGCACACTCCTGACTTCATTTCCCTGAGGAAAATGGACTTTGTGGAGCCACAGACAGCCAACTCTGAGCTCCACCAGCAGTGTCCGACCTCAGCCTGTGCTCACTGGATGGATGGAGGGATGGACCACACAGTATCACAAGGTTGGAAAGGACCTCTGAGATCGAGTCCAACCTATAACACCAACACCAACACCAACCCATCATCTAACCCATGGCACTCAGTGCCTCATCCAGTCTCCCCTTAAACACCTCCAGGGTCGGTGACTCCACCCCCTCCCTGGGCAGCCCATTCCAATGACCAATCACCCTTTCAGGGAAGAACTTTTTCCTAACATCAAGTCTAAACTTTCCCTGACCAAGCTTGAGTCCATGCCCTCTAGTTCTGTCCCTGGTCACCTGAGAGAAGAGACCAAGCCCTGCCCGACTCCAACCTCCTTTTAGGGAGTTGTAGAGAGGAATGAGGTCTCCCCTGAGCCTCCTCTTCTCCAGACTAAACAGCCCCAGCTCCCTCAGTCGCTCCTCGTAGGGCTTGTGCTCCAGCCCCTTCACCATCTTCGTTGCCCTCCTCTGGACACTCTCCAGCATCCTGACATCTTTCCCAAACTGGGGGGCCCAGAACTGGACACAGTATTCAAGGTGAGGCCTGACCAGTGCCCAGTACAGGGGGACGATAACTCCTCTGGTCCTGCTCCCCACACTATTCCTGATGCAGCCCAGGATGCCATTGGCCTTCTTGGCCACCTGGGCACACTGCTGGCTCATGGGGAGCTTCCTGGCCACCAGCACTCCCAGGTCCCTCTCTGCCTGACTCCTCTCCAGCCACTCTGTCCCCAGTCTGTAGCTCTGCATGGGATTGTTGTGTCCAAAATGAAGTGCCCAACATTTGGACTCATTAAACATCATCCCATTGGAATCAGCCCAGCTCTCCAATCTGTCCAGGTCCCTCTGTAGGGCCACCCTACCCTCTAACAGATCAACCCTTCCTCCCAGCTTGGTATCATCTGCAAACTTGCTGATAATGGACTCAATTCCCTCATCCAGATCATCAATAAAGATATTAAACAGGACGGGACCCAACACCGATCCCTGGGGGACACCACTGGTGACCAACTGGATGAAACACCACTGACCACCACTCTCTGGGCTCGGCCATCCAGCCAATGCCACACCAAACAGCTCAGCTAACAGCCCTGGTATCCTACACCATCTCCTACTGCACACGATTCCAAGGCTAATTATGGATGGAGTGGGAAGCTTTTCCTGCCTGATTAAGACACGTATCAGAAGGACTTAAGACTTTGCAAGGAGGGATTTTATCTCTTACCTCATAAATAAGCAAATTTCATTCTGTTCATGCAAGAACTACAGGACTAGAGCAAATTTTGCCCTCACTCTTTCTCTGCTTTTGTCACACTCCACCTCCCAGACTGGGAAAGTGAGGAACACCAGCTCAGGATGAAAACTGGAGTAACAGGATCAATATCCTATTTCCCTTCCTTCTGGAGGGCAATCAATCAGCCTCAGTGCTTGCAGGACGATCTGTCAGACTTTCTCCACTGCTAACAGTTTATTGGCTTTTCTAGGTAGTTTCTAAACAGATTCCTGTACTTTAGGAATTCTATTCCCTGTAGATAACCACGAGATGGAAATCTGAGCATAGGGAAAATCATTCTGCTTACCCAACCCTCCCAAGTTAGCCAGGATACTCAGAGCCCGACCCACTCTGCCACTCACCCAGCTTCTTCACCAGCTTCTTGTTTTTGTTGAGCTTCTTCAGGGCTTCGATGTCCATGTGTGGGATGTCGACAGCCTTGGCCTCATCGCAGTGCTGCTGGTCCCCCAGCAGGCACACAGAGAACTTGGGCCGTGGGGTGGACTTGAGCCTGCGGATGGGAAGATCCTGAATTACTAAAACCCTCCAGCACCACAAACAATTCCACGGGAGCCAGCACAGAGGGATCTTACCACAGAGCCTGGGAATCTTCCTCCACGGAAACCTGCCGTCTCCAGCAGGCCGGTGGGGAGAGCAGAGGGGCCTCCCACACCTCCCCTCATGTTTTAAGACCCAGGGTGAGGGTCCGTCCAGCCTCTCCCGCTGTGCCGGGGAGGGCTGAACTACCCGAGCGGTTCAGCGCTGCGCGCTCCGGCTCCGGCGGGGCACGGCCCGGAGCCTGAGGAGGAGGAGGAGGCACAGGCTGAAGGCTGGGTGGGAGCAAGAGGAGGTCGAACCTGACGGTGCCGGAGAAGCGTTTGTCCTTCTGCGGGTCATAGTTCTTCAGGCTGATCTGCAGCTCCACCGTCTCCACGAACCTGGGGGTGAGGGGAGAGGGATGGGTTGGAGGAAGAAGGGAAGGGAAAGGATGGAATGGAGGAGAAGGGGAGGGAGAGGGGGAGGATGGGAGGGAGAGGAAAAGGATGGAATGGAGGAGAAGGGGAGGGAGAGGGGGAAAGGATGGAATGGAGGAGAAGGGGAGGGAGAGGGGGAAAGGATGGAATGGAGGAGAAGGGGAGGGAGAGGGGGAAAGGATGGAATGGAGGAGAAGGGGAGGGAGGGGGAAAGGATGGAATGGAGGAGAAGGGGAGGGAGGGGGAAAGGATGGAATGGAGGAGAAGGGGAGGGAGGGGGAAAGGATGGAATGGAGGAGAAGGGGAGGGAGGGGGAAAGGATGGAATGGAGGAGAAGGGGAGGGAGGGGGAAAGGATGGAATGGAGGAGAAGGGGAGGGAGGGGGAAAGGATGGAATGGAGGAGAAGGGGAGGGAGGGGGAAAGGATGGAATGGAGGAGAAGGGGAGGGAGGGGGAAAGGATGGAATGGAGGAGAAGGGGAGGGAGGGGGAAAGGATGGAATGGAGGAGAAGGGGAGGGAGGGGGAAAGGATGGAATGGAGGAGAAGGGGAGGGAGGGGGAAAGGATGGAATGGAGGAGAAGGGGAGGGAGAGGGAAAGGATGGAATGGAGGAAAAGGGAGGGAGAAGGAGAGGGAGAGGGGAGAAAAGGGACGGGGTGGGGAAGGGAAGGAAGGGACAGGGGAAGGGAGGGAGAGAAGGGACAGAGGGAGGGGAAAGGAAGGGGAGGCCATAACGAGGGCCCAGCCAGGCTGGAGGAGCGCCGGCCCCCGGGCCAGGGTCCCGCCATGGCCCGCGGCTCTTACTTGCGCTTCTTGACCCTGCTGCCCTGCAGCACCTCCTTCACCGCCTCGTACAGGGTGTCCCGGGAGACCTTGGTACTGCGGACACAGCGCGGGCTCAGGGCTCACCGGGCCGCCCGCAGGCCCCGGGGGCGCGCTGCCCCTGAGCCCGCCCGCCCGCGCCCCCCTGCCCGGCCCCGCCATCGGGCCCCGCCGCCCGCGCCCCGCCGGCCGCAGGGGCCGCTCCGCGGGCACCGGACGGGAGCGGATGGCGGCGGATGGCGCTGCGGGCCCGACACCAACCTCATGGCGGCGGCTGCGTGGGAGCAAAGAAAGGCCCCGCCCCCCTCCGCGGGTCATAAAGATGGAGAGTTCTCGCGAGACTTGGCCGCGAGGCAGGCGCCATGATGGGGTGGCGGAGTGTCCACGGTGTGGCCGCCATGTTGGGAGTGGCAGGGCGTGCCGGGCGGTTAAACCCCGTCTCCTCCGCCGTTAACCAAACGGCGGCGACCTCTCTGCCTCCTGCCTCAGTCTACCGGGCCAGGAGCGTCTCCCTTCCTCCACAGCGCAGCGATGAGGGTACGCGTTCCAGGAGCCCCGGGCTCCCCCCGCAGCCGCCGGGATGGAAACGGGGCGGGAGGCGCTGGGGACACGGGGAAGCTGGGACGGGTTCCCCTCCTCTCGGGCTTCAGCGCTAAAACCCTCGTTATGGGTTTTATGGGGTCTCTGCCCACCCAGAGCACCCCGTGGCTCTATGCTTGTGGTGGTGCCGGGCGCGGGGCACGCCGGGCAGGCGGCTGACTCGTCCTGGTCCCGGCGCGTTCCCTCAGGTGGGGCGCGGGGCCGGGGGATGGAGCGGCGGCAGGGCCAGGCGAGCAGCCGCCTCCTCCCGCTGGCAGGAACCGGGGAGCCGCACTGAGGGACGGCTGGGCTGGGCCCGGCCCCCCACCCAATGGGTGCCCAGAGCTCCCAGTGGCCCCGCCCCCCGAGACGTGACTCCGCCCCTTACGTAGCCCTTGGTCACGCCCCTCAGTCCCTCCCCGTGACTCCGCCCCTTACGTAGCCCTTGGCCACTCCCCCTCTACCCGTCCCCGTGATCCCGCCCATTACGTAGCCCTTGACCCCGCCCCTTCAACCGGTCCCCGTGACCCCGCCCCTTACGTAGCCCTTGGCCACGCCCCCTCGACCGGTACCGTGATCCCGCCCCTTACGTAGCCTCTGGTCACGCCCCCTCATCCGGTCCCCGTGGCCCCGCCCCTTACGTAGCCCGCGTGGCCCCGCCCCCTCGGGTCCTCCCCGTGGCCCCGCCCCTTGCGTGTCCCCCTTGGCCCCGCCCCCCCGGGCTCTCCACGGCCCCATCCGTGCGAGGAGGCCCCAAGGCTGGTGAAGGACCTGGAGGGGAAACCCTGTGAGGAGAGGCTGAAGTGACTGGGTCTGTTCAGCCTGGAGGAGACTGAGGAGAGACCTTGCCATGGTCCGCAGCTTCCTCACAAGGGGAGGAGCAGGTGCTGAGCTCTTCTCTCTGGTGACCAATGACAGGACCCAAGGGAATGGCAGGAAGATGCATGGGGAGGGTTAGGTTGGACATCAGGAGAAGGTTCTTCCCCCAGAGGGTGGTGGAGCACTGGAACAGCTCCCCAGGGAAGCAGTCACAGCCTGACAATATTCCAGAAGCATTTGGCCAAGGTCCTCAGCCCCACGGGGTGAATGTTGGAGCTGTCCTGTGCAGGAACAGCAGTTGGACTCGATGGTCCTTGTGGGTCCCTTCCAACTCAGCTCATTCCATGATTCTGAGAGCCCCTCCAGCAGCTTCCATCCTGTCCCATCCTATCCCTGCCAGGGTCTGTGGAATAGATTGTTAACCCTGCCTCCTGGGATGGGAAGGGAAATGTATTTTGTCTGATTTAATCCTTATAATAGTTTGTCATTCAAGCTTTTCTTAATGTGCAAAAGTGAGTATGCATGAATAAATAAATGAAATTGGAATTGTTCTTTTTATTTCAGGCTCGCAGCAGAGAAGAGAAGTCGCTGTTCTGGTAAATTCCTGCTCTGGGTCCTGATGCTCTGTGCGAGCACGTGGAATAAAGTGAAATTCATGTCTGAGGAGCAGCTGTCGGGGCAGGATGGAGAGCCTGGGCCTGCAAGCAGTGACCCTTAGTGACGGGACAACAGCCTACATTCAACAGGCTGTCAAAGGTAACGGTTCTTTGGCTGCAAAGTGTAAAAGAGGCTTGATTGATGCTGTGAAATTCAAGTCAGGCTCAGCAGAAGTGCCCTCCTGGCACACAAACTGGCACACGTCTCGTGTGGGTGCTTCCTGCAGGCAGCCAGCGATTGTTGGGATTGCACAGAAAGGTGATGTGATGGAAATAAAACCTCCCTCTGGTTTGGAAATGAAGCTTTGGGGACAGGAGAGGTGGTGTAGAAAATAAAGGCTCTGTTCAGACCAGAGTGAGACCTGGGTAACTGGGGAAACGTGGTCCAAGCTATGGCCTGAAGGACTCTGCTCAAGCAGAGCTTTCTCTGAAGCTGAGCAGGATGTTCTCCTTCCCTGAGATGCACAGGATTTAATCCACAGGTTGGCTTTTCTCACCTAAAGGGGTGCTGTGCATTGATTAACTGCAGTGATATAGAGGGCACCTCTGTTATGAGGACAGGCTGAGAGAGTTGGGGTTGTTCTGCCTGGAGAGGAGAAGGCTCCAGGGAGACCTTAGAGCAGCCTCCCAGGATGAAAGGGGCTCCAGGAAAGCTGGGGAGGGATTTTTTCCAAGGGCCTGGAGTGACAGGACAAGGGGGAACAGCTTTAAATTGGAAGGGGGAAGATTTAGATAAAACATTAGGAAGAAACTCTTCAGAAGAGGATGTGGAGGCCCTGGCCCAGGGTCCCCAGGGAGGCTGTGGCTGCCCCATCCCTGGAGGTGTTCAAGGCCAGGTTGGATGGGGCTTGGAGCCCCCTGATCCAGTGGGAGGTGTCCCTGCCCATGGCAGGGGGGTGGGACTGGATGGGCTCTGAGGTCCCTTCCAACCCAAACCATCTCATGATTCTATGGTACCTGTGCCAAATTCAACACCTGCCCTATTTGTGGTGTCTTTGGGGTGCTGCTTCCTCCAGCACCCACTGTTCCTGAGGAAAGCACCACGCTGTTTCCCAGCCCATGGAATGGGATGGTTGAGGTGCAAGGTTTCACGTCCTGGGGATCATTCTCTTGCTTACCTTTCTTCAAGAACTCACCACAAGGTCATTCCATGGGTGGAGCTGGATGACATTGAAAACCACTTGGTTTTGTGCCACCCCCAACCATTATACACCAGGAGAAAGCATCCTGGATTCCTCATGTTCAGGTGGGACAGAGCAATAATTGAGTCAAAGGGTTCCTCAGAGTTAGGTTCAGTCCAGCCATCACACCCCATCCAGGGCAGCAACACTTTAGCCCTGTAATTTTTTCCCCAGACTTGATCCTCCACCAAAATAGAAGAATATAAATCTCCAGCCCCTTCTGGTGCTCTTTAAAGCTCCCTGTTCAGTTTTCCTCCAGCACAAGTGTAATTGCTTCCTACTTTTGACCCAAAATGCTTGGTGCACACGTCACTCTCTGCTCCTTGGCTTGGGCAGCTCGTAAACAAGTGATGAGTGGGGTTCTTTGTCTCGAATCCTCCTGTCTGGGGAAGGGAGGCTGCAGCCTTTCTGGGGGGTTAAGTGCTTCTGTGGTTGTTCTGGGCAAAGCCTGATAAATAACAGCAACGTTTTTGCTGTCTTCTGTGGGACCAGTTTCTTTGAGAAGATGCAGCAAAGGGGACAACTCGTGGGACCAGAAGGACTGGGCTCTGCAGGCAGCACTGATGGTGTTTCTTTAACTGTTTCAGGTGAAAAGCTGATTGAAGGGCAAGTCATTGAGCTTGAAGATGGGACCACAGCTTATATCCATCAGGTGATGGTTCAGAAAGGTGAGGACCATAAAATCAACTCTTTTTAGAAGGGCATCTTAGACATAACTGCAGATGTCTGTGTTCCAACACTCGGGCTCCTCTATTGGCTTTAGCTTTCAGAATTCCAGAGAGGTGTAGGTTTTTTACCTTACCCAGGGGTTTGAGGCTGAAGGAGCAGGGACATAGAAGATGTGATTTTCTGCAAGGTTCTTCAGCATCTGACACACTGAGAGAGTTGGGGCTGTTCAGCCTGGGGAAGAGAAGGTTCCAGGGGCACCTCATAGCAGCCTCCCAGTACTGAAAGGGCTCCAGGAAAGCTGGGAAAGGACTTTTTTCCAAGGGCCTGGAGTGATGGGACAAGGGGGAATGGCTTTAAACTGGAAGGGGGAAGATTTAGATTAGACATGAAGAAGAAATTCTTCACAATGAGGGTGGGGAGGCCCTGGCCCAGGTTGCCCAGAGAAGCTGTGGCTGCCCCATCCCTGGAGGTGTTCAAGGCCAGGTTGGATGGGGCTTGGAGCCCCCTGATCCAGTGGGAGGTGTCCCTGCCCATGGCAGAGGGGTGGAACTGGCTTGGCTTTGAGGTCCTTTCCAACCCAAACCATTCCATGATTCTGTGGTTCTGACAAAAGGCAAATTTCCTGGTGGTGTAAGCAGATGTTTGTTAAGTGTTGTTTCACCTGTGGGCTCTCTCCCACTCCTCAGGCTGGCAGATCACAAGGCCACTCAGCTGGGTGCTCTGTTGGTGCCAACTACAGAGCCCAAACAGAGTTTGTTTGATGTGGGGGTGGCTGGACATGAAGTTCCTCTGAACTATGAGAGAATATTTTACATCTGGAATAAGTGTTTGTGGGAGGAGGGAGGGCATTGTTGGTAGAACTGTCGTCTTGGTCGTTGGCCCATCAGTGATGTCACCTCTAAAATGAGATGACATTCAGTAATCTGAGTGGTGATGGGAATTCACTTCATGTGGCAGGAACTTGAGTGGCACTGAGGAGTCCTCCCTCACCATGATAGGGTGTAAAAGGGCAGGTGGAAAGAACAGAAGGGAAGGAGGAGGAGCAGATGCTGAGCTCTTCTCTCTGGTGACCAATGACAGGACCCAGGGAATGGCAGGAAGATGCCAGGGGAGGGTTAGGTTGGACATCAGGAGAAGGTTCTTCCCCCAGAGGGTGGTGGAGCACTGGAACAGCTCCCCAGGGAAGCAGTCTGACAATATTCCAGAAGCATTTGGCCAAGGCCCTCAGCCCCAGGGGGTGAATGTTGGGGTTGTCCTGTGCAGGGACAGCAGTTGGACCGGATCATCCTTGTGAATCCCTTCCAACTCAGGACATTCCATGATTCTATGAACTCTGTTGCTCGGGGCAGTCGTCCCTTTTCCCTCCCAAGTTCCTTGTACGCTGCCTCCCTTTTCTATCCTTAAAAGGTTGCCTGAAACCCACTGGTCCTTTCAGTAAAGGGCACGGATGTTTTTCTTCTCTTTTAGAGTCTGTGGCTTTTGAAGACAGTCACCCAGTGGTGCTGGAAGATGGCAGCACAGCCTACATCCACAGCATAGCTAAAGGTAGAGCCTATTCCCTTTTTTCCCCTTAGCAGCTGGAGCAGAAGCTGCTCAGGTGTCATAGATTTTGAAGGCCAGGGAGATGAAGAGCACCTCGTGCTCAGCAGCTCCTCTGCATTTGATTTTATCACAGTATCATAAGGTTGGAAAGGACCTCTGAGACCATCGAGTCCAACCTATAACCCAACATTAACACCAAAACCAACACCAACCCATCATCATTTTATTGGTTTCCTCTTGCAGAAAGTTATGAGCCCGGCACCTTCGAGGCCGTCCAGCTGGAGGATGGCTCCACTGCCTACATACACTGTCCTGTCATCGTGCCACCTGTCAGCACCATCCTGGAAGTGCAGGCAGAAACTGGGCTGGAGGAGTTGGCTGGAGAGGAGGAAGAAGGTGCCTTTGATGTGGAGACCATGAATGCATTAAACCAGGTGAGAAGGCAACGCTGCTTTTAGGGGCTGCCAGCGGCACGGAGGGGCTGGTGTCACAGTCCACGTTTGGGCTGAGGTTTAAGTGGCTTCCCTTCTTTTGTACTTCTGTTTGTTTGCTTTTCAGCAGTGCCAGCTCTGAGAGGAGAAACTGGGCAGGGCTCCTGTGGGAGTGCCACCACTGAGAGGTGGCTGATGTTAAGGACCATGGGGCAATTCCTTGCTGGACCCTCTAGCTGCTTCCTGCAGCCCTTGGCCTGCTGCAGGCACAGGTTTGGGAAGAGCAGAGGGCTGATGTGAGACAACTTAGGGGTTTCTTTCTGGCTTTAGGTGTTTTCTTTCTGTTTGCCTGGGTTTCTCATCGTGCCACCTTGTTGTGATGGCCATCAGCAAGTTTGCAGATGATACCAAGCTGGGAGGAAGGGTTGATGTGTTAGAGGGTAGGGTGGCCCTACAGAGGGACTTGGACAGATTGGAGAGCTGGGCTGATTCCAATGGGATGATGTTTAAAAAGTCTAAATGTTGGGCACTTCATCTTGGACACAACAATCTCATGCAGAGCTCTAGACTGGGGACAGAGTGGCTGGAGAGGAGTCAGGCAGAAAGGGACCTGGGAGTGCTGGTGGCCAGGAAGCTCCCCATGAGCCAGCAGTGTGCCCAGGTGGCCAAGAAGGCCAATGGCATCCTGGCCTGCATCAGGAATAGTGTGGGGAGCAGGACCAGAGGAGTTATCGTCCCCCTGTACTGGGCACTGGTCAGGCCTCACCTTGAATATTGTGTCCAGTTCTGGGCCCCCAGTTTGGGAAAGATGTCAGGATGCTGGAGAGTGTCCAGAGGAGGGCAACGAAGATGGGGAAGGGGCTGGAGCACAAGCCCTACGAGGAGAGACTGAGGGAGTTGGGGCTGTTTAGTCTGAAGAAGAGGAGGCTCAGGGGAGACCTCATTGCTCTCTACAACTCCCTAAAAGGAGGTTGTAGTGGGGCAGGGATTGGTCTCTTCTCTCTGGTGACCAGGGACAGAACTAGAGGGCAGGGACTCAAGCTTGGTCAGGGAGAGTTTAGACTTGATGTGAGGAAGAAGTTCTTCCCTGAAAGGGTGATTGGCCATTGGAATGGGCTGCCCAGGGAGGGGGTGGAGTCACCAACCCTGGAGGTGTTTAAGGGGAGACTGGATGAGGCACTGAGTGCCATGGGTTAGATGATGGGTTGGTGTTGGTGTTGGTGTTGGGTTATAGGGTGGACTCGATGATCTCGGAGGTCCTTTCCAACCTTATGACACTGTGATACTGTTCTCTCCCACACTTGTTTCAGGCAGCAGATCGAGACTGGCCCTTTGCATCAGGAGTGGCTACGTTATGGCCACCATTCCCCACCTTGTCAAAGCCCTCAAAAACCAAACCAGCTTCAGATCCTGAAGTGTGGTCACTGCAGAGCTTCCTCTGAATGTTTTGGGTGCTGCCAGTTTCTCCCATCTTCACGGTGTTGTGGGGGAAGGGGCTGCTGGGGTGTGTTGAGACAGTGCTCAGCTGAGCAGCATTGAAGTTTGCCAATGAAGACCTTTCTGCTGTGGTGGGATCAGCCTCCCCTAGCTCTCTGGAGATGAGTGGGGTGGCACTGCAGATGTGGATGCCTTCCAGCTTGGCTTGCTCACAAACAGCACCCGTGCTGCTTTATTGCAGGTGTCTAATGAGGAAGAGGAGGGGGTGACAGACAGCGGCCGTATGAAGAGCAAGGACTCTGGTGATGTCCCTTCCCAGGTCTGAATTGTTCAGTGTTGCATTTTGGAAAGCAGGCCCAGCTCCTCTTGGTGCAGAGCCCTTTGCCAGTTAGTGATGTCAAGAGCTCTGTGGCTTCTGGAGAAGAGGGGGCTGAGGGGAGACCTCATGGCTCTCTGCAGCTCCCAGAAAGGAAGCTGCTGTGAGGTGGGTGCTGGGCTCTTCTGCCAAGTGACAAGTGATAGGATGAGAGGAAATGGCCTCAAGTTGCATCAAGGGAGGTTCAGATTGGATATCAGGAACAATTTCTTTACCTAAAGAGTGGTGAAGCCCTGGCAGAGGCTGCCCGGGGCAGTGGGGGAGTCTCCATCCCTGGAGGGGTTCAAAAACCCTGTGGCTGTGGCACTTCAGGACATGGTTTAGCAGGGGGGTGGAACTGGATGGGTTTTGAGGTCCCTTCCAACCCAAACCATTCCATGATTCTATTTGCCACCCATCCTGTGCCACCCTCCCACCCTCAGTGCCACCCACCTGCAGCCCCTTCCCCAGCCCTGCTGGGAGAGAAACCTGGCTTTGAACCCAGCCAAAAGCCCCACGGTGAGCAGGATCTGCTGCTCCTGTCTGCTCTCTCCTCATCCCTTTCCACACAGGAGCAGGATTGGCACATCCCACATTCAAAACCCTTGTGGCCTTGGCACTTTGGACAGGGTTTATCAGACACGGTGGGGTTGGGCCGGCGGTTGGGCGGGATGAGCTGAGAGGTCTTCTCCAAGCTTAATAATTCACTGCAATGTTAGCAAATATATTACCTAGAAGTGTCACAGATGAGCTGAGTGAAGCAGAGAGAGGCCACCTGTGTGAGAACACCCAGTGAGCTGGAGGGAATGGGAAGTGCTGGTTCTTAGAGCAGTTCTCAAACCCTGTCACCTGGGTATGACCGTGTGCGCTCCAGCTGTGTGGAGAGGAGCGTGTTTTTGTGACAATAACTGAAGGAGCACGTGTGTGGAGTAAGGAGGGACATTATTTGCTGTGTGAAGCCTGCTCTAGGCACTTGCTGAGTTCATTTCCTTGCTTCTGTCAGCAGGATTTGCAGGAGGAGGAAGTGCAGAGCGGTGAGAAGGGGCAGCAGCTCGGCCGGAGAGCTTTCCGTTGTGGGTACGAAGGCTGTGGCCGCCTCTACACCACAGCCAACCATCTCAAGGTACAGCCACAGTGCAGCCTGACAGGCTGAGAGAGCTGGGGTTGTTCAGCCTGGAGAGGAGAAGGCTCCAGGGAGACCTCAGAGCAGCCTCCCAGTATTGAAAGGGGCTCCAGGAAAGCTGGGGAGGGGCTCTTGATCAGGGAGTGCAGGGATAGGATGAGGGGGAATGGTTTTGAGCTGAAAGAGGGGAGATTGAGATGAGATCTTGGGAAGAAATGTTTTTCTGTGAGGGTGGGGAGGCCCTGGCCCAGGTTGCCCAGAGCAGTGGTGGCTGCCCCATCCCTGGAGGTGTTCAAGACCAGTTTGGATGGGGCTTGGAGCCCCCTGATGCAGTGGGAGGTGTCCCTGCCCATGGCAGTGGGGTGGAACTGGCTGGGCTTTGAGGTCCCTTCCAACCCAAACCATTCCATGATTCCATGACAGGAAACATCCCCATGGTGCAGCACCAGAGGATGCTGCTGTAAAAAGCTGGGTGGTGTGCTTGGCTCCCCAGGGGATCCACGTGTGTTAATTGGCCCAGGTGAAATCCAGGAGGGAACTTCAGATTCCCTCCACCAGTTAGATCACTCCAGACTGTTTTCCTTCCTCCTTGGACCTCATTTTAGGGATGTGTTCTTTCTTTTCCAGGTCCATGAACGTTCTCACACAGGTGATCGGCCGTACACGTGCGACTTCCCCAGCTGTGGGAAAGCATTTGCTACAGGTAACACTTTCTCTTTTGAGCAAATCTTGTTTTCTGTTCACTCCAAACCACCCCTGACTATCAACCCTGGCTTTTTTTTTCCAGGAGAGCACACAAAGAGTAGCTTTTAAAGCCTTCTGAGAAGGAATTGCAGTGTAGGAGACTGCCTGGGATTTGATTGATTATCATAGAATCATAGAATGGGTTGGGTTGGAAGGGACCTCAAAGCCCATCCAGTTCCACCCCTGCCATGGGCAGGGACACCTCCCACTGGATCAGGGGGCTCAGAGCCCCATCCAACCTGGCCCTGAACACCTCCAGGGATGGGGCAGCCAGAACTTCTCTGGGCAATCTGAGCCAGGGCCTCCCCACCCTCATTGTGAAGAGTTTCTTCCTAAATGGAGAGATTAAAGGAGTTGCAGGGAGAAGCTGAGTTGTCAGTGGTGTTTGGATATTTCTCCTCCTTCAACTTTGCAGACCCAGGATGGGCAGTCACGAGTGCATGAGCTGAAAAGGTGGCACAGTCTCCTGTGTTACTTCTTTCTCCTTACAAAAGGTTGTTGTGGTTTCTTTCTGGGACAGGTTATGGGCTGAAGAGCCACATGAGGACACACACCGGTGAGAAACCCTACAAGTGTCCAGAAGACTTGTGTAACAAAGCCTTCAAAACCTCTGGGGATCTCCAGAAACACATCAGGACACACACAGGTGGGATTACAGGAGATCTGAGCTGCCCTTGGAAGTGTCTCCAAGATGAATTAATGCTTCAGCCATGGGCCAGGATGTGCCTTTTTATATCTTGGGTGGAGCAAGGCAGAGCTGAAGTTGCCTTCAGACAGAATTAGTAGGATTAGTACTGGGGATTCTCAGCTCGGTTGCGAAGAGCAGAGCAAAAGGAGTTGGGATGGTGGAAATGGTCTCACCTGAGGCCTCACTGGTGTAAGAAGTGAAGGGGTGCAGGTGTCCAGCAAGACTCTGACCCCTGGTCCTCTCTCCATGCAGGTGAACGTCCCTTCAAGTGCCCCTTTGTGGGCTGTGGCCGCTCTTTCACCACCTCCAACATCCGCAAGGTTCACATCCGCACGCACACGGGCGAGCGGCCCTACACGTGTCCGGAGCCCAACTGTGGAAGGGGCTTCACCAGTGCCACCAATTACAAGAACCACAGGAGAATCCACACAGGTAAGAGGAGGAGAGGCTGAAAAGCAACCAGCTCCTCCCCAGGCAGCGAGGAAATCGGGGGACTGAAAAGGGGCATTGCCAGGGGTGCATCTGGGAGCAGCCAGTGAGTTCACAGTATCACAGTATTTGGCTGGAGAGGAATCAGGCAGAGAGGGACCTGGGAGTGCTGGTGGCCAGGAAGCTCCCCATGAGCCAGCAGTGTGCCCAGGTGGCCAAGAAGGCCAATGGCATCCTGGCCTGCATCAGGAATAGTGTGGGGAGCAGGACCAGAGGAGTTATCGTCCCCCTGTCCTCGGCACTGGTCAGGCCTCACCTTGAATACTGTGTCCAGTTCTGGGCCCCCCAGTTTGGGAAAGATGTCAGGATGCTGGAGAGTGTCCAGAGGAGGGCAATGAAGATGGGGAAGGGGCTGGAGCACAAGCCCTACGAGGAGAGACTGAGGGAGCTGGGGCTGTTTAGTCTGGAGAAGAGGAGGCTCAGGGGAGACCTCATTGCTCTCTACAACTCCCTAAAAGGAGGTTGTAGTGGGGCAGGGCTTGGTCTCTTCTCTCAGGTGACCAGGGACAGAACTGGAGGGCAGGGACTCAAGCTTCATCAGGGAAAGTTTAGACTTGATGTGAGGAAAAAGTTCTTCCCTGAAAGGGTGATTGGTCACTGGAATGGGCTGCCCAGGGAGGGGGTGGAGTCACCGACCCTGGAGGTGTTTAAGGGGAGACTGGATGAGGCACTGAGTGCCATGGGTTAGATGATGGGTTGGTGTTGGTGTTGGGTTATAGGTTGGACTTGATGATCTCAGAGGTCCTTTCCAACCTTGTGATACTGTGAGTTCAAAGGAAATAGGAATGGCTTTATTGGGTTTCTTGTTCTGCCTCTTGGAGGGGTTTGTCTCCAGCTTTTCCCTCTTGGTGGGGAATCCCTTCGTAGAGCATGAGGAGGGGGAGTGGGTGAAGCTCAGCTCTGTGACCTCTTCCCTAGGGGAGAAGCCCTACATGTGCGCCGTGCCGGGCTGTGGGAAGTGCTTCACGGAGTATTCCAGCCTCTACAAGCACCACGTGGTCCACACACACTGCAAACCCTACACCTGCAATCGCTGTGGCAAGACCTACAGGCAGACCTCCACGTTGACCATGCACAAGCGGAGCAGCCACGGCGAGCTGGAGGCCACCGAGGAGAGCGAACAGGCCCTCTACGAGCAGCAGCTGGAAGGTGGGCAACCACTTGGAGATAGCTTGGGCCAGGCCATGGGGCAGTGGGTAAGGAGATGACTCCAGGTCTGGCTTCCTGCCTCCCCCATCAAACTCAGATCTGTGTCACAGGGGAGTGTAAAGAGCTCCTCGTGGTCCTCACTTGGGCCTCCTCGCTTGGATGTCCTCACAACGTGTTATGGGTTGCATTGGGGAGGCCCCACCCTGAGCACTGGGGGCAGATTGGGTAAAACAGGATAAAAAGGACATGAACTACAGGAGAGTGTCCAGAGGAGGCCACAGAGCTGGGGAAGGCTCTGGAGGAGAAGTCATATGAGGAGAGGCTGAAGTCCCTTGGTCTGTTCAGCCTGGAGAAGAGGAGACTGAGAGGGGATCTCAGAGCTGTTCACTACCTTCTCACAAGGGAGGCAGGGAGGGGAAAGAGGGGCTGAGCTCTGCTCTCTGGTGACCTGTGACAGGATCCGAGGCAATGGCAGGAAGATGCCAGGGAAGGGTTAGGTTGGACAGCAGGAGAAGGTTCTGCACACAGCGGGTGGTGGAGCCCTGGAACAGCTCCCCAGGGAAGCAGTCACAGCACCTGCTCTGCCAGCATTCCAGAAGCATTTGGGCAAAGCCCTCAGTCACAGGCTGTGAACGTTGGGAGTGTCCTGTGTAGGGACAGGAGTTGGACTCGATGGTCCTTCTGGGTCCCTTCCAACTCACCTAATTCTATTATTCTATGAGAACAGACTCCTGCCTGTTCTGTGGCACAGAGAGTGGTGGAGACCCTTCTTCCCAGGCTGTTATCATCATCATCATCTTGAGCTCTTCCATGCTGGCCCTTCAGGGAACAGGCAGGCCCTGGGGTCAGGCCTGTGTTTGCCCACTTCTCTCACTCCTTTTGCTCTTCCCCTTCCCTCACTCAGCTGCTGGCCCAAGATCCCCCGAGAAGAGCCAGGAAATCACTTTCCTGTCGGAGATGGAGGAGAAGGAGGATAAAGATGAGGATGGGGTGTCTACACAGGTCTCACTTATCTCCCAGGATGAGACAGAGCAGGTATGGACACTGAGAGCCTCCAGCACGTGGGGGACAGTGGTTTACCAAGTCAGATTTTGCCTCCACCCAGCCTTGGTGTTCTCATTAGGGCTTTTTTTCTCAGTGTGAAGCAGTGTCACAATTTAGCCCTGACCTGGCTAAATTTTCAGCAGCTAAAATTGTGCAGTTGGACTCCCAAATTCCACCCCCCAGGGGAAGGGAGAGGAAAATGAGAGGAAAGAGGCTTTCAGGTTGGAAACTAAAAGTAAAGCTTTAATGAAATGATGATAATAGTAGTAGTAATGAATAAAATAATCAGAAAGTAATGAAAATATATATAAATATCTGAACTCATGCCCCCACCCTTTGATGAATCTTCATCACCACAAATGCTGTAGAGCAGACACGGGGAGATGGAGAGCCAGGAGGGAGCTGAACTCAGGAACTGGATTCAGGGATACTTGAGTCAGGAACAATCAGACAAACGAGGTCCTCAGTGGCCATTGCAGAAAAGAGTGAGACCCTCGTGATCTCTCAGTTTTATACCCAATGTGATTTATATGGGGTGGAATCCTCTGTTGGTGAGCTTGGGGTCACCTGTCCTGTCTGTCCCTCCCTGAAGATGCAACTGGTTTTCACCAGCTTGATGGTGACCTTGGTTACCAGAGGAATAAGTATAAACATTGGCCTTTCTGCATTCCAATGTCCCACGTTATCACTTCTAGAGAGAAACTGTCTCAAAACCATGCAGTCAGCTTTCAGAAAATGAAGTTACTTTAGACTGGGCTGAGCCAGAGTCACCCCAATTAACTCAAACCATAACAAACAGCCCCTGGGCTTCCTGAGCTCTGTCTATAAGGAGGGATCCCCCCTATACAGCCTTCCCTGTTGTTGCAGCCTTGATGTGGAGGGGCCTCTGGTCCCCAAGGTGCCTTCTGCTGGATGGGGTCTTGCAGGTGTTTGCCCAGGCTTGGGCCCTCGCTTGGGAGGGGCAGCTCCCAATCTGCTGACACAGGGGGGATGTGGAGATGGGGTTGGAATCTTTTTATAGAGCAGTGCTTTTCTTGTATTTCCCTCCAGCAGCTGCCTGTGTGCTGACTGGGGAAAAACTCCCTTGTGTGGCACGGGGCAAAGGAAACAGCTGCCACGAGGAACGTGTGTTTCCTCTTGGTCTGAGATGCTCCTCGCACAAGCTGTCACTTCAAAGCCTGGAGAGAAGATGATAAATCATAAAATCATGGGATGGTTTGGGTTGGAAGGGACCTCAAAGCCCATCCAGTTCCACCCCCTGCCATGGGCAGGGACACCTCCCACTGGATCAGGGGCTCCAAGCCCCATCCAGCCTGGCCTTGAACACCTCCAGGGATGGGGCAGCCACCACTGCTCTGGGCAACCTGGGCCAGGGCCTCCCCACCCTCACAGCAAAATATTTCTCCCTCAGATCTCATCTCAATCTCCCCTCTTTCAGCTGAAAACTATTTCCCCTCATCCTATCCCTGCGCTCCCTGATCAAGAGCCCCTCCCCAGCTTTCCTGTGTGCAAGAATGGGATAGGGAGGTGTGGTAGATGGGTAGGGCTGGAGATTTGAGATCTGTGAGTTCTTCATCAATTCTGTCACCTTATGCAAAGTCATAGAATCATGGAATGGCTTTGGTTGGAAGGGGCCATCCAGTTCCAACCCCCCTGCCATGGGCAGGGACACCTCCCACTGGAGTCCCTGGGGTTCTCTGTGCCCTCAGTCTTCCAAGCAGAGGAAGAGAGAAGATTTCATCCTTATTGAGCCTTTGTGTTGCTGAACTCAGGAGTTGTGCAAGGCTTCCTGAGAAGCCATCCTGGCTGAGGGCATCTGCTTTTCTCCCCCTCAGGTCACTTTGTCACAGGATGACCTGCAGGCCCTGGGCAGTGCACTCAGCGTGGTGACACAGAGCTGTGCCCTGGCTGTGCCCGAGGAAGAGCTGGCAGGTGGTGACACACACATGGTGACTGTGGCCAGCGCCGATGGCATTGAGACACAGCAGGTGTGGACAAAACTGGGCCCTTCCCTTTTCCCTGTTTAATAAGTCCAAATGTTGGGCACTTCATCTTGGACATAACAATCCCACGCAGAGCTCTAGACTGGGGACAGAGTGGCTGGAGAGGAGTCAGGCAGAAAGGGACCTGGGAGTGCTGGTGGCCAGGAAGCTCCCCATGAGCCAGCAGTGTGCCCAGGTGGCCAAGAAGGCCAATGGCATCCTGGTGGGCATCAGGAATAGTGTGGGGAGCAGGACCAGAGGAGTTATCGTCCCCCTGTACTCGGCACTGGTCAGGCCTCACCTTGAATATTGTGTCCAGTTCTGGGCCCCCCAGTTTGGGAAAGATGTCAGGATGCTGGAGAGTGTCCAGAGGAGGGCAATGAAGATGGTGAAGGGGCTGGAGCACAAGCCCTGCGAGGAGAGACTGAGGGAGTTGGGGCTGTTTAGTCTGGAGAAGAGGAGGCTCAGGGGAGACCTCATTGCTCTCTACAACTCCCTAAAAGGAGGTTGTAGTCGGGCAGGGCTTGGTCTCTTCTCTCAGGTGACCAGGGACAGAACTAGAGGGCAGGGACTCAAGCTTGGTCAGGGAAAGTTTAGGCTTGATGTGAGGAAAAAGTTCTTCACTGAAAGGGTGATTGGTCATTGGAATGGGCTGCCCAGGGAGGGGGTGGAGTCACCGACCCTGGAGGTGTTTAAGGGGAGACTGGATGAGGCACTGAGTGCCATGGGTTAGATGATGGGTTGGTGTTGGTGTTGGTGTTGGGTTATAGGTTGGACTAGGTTGATCTCGGAGGTCCTTTCCAACCTTATGATAGTGTGATACTGTGAAGCAGCCTGCTAGAAGGGACCTGCAGTGGCTTTTAAAGCAGGGTTGGTTTTCTTCTGAACTTTTCCTAGGTTACCATAGTCACTGATGGAGTGGTCGTGTCAGAAGATTCGGGCATCAGGTCCCTCTGCCATCAGCAGGTGGCATTGCTGCCCACCACCCATGGCACCCACATCGCAGTGCAGGTACCACACAGCTCCTGTCGCCTTCCCCTTCGTTCCCCCACCCACACACTGCCTTCATCACCTCCCCTCTTGCTCTCCTGCATCTCCTCCCACCCAGGGTGCTTGCTCCTTCATTCCCAGATGCCCTGGGCATGGAGGATGTGCTCCTTGGGTTGCAGAACGTGCCTTTGTAAAAAGACTCTCCCCATCACAGCCCTGTCCCCACGGCAGTGACGCATAAGCTGTTGCTTCAAAGCCTGGAGAGAAGATGCTTTATCATAGAACCATGGAATGGGTTGGGTTGGAAGGAACCTTAAAGCCCAGCCAGATCCAACCCACCTGCCATGGGCAGGAACACCTCCCATTGGATCAGGTTGCTCTGAGTCCCATCCAACCTGGCCTTGAACACCTCCAGGGTTTCCCTGCCACCTTCTCCCTGTGTCACCCTTCTCCCCACTTCTCCTGAGCCCAGCTTTTGGGAAGAGTGTGCCACCTCTCTCTTTCTCCCACTAGTTAGAAGAGCAGCAGAGCCTGGAGGAAGCCATCGGCGTGGCCGCAGCAGTGGTCCAGCACGAACCCCGAACACTTGACGCAGCCGTGGCTGACAATGGGTGCTGAGACCCCCCGGAGCCTCCTGGGCAGGGTGAGGGGGCATCCCAAGCCTGTTCTCCACGGGGGCACGGGGAGCAGCTGGTGCTCACCAGGGATGGGCCACACGAGAGATGGAAGGTGTCCAAGACCAGCAGCCACCCTGGGCGCGCTGATGCCACCAGCATTGGGCGACCAGAGTGACCCTGGTGGAAGTGTTCTTCTCTCTGGGGAGAGCTGGCAAAGGTGCTTGGCTGCTGCCTTCTCCTGGAGGCTCTGCTGTGTTCCTGGGCTCTGAGCAGAACTTCCCTGCTCCTCACCTCAGATGCTGATTCCTCTGTCTGGAGGAGATGGAGATGGCAGGTTGTGTCTTCTAGTGTTTATTTCTTCATGGCCAAGATTTCCAAGACCTGCCAGTCTCCTGCAGGAGCCACAGAGATAGCAGCAGTCTCTGGGAGGGCCAAATAATTTTGGAGAGGCATTTCCTGCCCTCTCTGTCTAGGAATGGTCCAACAGCTCCCTGGGTGAGGAGTGAGTGAGCAACATAAGCACAGGAGCAATAAAGCCTCATCAAAGCAAGCCCAGGGTACGCTGGACTTGGTGTCTGGAGTGGTGACCGGTTCCTGCCATCTGAGCTGGCTCAGACAGGAATTACCCATCTCTTTATCACACTCTGCTCTTGAGCAAATTCCCTTGGCAGACTCAGCTGTGGAGCAGAGCAAAATGCTCCCTCCAAGCACCTCTTGGGAGCTGAGATAGACCTGGCTGTAAATACAGAGTTGAGTTAAAACCAAATTGAACATTTTCTGTTTAAATAAAAGCACCCTTTTCTCTTTCGGTCCCGGTGGCTGGCAGAGGGTGGGAGGGTGGGTTGGATGTTACTGTTTTGCAGGTGTAAGGATTAAGGAAGTTCAGATTGGTTGAGGTGTCCTGCCAAAGCAGTGCTTGTCCAAAACCAGCACCGAGGAGGGGTGTGAGACACCCACATTGGTGGCTGTCTCAGAGGGGCTTAAGAGCTGTCTCCTGCATCTCAGATCAAGGGCTTCTGCAAGCCTAAATGGAGGAAATTGTGTCAATACAAGAAAATGCACCTGCAAACACATCCTACAACCCTCTGAGCTGGGGAGGGAGACCAGGGCTGCCTTCCTGAGCCCAGGGGGAGGCACCTCTGCCCCTCTGCTGCGTGCCTGTGGTCAAATCCAGCACAGAGAGCATCCCAGCATCCAGGTGTTTATTTTTTTGGGTGTGGAGCTGGAGGAGAAAGATTTCTTTGCAGGCAAAGAATGGACAAACCTAGGATGGCTGCAGCAATTTCCATCTCTGCTCGAGATCGATCCCAAAACAAGCAGGGCTGGAGGTTTTGCCGAGAAAGCTTTCGATCTCCAGGCTGAGCCAGCAAAAGGGTCACCAATCCCTGGTCCCGTTTGCGCTGCCCTGGGTGGGCTGTGAGACGGGGACTCCGGGGCTGCGCTGGAGCCCCTGGGCTTCTCCAGGGTGCGCCCGAGCAGGTGGCGCTCCTGCTTCGCTCGCCCAAGGCTCTCGAGGGCAGGCGGTTTCCTGGAACCGGATCCCCGGCCCCGGCAGAGCCGCCTCTGCCCCCGCCGCCCGTGGCCATGGACCTGCGAGCGGAGCTGCTCAAGTCCATCTGGTACGCGTTCACCGCCCTGGATGTGGAGAAGAGCGGCAAGGTCTCCAAATCCCAGCTCAAGGTGAGTCCCCTCGGGTGGCCCCGGCGCAGGGATGCGGGAGGCAGGGCGGGACCGGGGATGCTCTGCATCCCCCTGGCTTGCCGTGAAGGAATTGGGAAATACTGAGATTAATAAGATCTTTTCGCCTCCGCGGTGGTTTTGGTGAAGTTCTCCAGCTCTACCTCATCTCCCTTTAAAACAAAACACTGGGGGAGTTAATGCTTAAATGGATTTTCCAGGGGAAATTCGAGAGAAAATCTGATTTTTAGTTATTTTCACTTCCTGAGGGTTTTTTATAGCCAACTCAACAGCCCAAACTCAGTTAATATTTTCTTGTTTGCTGCAGCTCCCACGTTTCTGCTTCCTGTTCAGTCGGTGGGTTGGTAGGTAAAGACAGACAGGTTTTAGACTAAAAGACCTCAGTGGTTTGGCCAGAAATAACACCGTGCTTCTAAAAAATCTCAGCTTTCCCCTCTCTCCCACCCCTTTTGCAACTTTATTAGAAAGCTCCTGCCTTCAGCCCTTCAACAAAACCATCGTGGCTTTAAAAGCCTTTTTGTCTGCCTCCAGAACGGGGTCTGCTCAAATCCACCAGGTTGCACCTTGGTTTTGATAATAATTATTGATTTTTAGGGTGTTTTTTTTCCTCTTTGCAAATTATGTGGCTCCTTTTTTGGTGTAAATGTCCGCCTGTCCTTCCTAGGCTGGGTTGGAAATGCCGGTTGGATCGGGGGCTGCGATGCAGAGGCAAAACCTGAGCTAAAAACATGCAAAACACAGGGAGATGTTGCGTCAGGACTTGGCAACTGCTGCGAGAGGGGTTGTGAAATGCTGCCAAGAAACCTCTTTTCCTCTATTCCCTCACCTTTCTAGGGCTTCCCCCACGTCAGGCTGCAGGGAAGGTGCTGGGCTTGGCAATGGGGGGATGCTTTGTCCAAACGTGAAGGGGTTTGTTTGCAGGGAGGAGAAGCAGTGGGAGCTGGGCTCCTCCTGCTCAGCCCCTGCCTTCAGCTGCTCCCCAGAAACTTGTTGTGTTCTTCCCTGGGAGCCACGCTCACCTACTTAAAACTGTAGAAAATAGCTGAGGGAATTAAGGAAAATGCTTAATTCTTCTTGCTAATCCCCAGGAAGGTGCTGTGCTCCCCTCACAGCATCCCCTGCACCCAAGCTGTGGGTCCTGAGCCCAGCCCAGGGGTGCTGCCAGCCCCGAAAGCGCCGACGTGAACACGTGCAGCGCTTGTCTTGTGAGCTCTTTATTGTTGGTGACAATGCTGAGGCCACAGAGACCCCAATTTTAATGACACTTTCCTAGCGAGGTGGCACAGCAGGGCTGGGGAGCTGCAAACCCTTGATGCAGTCTCTGCAGTGGCTTTGCCCAGGGTGACATTCCAGAGGGGAAGGGAGCTTCACCACCCACCTTCAGTGCCAGGATGGGCTGGCAGTGGGTCAGGCTGCGGCATTGCACGACAAAGCTCAACTCCCAGCTGCCTTAAGGCTGGGGAGAGCTCCTTTCCATCGCCTGGTGCTGCCAAACACTGGCTCAGCTTTGCCCCAGCCTTAGCAAGCCAACTGCAGCGATTCTGCTCGTAGGTTCAGTGCAGAAGCAGCCCAGGGGTCTCACAGATTTGAGCAGTAATGCATTAAAACTGCAGTGGCCGTGCCCTCTCCAAGCTCCTCCCGGGCTGCGCTTCACTCCCTCACCCAGGCGTGTTCCTGCAAGAAGGGTCTTGAACAAGGGGTGGGAGAAACGCTCACAGCACTCGCACCTACAGAAGCAAAAGTAACCCCAGGAGCTGGGGTGGGGTTTTTTTTTTTACTGGTAGATGAGCTGCAACGCCAGCAGGAGCTGAGTGCTCGACTCCAACTTCTCTCCAGCTGGTTGCATTAATAAATTCAGCAGCGTTTCAAGGAGTGATGGCGAAGCCGTTGGGTTCAGCAGATGAGTTCTCTGCGCTGAGTTGAGTTCTAAGCAAGTTGAGATGAGTTCTTTGTTCTAAGCAAGTCGAGTTGAGGTCTGTGTTCTAACCAAGTTGAGTTGAGGTCTCTGGTCTAAGCCAGTCAAGATGAGGTCTCAATTCTAAGCAAGTTGAATTGAGGTCTCTGTTCTAAGCCAGTTGAGATGAGGTTTCTGTTCTAAGCCAGTCGAGATGAAGTCTCTGTTCTAAGCCAGTTGAGATGAGGTCTCTGGTCTAAGCCAGTTGAGATGAGGTCTCTGGTCTAAGCCAGTTGAGATGAGGTCTCTGTTCTAAGCCAGTTGAGATGAGGTCTCTGTTCTAAGCAAGTTGAATTGAGGTCTCTGTTCTAAGCCAGTTGAGATGAGGTTTCTGTTCTAAGCCAGTCGAGATGAGGTCTCTGTTCTAAGCCAGTTGAGATGAGGTTTCTGTTCTAAGCCAGTCGAGATGAGGTCTCTGTTCTAAGCCAGTTGAGATGAGGTCTCTGGTCTAAGCCAGTTGAGATGAGGTCTCTGTTCTAAGCCAGTTGAGATGAGGTCTCTGGTCTAAGCCAGTTGAGATGAGGTCTCTGTTCTAAGCCAGTCGAGATGAGGTCTCTGTTCTAAGCCAGTTGAGATGAGGTCTCTGTTCTAAGCCAGTTGAGATGAGGTCTCTGTTCTAAGCCAGTTGAGATGAGGTTTCTGTTCTAAGCCAGTTGAGATGAGGTCTCTGTTCTAAGCCAGTTGAGATGAGGTCTCTGGTCTAAGCGAGTTGAGATGAGGTCTCTGTTCTAAGCCAGTTGAGATGAGGTCTCTGTTCTAAGCCAGTTGAGATGAGGTCTCTGGTCTAAGCCAGTTGAGATGAGGTCTCTGGTCTAAGCCAGTTGAGATGAGGTCTCTGTTCTAAGCCAGTCGAGATGAGGTCTCTGGTCTAAGCCAGTCGAGATGAGGTCTCTGTTCTAAGCAAGCGAGCGCGAGCGTGTACGTGTAGGGCTGTGTCTGCACAGGAAGGAAGGACAGGCCTGTGGCTGAGCTCTGCGCGCCGAGAGATGTCGGGGAGTTCTGCTCTCAGCGTGGGCACGCGCCAGCCCTGCTCTTCAATGAGCTTTTTCCCTCTCCGTGCCATCGCATCCTCTCTGGCTGAGCTGGGGGTGCTGCTCCCCATCTCCACGGGTGCTGGCTGGGATGCAGCTCCCAGCCGCAGAGCTCAGCCCTTTGGGGTGGCCGCGCTCCATCCTGGGGCTTTTCATCTCCACTCCTGTTCCTGTTGCAGAGGGAGAGGAGGGAATGCTGAGAATTCCAAGAGCTCAGTCTCCTGGGGCTGCCCGCTGCAGGAAAGACTTTGGGGAGTGGAGAGAAGGTAGTGATTAAACTGGGGGGGGCGAGTGGTGCAAGTGGGGGGCACAGGGATGCCCCTCTCGCTGCGTGGGGCTGCAGCCTCGGGGTGCAAATGGCAGTTCCTTGGAGGAGGAGCCCATGCAGGTCTCTGGGTGTAACCAGTGCCTTGAGGGGCTGGGTTAGCACAGCCTGGGTTTATGGAGCCCCCAGGGCCAAGGATGGGGGCGCTTGGCTTGGGCTGAAAGCTCTTCTCCTTGTTGAATGCACAAAAGGCTCTTGGCACTGGCCAGTAGGTCCCAGTTTGGCCAGTAACAGGGCTGAGAGCAGCTCATCTGTGCTGGCAAGGGGGGAAAGCCAAGGTTGGGAACCGATGATCCTGTGGCTGGGTTTGAGCCAAGGGGCCCTGGCCCTGCAGTTTTCCAGCAGCTAAAGGGACCCAGCAAAGGCTCCCAGCACTGGGTGTCCCCTGGGATAGGATTCCCTCCACCTCCAGCTCTGAGGAGGCTTTGATTTTCTCAGCAGGGCTGGTTTGCTTCCACATGGGGAAACTGAGGCAGCACCCACGCTCCCTGCACGGTGCAGGAGCCCCAGTCCCCCTGAGACCAACCAGTGGGACCAGAGGGGTTTGTGTTCAACACGGGGAGCCAGGCTCCAGCCCAAAAGGTCACTCCCAGCCCTGGCATCGCTTCCAGCATCTCCCACGGCGAGAAGAAGAGGGGCTGCCATTCTCCAGCACCGTTAAATATTCCACCCCCGGCTCTCGCTGGCGTCAGCGGAGGGGGAGGAGAGGAGGGTGATGGAGGGCAGGAGAGCTGGGGAGAGGGTGGAGAATGATGCTGCTCTCAGAGGGATTCAGGATGCTCGGGGGTGTCAGCAAGACCTCTGCCCCCCCACTCATCCCCTGCCCCTGGCAGAGGAAAGGTTGCACCACTGCACCGCTCTCAGAACAGCGCTTCCCTTCTCCCTCCCTGATATCTTCCCCTCCTGTCCCTCGGTTCAGAGGTGGTTTCCCACCTCTCCTCTCTCATGGAGTTGGGGCAGCCCCACGCACCCTGTCATCACCTGGCCGGGGCTTTCCTCCCCACCCTGCCCCACTTTCAGTTTGTTGGTGATAACTTGCACGGTGCCAGGAGGAGGCTGGGGCACTGGCCATGGCCAGGGACAACCACGAGACCTCCCAGGTGTTTTTGGGGTGCTGTGAGAGGAGATGCAAGGGATGGAGACAAAGCCCCACATTGGAAAGCTGGGGAGGGGGTGGGGAGTAGGACACAAGTCCCAGACTTTCAATCCATCTTTTTTACAAGGACTTTTTCCAAGGACGTGGAGTGACAGGATGAGGGGGAATGGCTTTAAACTGGAAGGGGGAAGATTTAGATTGGACATTTGGAAGAAATTCTTCACAGTGAGGATGGGGAGGCCCTGGCCCAGGTTGCCCAGAGCAGTGGTGGCTGCCCCATTCCTGGAGGTGTTCAAGGCCAGTTTGGATGGGGCTTGGAGTCCCTTGATCCAGTGGGAGGTTGGAACTAGATGATCCCTCACAGCAGAAGGGTTGGAACTTTAAGATCCCTTCCAACCCAAACCATTCAGTGATTCTATGATCCTGACGGATTCATGAGCCATCCTGGAGGATGCCCAAGGTGGTTCCACCGCTCTCTACCCCCTGTGCAGACCCTGGGGCTGCGCCGAACCCCAAAAGGTGCAGCTGTAGCAGAAGTGCTCAGGGCTACAGCCTGCTCAGTGTCTGAGTGCAGGGTGGAGTCCTGGAGTCCTGCTGATAACATCGGTCCAGAGGGTGAAAAAGAGAACGAAAATCTGGTTGAGCAAGAACTGTCTCCAGCTGCAGCAGCCAGCGTGGCCTCCGGCGACTCCTCTCCTCCTGGGAGGAAATTTCCAGCCCTGCACAGAGAGGAGCAGGGATGCTGCACACCAGCTCCTCTCTTGAAACCTTGGCAAACTGTCTCTGCAAACCCCAGTGCAATGGGGCAGCATCAGTTTGGGACGCTTGTTTAACCTTCTCCTGCTTGCTGGGAGGTGACAATAAGGAGACAACTGCCTGCCCAGAATCAGGGAATGGGTTGGGTTGGAAGGGACCTCAAAGCCCAGCCAGTCCCACCCCCTGCCATGGGCAGTGACACCTCCCACTGGATCAGGGGCTCCAAGCCCCATCCAACCTGGCCATGAACACCTCCAGGGATGGGGCAGCCACCACTGCTCTGGGCAACCTGGGCCAGGGCCTCCCCACCCTCACAGCAAAACATTTCTCCCTAAGATCTCATCTCAATCTCCCCTCTTTCAGCTGAAAACCCTTCCCCCTCATCCTATCCCTGCACTCCCTGATCAAGAGCCCCTCTCCAGCTTTCCTGCAGCCCCTTTCAGTACTGGAAGGAGATGCTGGTGGTGCTCATGGGCAGCCTTGCTCGGGGCTCTGGCTGCTGCCCGGGCAGCATCGTGGGCTTTCCAACACGTGAGAAATTCAGGAGCTTCAGACCACGCTTTGTTTTAGGGGATCTAAAGGGCAATGTGCTGGTTGGTGACACTGGCAGGCTGCTTCTGGAAATGGTGTGGCTCCAGACACCCCCTCTGCTGCCATTCCAGACAAAACCTTTTCTTAGTTTCCAATAGATCTTTTCTTATTTTCACCTTGGCATCTTCCCGTGCCCCACTGGCAGAAAGCAACCACTGCCAGGCTGGGCGCCGTCAGGAGCTGTGTTTCCAAGAAGTCGCTCAGGGCAGCTGCTAGACAGCGTGGCTTGGGGTGCCTTATCTTCTCCTCTAGACCAAAACACGTCCTGTTTGCTCTGTAATGTTTGAAACAGCCCTTTCTTTTAAAAAATAAAAAGTTCCCCGTGTGCTGAGAAGGAAAAGAGGATTTTTTTTCACGTTTGGTCCAATTTTTGCCTCTTTCTAACCGATTCTCCCGGGTTTATATGTGGGAACGTTGCCCCGTTCCTCTGCCAAACCCAAATCACACCTCACCGCTGCGGCTGCAGGGAGGTGATGCTGGGTGGGGTAAGGTCCCCAGGTGGAGGTTGTTCATCATCTCCCTGTCCCCATGCTCTTGGCCAGGTGCTGTCTCACAACCTGTACACGGTGCTGTGCATCCCCCACGATCCCGTGGCGTTGGAGGAGCATTTCCGCGATGACGACGACGGGCCCGTGTCCAGCCAGGGTTACATGCCCTACCTCAACAAGTACATCCTGGATAAGGTGAGTCCTTTGGCCATCTCCCCACCCCAACCTGGACACCACAGTCCCAGATCTTCTCCCACATTCCATGGGAGCCCTGCTGCTCCGTGCCCCTCTGCTGTTGGAGATCCCACGGGTGGAAAAAGGGTGGAGAGAGGTGGGGAGATCTCAAGTGGACACCAAAATGAGAGAGAGATATTTAATACCCAACATCTCTTTGGCAAGGATGGAGCCAGCACTTTCCATCAAGGCTTTGGATGGAAGCACATAGAGTCATGGAATGGTTTGGGTTGGAAGGGACCTCAAAGCCCATCCAGTTCCACCCCCCTGCCATGGGCAGGGACACCTCCCACTGGATCAGGGGGCTCCAAGCCCCATCCAACCTGGCCCTGAACACCTCCAGGGATGGGGCAGCCACCACTGCTCTGGGCAACCTTGGGCCAGGGCCTCCCCACCCTCATTGTGAAGAATTTCTTCCTAATGTCCAATCTAAGTCTTCCCCCTTCCAGTTTAAAGCCATCTCTGCCCACATTTCCTAAAGGGCTCAGAGAGAGAAATCAGCCCCTTTTTCCTCTCCACCCTTGGTCAAATTTGAGGTGTGACCTCATCTGGCAAAAAGGAGAGAGTGGAGAACGAGGTACCAGGGCAGGAGCAGAGGTTGGGGTGGGCTTTCTCCTTTCTTTCTACACCCAAAGGCGCCTCACGCAGCGAGACTTTGTGGCTGGGTGCTCGTTTTCTCCAGGCATGAGAGGAGAGGAGAAATGACTGACAACTTTCTTCCACCACGCTCAGAAGAAGTGGGGGCCAAGCTGGGTGCTGTAACCCTTCCCTCCCCTGCCACTTCCCAAAGGCTGTGCCTCTCTTCAGCCTGTGATGCTCCGTGCTGCTCTCCATCCTGGTCCTTGCCCTGCCCTCAGCTGGCCAGGAGCCACCCGGCCTGGTCCAGGGTTGGTGATCCCAGCTGCAGGGATCTGCTCTGCAGCGAGCGAGGCCAGAACCTTCCCCAGCTCCCTCAGCCCAAGGTCAGCCCAGTCCGACCTCCTCATCACAGAGTGGCCAAAATATTCCAGTTTCCCTTGTGATCAACCTTTGAACCCTCTTCTTCTGGTTGTTCTCCATCTCCTGATCCTTCTGCCCAAGGTCAGCCTGGTCCAACCTCCCCATTACAGAGCAGCCAAGAACCTTCCAGTTTCCCTTGTGGTTCTTTGGGAGACGACCTTTAAACCACCTTCTGGTTGTTCATCATCTCCTCACTCCTCTGCCCAAGGTCAGTCCAACCCGACCTCCCCATCACAGAGTGGCCAAAATCCTTCCAGTTTCCTTCATGGTTCTTTGGAAGATGATCTTTAAACTCCTTCTTCTGGTTTCACCATGGCTTATAAAATCCCAGAGGCGGGCTGAGAAGGGGAAGTGGGATTTCCTAGTAAGAGAGGCTTCCAGCTTTCTGCCACCCTAAGGTTCTTCTCCAGCTCTGCCACTGCAGGCTGTGGTTTGCCCTTGTGCTGGCGGCGCACGGCTCACACAGCTGGAAGGAGTGGCCAGATGTGGCCATGCTCCTTTGGTCCCCATCACAGTTCACCAACACCACACCAAAAATGCCACGTGAAGCAGCTCACGATGCTGGGCAAGCAGTCGCAGAAACTTGTGGAGAGGCATTCCTGCCTCCAGTGCTGCCAGCCCGAGGGCCACCGCTTCCCTTCACTGAGCCCCAGTTCCTCTTTGTGGTCAAATGGGATGAGAAGAGTGACCCAAAGCCATGGAGACACCAGGGAGGTGGGCTTGGGAGAGCACCACATTGTGCTGTGTTTGCTCCACCATGGGGTTTCTGCTGGTGCTCCAAAGCCTGGTAGGACATGGCTGAGCCACAATGGCCATGACCTGGGCATTGCAGTGGTCCCACAGGATCTTCTCTACCAGCTGGGACACCTTGCTCACTGCATAAGGGGCGTGGTGGAGATGTTCTGGCATCTTAGTGCCCACTTAGAATCATGGAATGGTTTGGGTTGGAAGGGACATCAAAGCCAGTTCCACCCCCTGCCATGGGCAGGGACACCTCCCACTGGATCAGGGGGCTCCAAGCCCCATCCAACCTGGCGTTGAACACCTCCAGGGATGGGGCAGCCACAGCTTCCTTGGGCAACCTGGGCCAGGGCCTCCCCATCCTTGTCATGAAGAATTCCTTCCTAAAGTCTCATTTAAATCTCTCCCCTTCCAGTTTAAAGCCATTCCCCCTTGTCCTATCACTCCAGGCCTTTGGAAAAAGCCCCTTCCCAGCCTTCCTGCAGCCCCTTTCGGCACTGATGTCCCCCTGGAGTCTCTTCTTCTCCAGGCTGAACAAGCCCAGCTCTCTCAGCCTGTCCTCGTAGCAGAAGGGCTCCAGCCCACTTCACTCTCGTTGTGGGTCCCATGTATCAATTCACCAGCAGGGTCAGATTTCAGGTGTGAGGGTTTCTTCTCTCCAGCACTTTCCCCCCCAAGAAGCCTCCTCCGTAGCCCTGCAGCTCCTCACTCACCCACCCGGCTCCTGCCCACAGGTGGAGGAAGGTGCTTTTGTCAAAGAGAACTTTGATGAGCTCTGCTGGACTCTGACAGCGAAGAAGAATTACAAGCCCGACCGGAATGGGAACAGCATTATAACCCACCAAGATGCCTTCAAGCTCTGGTGCCTCTTCAACTTTCTATCTGAAGACAAATATCCTCTCGTCATGGTGCCAGACGAGGTAGGACCTGCCTCACCCTCCTCCCCAGCCGCAGCCTCCCAGGGCTCTGCGTGCTGGCAGAGCCCCAGCTGGGGGTGACACAGCCTGCTGTCGCTTCCTGGCATGTCCCACCACATCCTGCAAGATGTGGTGCTCTGGGGTATGAGAGAGAGAGCGGGCCAGGGGTGGGAGGAGAGGGCTGTCTGCCCTGGGCACCTCATGCTATGTCCATGGCCAACCCCTGTTGGGAGAGGGAGGTGACCTGGGAGGACACCTCCGGAATGCTGAAGCCTCTCAAGGGTAGATATCTTGGAGGATGAGGTATGGGCTGGTCCACAATGTCTTCTGTGGTCCAAGCCTGTGCCAGTGAGCTCTTCTGCCTGCTGTGAAATGAATGTGCCAGACGTATCCACAGCTCAGCTCCTCCTGGGGCTGGTCCCTTGCCTAAAGCCCTTCATCTCACCCAAGGGTTGAGGCCAACGTGGTGTTGGAGGAGGACTCCTGATTTTCATAGAGGAAAAAGAGAAGATGATGAGAAACTCTTAAAAATCTGGTGCAGTGGGAGGTTGCTCCCCATGAAACTGCTGCCAGGCTGGACAGGGCTGTGTCCCTTGGGCTGCTCGCAGCCCGTGCCACCACGAAGGCGGTGGCAGAGCAGACCTGACTGTCCTCTCCATGCCCACTGCCACCATGCACGCAGCCCCTGCCCAGCATCCAAAGAGTTAAGGTACTTGGACACGGCAAAACTCTCTGGCAGTAATCTCCAAATCCCCAAATTCCACCCAGCATTTGGAGAGGGAGGTTCTTCTTTCTCCAGGGGGTCAGACGAGAAGGTGGGCAGATCTGGGGAGGAGGAGCCAACTCAGAAACCAAGAGCGGCCTCGCCAGGAGGAGCTCAGCTCCCATCTGCTTCTACACCAACAACCTCCTGAGATCAGCAGAAAAGCTGAACCAAAAGGCAACAAAAGACAAGAAGAGCAGTTCTGCGCAGTCGTAGGAGGGCAACCGCACTTCCTGCTCCCCGGGAGAGGTGTTTCCTGTTCCCCAGACCATGGCAACTGAATCATCTTCTGCTCACACGGCTGAGCTTGTGAAAAAAAAAACCCAGAAACTACCTCAAAATCTTACCCTTCTCCCAGTTTGATGGTGTGAAAAACCCAGCTGGGTGTGGGGACTCTGCTGTGTTTCCCCTTCCTGCGTGGCTCTCCGTGGTCACCCACCCTCCTTGGTCCTGGATTGTGGGTGGAGGAGAGCTGGTAGCAAACCTGGAGCTGAAATCAGTCTTTCTGACATCGTCTCAACCGTTTTAGCTCTTTTTTAAAGCAATTTATTTACAATTGAGGCTCAAATCTCCTCCATCAGGACCTCTCCCCCTGCTCCTCCCCATGTTCTTACAACACGAGCTGGAAACCAGAGAGGTGCTGAGGTCAGGGCCGTGGTTTGAGACACCTGCTCTGTTCTCCCCCAGGCACTTGACTTCTGCAGACTTTTCTTACTCTGCAAACAAGCCCAAAACATCCCAGCCTTGTGGTTAAAGGAGAAACCTCCCAGTAACGTTGACCAAGTTCTAACCCAACATCAACCTCCTGAGCCTGCCAGCTGCCTGCAACAGCTTGGCCATGTCCATCAGCCATCACAAGGGGTGATATTCATGGAATCCTTGAGGCTGGAAAAGCCCTCTGAGCTCACCCAGTCCAACCATCAGCCCAGTCCTACTATTCCTACTAAATCATGTCCCCAGGTGCCACGGCCACATGATTTTTGAACCCCTCAAGGGATGGAGACCCCACCACTTTCCTGGGCAGCCTCTTCCAGTGCTCCACCACTCTGCCAGTGAAGGAATTTAAGAGTCCTGCATCTCTGGGTTGGAAAGAGATGTGGCCTTGGGCTCTCCAAATCGGGTGGGTGGGATGGGGATGGCTCTCACCTGTCCCCATCACTGAGCTCCCATTCCCCACAGGTGGAGTACCTGCTGAAGAAGATCTGCACGGCCATGAACGTGGAGCTGAACTCCTGTGAGCTGGATGATTACCTGTCCCAGGAGTCGCAGGGGCAGGGCGGGCTGACAGTCTGGCAGTTCCTGGACACGGTGAACTCGGGGCGGTTCCTGCGAGGCATCGAGCAGGAGGCCGTCAGCATGGCCGTGGAGGAGGTCTACCAGGAGATCATCGAGGATGTGCTCAAACAGGCAAGGAGCCCATATGTCCCGGGGCACAAACCCCATCCTGCCCCCACTTTGGTTTTGATTCCTGTGTCTCTCGGGCCCAGGGTTACCTCTGGAAGAAAGGCCAGCTGAGGAGGAACTGGTCGGAGCGGTGGTTCACGCTGAAGCCCAGCGTCCTCTCCTACTACATGAGCGAGGAACGGAAGGAGAAGAAGGGGAGCATCACGTTGGACAAGCACTGCTGTGTGGAGGTACAGCCCGGGCCATGCTCACCTTGGGAACAGGAGAACCTCTTTGGACTGTGGGAGGGGAGAGACACAAGAACACACAATTTCACAGCCATGAGCGTGGGAGAACCAGTCCCATGGCTGAAGGAGGTGGGAATAAGGTGGGGCACGGGGTGGGTAACGCCCTTCTGTGTCCTCTCCCTGCAGGTGCTGCCGGACCGGGATGGGAAGAGGTGCATGTTCTGCGTGAAGACCTCCTCCCGCACCTACGAGATGAGCGCCTCCGACACCCGGCAGCGCCAGGAGTGGACCTTAGGTGAGTGCCCACCTTGCAGCCCCTCCTCAGCTTCCCTCTGCCACCACCCCCTGTGTCCCCAGTGACTGTCCCCTTCCCTCCACAGCCATCCAGACGGCCATCCGGCTGCAGGCTGAGGGCAAGAAGTCCCTCCACAAAGACCTGAAGCAGAAGCGACGGGAGCAGCGGGAGCAACGGGAGCAGCGGAAGGCGGCCAAGGAGGAGGAGACGCAGCGGCTCAAGCAGCTCCAGGAGGAGAAGGAACGGAAGCTGCAGGAGCTGGAGCTGCTCAAGGAGGCCCAGAGGCAGGCAGAGATCCTCTTGCAAGAGGAGGAGCAGCGGCGAAGGCAGCAGCACGAGGAGATGCAGAGGACCCTGGAGATCCAGCTGCGGGAGGCTGAGCAGGTGGATGCATCCTCGTGGCGGGTCCTGCCATGGGGCTGTGTCACTCGTGGGGTGGCCCCTTCCTTCCTCTTCCCTTGCCCGTGGCAGCTCAGGAGGTTTGAGGGGGCTTTTAGGAGCATGTCCCCCTCTTGCAACAACGCTGCTGCCACCCATCACCTCTGGGCACCGAGGGGTTGCGTGTGACCAAGGGACCAAACGACGGCTCCAAACGACTCAATGTGTCTCCTGAGCAGGGAAACGGCCTTGCTCTGGAGATGTCTCCATGGGCTTTCCTGGTGTGGGAGATGTCTGGTCCCATCCATCCAGGGATGCAGGGGGAAGGTGCCCCTGAGGATGGTGCTGATGGCTCCTCTCCGTGCCGCAGGCTCGTGCTTCCATGCAGGCAGAGATGGTCCTGAAGGAGGCAGAGGCCGAGCGGCAGCGCAAGCGCATCCTGGAGCTGGAGGACATGCAGGGACGTCTCCAGGAGGCCCTGCAGCAGGAGGTGAAAGCACGGCAGGATGAGGAGGCTGTGAGATATGCACAGGCCAGGTAGGACTCATCCCTGCTCCTCCTTGACCAGCTCCATTCCCAGGGGAGCAGCTGGGCATGGGGACGCGTTCTCCAGGGCAATGCAGTGCTCCCTGGGGTACTGGGTGTGCTGGTGACCTCCCAGTACGCCAGCAGGGATGGGGGAAACTGGTGGATGGAGTGACAGAGGGCCATTCTCACCTCTTGCTCTTCCTTGACAGGTTGTTGGCTGAGGAAGAGGAGAAGTTGAAGCAGCTGATGAAGCTGAAGGAGGAGCAGGAGGAATACATCATCAAAACGCAGCGGGAGAAGCAAGTGCTCAAGCAGGAGATGGAGAACAAGAACAAGTGTCTGGAAGAGGCACAGAAGCAGCTGGAAGAAGTGAGAGTGAACAGGCAGCGGGTGGACCAAGACGTCATGGTGAGCATCTCATCGTACCACATCCCTTCACTCTATGAGCCCCTGGGGACTTCCCATCCCTCCCTGAGTCACCTCCACACTGGGGAGGAGCCAGCAGATCTGGAGACCAAGCTGAGGGGTTCTCTGAGTTGTTCCATGCAAGAGCATGGGGTGATTTGGTGGCTGAGATGGGACAAATTTGTCCTGCCCTGGGGTGGTGTCCAGAGAGAGCAGCAATGTTGAGAGTGGGAGTGTATGGAAGGGGGAATGGAGGAGGAGCAAAAGACCTAGAGGAGGGTGAGCTGGGTCTCCATCACAGAGAGAGTCTTCAAAGGGCTTACTCTGAGAAGGGAAGCTCCTGCCCACGGTCCCGGGCTGGGGGCTGTCAGGTTCACCCCTCTCCTCTGTCCCCTCCCAGGTGGCCCAGCGGAAGCTGCGACAGGCCAGCACCAACGTCAAGCACTGGAACGTCCAGATGAACCGACTGATGCACCCCATCGGGCCAGGAGGTAGGAGATGGCCCATCCCAACCTCCCTCTGCCCCTCCTGAGCACAGCCAGGGTCACAAGCTTAATCTCCCACCCATCTTCTCCTCTTTGGGGCATCCGGGGGCTGGAAAGACCCCCATCTTCCAGAGAAACCCCCACCCAGTGCTTCTGAGAAGGAGAGACCTTGCACCCCTTTTCCTTAGCTGAAAGGTCAATTGGGACCCCAGGTAAAGAATCCTCTTCTTCTCTCCATGCCCAGACAAGCGTACGAACGTGAGCGGAGGAGGCTTCACTGGCTACCAGCCCCTCCTTTCCCGGAGAGATTCCTCCCTCAAACTCAAGCAGAAAGTGGAAGATAAAAGCAGTGACTTTGCAAGGGACATCAGCAAGGAGAACGTCAGCAACGGTGGGAACAGCAGCGTGCCACCTTCTCCAGACGTGGACACCATGGCCACAGAGCCCACCAAGTAGCCCAGCGGGATGGCAGAGCCCAGCACCATCCCCAAGTGGACACAGATGATACCTCTGTCTCTGGATGGAGACAAGTGGGGACCAGCACAGAGCCTATAGGTGACTACAAGTATGGCAGAGATGCTCCCATGTTCTTCAGGGAAGGGCTGCGGCCACAACGTGCCAGGAGGCTCCGGCAGCCCAACGGTGGGGAGAAGGCAGTGGGACCTGGACCCAGCTCCCCAGAGTTAAATCTTTAAGTCTTTAAGTCTTTAAGTTTCCACCCAGCCTTCAAAAAGAAGCCACCAGTGGATCTGGACTACATGGTGCAGGGATGGAGTTCCCCCTTGGTTTCTACCAGCAACCCTTCTCCATCGCCCACCGCGCCCCTGGGTGGCCCTTCAACAGGGAAGCCTTGGCAGGTGGAGTGGTGCCTTCTCATCACCCTTGCAGAAAGGCTGGGGTGTCCTTAACTAACATGTGCATTCTCTGAAGGTGGTTGTTTAGTCACTGGAGTCACGTAGATGTTAGCAGAAACCAACAAGCAATAAAGCTTTTGGAGCCGCTGGCCCACAGACCTCCTTTCCCCATGCATCTGTCACCCTGCAGGCACCAGATCTCCCTCCTCTGAAGTGTAGGGTTGTGATTCCCACTGTAGAAAAGAGCTCGTTAAAAGAAATCAGGCACCATTCATGGGAAGAGGCTCCACCAGTGGGTTTTGGGTTGGTCTGTGGAAGGCCAAGAGGGACAACAGATGCTCGTGGGCTGTCCACAGATGATGAATTTCCCTGTGGGTGGTACAGGGGTAACATCTGGGATGGCCAAAACCTCTATATGATTAATGAATTGCTTGCAGGTAGGAAGGTAACGGCTCTGTTTAGGTCTTTCACTCCTCTTTCAGGAGTCCTGGCTCAGGATCTGCTCCGATGCCTGCAGGAGGCAATAGCAAAGACTCCCAGGAGACATCCCAACCAGGAGCTGGTGGATGTGGCAGCTCTCTCCAGTCACCCAGGCCTGGCCTGTCTCCTCCAGCTAATTTGCTCCCTGAAAAACTGAGAACTAAAACCTCCCTGCACACAAAAAAAACAACCCCAACCCACACCAACATCAGGGTTAGTTTTTCAAGCACCACTGTTTAAACACAGTCCTTTCACCCTTGACTTTGGGGTCTTCATTGCAGGGGGCCCGGAGCCCCCCAAACACATAAGGGTTCCCTCTAGAAACAGGCACTGGTAGCAAGTCCTGCATCAAGCCCCACTTCGTGGTTGCTTACTCTGATTAACTGCAGTTCGTTAGGGAGATTATGATCTGTTTCCTACTCACGTGGCTTTGAGCGTTTGCTCACACAGCAATTCCCCCCAGTTTTTTCTCTTTACAGTTATTTTTCATCGTGCCTGAGTTCAGAGAGGCTGATTCCACTGGTGCCAGTGGAGGAGCACAGCTGCCCCAGGACAAAGCATCTCTGTGTACCCAGGAGGGTGACTGGGTGGCCTTGTCCCACGCAGCCTCTCCAACACACAAGGAGGGCACGGGTGGCTGCAGCCACTGCAGTGATAGCATGGCTCTGCAGGTCAAATCCATCCCCTCTCCTCCTCCTCCCCACTGCACTGGGATGCAGCAGCGTGGTCCTGAGAGGTGACACTGCCCTGTGTGGTCCCTATAAAGATTTGGGGTCCCTGCCTGGCTCTGTGCCATCCTGGCTGGTCTACTCAGGCGTGAGATCCCTCAAACACACGTTTTTCTGGCAGAGCAAGACCTTGCCAATGTTCTCCACCGGAGGCTGGGTCTGTCTCACATCAAGGCGTGTGTGGGATGTGCGATGAATTGTTCTCAGGGTGACCCTGGCAAAGCTGTGACCCAGGGGCAGAGCAAGAACGGCAACGGTGCCAAAGGCCGGTCTCTACTGGGAAGGAAATGGGCTGGATCAAAACGCACTGATGAGAGATGGCATCCTCCCTCATTAGCTTTGTTAGCTCAATCTCCTCCCTGATCAGGTTTTGGGACAGGTAGGTGCCATGCCACACCCAAGCAGGGAGGAGAAGGGCCACCTCCACCCATCTCTCTGCCACCTCCACCCATCTCTCTGCCACAGGCCCGTCGCAAGGGCTCCCATCCCACATGCAACCCCTGGGAGATGCAAGGCTGCACCTTCCAGTGATGGTGCCATCACTTTCCACCTCTTTGGGGCTGCATTGTCCCTCCTTAAAGGAGCTCACCAGGGCATTGCTTTTGCTCCCCAAGAGACAATTCCCACGTGGCAACAAGCTATGCATTAACTGCCGCAGGCAAGGACGGGCATGGAGGGAACAGCCAGAACCGGTGTCAGCACCTGCCTTTCATCTGCTGCCAAGTCTGGATGCACCCAGGTCTGTCTCATCCTCCCGGGGCAGCCGACCGAGGGCTGGAGCTTGGCTAAGTCAGCAGTGGATGTGCAAAGTCGCTGTGCGCCCCGGTGCCTCTGACTAAGGATAAATCCCTGCAGCAGAATCACAAGGAGAGCTCGCAGAGGTTCTGGGAAAGAGCAGCTCTCTGCACGAGCATGGATGTGTGCAGGGCCTGCACACCCAGAGGATCCCGAGGGAAACCTGGAGCTCTCCATGGAGTAACATCACTTGCACGAGCATAAACCCCTTGATGCTCTCTGCTGAATCTTTTGCAGCCCCAAGCCCACGGCTCTGCCCTCTGGCTGTCCTGGTGCTCTGATCTGTGGATCCGTGTTCTCGGGAAGGACAGGCCAAATCCTAACTGTGACCACATCTGTGTCCACAAAGGGCATCATTGGAGCCCTGCACAGCTCCTTGAGTCACTGCTGTGTGAACACAGCCTGTGCTTTTTTAAACATAATAGCACTTATCAGATTAGCCATGGCTGGGGTTTACCTAGGGCGTGAAGGTATAAAATTAGCTCCATCCTAGACCTCCAGTAACAAGAGCAAGAGCAGAAAGCTTGCAGCACTCTGTCAGGGAGCAGCGAGGTACTCAGATTGGGATGGGAAAGGGGAGCCCAGAACTCCCACAGGCACCTCAAGCATCCAACCCAACACTTGGCCTGGCCTAGCTGGTGTCAGCAAGGCCGAACTTCATTGCTTGGGACAAATCCTTCTTCCCTCCCTGTTCCAGCACAGCATGGGCTGCAGCATTCTGGCTCTGTTGTCCCAAAACTCATGGGATCATTTATTCAGCGTGCAAGCCAATAACACAGAGTCAAAGGATTGAGTTTTATTCCAGTTTGCACGAACCAGGGCACCAGCCCAGCAATCTCACAAAGCCAGCACCCCTCAAGAAAACTTCACACAGTATTTATCCTATTTCTCATCTACAAAACTCTGCCCGTGATTACATCAGATTTACTTTTATTGGTTATCTGTCTTATTAATTAATACTCTCTGTCTTACTGGCGGGTACAATCCTTGCTTGCTATGTAGATCAGCTACACATGCCCTCTAGTGCCCAAGTTTAGTGTCAGAGAGTTTCTTTGGGTGTATGATTTAGGTTGGAAAAGACCTTCAAGAACATCGAGTCCAACCATACCACTTTAGCTGATTCCTGCCTCCTAGGCAAATATTACTGTTGCTGCTTTTGAGTCCCCTCGCCCTGTTTTGTCATCCCAGTTTCTTCAAGGATTTTGCTGAGTTCATGTTGGCTGGCAAACCATCAGCTCAGGACCCTGCTGAGACAAGAGTCTTTCTTTTGCTTTAGACAGATCTCTTGATTTAAGATCCTCCACATTCTTTTTTTATATTGTACACAAAGGAAGCTTAATTAATTTCTACAAATCATTGACAGATGCTAACCTAATTACTCCTTTTTGGGTCATAATTTTATCAAGCTATGAACACATGGTTAGCTTAGGGAGAGGGGAGCTTTACATGGGGCTCTTACAGCAGTTTAACTGGTCTGTGTTTTCAATTGCATTTTTAAATTTGGTCCTCATACATTGGCCTTGCCCTGGGAGGGTGGAGAGGGAACATGGAACTGTTGGAGTGAGTCCAGAGGAGACCACAGATATGATCTGAGGGCTGGAGCCCCTCTGCTGTGAGGACAGGCTGAGAGAGTTGGGGTTGTTCAGCCTGGAGAAGAGAAGGCTCTGGGGAGACCTTAGAGCAGCCTCCCAGTGCTGAAAGGGGCTCCAGGAAAGCTGGGGAGGGGCTCTTGATCAGGGAGTGCAGGGATGGGAAGAAGGGGAAGGGTTTTCAGCTGAAAGAGGGGAGATTGAGATGAGGTCTTGGGAAGAAATGTTTTCCTGCGAGGGTGGGGAGGCCCTGGCCCAGGTTGCCCAGAGCAGTGGTGGCTGCCCCATCCCTGGTGGAGGTGTTCAAGGCCAGGTTGGATGGGGCTTGGAGCCCCCTGATCCAGTGGGAGGTGTCCCTGCCCATGGCAGGGGGTGGAACTGGATGGCTTTGGGGTCCCTTTCAACCCATTCTGTGATTTCCATTGAGTTCCATCAGTTCCAACTACAGCTGGGGTTTGTGCTCTGCGGAGGGTCCTGTCAGACAGCGCTGGAGCATCTTTTCTTTATCACAGGGACCCCCCCCCCCCAGCCTCCATCCCTCACCGCCGCCGCGCATTTTGCGCTTCCCTCGGCCCCGCGGCGGGGCCTCCATTTCCCATGAGCCCCCGCAACGGGGGCGGGGCGGGCTTGGTGCGTTGCCGTGGTGACGCCGCGCGCACTTCCGGGCGGCGGCGATTGGCTGAGGGGCGCCGGGCGGGCGGTGGCGTCAGGGCGCGCGCGTGACGTAGGAGGGGGCGGGGCCACGGGGGCCGCGAGCGGGGACCGAGGTGAGCGGGGAAGGGGACAGGGACAGGGACAGGGACAGGGACAGGGACACCCCCCCGGACAGGGATGGGGGGCGTGGGGTGTCAGGGAATGGCTTATGGGGGCGCGGGGTTCGGGGGGGCACAGGGACACGAGGTCTGGGGTACAGGGTACAGGGACCGGATGGGGCTGTGGGGGACAGGGATGGGGGGGTGGGGATGGGGTCTTGGGGGGGGGAAACAAGGACCACCCCCCCCCGGGGATAGGGATGGGGGGGTGTCAGGGAATGGCTTATGGGGGCGCGGGGTTTGGGGGGGGCACTGGGACACGGGGTCTGGGGTACAGGGACTGGGTGAGGCTGTGGGGGACAGGGATGGGGGGGTGAGGATGGGGTCTTTGGGGGGGGAAACAAGGACCCCCCACCCGGGGATAGGGATTGGGGGGGTGTCAGGGAATGGCTTATGGGGGCGCGGGGTTCTGGGGGGCACAGGGACACGGGGTCTGGGGTACAGGGACTGGGTGAGGCTGTGTGGGACAGGGATGGGGGTGTGGGGTCTTGGGGGGCCGGGACCAGGGACACCCCCCCCGCCCCCCCAGGGACAGGGATGGGAGTGTGAGGATGGGGTCTTTGGGGGGGGGACAGGGGCACAAAGCTGTGGGGCAGTGAGGTCGGGGGTGCTTGTGGGGCAGTGGAGATGGAGTCCGTGGGGGACTGGGATAGGGCTGGAGAGGACGGGGGTGTTGGGGGGCAGGAGTAGGAGGGGCAGGGGTGGGAGGCAGCAGGCATGGGGTCTTTGGGGGACAGGAGGTGTGGACCAGTGGGCATGGGGTGTAAGGGGTGCAGGGCAGCAGGGGTTTGGTCTGTGCGGGACAGGGCTGGGGGATGGGGTCTGTGGGGCAGTGGGGATGGGTGGGGGGCAGCAGAGATGGGGTCTGTGGGAGATAGGGTGGGGGGCAGTGGGGATGGGGTCTGTGGGGGACAGGGGTATATGTGGGGCGGCAGGGATGGGGTGTGTGAGGGACAGGGATGTTTGGATGGAGTTGGGGGGGTAAGGGCACAGGGTTATGGGGCAGTGTGGACAGGGGTGTGGGGCAGCAGGGATAGGGTCTGAGGGGGACAGGGATGTGGGACAGCAGGAATAGGGTCTGTGGGGCAGCAGGGATGGGGTCTGAGTGTCGAGGAGGCAGGGAGGGACTTTAGAGGGCTGCAATTTGGAGGGGGCTGGGAGGTAACTGTGACTTTGGGGCCTGGGCTCTTGTTCCCACTGGGGAAAGTGGAAAAGTGGGAAAATGGAGGACTGGATGTGGCCCAGGCAGGGGAGGTTGGAGGAAGGGGCACAATCTCCCTTTCTTCTCTTCCAAAGTGGGGTGGCAAAGGGGGAATTGCCCTGTGATTTTGGGATACCAGTGAGGGGCATGGCTGAGGCCGGAAGGAGGAAGAGGCTCAGGGTGGTCCTTCAGTGGTGCATCAGATGAGGGTTTCCCTGGGGAGGTAGGATCCAAGAGCCCTTTTCTTGTCCTTCATATTTCCCCATTTTGCTCCCAATCATATTCCTGCTTTCCTCAAGATCCTAGATAAAATATGTTTACTTTTTGTGCCTGCTTTTTCCACCTATAAAGTAGGGCTACTGCCACCTTCATTAAACAGTGGCTCTAAATCACCTGAGCTCCTGCAGGAGGTCGCCTGTCCCGCACTGCCAAGGCTTGTAGCCACATGCAGGATGGTGGGACCTGAGTGTAACTATTAACAGAATCATAGAATGGTTTGGGTTGGAAGGGACCTCAAAGCCCATCCAGTTCCACCCCCTGCCATGGGCAGGGACACCTCCCACTGGATCAGGGGGCTCCAAGCCCAATCCAACCTGGCCTTGAACACCTCCAGGGATGGGGCAGCCACCACTGCTCTGGGCAACCTGGGCCAGGGCCTTCCCACCCTCGCAGGAAAACATTTCTTCCCAAGACCTCATCTCAATCTCCCCTCTTTCAGCTGAAAACCCTTCCCCTTCTTCCCATCCCTGCACTCCCTGATCAAGAGCCCCTCCCCAGCTTTCCTGTGGGCTTTAAAAGTTCTCGTAAAAAATCCTAGATGAAAGGCAGTGTGCAGGACCTTGCAGCAAGACACCTGATTTTCTTTCATCTCCTGCTTCCCTCCTTTGTTTTGTTGTGCTAACCTGTTGCATTTTTTTTTCCTTCCTCATTGACCCATTCCAAGCTCTGTTGTTGTATCCAGCCAGGATCCTGTTGTTGCATTGAGCTGTTCCTCCCCAGATGAGGTTTGACCTTCCCTTTTCCAGGTGGTCGAAAGTCCTCCTGGTCCTGTTGTGCTTCTGAAAGCCTGTGTGTGGTGACTCCACCTCAAGTGATGTTTAACAGCCCCATTTATGATCAGAGCCTTCAACCTATTTACAGAAACCAGTGAATTAAGGCCCAAAACCTCTTTATGAGGTAGGTGTGTTTCAGTGTCCCTGGATGGGAAATGGAGGCACAGAGGAACAGGGGCTGAAGGTGCAGCTTGGGAGTGGAGCAGGAGAGGATATCCACCCTCTGTGACAATCCCAGCTGTGCTTTTCCTAAAGGATCTATCTGTCATCAGTTGTGTTGTGTCAGCGTGGCTTCAGACATCGTCCTGGTGTAACTGAGCTTGGCTTTGGCCACCTTCCCCTTCGACAGCCGTGCCAGGAGGCCTCTTGTGTGCAAGTGACAGGCACAAATGCAGGAAGGAATGGGTCCATTGAGCCTACACGTTGGGAAAGCCCCTGGGAACAGGCCCTGGGTGGGCAGAGACAAGCAGGCTTCAGATATACAGTAGGGTCTGGGCAGCATCCATCGTGGTGATGCAGAGGAATCTGAGCATGGGAAGGGGATTCAGCCATGGCCACCCCGTAAATGGGAGTCTCAAAGCCGGTGGCGGTGTTGATGTCTTCAACCTTCTCGATGAAGAAGTCCCTGTCCCCTTTCTCCTGTCTGCTCCACTTCTCCCCCCATCTCTCTTGGTGCAAAGTCCCTTCCTGCCTTCAGCAGAGAATCCTTTTTCCCTCCTGATACGAATGTCCTCCGGGCTGTGCTGAGGTGGGAGTTTTCTCCATGACTGATCATGTGTCAGGTAGGGATACCAGAGGAAGCCTTCAGGAGGGATGTGCTGGCAGCCCTGCCAAACTGGAGCAGGTATTGCCTTGTGCCAGATGGTGATGGGCATGTCCTGGCATTTACCTGTGAGCAGGAGGAGGTGAGCCAGGACCTTGCTTTTGATTCTCAGATCTCAGGTGGGAGAGAGCAGCGTTACCCTTCGCTGCTGACCCAGGGCTGGGTTTTATTGCTGGTGGAGATGAAGGATGTTCCAATGGGGCTGTAATGACTTTATTATTGTTAGTCATCAGGAAGGTTAAAGAAAAAATTTGTCTGGGGTGTTTAGAAAAAAAAACAAAACCTTTCTGTCTTGGGAGGTGAAACCTGCTGTGGCTTTAGCATCCCGCTGTGAAACTGAGGTTGCTGTGTGTGGTTTTATGGCCCCCACTAAAGCAGTGGACTGGGTGCTGGGTCTGTGCTCTGTCCCTCACCACCTGACTGGCATCTTGGCTCAGCCCCACGCCTGCAAACCCATCACAATCTCTTTCTTCATGGGGGGCTGTGGTTTTTATATCAGTGACTGCAAGAAAAGAGCAATCCTGACGCAAACGATGCTCCAATGCAAGGGATCAGGGTTCTGTTTTTGAATCTCCCATTCATGGCCTTCTCTGGATGTACCTGGCCAGCTCAGCAGCGTAGGAAACACCATCCACTCTCAGGCTGGTGTGTCTGGAGCCTTGGTTTTTGGAGCAGGGCCTTTGGTGGCTTTTTTCATCCTTTTTGGAGCAGCTGCAAATGCTGGTGCTGTGTTGGACGCAGGAGGACATCCAACACTTGGTGGGATTCACTCTTCCATGAACTTAGACATTGAGAAGAAGTTCTTCACAATAAGGGTGGTGAGACACTGGCACAGTGTTACCCATGGAGGTGGTGGCTGCCCCATCCCTGGAGGTGTTCAAGGCCAGGCTGGATGGGGCTTGGAGCCTCCTGATCCAGTGGGAGGTGTCCCTGCCCATGGCAGGGGGATGGAGCTGGGTGGGCTTTGAGGTCCCTTCCAACCTGAATCATTCCATGATTCCATGAGCTTGCTGGCCTGCCTCCCCTCTTGGCAGGGCACTGGCGATGCCGGCTTCGTTGCCAGCGCTCGGCTGCCATGAAAGTCATCCCATGGTGGACACAGCAATATGAAACGGGGCTTCCAGGGGGGTGGGAGGAGCAGCTAAGCCTGGGTAATGTCAGGGAGGGTACATGGGTTCAAGTAGCATCATGTTCACAACATCTTTGTTTAATATGTTAGTCCAGTTAGTCTGCATAACTGTGTCTAAAAATAGAGCATATTTTCTCCAAGTCCTCTGGTTCAAAGCCTCACAAGCCTTTTTTTTTTTCCCAGCGTTGGTCTCTTGCTGCTCTCCTGAGCCTGAAATGAGTCCAAGGCTATTTGCAAAGTTATCAGGAAAGCCAAGAGGAGTGAACTCTGTCGAATCCTTAAGTTTCAGCCACTCGAGAGGGAAGTTCATTAAAGTTGCAGTAACTTTCTGGCAGCCTCTTAAGGGTGGATTAAGCAAGCTGAGTAAACAAACCACCTTATGGCCAGCACAGACCTTTTCCTATCACCAGCTTCAGGCATTGTCATTAAAGCTCCGGGTCATTGGCCTCTCCCCGAGGGTGACAGAAGGCAAAGGGGACATCCTGATGCTCAGAGCCTGGTGAGGGGTCAGGGCTGTCTCAGGGTTCACTCTGCCTCCTGGTTTGCTGGAACTGCTGGATCCCAGGGTGGTCAACCACGGTCGTGTGCAGTGGTGGCCCCTCTGCCTCCCCACGGCGCAGGAGGAGCCACCGCAGCCGATGGTTTCAGCGTGCGGTAGAGGGAGCGTGTGTTTAAATTTCAGAGCTGTCACTGGATCCAGCCCAGTTCTCCCAGCAGCATAAATATCTGGCCTTGGGCACAGCCCTGCAAATTCACGTTGTGTTTTCTTGCAGATTACTTGGGCTTTCAGTGCTGACATGGTAACAGAACGGGGGCTTTCAGCGCCAGGCAGCCGGGACCCGCTGCTCCAGAGAGGTAACGCTTCGCTATCGCACTCGGGTGATCTCCCAGAGATCTTATCCTATGTCTGTTTTTAAAACCTCGGGATAGGGAAGAGCCAGGAAGTGTGGTTTGCTTTCAGCAAGTTTCACATTTTGTCCGTAAGGTTAAACTTTTTAAACTTTTTAAAATTTCTTTTCAAATTTAAACTTCAGGCCTGATTTCTGTTCAGTTTCTGAATGTGATCTTGGTGGGTTGTGCTTAGGCGCGTGCTGCGAGTTATCGTGGGCTAATCCTGTTCTTCCGAGCCGATTGTTACCACTAAAGTCCAATTTAATATTGGATTATTTCACTGATTTTTATGACTGAAATTGGCTCTTGGGGAGAGCAAATGAGATCAGGGACTGTACTTGGTAAATAATCTCCTAATGATCCAGACAAGCAGCCTGGCAGCGGCGCCGATACCGTTGATCGCTGTGTATGTCTTACTGACACAAAGCAGCGTGGTGACAGCCCAGGGGGGCTGAGGAGATGGGTGACACGGGCTCGTGGGGACATCACCCTGCTCACAGACCTCTGAAATGATGCCTCAGAGTCTTCACTGCTGTCACCCTGCACCCAAATACTGCCTGTGTCTTCTAATGATGCTGTGGCTGTCTGCACGTAGGGGTGAATTTAATTCTGCCACAATACATGTCTAAGTTGTTTGGCTGGACAGAGGTGAGGTTTTCTGTGTCAGCTTTGTGCAACTGATGTGTTGTCTCTCTTCTGGCTTTCAAGACATGGACTTCTAAGGATCTTCACAGCATGTGGAGGGGATTTTGTAATGAGCCACATGGGGCTTTGCTGATCAGAAGAGCATTGTTGTGCAGAATTGCTTACTGATGGCCATGGTTCTCGCCTGTTGACAAATCTGTTCAGTACATCTTTGTGCCTTTCAGGGAGTATTTTGTCTGTGGCTATTGAATTATGAGCTGAAAATCTGCAAATGTGCTTAGAGATTGAGGAATTAGCATGGCAAGAGACTCTTGGGCTGCTTCGTGCAGCAGGACCTGACAAGCAAATGATTTTTTAATTGAGTGAGATGATGTTACAGTGCTTATGCCTGAAAGATTATTTGCTGCCAGACCCCAGCCTGGCTTGACTTAACTGTGGAATTTTAGAGATGTTGGATTATTCTGTGATTTGTATTGGCTCCCTGGCTTTATGGCAGGACCAGCTGCCCTTGCTGATGCCCACAGGTCTGTCAGGCTGTGTGGTTGCTTTCTCACCAGGCACTGCAGAGCAACCTCTGCTTTTCTGGAAGTGTCACATTCAGAGTGAAGCTGCTCATCACCACTGCAGGCATTTTGGAGACTCTAGGAAAGTCTGGACAAGCAGAAGTGATTTCCGTAGTGAATACAAATAAGGTTTTTCTGTAGAACTAATTTTTTTTTAATATATCTTATACTCTGAAATGTGCTTGCCTTGGCAGAATGCCTAGGAAATTGCTTTCCCAAAGCAGGGTTTATAGTGGAATGATTTATGCCTATTGGTCAAGGAGATGATGAAATGCATCTTCCTCAAATAAATGTTTTGGGATGGCATTTGCTGGAGCCCTCTTGGTTGCAAGAAGGGTTCAGAGCAGAACTGACTTGAATTAGTTTCAGGATGACTTCTTGAAATGCTTTAATATTCACTGCTATGATCAGGCTTTGAGCCCCCTGATCCAGTGGGAGGTGTCCCTGCCCATGGCAGGGGGTTGGAACTGGATGGGCTTTAAGGTCCCTTCCAACCCAAAGCATTCTATGATCACAGTGTCTGGAAAATGTCTGTGTCCTCCAAGGCTTAGCCAGGAGCTTGTGAACATCTGAGATCATTTGGGTCAGGTCTTTCAGACTGGCTTTGTAAAGGGTTCTGCCGTATGTTTGTGTGTCAGATGCTTCCCTGGGGATCCCTGTGGACAGATTCTGCTCCAAAGTGTGGGGTTTGTGGAGGCTGTGGTTGGCAGGGAAATCCTGACCACGGAGGAGGTGGCAGGATGAAAGCACAAGGCAGGAATATAAATGTTTCTTGTGGTGCTGGGTCAAGCCAGAGCACATTTCTGAGGCTTGTGGATGGCCACAGCCAGGTAATCTCCATGCTAACCAGAATCATTGCCCTCATGCTGCATTTTTCTGGTTTGCCCTGGTCTGGGAACTGGAACTTGGAACAGCAACAACCAGAACATGCACGTTCACCCCTGAAATAGAGATGTGGGATGGAGACAGGGAACAGTTCTGGTGGTTTGAAGGGCTGATGAGCTTTCCTACCTGAGCTGATAGGGAAGCATTTCTTTGATGATGTGTGAAGATAAACTTGTATCTTGTTAGGGAGGGGCTTTGTCAGGCTGGAGAGAGGACGGGTGAGGTGTCTTCAAACTGAGCAGTGCTTTGTGCACTCACCTCAGGGATGGGAAGCTGAGCCTAAATCCCTGGCCTACCTGATTTTCTACAAACATTTTTTTAATGCAACTCTTGATTTCATCTTAATGCAAATCTTTCTGAAAGTGCCCAAATCTGCTTCTCACCTTTGATTAAATGGATTCTGTTGGAACTGTTGGACCTTGAGAGCTGTTAATGCCTCGAGGATGGGTGGAGAGACCCACACCTCTGAGAAAAGCCTTTGAGGTCTCATGTCCGTGGGGTAGGTGTTATGTGGTGGGACTTAGGGACACGGGGATCTCTGGAAAAGGGTTTGAGAGTGTGGGCTTGGGGCTTGGAGCTGATGGAGGAGCTGGCAGGGAAGCTGGGAAGTCGCTGGCTTGCTGTGTACCTCTCCGTACCCCCAAGACGGTGCCAAAGCCGTGAGGATGTTATGAAAGGCAGTAATGCTTTGCTCAAGCATTTTATTTCCTGGGGGCTGAGGCGGAAACCCAAATGGTGAGAGCACTCTGCCATCCTCTAATTGCCAGAGGAGTCTTGGCAGGGTGGTGCTGACGTGATCGCTGCCGAAAACACAGGGAAACCTCTGTTCCTCTCGTCGGCTCTTGCTGTGTGAATGTGGCCAAAAATAGTAGGGAAACATCATTCCCCTCTATTCCCTGAGAGGGTGTTGAACTCGTTTGTCTAACAAAGTTATTCTAATGCTCTCTGGAGCTTTCTGTACAGAGACCAACGCGGTCAAAGCCAGGCTCCCTCTCTTTTCCCTGCTCTCTGGTTAGAGATGCAGTGGATGTGGTGATTTGCTCTACTCGTTGCGGTGTGGGCCTTCCCAGGCCCTGCTGAATCATCTCAACTTGTGCCTGGGCATCATCACTCAGTGCCAGCTGTGGCCTGGGATCCGAGCGGCGTCACTGGTGCCCCAGGGTATTTTTGCTAAGGCCTACAAAACCAGTAGCACTTTGCTGGGAGTCCAAGTGGAAACATAACAAACCTTACAGGCCAGGGGATTTTATTGTTTCCCCATGGGATGTAAAAATCTCAGTTGCTGCAAAGAGGAGAAGGTTTGGCTCCTGTTTTTATGGGCGTTTTCCTGGATCTGGGAGCACTGGCAGCCTAGCAATAAAACTTAGGGCCTGCTGGGTGTTGGCTCCAGGCACACACACACGTGTGTGTGAGCCAGGGTGAAGTGTTGGCCTGCTGCTACTGTTCTACCCCTCCTTGCTTTTCTGGCGAGCTGATTGCCCCATCCAAAGCAGGGGCAGCATTTCCTGGTGTCCCAGGGACACTGAGACTTCAGGGAAAACCAAGACATGTCCCAATGTGTGCAGGACCAAGTGCCAAATGACGGCCTCACGTGCTGCCACCGGTGTTCCTGTGACAGCTTGTTCCTCGTGCTGCTCTCCTGGTTTTCCATTTAGGTGGTGCTCCGAGGCCCTAACACCCTGTGCCCACTCTTTCCTTGGGAAGTGTTGTTGCTGTTCCTGTGAGCTCCTCCCTTGTCAGCCCTGTTCTATAATTAGTGATGTTCCTGAAACCAGATCCTTCCACGTGTCCTGCTCTGGGTTCAGGAGGCCGAGGGGTCCGTATGCAGCCTGGCGCTTTACTCCAGGGCACTCGAGGACTTTGGGGACTTTTGGAAAGCATCAGCTTACAGTGGTTCTGTCAGTTCTCTGAGCTGCCAACCTCCTCAGCACAGGAAAGGGAATATATCCCAGATGGCTTCCCTGGCACTTCCAGAGAAGAAGCAGGAGCGTGGAAGCTGGCACTTGCGGAGCAGCAGTGGAGACTGCTGGAGGAGCACAAATAGGAGATTCTGGGCTGGGTGACGGGTCCCTACCAGTAGGTGAGAGCAAACCTGTGGGTTTGAAGTCCCCTGTGGACACTTTTCCATCTCTGCAGCCCTGAGCAAGCTCCGTGCCTCTCTCCCAGCAACGTGTGTGCTTGGTTTGCAGCCCCATTCCCAAAGCATTGCCACAGCTTCATGGACACCTCTGCTGTGCCCTGGGGTGCAGTGGGATGATCCTCTCTCCTTACCAGCCTTAATGATCTTCTCAAACAGCAACACTTCTGGGCTGTTTCCAGCTCCTTTAAGCCCTGGTGGTGTCAGCTTTCTGGTACCTGTTTGTTTCCTGGCTGTGGTCCTTGTTCCAGCAGGTCAGCCCCACGTGTCCATCCTGCCCTGGGGTGCTCTGGGCTATTCCAGCTTGAGAGCAAAACACAAATATCGGTCAACGATTGCCAGGATGAGATGTGCCAGTTGATTTGCTGAAAGTAATCTTGGAAAGGCTCCCTGTAGGAATGTGCAGAGGGAGAAGATGGTCACAAGCATGCTGAGCAGGGGCTGGGGACACCAGGCTTGCGAGCGTGACTGCAAACAGGTGTCAGAATCCATAATACGGGAATAAACAATGACATTTGGCATCAGTGTGTTCCCCTGGACTTCCAAAACATGCAGTCTCTGGTGAGCTAACACAGCAAGGAAAGGAGCAGGAAGGAAGCACTGTAGAAGTCCTGAGTTTGGTTTGGTTTTTTTGAAGTTCCTTTCGGGGGCCTTTTTTTTGTGAGGAAATGGAAGTGTTGGGGTTGATGGGAATTGCTGAAAATTATGAAGCAGGACTCCAGGAAAGCTGGGGAGGGGTTTTTTGGATGGATATTAAGTGTATTTCCACTTCAAAAATATCTCCTTTAAAGAAGTGGAAGCAACTCTGCATAAACTGTATTTGAGGTACTGATTAATTGAACAAAAGTCAGCTCAGGAATTGCGAACTTTCCAGTACTGCAAGGGGTTACAGGAAAGCTGGGGAGGGGCTCTGGATCAGGGAGTGCAGGGATGGGAAGAAGGGGAAGGGTTTTCAGCTGAAAGAGGGGAGATTGAGATGAAATCTTGGGAAGAAATGTTTTGCTGTGAGGGTGGGGAGGCCCTGGCCCAAGTTGCCCAGAGCAGTGGTGGCTGCCCCATCCCTGGAGGTGTTCAGGGCCAGGTTGGAGTCTCCTGATCCAGTGGGAGGTGTCCCTGCCCATGGCAGGGGGGTGGAACTGGATAATCTTTGAGGTTCCTTCCAACCCAAACCATTCCCTGATTCTATAAGAGCTGACAACTGCTCTGCTCTTCACTGCCTGCCCTGCTGCAAGGAGCTGCACAGCCTGGCTCGTCAGAGGCTGAAGAGGGAAGGGAACATCTCGGCCTGAAAGGGGTGTGGGGATGATTCCTGTGGAAGCATTAACCAGGATGTGCCATCTCAAGACTTCTGAGCACATCTGATGTGTGCTTGGAGCTGCCGGAGTCAGGGCCGTCTGCTGCTCCTGGAGCATGAACTGGAAGAGAAGAGCAGACCCCTCTTTTCCACATGGTTGTCAGTTCATTGCCCAAAGTCTGATTTGCTTCTTTGATATCTCTGGCTGTCTGAAGAATCCCAGCACAGACAAGAAATTGGGGAGTTCCTTTTGGATCAAAATCATAGAATCATAGAATCATCTGGGTTGGAGGAGACCTCCAAGATCCTCAAGTCCAACCCTTAATCCAACACTCTCATGATTACTACATCATGGCACCAAGTGCCACTTCCAGTTTTATTTTAAAAACCTCCAGGGATGGTGACTCCACCCCCTCTCTGGCCAGGCCATTCCAAGGCCTGATTACTCCTTCTGGGAAGAACTTTGTTCTGATACCCAGCCTAAACCTTCCCTGGCAGAGTCTGAGCTCGTGCCCTCTTGTTCTGTTGTTGGTTGCCTGGGAGAAGAGACCAACCCCCACCTGTCTACAACCTCCTTTCAGATATTGTAGAGAGTGATGAGGTCACCCCTGAGCCGTGCCCTGTTTGGAGACAGCATCAATTATGACATTAAAAAAGAAGAATCCAGTGAGTTTTGTAACCTTTTTAACTTCTTTTTTCCCCCTCAGTGTCCAGGAAGTGGGTGAGTTGAGACACGCAGTGGATGTGTGATTCATTTTGGCAAGCCTGGCTGCTCCAAGCAAGCGAGGGAATCCTGCACCCTCTGTCACATGTTCCTGAGCAATTAGCAGTTAATTGCAGCTCTGGCAGCACCCTGCTGCTTCTTCTGAGCAGCGTTGGGAGAGATCACAGGACTGGCTGGGGCACAGTTGGATGTCTGAGCAGATGCTTCAAGGGGAAGATCTGGCCCTGAGTGTCCACCCTGGCCAGGGCTGCGTGGAAAGGCTCTTTCCTGCTGGCTGTGGTAGTTTATTTCTGCCTGTAGCCTGCCCTGCGGCCAAGACTTTGAGTAAAGGAGGAAGTGCTTGGGTAGTAAGTGCTGCTGAGCTCTCATTAGCTAATGAGGGGATGTGTTGATCTTTCAGGAACAGAAACAAACATGTTTTCAGCGTTTGGCTCTCCTGTTTTGTGCTCTTGGTTACCTTTCCTGTATTGCAGCATCTTATTTGGCTTGTGGTAGCAGTAGCTGCCGTGTAGGAGGAGGAACAGAAACTGGTGCTTGATCAGCAGGTATGGGAAGCAGTGACACAACCCAAGGGACATCTGTAAATGATGGCCAACAAGTGGCAATCACTTTTTTTTTGATGGATTCAGTTTTTATTTGTGGTTTCAATATCTGCTGCGCATCACAAAGCGCTACCGTACAGAGGGCTGAGTTCTCATCCTGCCCCTTCCAAAAGGATCCACTTCTCTTCACCCAGTTTGTCCAGATTTTTGTCCAGAGGAATAAAAACACAAGCCAGAAATGCTCCCACGCTGAATTGGTTTCCTTTCACAATTTCTGCTGTCCTCTTTTACAGCAATTTGAGCAACAGCTTTGAGCTGATCAGCTCTGTGAATTGGCCCTTGGAAAGTCTTGGATCTCTTTTTGGTACTTTGCTTTGCTTGGCAATTCCCATCTTCCAGAGAGGGATCTCATGTGGTGACACAACAGAGGCTTGGTCAATCCCATCTGTATTAAGCATGTGCTGTCCTGGAGGGGCTGGGAGCAGATGTCCTCTCTCAACCCCCCTGAGCAAGCTGAACCATCCCTGGAGGGGTTTAAAAGATGGGTTGATGAGTTTTTCAGGGACATGGTTTAGTAGTGGACAGGTTGGACTTGATGATCTCAAAGGTCTTTTCCAACCAGGTGATTCTATGATTCTATGAAATTACCTCTTGTTTGAGCTCAGAGCCACTGAAACTACACCTGGTATAAAGAATGAGGTCCTAATAATTATGAGCACTTCCTCTCTCTCCTTTCGTGGCTGGCTGCCTGCCAGCACCCAGTGTCTGTGTCGAAACACACGTCCCCTTCTTGTGATGCTTCGCTCTGCGTGTGGGACTTGAACACTCTGAGGGTGAGGAGGCCCTGGCCCAGGTTGCCCAGAGCAGTGGTGGCTGCCCCATCCCTGGAGGTGTTCAAGGCCAGGTTGGATGGGGCTTGGAGCCCCCTGATCCAGTGGGAGGTGTCCCTGCCCATGGCAGGGGTGAAACTGGCTGGGCTTTGAGGTCCCTTCCAACCCAAACCACTCCATGATTCTATGAGGAATTGGAATTGTCTGTCACATCACTCCTCCTGCCCACAGACCACCAGGACCGCTTTGTCAGCTTCTGCTTCTCCAGACATAGCTTCAAGTTTTCTGTGCTGATCAGTGCTGAGGACCTCTTGGGCCAAAAGGGCACGAGCTGCAGGGTGATGAACTGGAGGCTTGGATCTTGGTCAGCTCCAGAGAAGTACTGCCTTTTGCAGTGGATCTTCATGCTGAAGATTTGTCTCTTTTTAACTCTTTCCTGTTTTTTTTTTTTGCCTCCTCTCATTGTGCTGTGTCTCTCCCCCCATTCCCACCGTATGGTTTAGCTTGGTGGAGTTGCCAGCTGCTTCTAGTAGAGATAAACCTGTTGCCCTTGCTGTCTGCAGCGTGGGAGCAGGGCAGCCAGCAGGCATCTGCCCAAGCCTGAAGCCAGCAAACAGACCAACCCACCCCCTGCCCACTGCAGGTGCCCGGGAGGGAGATTCTGGCTAAGCCAGGGTTGCCGAAGTTCCTTGGAACCAGAATTGGGGCAAGGGCAGAGCAAGTCACGAGATGTTTGCCCTCTTGCTCATTCCCATCCTGTGGGAAGAGGAAGGGAAACAGCTTTGCCAGATTCTCTGGAGAAACTTAGGAAGGAATTCATGGTCCTGCTCCTTGTTTCCCACCTCTCTTTCCATCGCTGCCCTGTGACAGCTGCTGAACGGAGAGAGGGGGTGGCTGTGGCAGGCAAGAACCTCTGCCCTTCTTCTGCATCTCCAAGCTTGTGTGCTTTGTGTCCAAGGTGAGGGAGATGGAGTTATCCCTCCTCTCTGCCCCCTCAGCAGCTGCCCCAAGCAGAAGTGGAGTTCCTGGGGTCGAGGTGGATGTTTTGGCCACCCTGTGCCATCCACGTAGCCGTCCCGCAAAGCTGGAGGGCTGCAACAACCCTGCCTGTGGACAAACCTCTGGGAAGCTCCAGCTTCCCAGGATGCCCCTCTCTGAACTGAGGGGCTTACAAGGGAATGGAGGAGCGTGTGTGAGACCTCAGCAAAGCTCTGCAGGCTCTGCACGTGGTCGGGTTTGGCTGCCACGGCCCTGGCCCAGAGGAGAGGGCTGGGGGTCCACATCACTCCAGGGGCTCTGCCGAGCCGGCTCTGCCCAAATGAAAGGCAGGGCAGGGGCTGCCTTGGCCTCTCATCTGCTGAAGGCAGGGGGTGCAGCCTTCTGTGTGAAATCAATCCCTTTTCCCCCTCGTCTCCCTCTGTCCCTCTTATTTAGAAAACAGGGGAATGGCTGAGGGAAAGGCAGGTGTGCAAACAGTCCTCACAGCTTCCCTCTGCCCAGGCCCCTGTGCTCTTGGCCTGTGAGGAGATTTGAAAACAATACATTCAGAGCCTTCTGGGTGGAGAATGGAATGAGAGCTGCTCTGAGGAGAAGGTCTTGGAGGTGCTGGTGGATGAGGAGCTAAATATGAGGTGGCAATTTGCACTCACAGCCCAGAAATCAACCATGTCCTGGGCTGCATCCAAAGCAGTGGGACCAGCAGGGAGAGGGAGGGGATTCTGCCCCTCTGCTCTGGTGAGACCCCACCTGGAGCCCTGTGTCCAGTCCTGGAGTCCTCAGCACAGGAAGGACAGGGAGCTGTTGGAGTGAGTCCAGAGGAGGCCACAAAGATGATCCAAGGGCTGGGACACCTCCTGTACAAGGACAGGCTGAGAGATTTGGGGTTGCTCAGCCTGGAGAAGAGAAGGCTCTGAGGAGACCTTAGAACAGTCTCCAGTACTGAAAGGGGCTTCAGGGAAGCTGGGAAGGGACACTTGATCAGGGATAGGATGAGGGGGAAGGGTTTTCAGCTGAAAGTGGGAAGATTGAGATGAGATCTTAGGGAGAAATGTTTTGCTGTGAGGGTGGGGAGGCCCTGGCCCAGGTTGCCCAGAGCAGTGGATGGGGCTTTGAGCCCCCTGATCCAGTGGGAGGTGTCCCTGCCCATGGCAGGGGTTGGAACTGGATGGGCTTTGAGGTCCCTTCCAACCTGGCCTTGAACACCTCCAGGGATGGGGCAGCTACAACTTCCCTGGCAACCTGGGCCAGATCTCACCACCTATACTGTGAAGAATTTTTGCCTAATATCTCATCTAAATCTTCCCCCTTCCAATTTAAAGCTGTTCCCCCTCATCCTGTCACTCTTGGAAAAAAAACACTCCCCACCTTTCCTGGAGCCCCTTCAGGTACTGGAAGGCTGCTACGAGGTCTCCCTGGTGCCTTCCCATCTCTCAGCTGAACAAGCCCAACTCTTTTTTCCACCATGGACTTTTTTCTCCTGCCACAAGTTTCCCCTGCTAACTGCTGCTCCAAGCAAAAGCCTTTTCCTGCTGTTTGTACACTCATTTATATATAGCCTTCCAAACCATCGAGCTCATTACCCTCCCTCTCCAATGAATAGGTTTTCCTGCCTGTGTGCCATGTCCCACCACATGGGATGTGTGAGAGGAGGCCAAGGATAACACAGCCCTTCAATGGTCCCTTAGTGCTCTGGTGGAGGCATGGGAAGGGGGTGCTGTGCCCTCCTCCAAGCACCCCTCTGCCTGCTCCTGCTGTAACGGGCAGCAGGGCAGCCGTGCAAGCTCCCCTCCACACAAAGCCATCTGCCCCACAGCCTGAATTCCCAGCGTGGAGGGGAAAAGCAAAGCCCCCTCGCCCACGGGGGAGCAAACTCACTGGGGGGATGACTTAGATGCTGACTTTGTGACGTGTTTGGGTTCAACCTCCCACGTGCAGGTTTTGTCCTCTCCCTCAGCCGCTCGTTTGATCTCGCAGGGAGCTCTGACCTTGCTCGGCACTGACGGCTTTCCAGGGAATCCAGGGAGCTGGCTGCAGCTCAAGTTCAAAGCACTGGGCATGAGGGGCCACTGCGGGAGGGGAAACAAGCCCAGGGAGTCCTGGGCCTGCAAAGCCTGTGGGCTCAGGCCTGGAGTTGCCCTTGTGTGAGTCCCCTGCAAGCAGCACACTCATTTCACTCTAATGTGAGCATGAAGGTGCTGCAGCAGTTTAATTTGTGCTTGCAAATTGAGGCTTTCCTGGTGCAAGCTGGATTCTGTGGCTTTTTGGATGAATATTCAGTGTATTTCCATTTAAAAATGCCTCCCTTCAAGAATTGGAAGCAACTCTGCATAAAAGCTGCTTGAGGTATTGATTAATTGAGCAAAAATCAGCTCAGGAATTGAGAACTTTCCAGTACTGCAAGGGGTTACAGGAAAGCTGGGGAGGGGCTCTTGATCAGGGAGTGCAGGGAGAGGATGAGGGAAAAGGGTTTTCAGCTGAAAGAGGGGAGATTGAGAGGAAATCTTGGGAAGAAATATTTTCCTGTGAGGGTGGGGAGGCCCTGGCCCAGGTTGCCCAGAGCAGTGGTGGCTGCCCCATCCCTGGAGGTGTTCAAGGCCAGGGTGGATGGAGCTTTGAGCCCCCTGATCCAGTGGGAGGTGTCCCTGCCCATGGCAGGGGCATGGAGCTGGATGGGCTTTGAGGTCCCTTCCAACCCAGACCATTCCATGATTCGATGCTCTGGAGGTGAGCAGGCACTGGGATGTTGCAGCAGGAGCTGGACACGCTCAGGTGAGATCCGGTGTGGTTAGGTGGCAACTGGGAATGGCTCTGCCATGGTATCACAGTATCACAGTATCATAAGGTTGGAAAGGACCTCTGAGATCATCGAGTCCAACACCAACACCAACACCAACCCATCATCTAACCCATGGCACTCAGTGCCTCATCCAGTCTCCCCTTAAACACCTCCAGGGTCGGTGACTCCACCCCCTCCCTGGGCAGCCCATTCCAATGACCAATCACCCTTCCAGGGAAGAACTTTTTCCTCACATCCAGTCTAAACTTTCCCTGATGAAGCTTGAGTCCCTGCCCTCTAGTTCTGTCCCTGGTCACCTGAGAGAAGAGACCAACCCCTGACCCACTACAACCTCCTTTTAGGGAGTTGTAGAGAGCAATGAGGTCTCCCCTGAGCCTCCTCTTCTTCAGACTAAACAGCCCCAGCTCCCTCAGTCTCTCCTCGTAGGGCTTGTGCTCCAGCCCCTTCACCATCTTCGTTGCCCTCCTCTGGACACTCTCCAGCATCCTGACATCTTTCCCAAACTGGGGGCCCAGAACTGGACACAATATTCAAGGTGAGGCCTGACCAGTGCCCAGTACAGGGGGACGATAACTCCTCTGGTCCTGCTCCCCACACTATTCCTGGTGCAGGCCAGGATGCCATTGGCCTTCTTGGCCACCTGGGCACACTGCTGGCTCATGGGGAGCTTCCTGGCCACCAGCACTCCCAGGTCCCTTTCTGCCTGACTCCTCTCCAGCCACTCTGTCCCCAGTCTGTAGCTCTGCATGGGATTGTTGTGTCCAAGATGCAGTACCTGACATTTGGTGATGGTACCAGTGATGCATCGCTTGCGTAGCTTGAATTTTTTCTCAGTTTGGGATGGACTAAGGCAAACAAGGAGCGGAAGCACGCGGAGGGGGGAGGACGAGGCCGTTCCTCCCACAGGAAACCCAGGATTAAGACAGTGGCTGGATTGTGTGGCCGTCGCCATCGCGCTGTTGGACCCCGTGGCTGAGCACAGCCCAGCAGCTGCACGGAGCAACAGCAACATGTTCAACCCAGCAGCTCTTGGCAGCGTTGCAGGGGCCAGTTACAACATGAGGAGTGAAAATAAACACAAACACTGGAGCTGGCAGCGCTGCAATGGGAAGGAGAGCGAGCGCGGGGGCCGGCAGGAAGCCATCAGTCTTGCAGATGGCTCGCACGGGCCGGGGGCTTTTGGCCACTGCCTGCTGCTGCACCAGGCCCAGCTCCCCCAGCATCTCCCACCCATCTCCCACTGTGCCCTGAGCAGCTCCTGCCCTCAGCCCGAGCTCTGCCTGGGCCAAGGGGAGGGTGAAGCTGGCGCTCCCTTGATCTTCCTGGTAGCGTTGGCTCTGTCAAACCCCTACCTTGGCCCCCCCTGTGGCTGTGTTGGCTCTGGGGGACGCTGGGGCAGTGTTTCTGCCATGGGACTTGCAAGTTGGGGAGCCCAGGTCTGTGGGAATCTCGGCATATCAGGTCTGAGCTCTCTCTGCTGGACTTGAAATACAATTCTGGTGAGGTTTTGCTTCCTTGAGACCTTTAAAAGGCCCTGGGTTCCTTATCATCCCTTGATAAGGAGATGTTAACAGATGTGTCTTCCTCTGTCCCACAGGCTAGCAGGAACTGCCTGGTAGGGTCCATCTCGGATAGACACGGATGATGCCAGAGCTATGACAGGGATTGCAGTCTTGGCACTGAGGGGTGATCAATTATGGAACAACTACAGGAGGAAGTACCTCAGGTCAAGGAAGAGGAGGAGGAAGAGGCAGTGAAGGTTGCAAGCGGAGCCTCAGACCCAAGTGGAGGACCAGACAGCTCGCTGCCTTCGAGCAGCTACACAGGTGAGCAGGGCTGTGGAGCTCATCTGTCCCTGGAGCATCCAGGCATCCTCATCCTCCAGGCAGCTGCAAAGGGCAGAGGACCTGCCTGTGAATGCAGATTGGCTTGTGTTCAGCTCTTCCCTTTGTGAAATAATGCATCGAGAGCCAGGCTACGCAGAGGCTTATTTCTTCCTCTGCGGTCACTGCACAACTGTTGGCAGCGGGCTGGGAGATGGAGATTAAAAGGACAGGCAGGAAGCATTGTGCCTCAGATGGGGAGGGCTCCCAGGCTGCCTGGGAATGCTTCCTTGGCCACTTCTTGAAGTCCTCAAGTGCAAAGTGATTGTAGAAGCTGAGGGAGAAGGAAGAGGCTCCTCCAAAGCCTGGGGCATTCCAGCTGGGCAGCGCTGCGCCAGCCGCCTGCCAACTGGGGATTATAAAATTTGTTGGTTGGGTTTCATTGTGTAGCCATGAGCACCAGAGGGGAGAAATCAGCACTGATGGGGAGTCTTCTGGCTGCTGGGTGCACTGGAGGCACCCTTGGCTCTCTGCATGGCCTCTGCCTGCAGCCCACACCTGATCTCAGGTGCTGACTGCCCAGAGGTGATGCCAGCACGCTGGGACGGGGCTGGAAATCCTTCCTCAACCCCCTTGGGTGGAGGAGTCGGGCACAACGCTGGGCTTGTGGTTGCTGTATGAAAGACCAGATGCCTTTGTGTGTTTGCAGACCTTTCACAGAGCTCCTCTCCCTCGCTGTCAGACCAACTGCAGATGGGCTGCGAGGAGGCAGCCTTGGGAGCGCTGAACGTGGAGTGCAGGGTCTGCGGAGACAGAGCCTCAGGCTTTCACTACGGCGTGCACGCCTGCGAGGGCTGCAAGGTACCCACACCCTGGGCAGGGCCAAGCACACTTTAGACCCCAGGACCCAGGCCATCACTCCAGACAAGCAGATTTGCAGCAAGGCAGGGGTGCAGGGTTGAATGATTGTAAAAAAAAGAACATTTGCAACCTGTTCACAGAGCGTGGAGAGAAGAGGCAGGCAATGCAAATGCTGCCCTGGGGGAGGCAACTGAGATGCCCATGGCCCAAATCTTGCCCTGTCAGGCTTTATTTTGTAAGGCAAATCCATCCTTTGCCAGAGGGACCCTGGCTTTGCTTTTAAAGATGCTTCCTGTGCTGCAGATCAGCAGCGAGCTCTGTGTTTATCCCCCTGGGATCACTGGCCGTAGCTTGGATGTAGCCTCTGAAATTCTTTCCCCCACAGCAGATGCCAGTGGGGCTGTGTCAGTGGCCCAGCTCGTGCCAGACATTCCTGCAGGCAGGAGCCAGCCCACAGCTCGTTCCACCATCCCTCCCTGCTGGCTGCCTGCAGCATCACACACCCGGTGGCTGGCACTGCACCCCGGGGCTGCCCTCCTGTTCCTCCTCTGCCAGCCCCCTTTTCCCACCGTCCCACGGAGACTCTGCTGGTGCCACAGAGACCCAGGGCTCCTCCTCCCCACCCAGCCATGAGGCTCCTGGGAATAATGAACCAGGCTGGTCCCAAAGCACGGGTGCTAACCCTGTCCCCTTGTCCCCTGCTCCCGGTGCCGCCTGCCCCGCAGGGTTTCTTCCGCCGGACCATCCGCATGAAGCTGGAGTACGAGAAGTGTGAGAGGAGCTGCAAGATTCAGAAGAAGAACCGGAACAAGTGCCAGTACTGCCGCTTCCAGAAATGCCTCTCCCTGGGCATGTCACATAATGGTGAGTGTCACTGCTGTCCCCAGGCCTGGGAGCCTGGTGCCTTCTGCCCTTCCGTGAAGGGTTCGCGTAGGGAGGATGTGTGTAGCTTGCTTTATCCCCCAGTTCTTATCTTTGAGCCTTGGAGTCTTCATCCTCTTCTTCTACACCAGAAGGGGTTGCTCATTCCCACCATGCAGGGTGGCTGTTGGTACCTGGCTGTCCCTTATGGGTTGACCCAGAGGGAACTGGACACACAGATTGCTCTTCTGTGCTGGGTTTTGTAAACTTCAGGTGTGGCTGTCTTGTTCCTGGCCAAGTGAAGGTGTTTGTGTGGGAAGGAAGAGCCCAGAGGAGTGGGGATGGGAAGGAAGAGAGGAGTGGGGATGGGGAGGAAGAACCCAGAGGAGTGGGGATGGGGAGGAAGAACCCAGAGGAGTGGGGATGGGGAGGAAGAGCCCAGAGGAGTGGGGATGGGAGGGAAGAGCCCACTGGACACACAGATTGCTCTTCTGGGTTTTGTAAACTTCAGGTGTGGCTGTCTTTTCCTGGCCAAGCGAAGGTGTTTGTGTGGGAAGGAAGAGCCCAGAGGAGTGGGGATGGGAAGTGAGAGCCCAGAGGAATGGGGAAGGAAGAGCCCAAAGGAGTGGGGATGGGAGCTCATTGTGAGGTTGTGTTGGCTGGTTCATGAAGATGTTGATGCTGGAGGAGCTGCAGCCCTGGAGGAGCATCGTGTTGTGTAGCTGCAGGTGTTCAGAGCCCAGAGGAGCGGGGATGGGGAGGAAGAGCCCAGAGGAGTGGGGATGGGAGCTCTTGTGAGGTTGTGTTGGCTGGTTCACAAAGATGTTGATGCTGGAGGAGCAGCAGCTCTGGAGGAGCATGGTGTTGCGTAGCTGCAGGTGTTCAGAGCAGGCTGCTGCCTCCCTGGACACGTCTCCTGGGCCCTGACTGGGTGCCTTTGCCCCCTGAGCAGCAATCCGCTTCGGCCGCATGCCGGAGGCGGAGAAGAGGAAGCTGGTGGCAGGGCTGACGGCGAGCGAGATCAGCTGCCAGAACCCACAGGTGGCCGACCTGAAAGCTTTCTCCAAGCACATCTACAACGCCTACCTGAAAAACTTCAACATGACCAAAAAGAAGGCGAGAGGTATCTTGACCGGGAAGGCCAGCAGCACCCCAGTAAGTTCCCTCCCCGGGGCCGGCGGGGTTGGCCGTGACACAACACGGGATGCTGTTCTCTGGGAGATGCTGCACATCTCCCTCCTGCTGGAACTGTTCCCCGTGCTCTACTTCCCAGCTGCAGCCAGGTGGGCTTTACACATCCTGCCCCTCGCTGGGAGCATTCATAGAATCTTCCAGTTGGAAAAGACCTTTGAGATCATCGAGTCCAACCGCACCCATCATCCTCTAAACCCTGTCCCTCAAAAACTCATCTACCTGTTTTTTAAACACCTCCAGGGATGGCGACTCAACCCATTCCCATTGCTCCTCAGGCTTGTGGTGGTGTGGGTGGATGCGGGTGGCCCAGGCACGGGCGGGTGGATGCGAGCATCCTTGGCAGAGCTGGTACCTCGAGTCCCCCAGCAGGTTCCTAACTGCTTGCTTCTTTTCCAAGCAGCCTTTCGTGATCCACGACATAGACACTTTGTGGCAGGCGGAGAAGGGGCTGGTGTGGAAGCAGCTGGTGAATGGCATTCCACCCTACAAGGAGATCGGGGTGCACGTCTTCTACCGCTGCCAGTGCACCTCGGTGGAGACTGTGCGGGAGCTCACCGAGTTCGCCAAGAGCATCCCCAGCTTCATAGGCCTCTACTTGAACGACCAAGTGACTCTGCTGAAGTACGGGGTGCACGAGGCCATCTTTGCCATGCTGGCCTCAATCATGAACAAGGATGGGCTGTTGGTGGCCAACGGCAACGGCTTCGTGACCCGCGAGTTCCTGCGTAGCTTGCGCAAGCCCTTCAATGAGATCATGGAGCCCAAATTTGAGTTTGCTGTGAAGTTCAACGCGCTGGAGCTGGATGACAGTGACCTGTCCCTCTTTGTGGCTGCCATTATCCTGTGCGGAGGTGAGCGGGCGCTCCTGGCCACGTGAGCGTCAGGAAGTGTCCTCCTCTCCTTGGAGGTGGTTGGGGCTGGGCAGAGGAGCCCTGTGATCAGCCAGGGGTGTCTTAGGGCAACGAGAAGAACTGAACAACTCCAAATCCAGAGCTTCTCCATGGCAGCGATGCCAGGCAAGCTTGGACCAAGAACAAGGAGTGCAGAAGTGGCATCTCCTGGTGTGCTGCTGTGGGACACTTTGTCCAAAGTATGTTTCCCACCTTGTCTCGTTGACAAGGCTGGGTGACGATGGGTTGGCTGCATTCCTTGTCTTCCTTTCCCCAGGAGAAGCATGCGCTTTGGAGGGCTACCTTCTCCCAAGTGACAAGGGATAGGGCCTCAGGTTGCACCGGGGAAGGTTTAGATTGGATATTAGAAACAATTCCTTGACTGAAAAAGTGGTGAAGCCCTGGCAGAGGCTGCCCAGGGCAGTGGTGGAGGCTCCATCCCTGGAGGGGTTCAAAAACTGTGTAGCTGTGGCACTTGGGGACAGGGTTTAACAGGCACGGTGGGGCTGGGCTGACTGGATGAGCTGAGAGGGCTTTTCCAACCTTTACGATTCCCCGAGTCTGTAGCACTAGAGCTGCTGTGCTTCCCCTCCACAGACCGTCCTGGCCTGATGAACGTGAAGCAGGTGGAGGAGATCCAAGACAACATCCTGCGCGCGCTGGAGTTCCACCTGCAGTCCAACCACCCGGATGCCCAGTACCTCTTCCCCAAGCTGCTGCAGAAGATGGCAGACCTGCGGCAGCTGGTGACGGAGCACGCCCAGCTGGTGCAGAAGATCAAGAAGACAGAGACAGAGACTTCTCTTCATCCTCTTCTGCAGGAGATCTACAAGGACATGTACTAAGGACCTGTTATTTATGAGAATGAAGCCATGGATTCCCAGCAAAGCCTCTTTGTACAGAAACAAAGAAAACCTTTCCCTGTGTCTTCCATTTCTTCTACTGGAGACTCTTTTCGACGCGACCCTGACGTACGGTACACAGGGCGAGACTGTGCAGCCCCCACCTGCTAGGCCAGGCCTTCCTTTAACACACACTAACGAGTTCCCAAACCCAAATCATCAGCTCCTGTTTCCGTTACTGCAGCCCAGCTCTTCAGCTGCTCCCTGGGACCTCTGGAGCCGCTTCCCACGGCCTGGACGGTGGGGTTTTCCGGGCGTTAGGAGACCCCGAGGGTGATGTGGGTGTCCTGCAGCAGCACTTCCAGCCACTCTTTTCTCTGTTGTATTGCACTCCAAAGACCTACTCCTGAGCCACGGACAGTGTAATGAAAGCAAGTTTCTTTTCTCTCTTTCCCAAAGAAAAGCCAGAGTATTTGAAGACGGGTAGGGCTGTCCTAGCTCAGCTGCAGCCCCCCCCCTTCACTGTGCGACGTATTCCTGTCTGCCAGAGGGATTGTGTGGACTCTGCCTTCCCCTGAGTGCTGTCTCTTCACTGAAAGAGTGATGAAGCCCTGGCAGAGGCTGCCCAGGGCAGTGGTGGAGTCTCCATCCCTAGAGGGGTTCAAAAACCTTGTGGCCGTGGCACTTGGGGACAGGGTTTAGTAAACATGGTGGGGTTGGGGGTGCACTACACTGTCCTCACCCCTCAACACCTCAGTATGAGAGAGAGAGGGATGGGGAGGTGGGAGGGGAAAGGGTTTGACTCATAAAAATTCACCTTCAGAGCAGAGGCCAGAATCTCTGTGCTTCCCCAGGCTGTTCTGCGTGGATGTTGTCACCAAAAAGGGGTCAGAAGGAGGCTGGGTGTAGGTGGTAGGGCTCGAGGCTTTGTCCTGCAGCTCTTTCCCCAGCTCCAGGAGGCTCTGGGGGTTTTGCAGGGCAGCTCAGGAACACTGTAGTGAGCAAAGCCTTGCAGTGACACCAGTGAGGGGAGAGCCCTGGGCAGCCCACAGCGCTCGTGGTGCTGAGTGGGCATCAACCTGGCTGTTAAACTGTGAAACAGCAGAAATGCCAAGTATTTATAACAAGGGAGGGGAGAGGGAGGGATGCTGCGACGAGCAGGAGCTTCCTGGCGAGCGTGGGAAAGCTTCCCTGTCCTCCTCTGCCACCATCCCGAGTGGTGGCACCTTCTGCAACTTCTCAGAGCCGTAGTGAAATGCCTGGTGCTGCCTGTGCCCGGGCCAGGACCAGTCCCCTCTCAGGATGGTGGTGCCCGACCTAAGAACTGGCTCTTGCCCATCTGCAGCTCATGGTCCTGAGTCCCAAGCAGCCTTATTGAAATGCTGATGTTGCCAAGGAGGGGTTGTGGGAGCAGATGAGTTGGTTTGATTCTCTTTTCCTCCTCTTCAGGGCAGCACAGTTCCCTGGTGCAATAATCCCTTTAAAATCCAAAGGGGAGGAGCTCCGGGCTTCCCCTCCGTGTCACAGGGCTGGCTGATCCCAATCCTGCCCCTGCTGCTGCCTTCTGGCTCCTCACCGTGCCTCAGTTTCCCTGCCCTGTGCCCACCCAGCCCCTTCCTCCCTCGCAGGGGTGGAAGGGATTCCTTTTTCTAAAGCACTTTGAAGCCCTCTTGGGGAAGGCACCGGAGACAGCACTCAGCACCCGAGGGGTCTGTCCTGCCTGGGACTTGCATGTTCATCACCTGGGGAACGTCTTCCTCTTCCCTCCTCAAAAGTGTAACAACTCCCAAACTGAAATGTATATTTTTGCTAGAAGTACAAACCTCCAAGTGTTTTTAATAATATAAATAGTGTCCACAAACTGACTTGACTTTAAATAAATCCAAACTAAATATTTAAGAACCTTTTAGCGTCCAGCCCTTTCTTTGTGGGATTTCTCTCAGCTCCTGGGAGAGGTGATGAGATTTGCTGGATTTGCTGTGATTTTCAAGGATTTACCCTGAATCCCAGGTCTCAAAGCTGCTGTGGGTTTCCTGCTCTGTTTCCCATCAAATGTAAAAGCAGGGAGAGGCAGTTGTGAGAGGAGTCCCAACATCAGAGCCAAATGCTTCGTGTCCCAAACCTTGCCCATGGTCCTCGCTGCAGGGTGATGCTGGGTGGTGAGCAGGGCCTGGCCACAGCCACCCCAAGATCATGGAATCATAGAATGGGTTGGGTTGGAAGGGAACTCAAAGCCCATCCAATTCCAACCCCTCTGCCACGGGCAGGGACACCTCCCACTGGATCAGGGGGCTCAAAGCCCCATCCAACCTGGCCTTGGACACCTCCAGGGATGGGGCAGCCACCACTGCTCTGGGCAACCTGGGCCAGGGCCTCCCCACCCTCACAGCAAAACATTTCTCCCTAAGATCTCATCTCAATCTCCCCTCTTTCAGCTCAAAACCCTTCCCCCTCATCCTATCCCTGAAATCCCTGATTTAAAGCCCCTCCCCAGCTTTCCTGGAGCCCCTTTCAGTCCTGGGAGGCTGCTCTAAGGTCTCCCCAAAGCCTTCTCCTCTCCAGGTTGAACAACCCCAACTCTCTCAACCTGTCCCCACAGGAGAGGTGCTCCAGCCCTCGGCTCATCCGTGGAGCCCCCTGATCCAGTGGGAGATGTCCCTGCCCATGACAGGAGGGTTGGAACTGGATGAGCTTTGATGTCCCTTCCAACCCAAACCATTCTATGACCCCTCCAAGAGTTTTCGGGGAGCCCCTGCAGCCCCTCAGCTCCCCTCTCCCCCAGTTGGAAGCCGGAGCGCTTCGTCCCACCTTTTCCCACCCTTTCCCAGTCTCTCCCAGCGCACCCAGCCCGAAGTGGCCGCTGTGCTGGGGCAGCGGCAGGGAAGGGTTAACCCTGTGCAGGTGACGGTGCCCGGCTGCGCCCATCCAAGGCCATAAAGAGCCTCGGGAGGGTGAGGAGCCCTCTCGGCCACCGCGGAGGAGATGGAGCCGGGGGCTCGGGGGGGCTGTGCGAGACCCCCGTGCAGGTGGGGATTGCGGGGGAAGAACTTGGGAGCAGCTTTGGGGTGGATTTGAGCTGGGAGGAGCTTTGGGGGGAGGTTGAGAGCAGTTTTGCGGGGAGCTGGGCTGGGAGCAACTTTTGGGGGGCTGGGAGCAACTTTTGGTGTTGGTGGGAGCAGCTTGTTGGGGGAACTGAGAGCAGTTTTGGGGGAGCTGAGCTGGGAGCTGCTTTTGGGGGGTTTGAGAACAGCTTTTTGGGGGACTGGGAGAAGCTTTTGGGAGAGCTGAGCTGGGAGCAACTTTTGCGGGGCAACTGAGAGCGGTTTTGGGGGGAGCTGGGCTGGGCGCAGCGTTTGGGGGGCTGAGAGCAGCTTTTGGTGTAGGTGGGAGCACCTTTTCGGGGAAGCTGAGCTGGGAGGTGCTTTTGGGGGGGCTGAGAGCAGCTTTTTGGGGAACTGGGAGGAGGTTTTGGGGGAGCTGAGCTGGGAGCAACTTTTGGGGGGCAACTGAGAGCGGTTTTGGGGGGAGCTGGGCTGGGCGCAGCGTTTGGTGGGCTGGGAGCAGCTTTTGGTGTTGGTGGGAGCACCTTTTCGGGGGGCTGGGCTGGGTGCAAGTTTTGGGGGAGGTGGAGCAGCTTTTGGGGGAACTGAGCAATTTTGGGGGAGCTGAGCTGGGAGGTGCTTTTGATGGGACTGAGCAGCTTTTTCGGGAACTGGGAGGAGGTTTTGGGGGAGCTGAGCTGGGAGCAACTTTTTGGGGGAACTGAGAGCGTTTTTGGGGGTAGCTGAGCTGGGAGCAGCGTTTGGTGGGCTGGGAGCAACTTTTGGTGTTGGTGGGAGCACCTTTTCGGGGGGCTGGGCTGGGTGCAGGTTTTGGAGGTGCTGGGAGTAGCTTTTGGGGGGGCTGAGAGCAGCTTTTGGGGGTTGGTGCAGCTTTTGTGGGGGCTGGGCTTGGGGCTGCGCACCCATCACTGCGGGGCAGGGGGTGCTTTGTGATGCCTGTCCATCTGTCTGCTCCTCCACCCCGCTTTGGGGGTCCCCAGCCGGGCACCCCCTCCCTGCCAGCCCCAGCCCAAGGCCTTCCCTACCCCCCCCCCAGCCCCGGGGGGACCCCCCCAGCCTTCTGCTGCTGCTGTTCCAGCTCCCGGGCTTTGTTGTGGTAGTAATTAGCCAGGAATTAAAGTGGGATGGGGCAGGGAGACTTCTGGCTGCCCTGGAATTGGCCTTGGCGAGGGCTCATGAGCCTGGGGGCTCCAAAAAGATGTCCCCGTCCAGGAAAAGCTGGCACAGAATCATAGAATCATCAAATCATGGAGTGGCTTGGAATGGACCTCAAAGCCCATCCAGTTCCACCCCCCTGCCATGGGCAGGGACACCTCCCACTGGATCAGGGGGCTCCAAGCCCCATCCAACCTGGCCTTGAACACCTCCAGGGATGGGGCAGCCACCACTGCTCTGGGAAATCTGGGCCAGGGCCTCCCTACCCCACCATCCAGTGGGGTTTTGTGGGGGCTGGAAGGGTCTCCAGCCATGTGTCTTCTCTGTCTTGCAGGAATTTTGCCCGTGGATTCTGTCGATGGGGCCGGAGTTGCCGCTTCTCACACGACAGAAAACAAGACCATATCTGCAGGTACTTCCAGAGTGGTTTTTGTAGCTATGGAGAGCAGTGCAGGTAAGGAACAGTGAGGACAGGGAGCCTGATGCCACCAGGATGGGCTGGAAACCGGGATGGATTGTGCTGGGCTGATGGGACCCTTTGTCTATCCCTGTGCTTCTCCAGCTACGAGCACATCCGAGAGGAGCCGAGGCCCGTGGGGTCCCACTATGGCCCCGTGTCCCCCAGGCACTGGGGCTCGGAGCCCGGCAGCGTGGCCCGGGGCTCGGGGAGACCCTGGCACAGCTCAGCCCACCCTGACCCCAGCGTGATGCACGAGGCTTTCAAGCTCCCAAATGAGGAGGTTGAGGAGGAAGGGACACACAAGTACATCCCGGCGCCTGATGGTGTCCGCCGTAGGACCATGGGCCGAGAATCTGTCCCTGCACGAGCTCGGGGTGCCTCAGGTGGGTGTTGGGGTGCCTCAGGTGGGTGTTGGGGTGCCTCAGGTGGGTGTGGGGTGCCTCAGGTAAGTGGCACCCGCAGGGCAGAGGATACTGGGGTGGTCACGGTGGAGCATGCTGTGTGTTTGTCTACCCTTGATCCAAACCCTTCTCCCTTCACCTCTGGGCAGGGCCCAGCTGGGGCTGTGGAAAACTCTCCTAGCAGCTTTTTTAGGGTGGGAGACCTTATCTGCTAACCCTGTGCCCTCTGAGCTGCCAACCTGGCTCTTTGATAACGGGGTGGAGTGTGATTTGCCCCCACTTTCCTCCCTGCAGGCTCCCAACTGCGAGGGCTGGGACTGGCTCCAAATTCCCTGTATCCCAGAGGGGCGATGGTGGAGATGTCGACGTGGACTGGCTCTGCAGAGGTGGGCTGGGGTGGCCTCCTATGGGTGGGCAGTCCCCATCACCCCGTGTCGGTCCCCAAAGCCCTAATGGAGCTCCAGGGGGGGTGTGGGTGGGGGGTGGGTAGCAATGCTGTGTTTTTTCCACTTGCAGGTGCCCAGGGAGCCGGGTGCTGCAGCAGCCCCGGTCCCCACCGCCTTGCTGAGGACCCGGAGCGAGGCCATGGTGTGTGGGATCTGCATGGACCGCGTGTACGAGAAGGCGCTGCCGGAGGAGAGGCTCTTTGGGATCCTCCCCAACTGCAGCCACACCTACTGCGTGGGCTGCATCCGCGAGTGGCGCCGCAGCCGGGACTTCCAGAGTGGGGTGGTCAAGTGAGTGGAGAGAGGGGACGTGGCAGGGTGGGCACCGTCACCCCTTCTGCACCCTGAAATCCTTCCCTGGGTCTGCTGATGCGGCTTTGGGGTTGGAGCGACTCTTAGAGAATCATGGAATGGTTTTGGGCTGGAAGGGACCTCAAAGCTCAGCCAGTTCCAACCCCTGCCATGGGCAGGGACACCTCCCACTGGATCAGGGGGCTCCAAGCCCCATCCAGTCTGGCCTTGAACACCTCCAGGGATGGGGCAGCCACCACTGCTCTGGGCAACCTTGGGCCAGGGCCTCGCTACCCTGATCATGAAGAGTTTCTTCCTAAGGTCTAATCTAAATCTTCCCCCTTCCAATTTAAAGTCATTCCCCCTCATCCTGTCACTCCAATCCCCTGTAAAAGCCCCTCCCCAGCTTTCCTGGAGCCCCTTTCAGTCCTGGGAGGCTGCTCTAAGGTCTCCCCAGAGCCTTCTCTTCTCCAGGCTGAACAACCCCAACTCTCTCAGCCTGTCCTCACAGCAGAGGGGCTCCAGCCCTCGGATCATCTCTGTGGCCTCTTCTGGACCTGTTCCAACAGTTCCATCTCCTCCTTATGTTGGGGATTCCAGACCTGGACACAGGGCTCCAGATGGGGTCTTATAGAGGGAAGCAAAGGAGCAGAGTCCCCTCCCTCCCCTCTGGTCCCACTGCTTTGGATGCACCCCAGGACACGGAGGGTTTTTGGGCTGGGAGTGCACATTGTGGCTCATGTTGAGGTTCTCATCAATGAGCACCCCAGACCCTTCTCCTCAGGGCTGCTCTCAATCACATTGTCCTCAATCACGTTTCCTTTGGGAAAAGGCTCTTTGGAGCTGGAATGGGGACAGGAATGCTGGATAAGGCTGTGATGCTGTGACCAGCCAGTGCTGTGAGCTCCCTTCTCCTTTTTTTTGGGACGCCCACCTGCCCCCCTTGCCTTCACCCAGGGCCTGCCCAGAGTGCCGGGTCGTCTCTGGTTTCTACATCCCCCACAAATACTGGGTCTCGGATGTGGGTGAGAAGGAGAAGCTCATCAAGACCTTCAAGGCACGGATGGGGTGAGTGTGTGGCACCGTGGGCTCCGTGCTGCTCCGGGAGCTGCGTTTACACCTGCTCTTTGAATCCTCCCCCTCCCCAGGAAAATCAGGTGCAAGTTCTTTGTCCGTGGCTTCTGCCCATTCAAGTCAGAGTGCATCTACCTGCACGAGCTGCCCGCCGGGCGGCCGCGGCGCCGCAGACGACAGCGGCCGAGGATGCCCGTTGTGAGTGGGGTGTGACGTTCTGGGGAGGGCTGGAGCTCTGCAGGGGCTCAGGGCTTGGGGCTCATCCTCTTCTGTGCTGCAGTTCAGCCCTTCGTCCTCGGAGAGCTCGGAGGATGAGGATGAGGATCTCGAATGGGCTTTCACCCTGTCCCCGATGGAGTCAGATTTTTGGTACATGAAATATGGCCACGAGTTGCTCTTCACGGACTTCAGTGACTCCGACTAAGCCGTTGCCCCATCTGGGTGCTGCTGGTGGAGCTGGAGAGAGAGGGGAGAAGGTCACTGCTGGAAGAAGGAGTGTTTGATTCCGTGGGAATGTCGAGAAGCATCTGCTTTGAGAGTTTTTAGCTGCTCCCAGCATTGTTTTGGAGAGGCTCCGGGCATGGAGGGTCTTGCAGGGGTGGGGTGGGGAAAAAGCCTGGCTGATCCTTCTCAGCCACCCCCGTGTTGGTGGCTGAACCCCCAGCAGGTCTTGCATCCCTGTTTCCCCCAGGAACCGGGGGGTGGCAAAGCTGCAGAGGTCTCGGGGCAGTGGGGGTGCGCCCCCCACTTTCTCTTGGTGGTGCAGCACTGGGCACCCTGGGGAGACCTTGTGGGGGGGACAGAGGGGGTTTTTAGCACCCGTGGGGGGGAGCTGAGTGCCCTTGGGCACTGTTTTAACCTGCTTTTACCCAAATAAAACGTTCTGTGTAGTGCGAAGGTGGCTGGGGCTCCGCTTCCTGGGGCTGGGGGAGGACACAAACTCCATGGGCTTGGGGTTGGGGTGGTGATGGTGGCTTTAAGGGATAATTTGCATAATATTTGTGGGTTGATTTGCATACCGGGCGCGCTTTTCCAGGGGGCGGTCCCGGAAGGGGCTGTGTGGGGCGGGGACAGGAGCCGGGAACTGGGGCTGGAAAGGGGGCGCGGGGGGCTGGCACGGGGAGGGGCGACCACGGCCAGTAGTGTGTGGGGTTCCCCTTCTCGGGACCCCAGAGGGGCCCTGGAGCTGGTGGAACGGGGAGCTGCGAGCTGAGTGGGCTCAGAGGAGCTTCTGGTCCTCGGCGTGGTGATGCTTCTGTATCCTCGGGGTGATGCTCCTGGTCCTCGACCCACTGGTGCTCCTGTATCCTCGGCGTGATGCTCTAGCATCCTCGGGTGATGATCCTGCATCCTCGGGTGATGAGGATAACTGCAGCCCGCCCTGTGCACAGGTAAGGGCAGCCCCAAAGCTGCAGCCAATGAAGTGATAGAAGTAGTTACTATTACAAAAAAAGTGGAATATTTTGATTTCAGCTAAAGAAAAGTTTAAAAAGCTGTATTTTTTGAAAGTTAGACAGAATGCCTCTCTGACAGCATCTTTTCTTTATAGTGCATTTTTTTTTTTTCAAACTGTGTTCTTCCAGACATGGGTCTTTGAGAAATGATAACATTTTAAGTATGGTCTGTGCTGAACAGATCTGTCTTCTTCTCTAATCACCTCTGTTTGCAGTCGTTCCCTGTCTAAAATACAGAGCTGGTGCCAAAGCTCCAATGAACAGAGATTTGGCTGTTGTGAAGTTCATAATAATATTAAAATTAGTCTTTGGAAAGTAATAGAATAAGCATAAGGTTTCTGGGAAAATATCTACTTATGCATGTAAGTGGGAAATATCTTCTCTCCCAGCAATTGTCTCGTTACACATGATTGATGGGAATCATTCCCTCATGGATCCAGTGCTCAAATAAAGGATGCTGCTTTCTAAAACTTCAGAATGAGTTTATTTTTGGCATCAGAGGAATGACTTCCCCCCCAGGTTTGCTCCAGAGCATGACTGGCCAGGTCCTGGATGTGCCAATCCTCCCTGTGAACCCCCATCAGGCTCTCCCCAATTTTCCCACAGGCAGCTGTGAAGCCCCTGCGGCAGCGATGGAGCCCCCGTGCCTGCCCTGGCTGCAGAGTTTGGACAAGCCGTGCCTCCTCCTGCTCCACGTGCTCTCCTCCAGCTCCTCGGGGACTCTGGGTGCCCTCCGGATGCTGCAGAGGGTCCAGGCCCACGAGGGGCCGGGGCAGGCGTTCTCCTGGCTGAGCCTCACGGCAGCGCTCTGCGCTGAGGAGCCTGTGCTGGAGGGGCCGGAGGGGGCTCTGGCTGTGTGAGTTGGTCACAGTTCCAAAAGTTGCTGTTTGGTGGGAGGTTTGGCACGTCAGGTGCCAGCTTTGGCACCTGCAGCATCTTCCTGCTCGTGCTGCGGAGTGGATGTGAAGTCAGGATCGTAGTTGGGACCCTGAGGGTCTTCCACGGTGTGTCTGCAGAAGCTGGTGGAGGTGTTTGCTGCTTTCTCTCACTTCCCAGTGCCAGCAGGGAGAGGGAGGGGATTCTGCCCCTCTGCTCTGCTCTTCTGAGACCCCATCTGGGGTCCTGGGTCCAGTTCTGGAATACCCAATGTAAGAAGGAGATGGAACTGTTGGAAGAGGTCCTGAGGAGGGCCTTGAAGATGATCAAAGGGCTGGAGACCCTCTGCTGTGAGGACAGGCTGAGAGAGCTGGGGTTGTTCAGCCTGGAGAGGAGAAGGCTCTGGGGGGACCTTAGAGCAGCCTCCCAGGACTGAAAGGGGCTCCAGGAAAGCTAGGGAGGTGCTTTTATAGGGGCCTGGAGGGACAGGATGAGGGGAATGGTTTAAACTGGAAGGGGGAAGATTTAATTAGACATCAGGAAGAAATTCTTCCTGATGATGAGGGTGGGGAGGCCCTGGCCCAGGTGGCCCAGGTTGCCCAGAGCAGTGGTGGCTGCCCCATCCCTGGAGGTGTTCAAAGCCAGGTTGGGTGGGGCTTGGAGCCCCCTGATCCAGTGGGAGGTGTCCCTGCCCATGGCAGGGGGTTGGAACTGGCAGATCTATGAGGTCCCTTCCAACCCAAACCATTCTATGATGAGGTTCTGCTCTGTAGAGTTGGTGATAAGGACTTGGGGCTTTTCCCTGACGCGTTGCCTTTTCCTTTGCTCCCCTTTTCCAGCAAGCCACGGCTGCTGCTGCTCCCTGTCGTGTGCCAGAGAAACCTCTTCTCCCTGCTCCTCGTGGTGCAAGCCATGGTTCCAGAGAGCTGTCTCAACCAGCTGCTCCAGGCCGTGCAGCAGGATTCCCACCTGGATCCCTGGGTGCGGATGCTGAGGGATCTGCTCCGGCAGGGACTGAGGGGAGAGGAGTGCTCCCCACCTCCTGTTCCCTTGTCTTCCACCTGCCAGGAGCAGCTTAGGGATCTGTGCCAGAAAATTACCCAGAACAAACCAGAGGGGCGAAGGAGGCTGAACTGGTGCTTCAGCAAGCAGCCTGGTGCCACTGGGGATGTGGCTCAGTCTGTGCCTCAAGGTGGGAAGCGCAAGAAGGTGTCGGAAGAGAGCCTGGAGCTGGATGAGGAGAGAGAGGGGGAGAGGTTACTGCTGGAAGAGGGAGTGTTTGATTCCCCAGGAGCCCAGGAGAGTGGGGATGCAACAGGGATGGAAGAGGAGATGATGGCTGAAGAGACTTCGGGGGACAGATGTGCTCAGAGCCCAGCCAGGGCTGCTCTGGGAAACTCCCAGCAGGACGCAGCTGAGGAGCCCAGGAGGGTTTCCCAGACAGCAGAGGTCCAGTCCTTTCTCCAGGTACTCGGCAGGGTTTGCTTTCCCCTTCTACCTGGTGAGCCTTTGCAGTCTGATTTCTGTTCCTTCACCTCTTTCCCTGCAGGTGCACGGACCGAGGCTAAAAATCCTGCTGCAGGAGGAGTCCAAGGTAAGTGGTTGGTGCTGCCTCCCTCCTGGAGCTGGTGGTCTGATGGGATGATGGCAGGGCATCCAGGAGGGATGGGAGAGGAGGTGGCTTTTCCAGGGAGGGCTGGAGGGGCATGGAAAGCTGCCACCTCCTCTAGGCTCAGGTATTGGTACCTGCCTGCACCTCGTCTGCTGTATGGTGGGCAGCCTGTGGGGTCAACACTGGCCCAAGTGGAGGTGGGAGGGAAGAGAAGGTTCTGGAACTGGATTTTATGGGTTGAATTACTATGCTTATTACTCAAGGACTGTATTTCTCTCCAGCACTTGGAGCTGAGCATCCCACCCGAGCTGCACATCCTGAACAACTGCTCTACCAGCCAGGTGAGCCTCAGCCTCCTGGCTGCAGCCAGTGCTGTGGAGGGTTATCGTGGCCTCACTAACGTCCCAATCACCCCTGCTGACCCCAGCTCGAGGGGCTCTGCTCCTTCCTCCAGCTCTCCACGGGCCCGGAGCCCCTCCTGGGGCGTTTCTGCCGCTGGCTGCTCGCTCTCAGCCCTGACCTCAGCTACAGCAGCGCGGCCGTCCTGGCGGAGCAGCTCTTCCTCAGGCGAGTGAGTCTGGGGGCAGATGTTTCCTGCACCCCGTTGCCCTCACAGCCATCCCCATCTCCTGCTTCTTCTGTCCATAGGTCCTGGCCCTCACCCAGCCACCTTCCCGGCACCTCTTGGCCGCCCTCGCTTCGTTTTGCTCCAAGTATTCCCAAGCTTTCTGTCGAGTCCTGGTGGCTGCGATCCTGCGGGCGCCAGGGGAAGGTGCGGTGGGCTCAGAGGTGGTGTGGATTCTGGGAGCAGCTGGAGAGGAGCTGGAAGGGAAGCCCCAACTGCAAAGTGTCTGCTGGGAGGCATTTATCACCCAAAACGTGGTGGGAGCCGTGAAGGGGTGGTGCTGGCTTTATCTGGGCAGGTGAACTCTTGGGAGCTGGGATGGGAGATGGGGTTGAAGATGCCTGAGAGGGAAGGGAGGCCAGGCTGGTTTCCAGCATGAGTTCCCCCAAAGGGTGGCTCCGTGGACTTGAGGATTTCTGACAGCTCCTGATGTCCAAAATGTGGATCCATTGCTCTGTGTGCAATAGGCCAAGAGCTACAGCACCGAGAGGGGCATTGTTTTATTCAGGTTTGCGTAAATCCCGGGTACTTGGAGGGGTTTGGCACCTTCATTTATACACAAAATTACATAAAGCCACACATTATTATTTATTATTATCAAGCAGGTAGTCACACATTTCTAATAAATGCCAGGCCATTCCTTGCACCCTTTGCACATGCTCCAAGGGGCCTTTTGGGGTGCTGGGTGGTTGCTGCTTCAAAAATTACCTGCTAAGTTCACCCATCGGTCAACTCCTCCCAGTGCCTCTAAACCACTGGCTTGGAACTTCTTAATTGAATTAAGTTCCCAGCTCCCCATTCAAAAGTCACACTAATAGATTGCACTATTGTGTAACTATATGGCTGGACAAACTTTAGTCCCATGCCACAAAATTACCAAGGATGATCATCAACTGGGACCCATCTTGTGAGTCTTCTGCCTGCCTGGTGATCCTAAGATGATGTTAAAAATGTTATGGGCTTTTACCAACACTAATGCTGGGCCAGAGCTGCCCCAGGGTGGCTCTGCTGGCATGAGAAAAGGGTCCTGCATGAATCCCTGCCACAGTAGCATCCCTTTTTCCTCGGGACTGATGCTAATTAAGCCCCTGCTGCAGATGGGTGAAGGAAGCTAGATTATCCTGGACAGTAGAAGAGGGCACTACTGCTGTTGTGAGGACAGGCTGAGAGAGTTGGGCTTGTTCAACCTGGAGAAGAGAAGGCTCCAGGGGGACCTCATAGCAGCCTTCCAATACCTGAAGGGGCTCCAGGAAAGCTGGGGAGGGACTTTTCCCAAGGGCCTGGAGTGATATAGGATGAGGGGGGATGGCTTTAAACTGGAAGGGGAAGGATTTAGATTGGACATTAGGAAAAAATTCTTCACAATAAGAGTGGGGAGGCCCTGGCCCAGGTTGCCCAGAGCAGTGGTGGCTGCCCCATCCCTGGAGGTGTTCAAGGCCAGGTTGGATGGGGCTTGGAGCCCCCTGATCCAGTAGGAGGTGTCCCTGCCCATGGCAGGGGGGTGGAACTGGCTGGGCTTTGAGGTCCCTTCCAACCCAAACCATTCTATGATTCTGTGGTTTCTGGGTGTCCCTGTGTGAAGGGGTACCAGGAAGGGTCAGGCATGTTCCAGTGGATCTGGCAGCTCTTCCCCCTTGTGCTTTGCCCCTGCAGGTGCCGAGCAGACTAAGCTGGTGTGTGAGCTTGTGGAGGAGTGCCTGGAGCCAGACTGTGTCAGACTGGTGCTAAGGTAAGGGATAAGGGGTGGCAGCTCTGCTTTGCCCCTCATGCCTCCCTCAGTGGGTCCAGCTGGCTCCGGCCACTCAGGAGCACCAGTGAGGCCTCATGAGCATCGTACCACCTCTTCTTCTTCACCACCCTTTGCAGCCAGGTCCTGGAGATACCTTTGTCAGAGAAGCTGCTGCCGGTGCTGCAGGCTGTGCTGGGGCGCCAGGTGAGGGGACCCCCACCTTCTCCCTCTTGAGTTTCCTTGCCAGCTCCAGCAGTGCTGGAGCAAGGACTGACTGTCCTCCCTGCTCCTCGTTCTCTTCCAGGAGGTGCTGCCCACCGAGCTCTTCGATCTCCTGGTCCTGACCCTGTGCCGGCAGGCTCCAGCCTTCACCACGTCGCTGAATTACGCCAAGCTGGTGACGGCTGTGCTCACCATGTACCAAAGCCAGGTGAGTAGGACCACACTGGGGTCCTGCAGACCGGTTGGCGTTGGCTGTTGGTTGGCAGTCAGCGTTGGTGCTGACCCAGGACCTACTGAGGGTCTGTGGTGGGCTCCCAGCAGTGCAGCTCTCTGAGCACCTTTCTCCTCTCCATCCTAGGTCACCCCAGCCCACCGGAGCCGTCTGGCTGCCGCTCTGGACCGGAGCAACGCGGCTCTGAAGAAATCACTGCAGGCTGTGCTGGAAGGAGCCAGGTGAGAGGGATGCTGTGCCCTCCAGGATGGGATCTCTCTCATTAGCAATGGCAGCATCCGTGCTCCTCATCTGTCCACGGTCATGGTGACAGAAGCTGTGCTGGAGCATAGGTGGCAGTGGGCTTCCCTTTAACTGATTTCTTTCCTCTTTCTCTGTCCTCCTCCCAGGTGAACACCAAAAGCAACGGTTTGCTGGGCCAGAGGGTGCTCGTTGGGTGATGGTGGCTTCATCCCAGTCTCTTACTGGGGTTCATGAAGGTGGTGGAGGTCCAGCACACAGTGCCCACGCCTGGTTTGAGGTGGGCTAGCGCTGGGTGACACCATTCCAGCCCCATGCACGCCCTGAGGTTTGAAGATGAGGGGATTTTTTGGTTAAACAATGAATTCGTTTGCAGTCAGCTCTGTCTGGTCTGTCTATGGGCACCTTGCCACACTCAAGATGGCGGCTCCCACTGTCCCCCTGTGCGCCACGCTCAAGATGGCGGCTCCCGCCTTCCCGCCCTGCTCCACGCTCAAGATGGCGGCTCCCGCCTTCCTGCCCTGCTCCACGCTCAAGATGGCGGCTCCCGCCTTCCTGCCTGCCCCATGCTCAAGATGGCGGCTCCCGCCTTCCCTGCCTGCCACGCTCAAGATGGCGGCTCCCTCCCCGCCTCTCCCAAGATGGCGGCAGAGGAGGAGCTGTGGAGAGGGAGGGCTGTGGGATGTCTCGGGGCTCCTCTGTCCCAATACCGGGAAGCCCTGGGTTGGCCCACATCGCTGCTCACTTTGGCTTAAGGGTGTGAGGGGTAGCTGGACTGTGCATTGCCTAGAGGGGGGGGTCATTGGATCAAGGTGACTCTTTGGTAGCTGGTTTGTGCCCAAAGGTGGCTTTTTTTAATCAGGAAAACAAACAAATGCATTATTCTTGTGTTATTGATGGAGTCGTGTTGGCACACAAGGCCTTAAATCCCTCTAAAGTTAAGCAGGGTGATGCTGAGAGCCTTGAAAACACCCACTGGAAACGTCATCTGGGCATCTTCTGGTTGGAGGATGGGAGAGAGTGGATGGACTCTAGTGCTGGAATTCAAATGGAGGTTTTGAAGCACTGCAAACTTCAAGGACTATTTAAAAATTCATAAACATTTACATCTGCAAAAGGAGAAGATGGATTAAAACATATAGGTGTGACATGTTACAGCTTCCAGTTTGCTCATTAGTGTTTAGAACCAGCCAGAGCAATGAAACTCTGAAGCATTAAGTGATGCTCTTAATGCTGAGAGCAGAGATTTCTTTATAGTAACAATCTTTTAAGCTATTTTAGGTGACGGTGGACTGATGAGGCTTCAAAGAAACCTCCAGGGAGCCAAATTGTTGATGGATTTGCATACCAGTGAGTTAGTGGCTGGGTATATTGAAGCTATTGTAGGGCTGCCCAAAATACGACATAAATAGAAATTGTGCCCTGATCAGCAAGGTCTGAGCCTGCTGTTCTGGCTTTATTAGGTAGCAGCTTGCGGTCTTTGCACTTTCCCTGCAAAGCTTCTACCAAGTGACCTCCGTGTCCTTGGCCCCAGTGCTCTGGCTGTGACCGTTGGTCACGTGAAGATGACCAAGGACAAACTCATCTCCAGAATTCAACAGGTTCTCATCTTCCTGGTGTCCTTGCTGAAGAAGAGCTGGAAGATTGTGTGTTCTGTGTATATCTAGAGGGGAAGACCCAGCATCTCTATGGACTGAGCAGCAATAAATGGTCTGAAATCTCCTGGCTGTGGTGTGTGTCTCCTCCCTGATGGATGGTTGGTTTTATAACTGCTTTCTTTATGCAACAATCCCGTTTTGACAGGCTCTGCTTGGCTGCAGCTTGCGCTTCCAACTCATCTGGAGATGAGAGCTGTGTTCTGGGCCAGCCTACGTGGGTTTTTGCAAGAAACAGTAGTCAAGCAGGGATCGGATTTGCAAACTGCAAGGAGGTCCTGTTCTGCTGGGAAGCATCACACTGTCTCGTGGAAAGAGACTTTTCAGCCCTGTTTTTGCTCTTGGCTGCAGCTTATCGCATATCATGGATTCCTCTGGAGTATCTGTGCAAGATAACAATCTCATTAGGAGAATTGGAAGCAAATCCTAGACATGCTGGAAGAAGACTTCTTGTTTGTGTGATGGGTGGCATCCACAAAGAAAACTTTATTTTTGACCTCTCTTGGCCCTCTCAAGAACTTTAAAATCCAGCCTGAGCAGAGGTTGACGTAGCATAAAACATCAGTCAGGTTTTATAGTTCAGCAGAACCTTATCCAGAAGCAGAGGGAGAGCCAGGGTTGGGTTTGTCCTTGTCCTGATTTATTAGCAGTGTTGGTGAAGTGAAAGGATTGAAGCTTTAGCCTCGAGGTTTCCTGGGCTGGATATAGAAGGCAGGGTATAATTTTTAGCCAATAATACTTGGGATGTTTGACAGCGGCTCCTTATTTGCTTCCTCTTCTGTTTGTAGAGATTTGCTTTCTTCTTGTTAGGGAGGGGAATTCCCTTTCTGCCCTAATGGTTTCTGTTAAGGAAATTAATTTTATGCGATCGCGTGAGTTATCTGTCCACTTTGCTGCCTCCCTGTTACCCAACAGTGATTTTTGGACCAGTTTTATGACAAGATGCTCTCCACACTCCCCAGGAGGCATCTTCATGCTGTGATTAGACCAGAGAATTTCCTTTGGGTGGGTAGAGCTGTGTGAGCACTGCATCTATGGATGTTAAATGCCAGATCTCAGAGCCACATGGGAGCCAGACCACCTTGCCCCGTGCAACACCTTGTTGGAAAGGCTGACTCAGCTGCTTTCCATATCCATCCCCTGAGGGGCTGCCCCTTTCCAAACAGAAGCTGCAGGGAGGTCCAGGTGGTTGCTGTGTCCCTTTGTGCAGCAACACTGAGAGCTGATAAAGTCACCCTGCTTCACCCCGGAGGTAACAGCATTTTGGTGACAACCTGTTAATCCCCAGAGTGCTGATCCAGTTTTGCTTTGAAATCTGGTGGCTGTGACACCCAGATGTGAGGCTGAACTGCTCACGGAAGGGCTCAGCAGTCTTTGAGGTTTGTTTTTTTTATAACCTCGAGTTTAAACTTGAACTGAAAGAAGAAAAAAACCTCTTTCTCATTTGGGGTTTTTGTTTTGTTTTGCAAACAACCTTTTGATTGTAACAAGGGAATCGTGTTCTTCCTTGGCTTAGTCTGGTGGCTGCCAGGTCAGCTGGGAGACCAGGGCTATCTGAAGATGAATTTGCTGAAGGGTAGGGTGTTGCTTTACACTTGGACCCCCCTGCAAACACCTAATAAATCACGTTTGCTGCATCAGCAGTATCAGCTGGTGTGGGTCTGAGCAGCTTTGCTGCAAGAAGTGGATAATCCAGATGACCACAGCCCTCTGTGATCTGAGCTGCAAGTTCAGCTCAGCTTCAGGAGGAGCCCTGGGAAGATGCTGTCGCTGTAGGTTGCTGCATCGCCGGTGGGACCTTGCTGGAAGGAGACAGGAGGGGCAAAGCCCACACCCTCTTGCTGCTGCTCGCTTCTCTGGACTGGAAATCTCCCAGCAGGGTCTTGGCCATCCCTGCTGAACAGGTCTGTGCATGGGGAGCTGGGCTGCTTTTGTTTTTCTGAGGCCCTGCGATGCCTAAATTGTAACCACCATGCCCCTGGGCTAAAATAATAATACATAAAAATCCCTGGGTGCTTTTAGAGGTTCTTTGAATGGAATGGTTTGCAAAGAGGGGCATTGCTTCTTATCGAACCCCTCAGCATGGGTGTGTGAGGGAATTAATTGGTGTTGTTTGTGCTTACTACTGCTTGTGTTGCCAGTTATGGGTGTTGCAGGGAAGACAGCATGGGAATTTTGGGCTGACCTTCCCTTAAGATGACTCAATTTCTCAGCAGCTCTGCTTTTGGGCCAGGTCTGAGCAGGAGGTGTTTGCCCTAAGAGGGGAAACTCCACCCCTGAAGCTTCAAGGATGGTTGAAATGCTGACCTGGTGGGGACTATTGCTGATGGGCATTTCAGAAGCCTCACCCTGCTGTGGCACAGCTCCTGCTTCAAAGCTACAAATGGGCTCTCTCAGCCCTCCCTGGCCCTGGGGCCGCATCCTGCACTCTCTGCAGATGGTTATGACGCTGGGCCAGCTCTGTCCCAGGGCTGGGAGGTGACGTTTGCTGGCTGACTTCTGAGGGCTTATGAGATTTGCAGACCCCAAGGACCTGCCTCGTTCCTCGTGGTACCTCCTAAGGCATAGGCAAGGGGGGCAGGAACCGCAGCTGCCAACCTGCAGCCTGGTCCTCTGTAGTGCTGAGCATCGAGTCTGACTCCCTGTAAGCTCATTAGGGGAAGAAAGCAGCTTTAGAAGATGCAAGGATTTGAGCAAAGGGGTCGGGCAGGGGAAGGGGCAGTGGAGGTTATGGCTGGGGGGAAAATGGGGCTGCAGAGAATGGGGTCCTGGTCAGAGCAGCTTCTCTGCATCATCAGATGCTGCAAGGGCTCCGCACATCCTGCTTTAGGATCCCTATGAAGGCATGAGGGGATCCCCCATCTCCACAGAGGTCCTGAGTGCCACCACCCTGCCAGACACTGGGCATGGTGGGAGCAGCCGTGGTGCCTCCCAACACCAGAAAGTGGGTGCAGAAATCGCCTGGCCACCTGCAGAGCTGCTCAGCCCGCCCCAGCCCCGTGCAGGGAGCTCCCAGCTGCTCTCATGCATCTCCTTTAAAGGCCTTCTCACATCCAGCTCTTCCCTGGCAGCTCCTTCTGCTGCAGATACGGTCGCTCTCCCATCCCGGGAAACTCTGCCGCCGGCAGCTTGCAGAACGTGGGGCCCTGGCACCCCCAAACCCACCGTCTGCCACCCACACCCTGACTCCTCCTGGGGCCGCTGGGGGCCTGGCAGCACCGAGTGCCAGGTCCAGTCTGGGTGGCACCAGCATCTGCCTCTGGCTGCTTGAGACACGTTCTGAGACACGTTCGGGCAGGTAACGACCCAGGGTTTGGTGAAGGCGCTGAGCTGAGGGAAACCCCTTGGTCTGGCTTCCCCGGGGGTTATTTATGCCACCCTGGGAAAACAACCTGAGTGCTTTTGTATTCTCATCTGGAAAACCAAGCTAAGGAGCGAGGACAAGGCTGGCTGAGCTGTAGGACACCAGGCTGCAGGGTCTGCTCTGGCTGCTGTGGAGCAAGTGCTTTGCAGCAGGGACCAGCGCTTGGCAAAACTGGTGCTCACTTTGGGTTTGCCTGGTGAGGGGCTCCTGAGCCTCTGGGTAGTGGTGTTGGGGACAATTCTCAGTGCACAGGAATGAAATGGGCTTATTTTGACAGATGTAAAGTGCTGCTTGCTTTTATACTTCTGGGACATGAATGGTGGACCCACTCTGCATGGGGGCGAGGTGGGTGATGGGATGCTCAGTGCTGGGGTGACTCAGACTGAGCTTGCCCAAGGCTTTGCACAGGAACGCAGGGCTTCAAGCAGTCCCTGCTCTCTGATCCTTTGAATTTCTGCTGCATTTCCTACCCTAGCCCAAAAAATACCACCTTCTGTGGTATGGATCTGTGTGTCCATGGGCACAGCTCCTGAGGAGATGCGTCCTGTGGGAGAGTCCCTTCTGCACGGTGGCTTTGTCCTGGCTTGGGAGAGGGGCTCTGTGGACTTTTCTGCCAACTTTCTCTGATTTTTAAACGGTGCAAAACAACTTAAAAGAGATGTCCAAGCTCTCTTGGACTCAAATATCTCTTGTATTTGTCTATCTGGGAGCCAGCCTGGCAGGGGGTTGCTCAGAGATCAGACTGGGGTACAGCAGGTCGGTCCCACTCTGCTCCAAGTGCTCACACCAGCAGGTGGGTGCAAACACCTCCCTCCGTGGAGATGACCCATATCAAGTGAAGATCATCCCATGGGAGAGAAACGGGGGCAGTGAGTGGGGAAAGTCCACCCTCAGCACTGTGCAGAACCAGGGCTTGTAATGAATTCCTCGTTCCCCTCACTCCGTGCCCGCCCGAATCCCATCCTCCTGCATCTCAACGGGGCCCTCCCCACCTCTTTTCCCACAGATGCCTCCACGCTAAGCAGAGGAGCTCGGAGCTCCTGCTGGGTGAGAAAATGCTTTAAAAATATAACATTTAGAGGCGTTCTCCCATCTGTGCACAGCTAATATGTGTCTCTCATGATAGGTGTGCTGGTCCTGGAGCCTCCGCGCTTTACAAATGAAGCCGCTCGCCGGGACCTCGCTGGGAGAGGGGGAAGAGGAGGCACAGGGAGTCACCCAGGGGTGCCGGCGGCGGCAGCGGCGCAAGGCAAGCTGCCGACCCAGCCCTTTGCCTCGGAGGTACGTGCCCCACGGGCTGGCCCTGTGGCTCTCTGGGATGGGGATGGTGAAGGTGGTTGCTGGCTTGGCACTCCAAGGCATCATTTCGGCACAGTGGCCCCTTCCCCCGTGGCTGTTTCTCCTGGGGAACAACCCCCAGGCGTGAAGGGAGAAGAAGGAAAAGCCCTATTATGGCCCTTTCCAGAGCCAGGAGCAAAGTTTGAGGGTTCAAGCCCTTTCCCAGGTGGGTGTTGAGCTCAGAGGGCTGTTTGCACGGCAGCCCCCGTATCCGTGCAGGATGTGCTCCGACATCCCAGCAAGCAGGGGTGCTACAGAGCTACCAGGACAGGGTTTGAGGGTGCTGAGGCCATCCTGCTGTAGTTTTAGGGTGCCAGGCCCACGTAGCAAGGCGGTGAGGTGAGATCGTGCCTGGGCTCTGCTGGCAGCTGGGTTTATTGTGGTGCCTCTGAAGGGCTCAGCTTGCAGCGAGGTCCACTTGGCAGCCAGGGGCCAAATAAAAAAAAGAAGCAGGGCCGGCTGGTGACTCATTGCTGGCTGGAAACGGCTCCAGAGGGCTCCTCGGTGGCGGCTCTGCAGCGGGGGCTGCTGCACCCGTGCCAGGAGAGCGGGGACGGGGACACAGCAGGCTGCAGAGGATGCTCGGGAAGGACCCAGGTCTGGAGCAGCATCTCCTCCTCGAGGGGTGCTGTGGTGGCTGGGGGAAGGCAGGGGGGGTGGGGATGCTCCCTTTGCTGCTGGAGTTTCTTTGGGGCTTACCCAGGCTTCTCTCGGCAGGGAGCAGCAGGCAGAGCTGGCCGGGCTCCCCCCCGCCGCTCCGGATGAAGGTAAGGGCAGCCCAGGGTGGGAATAAGGGGGAAACGGGTGGGTTTTGCACCCTCCTTCCCTGAGCAGCATTGCATGGGTGCAGTGGGAGTGTGGCCCCTGACCTGGCAGCACCTGCCTGCAACCCTACACTCCTTCCAGCCCCGGGACTGCAATCCTGGATCCTGGATCTGCTTTTCTAGCTCTGACCCTGTGTCCTCCTCCCCCTGCCCTGGCCCAGCCTGGCTGCAGCTCCCTTAACCCCACAGGGGGATTTTGGGGGGCACCTGCCAGCCCTGAGCCTCCTGCAGAAATGCCAGCTGTGTTTCTGAGGGGTCTTCCTTCAATTGGTGCCAGCCTGGGGAGGGGATGCTGCTGCCCAGCTCCCACCACCTTTTCTGTCCCCAGGGAGGATGAGCAGTCCCCAAGGGCACCCAGATGGGGTTTTGGCTGGGAGCGAGCAGAGCATGGAGCATGTTGGTGAGGTGAGAGGGAGGGGAGGGTGACAGGTTGGGGACACCCTTCCCTTCCCAGCCCCCTGGGCTCATCCAGACCCCCAGCTACTCAGTGCTGCCCTTTTTGGGGGTGCATTCCAGTGCCAGAGAGGGGTTTGCTCCGACAACATCCTTGTGCCCTCAGGTGCCAGGCACGGACAGGCAGGAGCTGGCTCTGCGCCCTGGGGACAGTGATGGGACCGAGGAAGGTGGGTGAGTCCCCATCCCACATCCCAGCTGGGTGTGAGCATGGGAACAGGTTGGCCTGGTGGAGTTTGTCTCCCTTAGTGTGGCCTGGGGGGACCCAAAGCCCTGCTGATGCTGGGGAAAGGGTGGGGATGGTCCCACACCACGGGTACCTGCTCCCTGCTGGGACAGGAGGGCAGAGGGAGGAGGAAAGGCCAAGTAAAGCCTTCACGTGTGGTCTCTCCCATGGTGTTACTGCCTCCCTGCAGATACAGAAACCCCAGAGGAGCCGCTACTGAGTTTTCCCAGTGAGCTCTCGGTGCTGGAGAGACTGGGCTTGCACAGGTAAGACCAGTGAGCACCTGTGTCCCTCGGGGTGCTACATGACAAGGAGGTCCCAGGGCACCACACAGTCCAGGGATTGGAATTACCTCCCTTTCCATGGCACAAGAATTGCTCTCCAGGTGAAGGGCACTTGGGTCCCTGCTTCTGCTGGCTGGCACCCTTGGCACCCATGGGAGCAATCCAAGGGCATTTTCCTTCTGCAGTCCCCGTGATGCCTCCATCTCTGACAGCACTTCTCTCTTTGCAGGGTGGCTTTGACAGAGCAGGATGTGGAGGTGAGGGCTGCTGGGGGCTGTGGGAGAAAGGGGGACAGAGGGACAGGCACCTTGCTAGCTCACAGCCCTGGGACTGTTTCCTGCTCCTGGCTGTCCTCCAGGCACCGCAGTCCCCTGGCAGCCACCTTCCAAATCCTTTTCCCGGTGATGCTGTTGGCATTCAGAGGCAGCTGCATTTTCATGGCAAGCTGAGCCTGTCCTCTGTGCACCTGGCAATCCCACAAAGTGCTCTGCAGCTCGTCAGGAGTGCCCTTAACTGGGGAGGTGGCTGAAGCTGCCAGGGCTGAGTCAGGTCCCTCTGTCAGGCGGGATGAGCAGCGAGCGCTGGCGTCCGCCCGGCGCGTGCTCTTGCCAGGAGGGTTTGGGATTTCCATGCATTATCAGCTGCCTGGAGGTTGTTTCTCGGTCAGGCTGGCATCTCACAGGGTCCACCCCCAGCATGTGGCAGCCTAACGGGTGCTGGGGCAAGGCAGGTGCTCGTTACCCTTAGCACTGCCATGCTAGGTGGGTCTGGCTGTGCCTTGGGGACAGCAGCACAGGATGCTGGTGGCCTCCCCTTTGCCCTGTGTCCCACCTCTCACCCTCCCACCCCCACAGGCAGCCTTTGCCCACCTCGCCCTGGCTTTTCGCTGCGACGTGTTCACGCTGCAGCAACGAGTGCAGGTGGAGAAAAGGGCACGGGATGCGGCGGAGGAGAACATCCAGGAGGAGCTGGAGCAGTGCCGGGCTGCCCTGGAGGTAGGTGGGCACCAGGACAGGGGGCTGGCATCTGCTGGGGATTTGGATCCTGGCTCCAACAGCTCCATTCTCCTCTCTCCACAGAGGCTGGGCCCATCCTGCACCGATGTGGGCTGCAAGGAGACGCTGGAGCAGCTTCAGCACAGCCTGGCCGTGCTGGCGGCCGCCGTCGAGCGGGCAACCAGCGCTGCGGAGAAGCTGGGGGCCGTGCATCAGGTCTGTTCGTGCTGCTGGGATCAGGAGGGGTGGAGGGTGCTGAGCCTGGGCTGGGGGACCCATCCCTGGGCTTGCTGGGCTGTGTCCCTCCTCATGGTGCTGGCGTTGACCTCACCTTTGCATGTACCAGTGTGCAAGGGATTTCTTTTCCCTGAAAGCAGGAAGGGGATGCATTTGGACCCCCTGGGTGGAGGCCCTGTGGGATGCACCGGGGTCCTGGGGCCTTAAGGATCTGATCCCTCATCCTGCCTGGCTGCAGGAGGCCCGGATGAGCCGAGCAGCAGAGGTGATGGTCCAGCACGTGGAGAACCTGAAGCGGCACCACATGCGGGAACACGCGGAGCTGGAGGAGATGAAGCGCCTGATCCAGCAAAACTCCCGCAACCGGCAGCTGGCGGAGACCCAGGGTGAGGTGGGCTCTGCCACCGGGGTTTGTGTGGGGGAACCCTCTGGGATTTGGTCCCAAAACCCTCTGGGAGGTCAGTGTGACCCTGTGGTTTAGAACTGGTGGGTTGTGTGCGCTGAGGATCGGGGATGGGTGGCAGCTGGGACCCGGTGACAGATGCGAGGGGCGGCTGTAACAGCAGACAGTGTGGGAGCAGGTGCTGGGGCCCAGAGGGCCCTCGTCCCATGGCCCAGCTGGGAATGGGGGGCACAGGGCACACAAAGGACACCCTGTCCTTGGACACCAAACCCCACACACGCCATCGCCGTGCGTGCAAGCGAGGTCCCCCCGCTGAGGCAACCCTGTGACTCGTGCCAAGCACAGAGCACGTGCCCAGGAGAACTTTCCATGGGAGGGAGGTTTGCAGCCACCTATGCATCAGCCCTGTCTTTATTTTTGAAGTAAAGCTGCTTCTCTTTGCTCCCAGATGACGTGGAGCCACGGCTGAGACCTCACCCCTTGATGCGAACTTTCCAGCAGGTAACTGGTCCCAGTTCAGCAGCCCCAGAGCCACTGCCTGCCCATGCCCTGCTGCTCTCCCTTGCCTGGTGGTCTCCATGCACCCGCTGGTCCCTGGGCAATGCCACTCCTGCCAGCTGCTTGCTGTGGGCAGGGTCTGCTAGAAACACCGGGGACGAGGCAAAACGTAGGGGTGGCCTTGGAGGGAGACAGGGTGCCCAGGGCTGGGGGGGTCCTTGTCCAGGAGGTCTCAGTCAGGTCCCTCTGCATTGCAGGGTCATAGCACGAGAGCTGCAGGCTTGGCTGTTCTCTAGCACCAGCTCGAATTCGGCACTGGTTCCCCTACAGCTCGAAGAGGTAGGGGGAGTGCTGGGGGAGGGGGGTTTAGGCAGCCCCTCCAACATGGCTTGAAGCAGTAAGGACAGGCCCAACCCTCTTGGCTTTGACCTCCCCTCGTGTCCCAGCTCTCTGCCTTCCCCCTGTAGCACCAGGGCTGGTGGGAGGTTGGCAGCATCCCTTCTCCTCCTCCTCCAGGTCCTTTGCTCGTGCTGGGAAGGGGATGGGGGGAGCACAGGGAGGCAGCCGGAGTGATGCTCACCCCCAGCCCCTCCGTTGCAGGGGTCTGCGCGCCGCAGGGTCAGCATCGCCGTCATCCCCAAGCAGCTCTTGGTAAGGACAGACCACGGGGGGGACAGACAGGGGCTGGGCCCCACTCTTGGACATGGGTGTCCCTGGGCTCGGTGCTACCAGGAGGCTGGGACCCCACTGATGATCACACCTTTGGTGCCCAGCCAGGAGCCAGCCCGGACAGCCGAGCAGTCGCTGAGATGGAGAGGGACGGTGCCCAGCGCCGGCACAGCACCCAGAGGTAACTGCGGGGAGGCCACGGCACCGGCTGCTGGCCCACGGGGGACACCACAGCACCCTGTCTTCTCCCTCCCCAGGAACGAGCTGGAGCTGCAAGGCCAGAGCAGCACGGTGAAGGCAGAGCCAGTGGCCGAGGCAGACAGCAGAGGCTCAAGTGCAGGAGATGAGGAGCAGGAGCAGCTCAGGCTGACGTGAGCAGCAGCACCCTGTGTGTGCCCCAGCACCCCTGCCATGGGCACTGGACTCTCTGTGGTTCCATGGTGGCATTTGGTGATGGAAGGGTGGGGTGTTGCTTGGGTACCCCAGCTCAGCCTTATTCTGCCTCAGTTTTCCTCCTGAAGTGGGGTCACCTGGGCTGGTGAGGTCTTGGGTTGTTAAACACCCTCCTCATAGAATCATGGACTGGTTTGGGTTGGAAGGGACCTCATACCCATCCAGTTTCACCCCCATGGGCAGGGGCACCTCCCACTGGATCAGGGGGCTCCAAGCCCCATCCAACCTGGCCTTGAACACCTCCAGGGATGGGGCAGCCACCACTTCTCTGGGCAACTTGGGCCAGGGCCTCCCCACCCTCACCCCCAGCTGGGGCAGAGGTGGGAGTTGCTCTCCCCCTCTGGATGACCAGTGTCCCTGGTCTCCCCAGGTCCAAGGGGTCCTCAGTGGAGCTGTGGCGGCCGTGGCTTTTCCTTCCTCAGCACTACTGGGTTTTCTTCTGGCTTCTTCTCCTGAGCATCGCCTTCCTCCTCCTCGTCCGTGTCCTGGAGCTGCAGCGGCTGCAGCCGACGGCATCACCCAAGGCTTAGCCGGATCGGGGAGCACCCGCTCTCCATCTCCCTCCCTGCTCCACAGAACACCAAACCCCTAGAATAATAAAATTGGAGGAAAAAGAGGGGAATTTTAGTGCTGGAGCAGGGGGGGGAACATCCTGTGCTAGGATCTGAGGTTTGGTTGGAGCCAGCTTTTAGGTGTGAAGGGCTGGGGGAGCTGCAGCAGCCCTCATCAATGCGATGAGTTTGTCTGTTCTCTTGTCACACCGAGGGGTTGGGGACAGAGACTGGGCTGCTGCTGGGATTGTACTGGAGCTCTGTCCCACCGTGCTGGCCACTCACCCCCCACCCATGGCCCAACCTCTGTCTGTGCTGCCTGGGGAGCAGTAATTAAGATTTAATGCTCATTTCCTGCTGCCCGGGGGACAAAGCTGGGGAATGGAAGGAACAAGTCAACGTTCAGACTTTTCCATGGCACCACAAAGAGCTCACAAACAGAGGGAGCTGTTTCCAACTGCTCCAGTGACTGGAAAATCGCCTGGGTTGACGCAGACTCCTTGTTTCGCGTTTTTCCGTGTCCGCCCTGGCCTCTCGCAGCCCCAAAACACGAGTGGGCTCTGCTGCACCCACACCCAGCAGGGGGCTGGTGGGCTTGGAACCTTCCTGTGGGGAGGGCTCTGTGTGTGAGGGGGTGTTCAGCACAGGGACCCCCCTGGAAGAGACCCGAAGGGGCGGTGGGAAGGAAGGATGGAGGTGCTGGGCTGGCCAGCTGCTGCCACCGGTGACTCAGGGCTGGGACACGTAACCCCCACCCGTGGGCCAGCTGGCCCCGTGCCCCTGAGTCACCATCCCCAGCCTCCTGGCACGTTGTTGCCATGTGTCACTGGCCCATGAGCCGCTCTGTGGTGACACCAACCCCAGAGAACCCTCAGAAGAACCCAGCCAGGAGTGATCTTCAGAGACACCAGAGAACCCCAAAAGCACCAAGTAAGGAATGATCTTCAGTGACACCAGAGAACCCCCAAAAGAACCCAGCCAGGAGTGACCTTCAGAGACACCAGAGAACTCCACAAAGAACCCAGCCAGGAGTGATCTTCAGAGACACCAGAGAACTCCACAAAGAACCCAGCCAGGAGTGATCTTCAGAGACACCAGAGAACCCCCAAAAGAACCCAGCCAGGAACGATCTTCAGAGACACCAGAGAACTCCACAAAGCACCCAGCCAGGAACGATCTTCAGTGACCCAGCAGATCCATCCTCTGACCCAAGGTACCTCCACCCTCCTGGGACCTCTCCCACTCGGGGGACCCAGATGGAAATACCATCCCAGAATTTTCCACGAGGGCTCTGGTGGTCTGGGACACTGGTTGGGGTCCGGAGGTGGTACCGAGTGGGTCTCCCTGCCCGCAGCTGCCTCCTTGCTTCTATTTCTGGCTGAGAGGGGGAAGTTCGGGTGGAAAGTGAAGTGGTTTTGTTTCATCACCCGAATTTTATAGTTTGTTTTGCAAAAAAGACCACTTTCTCATGCCAGAATGAAACCCCTCCTGGCTGGGGTTGCGCTGAGCATCCCGTACGCCTCCCCGCACGGCGTGGGGAGGGCAGTGGGGTGCAGGGGGAGCTCAATCCCCAACACTGGAAAAAAAACCCCACCCCAATTCCAGCAAGATTTATACAAAGCCGGAGCTCCCAGGGGCCTCTCCCCCCTTCCCCTCCTCCCCCCCTCCCAGCACCGCCTTTAGCAGCCGGGATGCTCGGGTCCTGGGGGAGGGGAGAGGAGGGAGGGGAGGTCCAGCCGGGCAGATCGCAGAGCCCGTTTCCTGCTCGCCCTGGCCCGGCTGCAGCAGCCCCGAGCCCCTCCGAGCCCCCGGGCTGTGCCTCAGTTTCCCCCTCCGAGAGGTGAGTGAGGGGTGGGATGGGCAGAGCATCCCTGGGGGTGGTGGGGGGGGATGGGATGGAGGAGTCAGGGCTCTGCTATTCGTCCCCTCCTTCCCGTGTCCCTCCTTCCCATGTCCCCACATCCCCGTTTTCCCTCCTCCCAATGTCTCCCCTCTCCCCGTGCCCCCCCTCCCCATGTCCCCCCCTCCCCTTCCCTTGTGCCCCCTCCCCGCTGAGATGCAGGAGAGCTGAACCACTGCTGGTTCCCTCCCAGAGCATCGCTCCGGGTCCCATCCTGTGCAATGGATATTGGGGGGGGGGGGGGCAAAGCGGGAGGGGTGATTTTGGGGGGCTGGGGGGAAGGAGAGCTCAGTCCCACCGTAACCGTGTCCTGCAGGTCCCCTGCTCTCTCCTCAGAGCCTGTCCCGTGTGTCCCGCCCCGCCTCCCTCTCCCTCTCCCCCCCCCCGGCTTTTTCCCTTCAGCCCCTGGGCTCTGCTTCCCCCCAGGACAAAGGGAAAAGAGAACAACCCCTTCCCCCCCATTCCCAGTACCACCAGTTCTCCCAGTGCTGAGTGGGAAAGGGTGGGGAGTGCTGTGCACAGCTCTTTTCCCCCTATCCTGGCCCCTCCACTCGGCGCAAGAGGAGGGATAGAATCATGGAATGGTTTGGGTTGGAAAGGACCTTAAAGATCATCCAGTGCCACAAGACACCTCCCACCAGACGATGGATGCTCCATGGATCCCCAAGATCCCAGCGCAGGGTTTGGGTCTCTGCTCCATCCCAGGGTTGATGCTGAGGGACAAGATCCCAACCCCTGTGCCTGGGGTGGATGAAGCCCCCGGGACACTTGGGTAACCAAACCCAGGGTTCACCTCTGTACCCTAAAACGCATCTCCTGCCAGCTCTGCTGGGCCAACGTGGTCTGGAGGTGAAGGAGAAGCAGGAGAAGGAGGAAAAGGATGCGGGATGTGAAGGCTGGCTGTGCAACTCCCTCCGTGGGGTACTGGGCAGGGGAGCAAAGCTGAACAGCCAACATAAGGGGGGACAGGTTTGCTTCCCCTCCTCAGGTAGTGTTTCTGCCCAGGGCTCCCTGGGATGTGGATCCCCTGCGAAGGGCAGCACCAAAATCCCCTGGAGAAGTTCCACTTCTGCTTCCCCGCAGCTGGGACCTGCACCTCCAGGGGGAATTTTGGTATGTGCTTTGCAGAGGGGTTTCTGCACCCATCAAAGAGGACCCCTGCCACCACAACATCCCTTCCTGCCACTGCCAGCCTCTGCCCTCGCCCTTCTCCCCACAGCTCCATGCTAAGGGGGAGCTCAGCTGGGATGTGCCTGTGCACCCACATCTCCAGCTCAACCCAGAAGAGCTGACAAGGAGTGAGACCTAACTTGAAACCCAGCTAGGATTGTGCTTTCCAGCCTTTACTCCCCCTGTGCTCTGCTCTGTGAGACCCCACCTGCAGTCCTGTGTCCAGTGCTGGAATCTCCAACATAAGAAGGAGATGAAACTGTTGGAACGAGCCCAGAGGAGGCCACAGGGATGATCTGAGGGCTGGAGCCCCTCTGCTGTGAGGACAGGCTGAGAGAGTTGGGGTTGTTCAGCCTGGAGAAGAGAAGACTTCTGGGGGGACCTCAGAGCAGCCTCCCAGTGCTGAAAGGAGCTCCAGGGAAGCTGGGGAGGGGCTCTGGATCAGGGAGTGCAGGGATAGGATGAGAGTGAATGGTTTTCAGCTGAAAGAGGGGAGATTGAGATGAGATTTTAGGGAGAAATGTTTTCCTACGAGGGTGGGGAGGCCCTGGCCCAGGTTGCCCGGAGAAGCTGTGGCTGCCCCATCCCTGGAGGTGTTCAAGGCCAGGCTGGATGGGGCTTGGAGCCCCCTGATCCAGTGGGAGGTGTCCCTGCCCATGGCAGGGGGGTTGGAACTGGATGGTCTTTGGGGTCCCTTCCAACCCAGACCATTCTATGACTTGGTGACAGGGATTTTCCCCTCCCTCCAAGGATTATGATCCTGCCAAATAAGGACAAGTTTCCATGGGGTTGGCCAAGGCGTTCCATGCCTGGGAACTTCCTCCTGAGCACAGCAACACTGGGAAGAGCAGTGCCTGAAAGCAGGATCTTTGGCCAAGCTGTTGGATGACCACGAGAAGTCCTTGGGGCCATCCCTGAAGTTGCTGAAAGGACTGTCCTGGGGTCCAGCCCATCTCTGCAGCCTTTCCTGGGGGATCTCCAGGCTGAATCCTGAGCCTGGAGCAGCCTGGTCCATGCTTGGAGCTGGCCCAGCACTGGGGCAAGAGCTTCAGCTGGAAGGGGATCTGCTGCTGCTGGAAATCTTCCCAGCTTTCATTAGCTCTGTATGGAGCTGTGTCCTTTCCCACCCCATTTCCACGTGCCTGGGAGACATGTGACCAGCCAGGGTGGCTTCCCCACCATCTCCCAAGGGGCTGTCATGGAGACTCTGACCTGGAAGGTGGGATGGGATCTCCCAGTGATGCTCCGCGTGCGCTGACTCTGGGTGATGTCCTCCTAGACTGTGTGTCTGCAGCCACCCCGACCAGAGCCATCACGAGCTGAGTCAGGGCTGGCTGCAACCCCTCCACCTCCTCCATCCCCTCCACCTCCTCCATCCGGCTCAGAGAAGCAGTTTTAAAGGAAGAGATGCAAAAGGCATTCACAGGGAGAGGGGAGCCGTGGGCAGCCTGGCTCAGGGCCGTGCCCTCCTTCCTTCAATGGCTTTTGTGGGCTGAAAGCTGTTTATTTGCATCAAACCTGCAGGAATGAGGCGCCCCTGGGGGTTTTTGTCTTTGCTTCCAGTTGTCAGGGGGTTCCAGTGTGCCAAAGGGGATGTGGTGTGCCAGCACGAGCATCGTTTCCGTAGGAAACTTGGTGTAACACAAGGCTTGTTGTTCTCCCTCCTCCCAACCTCCAAAGCACCAGGGCTGGAAAACTTTCCTGGTCCCCGTGCTCCTCTCAAAATTGTTTTGGGTACAAACCAAGCCCTTGAGATGGATTTTATTTGGAGCCAGGGGCTGGTGGTACTGGAGTGGGTGCTCCCAGCTGCATCTGCCCCATCGCTGCTGCTCAGTGGCCTTGGCAGGTGCCAACGCCAGCTCCCAGGGGAAAATCCATCGTGCCCCAGGCAGCACAGGGCACTGGAGCCCTGCCAGCATGGGCAGCCTCCTGCAGGAGGAGGATGGGTGCCTGGTGTGGTGGAACACAACGCCTGACCTCTCTGCTGAGGTTTGCAGCGCTGCCTCAGTTTCCCCAGGCTCCTCGTTCTGTCCCACTGACAGGGTCAGAGGAGCAGGAATCGGTCCCAAGGTCTCACAGTGCTGTCACAAACACCTCAGCCCCACGGGGTGAATGTTGGGGTTGTCCTGTGCAGGGACAGCAGTTGGACTCGATGGTCCTTGTGGGTCTCTTCCAACTCAGGACATTCTGTGAAATGCATCAGTTGTGTCTTCTGTTCCTGTCCTGGGGGGCAGAGGTGGGTGGCTGCTCCGGCTCCAGCCTGGCTGGATGCTTCATCCTTGTGTCTGCCCAGGAAGGAAGAGGTTAAAATGCTGGGATTTCCTGGCTGTGATGCTGGGGAGGGAAGGTGACCTGCAGAAGTGCTTCCCATCCCTGGCTCCAGCTGGCCTTGCAAAGCTGTGTAGGAAGCTGCTGGAGTGAGACTGAACTTGAAACCCAGCTAGGATTGTGCTTTCCAGCCTTTACCACCTCTCTCTTGTGAGACCCCTCCTGGAGTCCTGTGTCCAGGTCTGGAATTTCAACATAGGAAGGAGATGGAACTGTTGGAGCAGGTCCAGAAGAGGCCACAGAGATGATCCAAGGGATGGAGCCCCTCTGCTGTGAGGACAGGCTGGGGGGGGTTGGGGTTGTTCAGCCTGGAGAGGAGAAGGCTCTGGGGAGACCTTAGAGCAGCCTCCCAGGGCTGGGAGGGGCTCTTGATCAGAGAGGGCAGGGATAGGACAAGGGGGAAGGATTTTCAGCTGTGAAAGAGGGGAGACTGAAATAAGATCTTAGGGAGAAATGTTTTTCTGTGAGGGTGGGGAGGCCCTGGCCCAGGTTGCTCAGAGCAGTGGTGGCTGCCCCATCCCTGGGGGTGTTCAAGGCCAGGTTGGATGGGGCTTGGAGCCCCCTGATCCAGTGGGAGGTGTCCCTGCCCATGGCAGAGGGTTGGAACTGGCTGGGCTTTGAGGTCCCTTCCAACCCAGACTATTCCATGATTCTGTGGAAGTTAAGCCAGGCTTAAACACCTCCTTTCCCCACACTCCACCGTTGGAATGCATCATCCTTTCCCCTCTGGCATCTCACCACGGGCCAGCTGCCACCTTTAAGGTGTTGCCACGTGCCTGCTGGTGACACCAAGCAACGAGAGGGCAAAGAGCAATGGTTCAAAGGTAGGAGCGCTCCGGTTTCCCGAGCTCTTCCACCAGTTTCTCCTTGGCAGTACCACATCTCTGCCAGTCACTAGGCTGGGGGGAGACTTCCCCAACCCCAGGGCTTGGTGACAACGGCTGGAAAGGACAAAGCCTTGTGCTTGGTGCTCGGGCTGGCAAGTCAGAAGGTGGTGTGGGATGGTGCTGGGGGGACTTGCCAGGAGGTGGAAAGCAAGGAGTGCTGGAGCACCAGAAGCCAGGGGGAAGAGGGGTTTGGTGTCCTCACGGGAGGATGTGCTGCACCCCTCCTCCCAGGGGTTCCTTGGTGTGACAGGGCCGTCCCTGCAGTGGTTTGGCTTTTTTTAGGTTCCCCACCGGTGCTTCCTCTGTGCTAATCTGCTTCCGCCCTGCGCTGGGGGTGACAGAGCCAGAGGTGGGGGGAAAAGTCTCTCCAATCCTCTTACAAAAGCCAGGCTGGTGGGACAGGTCCAGCCTTGCTCTCTCCTGTCCTGGGACTGGGTCCTGCTGGATTTTGGGCTGGCTGCAGTTTGTTCCTGTGGCCAAGGGTCCCCTCCTTGTCCCTCCCCTGGTGAGGCTGAGGGCAAAGAGGAAGGAAGTGGTGTCTTTGCTCCCAAACACCTCGCTCTGCTCTCGGCTGCTGCAGGTACCGTATGGAGGAAGCTGCTTGCTGCCACCACAGCCCTCCCCCCCTCCCCTGACGTCACCGCGGCAGGGTGACACCGTGGCTCGCTGGGTGCAGCACCCGGGGGAGGCTCCGCCAGCTGCTGCCGGAAAAGGCCCCCATTTTGGTAGCATCATCACCCCAACGTCACGCCAAGGTACCAGGTCTGGTATCGGATGGGCTTGAGGATGGGGGCGCCAAGAGGTTTGAGGACGGGAGTCCAGGAGGTTTGAGGATGGAGGTCCAGGAGGTTTGAGAAAAAGGGTCCAGGAGGTTTGAGGATGGTGGGGTCCAAGTAGTTTGACGACGGCATTCAAGGAGGTTTGAGGACAGGGGTCCAGGAGGTGTGGGGACAGGGAGCCGGGAGGTTTGAGGACAGGGATCCAGGAGGTTTGAGGATGAGGTTCCAGGATGTTTGAGGATGAGGGTCAAGGAGGTTTGAGAATGGGGATCCAAAAGGTTTGAGGACGGGGATCCAGGAGGTTTGAGAATGGGGTCCAGGAGGCTTGAGGATAAGGGGCCAGGAGGTTTGAGGATGGGAGTCTAAGAAGTTTGACGACGGGGGTCAAGGACATTTGAATTCGGGGGTCCAGGAGGCATGAGAACAGGGATCCAGGAGGTCTGAGGACGAGAGGCAGGAGGTTTACCCCCATCCTTATCTCTACCATCCTTCTTCAGGCTGCTGAGTGGGGTGGGATGAGTTCACCAGCTGACGAGCCGGGCAACCCGGCCCATGCCATCTTCGAGAGGTTCCTGCGTGCCGGAGAGTGCCAGGAGGTACTGGGCTGCTTCAGGGAGCTGTGCCAGCAGCTGGGGCTGCAGGGCAGTGGGCTGCAGCTCTACCACAGCCTCAAGGCTGCCCTCAACTACTGGAGTGCCAAGGCCCTGTGGAGCAAGCTGGATAAGAAAGCCGGGCACAAGGACTACGACCAGGGCACAGCTTGTGCCAGCACCAAGGTACCGGGGACACAGGGAACGGTGTTTGGGTCTCATCCTTGTTCCTGGGGTGAGAGCATCCCTTGGGGCACCTGATCCCCACCCCAGGAGGATGCAGGAGGTGCCAGGCAGGAGGTTGATGGGGTTTAATGGGATAGAGTGTTAATTAGTGCCACTCTCCTCCCCATGGTGTGATGCCACCTCGGTTCCACCCAGCCTGCGGCGTCCTTCCTTCTCACGGCTGGTGACATCCCATGGGGGCTGGAAAGGGGCAGAAGGACCTGCTGAGCCCGTTCTGGGGGACAGGAACATGCCAGGGCAGGATATCTCCCTGGGCCTTAAGGGACCCTATTTCTGTCCCCCTGTCCCAAATGGCTTTTATCCCCACTACTGGTGCCCCATCGTCCCCCTCCAGCAGGAGATCAAACCTCAGAGTCCTGGGTTTGAGCCAACTGGTGGTGAAATCTCCCCATCCCTGCAGCAGGCAGGAGACGTGTGTCTTATCTCACCAAGCATTTTAATTGCTGCCGTCGCTCTGGGTGAAGGGAAAGTTCAGGCAGCTGGGGAGGTGGGGGGCACAAAGGGCCATTTTCTCATTTTGGGGTGGTTCTGAGCCCATTTGTGGGGTCTTTGCCCATTTTTGTGGCATTTTGGCTTCTTTGGGGAATCTCTGTGCCCATTTTTTGCGTCTCTGGGCCCACTTTCAGGGTCTCTGGGCCCACTTTCAGGGTCTCTGGGCCCACTTTTGGGGTCTCTGCCCATTTTTGGGGTCTCTGAGCCCACTTTCAGGGTCTCTGGGCCCACTTTTGGGGTCTCTGCCCATTTTTGGGGTCTCTGGACCCACTTTCAGCACCTCTGGGCCCACTTTTGGGGTCTCTGCCCATTTTTTGGGTCTCCGGGCCCACTTTCAGGGTCAACCAGCCCATTTTCAGGGTCTCTGAGCCCACTTTTGGGGTCTCTGGGCCCATTTTCAAGGTCTCTGGGCTCATTTTGGAATATCTGGGCCCATTTTCGAGGCAGGGAGAAGCCTTGCTCAAAGGGTGGAGGAAGCAGAGCGGGGCCAGATCCTGACCTGGGCAAGGGGGAAACTGCGGCCTGTGGTGATGCTGAGCTCCGTGGGGATTTACCCCATCCTCAACCCCCTTTTTTTTTGGGGGGGGGGTGCCTATGGCCTTCACCTCGCCCATTCCTTTGGCAGTGCCTGGTGGTGGGGGCCGGTCCCTGCGGGCTGCGGGCGGCCATCGAGCTGGCACTGCTGGGTGCCCGCGTGGTGCTGGTGGAGAAACGTGATTCCTTCTCCCGTAACAACGTCCTCCACCTCTGGCCCTTCACCATCCATGACCTGCGGGCGCTGGGTGCCAAGAAGTTCTATGGGCGCTTCTGCACCGGCACCCTGGACCACATCAGTGAGTTTGGGGTATGGCGGGGTGTGGGGGGGGGCAACAAGATCTTCATGCCTGGGTTCCCCCCCAGGAGCTCAGGGACCTGGGGGTGCAGCCCTGAGTGCCCCCCTTCTCCCTTGCCAGGTATCCGGCAGCTCCAGCTGATCCTGCTGAAGGTGGCTCTGCTCCTGGGGGTGGAGGTGCACATCAAGGTGCAGTTCAAGGGGCTGGTGCCACCCACGGGCAAGGCGGGCGGACAGGGTAAGGCATTGCTGTGGGGTGGGTGGTTCCTGTGGTTTTGTACAGGATGGGGGATGATGTGATTGGGAGCAGCCATGTGGAGAAGGACTTGGGGTGCTGCAGGGTGAGGAGCTCAATGTGAGCCACAGTGTGCACTCTCGGCCCAGAAATCACCCGTGCCCTGGGCTGCACCCGAAGAGTGGGACCAGAGGGTGGGGGGAAGGAATCTGTCCCTCTGCTCCACTCTGTGAGACCCCACCTGGAGCCCTGTGTCCAGTTCTGGAGTCCCCAACATATGAAAGACAGGGAACTGTTGGAATGAGCCCAGAATAGGCCACGGAGATGATCCAAGGGCTGGAGCCCCTCTGCTGTGAGGACAGGCTGAGAGAGTTGGAGTTGTTCAGCCTGGAGAAGAGAAAGCTATGGGGAGACCTCAGAGCAGCCTCCCAGTATGGAAAGGAGCTCCAGGAAAGCTGGGGAGGGGCTCTTGATCAGAGAGGGCAGGGATAGGATGAGGGGGAAGGGTTTTGAGCTGAAAGAGGGGAGATTGAGATGAGATCTTGGGAAGAAATATTTCCTTGTGAGGGTGGGGAGGCCCTGGCCCAGGTTGCCCAGAGGTGTGGTGGCTGCCCCATCCCTGGAGGTGTTCAAGGCCAGGTTGGATGAGGCTTTGAGCCCTCCAACCCAAACCATTCTATGGTCCCTGGGCACAAGGAGAAGGCTTCAGGTGGTCCCTTTGAGCCCCCCAGGCCCTCTGCTAGCCCAGTTCATGCCTTTCTGGGGGGAGGATGAGACACAGCCCTGTAGCCCCCTCCCCAGAGCAGGTCCCAGCTGGGGCCCAGCCCGCTGGTGACCGTCCCTCTCCCCGCAGGCGGCTGGCGGGCTCTGCTGCAGCCCAGCTCCTCTCCTCTCAGCCACTACGACTTCGACGTCCTCATCTCAGCTGGCGGCGGCAAGTTTGTCCCTGAAGGTGACAGCAGTGGCTCCTTGTGCCCCTGGGACAGGTATGGGGGGGGGGCTGGGTGGGTGCTGACGCCTCGTCCCGTCCCGCAGGGTTCAAGCGGAAGGAGACGCGGGGGAAGTTGGCCATCGGCATCACCACCAACTTCATCAACCGCCACAGCCGGGCCGAGGTGGAGGTGGCTGAGATCAGTGGGGTGGCCCGAATCTACAACCAGAAGTTCTTCCAAAACCTCTACAACAAAACGGGTTGGTGGGCCCGGCTCTGGCGTGGAGGGGGTGGGTGCTGTGTGTCCCTGTCCCCTCCTGGTGCAACTGGAAGCTCAGTGCTGGGATGTCCGTGGTGTGATGGGATGCGTGGTAGCCCATCTCCATCTCGGGGGACGTTTGGTGGTTGAGGCTGGTGTAGGGGCTCCCCCCATGGCTGTGGCTCTGCCCCGTGGCTCAGCTCAACCCTTTCCCCATCTCCAGGCATTGATTTGGAAAACATTGTCTACTACAAGGACGACACTCACTATTTTGTCATGACAGCCAAGAAGCAGAGCCTGCTCAAGAAAGGGGTCATCCTGGAGGTGAGGAAGGAATCATCCAACCCCGGGAATCTCATAGTGATGGGCAGCTGAAAGCCTGGAGGGTGGGATGCAAATCATGGCTGCACAACGCTGGGATGGTGGGGGCTTCAGCAGTCGTTGAAAAGTCCTTTTGGGGGGCTCCCAGCCCCAAGCCCAGTGGTTTGGCTTCACCCCAGAGCTGGCTGCACCCAGGCCGGGGCGGAGCAAATACGATCTTCTGCATCCCAACTGGCTTCACCCCATCCCCATCCCTGCAGGACAAAGCAGACATCGAGAGCCTCCTGTCCCCGGAGAACGTGAACCGAGATGCCCTCCTCAGCTATGCCAAAGAAGCTGCCAACTTCTCCACCAACTACCGCCTGCCCGCGCTGGAGTTTGCCCTCAACCACCGGCACCTGCCGGATGTCGACATGTTTGACTTCACCTGCATGACGCGCTCGGAGAACGCGGCGCTGGTGCGGGAGCACAACGGGGCCCGTCTGCTCCTCGGGCTGGTGGGCGATTGCTTGGTGGAGGTGAGGGTCCAGCCTGCAGCACCACCACGTGCCTCAGTTTCCCCTCTCCCTGCGAGATCATAGAGTGGGTTGGGTTGGAAGGGACCGTAAAGATCACCCAGTTCCGACCCCTGTCATGGGCAGGGACACCTCCCTCTGGGACACCTCCCTCTGGGACACCTCCTTCTTGCTCCAGCGCACCCCATGCCTGGAGGCAAGGCTCCCCAGGTCCTACAGGATGTTTTGGTGGGGTTAACCCCTTCCCCACCCCTCCTGGAGACCTGGGATGGCTTCAGGGTGGAGGAGCAGCCCAGCTTGTCCCCAGACGCAGCCGCACCGGCTGGGGAGGAAGCAAACGTGTGTCCTCTCCCTTCGCGTCCCGCTGTCCTCCTGCTTTCATCTGAAGCCAAGCCTGGCAGCTCCAGCCTCCTCCCAACCACCCCAACCGGCCGTGCAGCTCGAGCTTTGTCTCTCTTTGCCTTTCCCCCTGCAGCCCTTCTGGCCACTGGGCACCGGGGTGGCCAGGGGTTTCCTCGCCGCCTTCGACGCGGCGTGGATGGTGCGGCGGTGGGCAGCTGGGACACCACCACTGGAGGTGCTGGCCGAGAGGTGAGAGTCCTCGTGGCACTGGGCTGGTCCTGTGCTGGGCAAGGGTGGTGGCACTGAGCCCAACTCTGCCCCTTGCACCCAGGGAGAGCATCTACCAGCACCTCTCGCAGACCTCTCCGGACAACACCAACAAGAACATCAGCCAGTACAGCATCGACCCGGCCACGCGCTACCCCAACATCAACCTGCAGGCCATCAAAGCCAGCCAGGTATCCAGCTCAGGTCAGGGTGACACCAGTTTGCAACTGTCCCCTGAGGGTACGAGGCTGAAGATGTTGGTCCCCGGGGACATTTAATGGAGATGCAGAAGGTTCTGGGGGGAGTCTTTGGGTGTCCCCCTTGCCTGGGTCAGCTCCCCGTGCTGGCTCTGTGCAGGTGGTCACCTGCCACTGGTGTGTCCCCATCGGCAGGTCCAGGACCTCTACCTGGTGGGCATGGTGGAGGTGGACCACAAGAGGAAGAGCGACAACCGACTCAGCACCGGTAAGAGCAGTCGGTCCTGCCGTGGTGCCCCCAGCACCAGGACCTCCAGTTCCTCCCACCAGCCCGTGCCAGAGCAGCTCCTGCCCTGAGTTTCCTCCCCATCCTTCTTTTCTCGAGCCCTGGCCGGTGTCCAGCTCCTCCCAGCGTTTCCATCCTGGTGGCACCACTGGTTTCCATTCCCTTTGCCCACAGCCCCCCTCAGATGCCGTCAGGCTGTCCCCCTCCTTGATGGGACCATGAAATATTGATGGATGCTTCCTCGACCCATTTATTGTGCCCTGGGGGGTGGTTGTGTGGTGGTGGTGGGTCTCATATAAGTCCTGTGGGACCTCTACAACACTGATGCTGGGAGAGAGGAGCAATCTAGGGGTGTCCCCTGCCCCTTTGGGGTGGGGACACGTGTGCCACCTCCGCAGTGGTGTCTGGAGATGCCTATGAAGAGCTGTTGAGCTGGTGCCAGGCCAGCACAGCCGGGTACCGCGGCGTGGCCGTGACCGACTTCACCACCTCCTGGACCAGCGGCTTGGCCCTCTGCGCCCTCGTCCACCGCTTCCGCCCCGACCTGGTGTGAGTGCCTGGGACCCTCTCATGGCCCTCCCACCCTGCAGAGTGCCCCCTCCCCTCATGGCATTCCTATCTCTCCACAGGGACTTTGAGTCCGTGGACCCCCGGGATCCCATCCGGACCCACCAGATGATGCTGGACGTGGCAGAGCAGGAGCTGGGCATCCAACCTGTGCTCTCCAGCGCCGAGATGGCCACCATGGCAGAGCCCGACCGCCTGGGGCTCATCACCTACCTCAGCCAATTTTATGAAGCTTTCAAGACTCCTCCAGGTGCAAGATTTTTGGGGGAGGTTGTCCCACCTGGAGCCCCATCGGGGCTGGTTGGGTGACCCCGCTTTGTAGGGTGGGTCCCACCAACGTGGCTGTGTCCCCTCTCTGCAGAAGCGAAGGAGGTCAACAAGAAGCCACTGTCTCCCCGGAGCACACGAGGAGCCATCCTGTTCCTCAGCAAGCTGCAGAAGAGCAGGAACCTGACACACAAGCGTGCCCAGGTGGGTACCCAACACCCAGACCCTCACAACACCCCAAAAACCACATCCCCTCCCCGTCCTAACCGCTCTCTTTTTATCTGCAGGATGGTGCCCAGAAGGATGCTGAGGCCAAGAGGAGCCGCAGGGATGCAGAGGTGGGGCTGCTCCAGGTACCACGAGGGATGCTCTGCTGGAGGTGCAACCAGCCTGGGAGGGGCAGTGGGGGCTGACCCTCTCTTTGGGTTGCTCGTAGCTGGAACAGGGGCTGGATGGAGACACTCTGGATGATGCCCATGAGCCACCACAAAGCCCCACGATGGACCCAGGGCAGGTTGGTCACAGAATCACAGAATGCCCTGAGTTAGAAGGGACCCACAAGGCCCATCGAGTCCAACTGCTGTCCCTGCACAGGACAACCCCAACATTCACCCCGTGGGGCTGAGGGCCTTGGCCAAATGCTTCTGGAATATTGTCAGGCTGTGACTGCTTCCCTGGGGAGCTGTTCCAGTGCTCCACCACCCTCTGGGGGAAGAACCTTCTCCTGATGTCCCACCTAACCCTCCCCTGGCATCTTCCTGCCATTCCTTTGGGTCTAAAGAGAAGAGCTCAGCGCCTGCTCCTCCTCCCCTTATGAGGAAGCAGGAAACCACTATGAGGCCCCCCTCAGCCTCCTCTTCTTGTGTCACCTCTGTGTGGGTGGCACTGGGGGGGTGGTGGTGATGGTGCACCAACAGCTCATGGTGCTGAGCCAAGGGCTGGGACCTTGGCAAGCCAACGCCCACAGCCTCCCAGCTCCTCCCTGCCTGTTTCCTGACCCAACTGGTTTTCCGGAGCCAAGCCTCGCCCGCTTCCTCGGTGGTGCCAGCAAACCCATCCCGGGCACCCAGACCCCACAAGAGGAGAAACACCCCCCCAGTGAAGCTCCTGCACGGGGTGGGTGTCAGCACCCTGGTGTCACCCCATCCTGTCCTCTCCCCTCCACAGCCCCTGGCCCGTGGGGACAGCAGCGACGCCTGCTACTTCTGCGGCCGCCGTGTCTACATCCTGGAGAGAGCCAGCGCCCAGGGACGCTTCTTCCACCGCGGGTGCTTCCAGTGCCGGCGCTGCGGGGCCACCCTGCGCCTGGGCGACTACGCCTTCGCCGAGGAGGACGGTGAGGAGGAGGCTTTGGGGGGAGAAGGGGTGCTCGGGGCAAGGCTTCTCCACCTCGCAGGTCCTCACGTGGCGTTTGGCCAACCCTCCAGGTCATTTTTACTGCTCGCTGCACTACCCCAACCCTCCTGGCATGGATCTACCAAGGGATGAGCCCCCCGTGCTGCCCGCTGGGGTAAGTGTCTCAATCCCCCCCTGGATGATGATGGGGAAGGCAGGAGGAGGAGGAGGATGGTGATGCTCAGGGCCTTGTGCTGCATCCCCCTGCACTGCTGGCTCTGCCCTAGGATGTTGGGAGCCCCTGTGTGTCCTCCACGGAGGGAGCACCCAGTCCCCTGCAGCCCCCACCAGTAGCTCCACAGCCAGAGGAAGAGCCTGGTGCAGCAGAGGATGCTGCGGATGCTGGGGAGGAGCAGGAGATTCCAGCACAGCCCAGGGAGGAGGAAAGTCCTAGAGCAGAGCCCCAAGGGGTGGCAGAGGAGGGTGAGGAGAGCGGAGGCAGGAGGAAGATCATCCTCACACCGCTGGAGAAGCTCAAGCTGTCCACGCTGAACCTCACCAGTGAAGCAGAGCCACCGCCAAAGCCGGCTCGTCTGCGGCTCCAGGCAGCGCCCGAGGTCCTCCCTGCCCTGCAGCGAGGACAGGACATCTGGGAGGAGGAGGAAGAGGAGGAAATGGCCATGGAAGGTGGGTGGCTGCAAGCTGGAGTCTCTGGCTGGCTCCCTCTGGAACGTGGCCTCACATCCCTCTGGCTGCTCGGCATCCATCCTCGTGCTCATGAGGTGCTGCCTTGAAATGTCTCTTTTCTTGGGGCAGCTTTGGAGGACAGTGACAGTGAGGAAGAGGAGGAGGAGGAGGAGGAAGGCACAGACCTTGGCATCATGGCAGAGTCGGTGAGTGCTTTCCCCTTCCAGCCAGGGCGGTGGCTGGGCCTCTTGCCAGCATCTCCTGTCACCAAGGCACTGGGTTCGGCTCTGCCGTGGCTGCTGAGGCAGGAGATGCCCAGGGCAGGGACTGACCCTGTGCCATTGTCCCTTCCCAGTTCCTGGACCTGGGGGAAGAGGAGAAATACCCCACCTGGAAGCGCACGCTGACCCGCCGGGCCAGGGAAGCCCAGATGAAGCGGTTCTGCAAAGCCCAGGTAGCCCCAAAGGGGAGAGCCAGGTCCTGAGCCCAGCGCTGGCCCCTGGCTCCTCTGCCCCACTGCCAGTGGCCACATGCCAGGAGGTGCTGGACCACAGGCAAGTGCTGCCCACCCCTCACAGGCCATCCAGAGGCGGCTGGAGGAGATCGAGGTGACCTTCCGGGAGCTGGAGCAGCAGGGCATCAAACTGGAGAAGTTACTCCGGGATGAGGAGGGTAAGGCCAGAGTGGTCAGGGCATTGTGATCCCCACATCAGTCATAGATGGGGCAGAAGGGACCTCAAATCCCATCCCATTCCACCCCCTGCCATGGGCAGGGACACCTCCCACTGGATCAGGGGGCTCCAAGCCCCATCCAACCTGGCCTTGGACACCTCCAGGGATGGGGCAGCCACCACTGCTCTGGGCAACCTGGGCCAGGGTCTCCCCACCCTCATCGTGAAGAATTCCTTCCTAACGTCTCATCTGAATTTTCCCCCTTCCAATTTAAAGCTGTTCCCACCCAGGGGGTCTGTGTCCTGCTCATGGCCCCTCTGCTGTCCCACAGGCACCCCGGCCAACCAGAAGACACAGTGGATGAACCAGCTGCTCTACCTGGTCCAGAAGAAGAACAGCCTGATGTCCGAGGAGTCAGACCTCATGATTGCGTAAGGCTTGGGGCGATGCTCCGGGTCAGCAGGGGGGTTTGACTCACCTCAACCCCCCCCAAGCACCCAGAAACCCCTTTCCCCTTCCCTCCCCACAGGGTGCAGGAGCTGAAGCTGGAGGAGCAGCAGTGGCAGCTCGACCAGAAGCTCCGGTGCTTCATGAACAAGGAGGGTGAGTGCCAGCACGTGGCAAGGAGGGGGTCCCCGGGCACATCACGGGGAGCAGGACAAGGGCTGTGGCCCACCCAGCCCTGCTCCAATCCCCTTCCCCCCACAGAATCCCTGAAGACACCCGAGGATCGTGCAGCCGAGCAGGAGATCCTGGTGCAGCTGCTGGAGGTGGTCAACAAGCGCAATGTCCTCATCCACATCCAGGAGGAGAAGCGGCTCAGCGAGCTGCAGGCCTGAGCCACGCGGCCCCAGGACCCACTGGTTCCTCCCTGAGGGGGGAGGACAAAGCATTCCCCCCCACCACCACCACCAAGCATCATCTGAGCTGCTTCTGAAGGTGGTGATGCCTGAGCTGCCCACGGGTGAAGGCAGCTGCCGTGGTGAATCCAGCTCCTTGCTTGCCAAAGCCTGCTGTGGAGGGGCTGGACCTGCTGGTGGAGACACGGAGGAGCCCCCCAGCTTTGGGATGCAGAGAGGGCATCCCCGCGCTTGGCTGGATTGGCTTTGCCTTCTGCTTGCTTGAAAACAAGATTTGCAGGGGACTGAGAAGCACAGGGGCTGCGGTCGCTCTGCCCGGGGTCTGTGAAAGGAAGAAGCCCCCACAGGGAAGCAAGTTCCACCCAGAGCAGGAGATCCCACAGCTGTCACCCCTGGAGGGGACACTGCTTGGCTGGGGCATCAAAAGGTTTTTTTGTCCAGCAGAGTCCCTCGTGCTTGAGCTGAACGGGTGGATCCTGGTGAGAGAGGTGGCTCATTGTGGCCTGGGAGAGAGGATGTGACTGTGGCCACCGCAGGCAGGTGACGGTGGAGATGCCAAATGTGGAGAGGAAGCAGTGAAAGTAGCCCCTGGAAGTCACCCCAGGACATCCTTCCCAGCTGGGGACATCCAACTTAACCCAGGACATCCATCCCAGCCCAGGACACCCATTCTAGGACATCCATTCTATCCTGGGACATTCATCTTAACCCAGGACATCCATCCTATCCTGGGACATTCATCTTAACTCAGGACATCCATCCTAGCCCAGGAGGCTAGTTGAGGACGTTCCATCTTAAGCCAGGACATCTACCCCAGCCTGGGACATCCATCCAAGACATTCATTGCAGCCTGGGCCATCCATCCTAGCCAATGCATCCCACTGATGACATCCATCCTAACCCAGGACATCCATCCTAGCCTGGAATGTCCAACTTTTCCAGGGACAACCATCCCAGCAGGGACATCCTGGCTCTGCAAGAGGGTTCAGCCACAGACTGGACTGCTCTGCATCACTGCTTTTGGGTTTCACATCCACATTGTCCTCAACCACCACAGGAAACCAGGGTCAGAACCCTCCCTGCAAGGCCCCGGGGCTGGGGAAGGGGCTTTTTGACCACCAGCTCTCCAAGGGGATTGTGCCCAGGGCTGGCACCGTGTGGCACCAAGAACAAGGGACTATGGGTGTCTGCAACCTCTTTGCCCCTTTGAGGTTTCTTCTGGCCTTTGGACAGACCCCACCAACATTTCTGGGGTTCCTGGCTGGTGTGGGGTGGCCTCTGCAGCCCCAGCCACGATGGGTACAAGGGTCTCCAAACCCTCTCATCCACCCTTTGTTTGTACCAGCACCATTCTGCTGCATCCCCTCCTCTCCCCCTTGGAATAAAACCCTCCTGACCCAGCACCAAGGGCTAAAACACTGCCTTTATTTTCTATTCAAGTCAAATCTGGAACCACCACCAGCTTTCACGGGGAGCCTCTGAGGCCACCCCAGGCCAGGGGATGCAGAGCCTTTTGAGCCTCCTGGCTGGTGGGTTCTTCCAGTAAAGGTTGTATTAAAAAACAGCAATTAAAACCCGCTCCCGCTGTGGTTCCCATGGGGGCCAACACCAGGGATCTGCCCCAAAACCTCTTAATTTCACCCAAAGAGGCGGCTGGCGAACCTGTGCTACCTAAAACCAGAAGTCAACTAGAAAAAGGGACCGTAAGGGGCCAGGACAGGTCTGGGGAGGGGAAGGGGACATCGTAGGACATCAACAGTCCCAACTCAGCCGTCGTTCGGCCGCTCCTGCAGCGCCCGCAGCGCCATCCGCAGCTGCTCCTCGGTGCCCTGCAGCATCTTCACCTCGATGGAGTGGAAGAGGTGGAGGCCGGTGGCCAGGAGGAGGACTCCGGTGGCGAGGAAGGCCAGCAGGGAGAAGGAGAGCTTGGGGAAGGGCTGCCCGGCAGCCAACCCTGCCAGGGTGCCCAGCGCCGCCGCCGCCTGCAGCAGCAGCAGCAGCAGGGCCAGCAGGGCCATCCTGCCTGTCGAGTGGCGCTGGCGCCGCGCTGCCCGCAGCCCCACGCCCACCTCCAGCCGCGCCTCCGTCACCACGTCCACCAGCCTTGGCTCTGAGGAGGGGCACAGGGGTGGCTGAATGGAGTGGCACCCCTTCCTGCACCCCCTCTTTGTCACAGAGTGGGAAGGGACCCACAAGGACCACTGAAATAACAGAATGGGACCCCAAAAGCCCAGCCAGTTCCAACCCCATGGACACCTCCCACTGGATTGGGGGCTCCAAGCCCCATCCAACCTGGCCTGGAACATCTCCAGGGATGGGGCAGCCACAGCTTCCCTGGGCAACCTGGGCCAGGGCCTCCCCACCCTCATTTCTCCCTGATGTCTAATCTAAATCTTCCCTTTTCCAATTCAAAGCCAGGGAATATTAACAGGTAAATATTAAGTGCTGTTAATAACGAGGCAAGGGGGGAGTGGCTTTAAACTGGATTAAATTAGATTTAAATTAGATATTAAGAAGAAATTCTTCACGATGAGGATGGGGAGGCCCTGGCCCAGGTTGCCCAGAGCAGTGGTGGCTGCCCCATCCCTGGAGGTGTTCAAGGCCAGGTTGGATGGGGCTCTGAGCCCCCTGATCCAGTGGGAGGTGTCCCTGCCCATGGCAGGGGAGTGGAACTGGATGGGCTTTGAGGTCCCTTCCAACCCAACCCAATCCATGATGCTATGTGCAGGGTGTGAAAGCCATCACCCAACAGCACCCGGGGACATGGGATGGTGTCAGAGCAGATGGATGGTCCATACAGAAGCCCCTGGTATCCCCTGGAACAAGGGATGCTTCTCCCCCTGCACAGCTCATACTGAACAGCCCAAATTCTGCTTTTTTCCCACCAAGAAGATATTTTTGGGTGGAAAAAGGCCCATCCAGGGCAGGTAATGCTAAATGAGGTCAACCTGCATCCCTCTGCCCACACCAGGCTGGACCGAGCAGCCCCACCCTGCTGGGAACCCCCAGAATCACAGAATGTCCTGAGTTGGAAGGGACCCACAAGGACCATCGAGTCCAACTCCTGTCCCTGCACAGGACAACCCCAACATTCACCCCGTGGGGCTGAGGGCCTTGGCCAAATGCTTCTGGAATATTGTCAGGCTGTGACTGCTTCCCTGGGGAGCTGTTCCAGTGCTCCACCACCCTCTGGGTGAAGACCCATCTCCTGATATCCACCCTAACCCTCCCTTGGTATCTTCCTGCCATTCCATTTTCTCCCCACCCTCACTGCTCTGCCCTGTCCAAGCAGCACTCCAAGGGATGCCTTAAGCAAGTGGAAACATCCCCAAAATTTCAGTCTTCATCCAACTCCCATCAGTCCATCCTCCAGCCCTCTCAACACATGGGGGACCCCGGTGGTGTCCCCCAACCTTACCGGTTGTGCCAAGGTTGGCACCTCCAGCCTGGCCCTTCCTCTGGATGTGCAGCGTTGCCATCACGGCTTCGTGGTCCGAGAAGGGGATGTCCATGCCTGGGGCTGTCCCTGTGGTGGTCTTCAGCTCTTCACATTTCACTGAGAAGCTGGAGCCAGCCTGGGCAAGGGGCCAGGGGGCACAGAGGGGGTGTCACCCCAGCTCCTCCCCTCCCTTCCACCCAGTGGTTGCCCCTGGTTACCTTGTAGAGGATGTAGTCGATGCGGATGCCCAGCGGGAAGGGCAGCAGCTCGGACTTGACGGTGAAGCAGTTGTTGGGGATGAGGGTGCAGCCATCCTCACACCCCTGGGGGAGAGGTTTGGGGTGGGTGGGGGGTGGTCTGGCTGTGTCTTAGGACCCCGCTCACCCTCTGCCCTCACCTCAAAGCGCGAGGCCTCGGCGAAGGCGTCGCGCAGCCCCGTCCAGCCGCGCAGCAGCCGGATGCCCACGTCTTCGGGGTGCATGTTGAGGTCCCCTCCCAGCAGCACCACGTCAGCTGCTTTCGAGGTGTGTCTACCAGGGATGGGGTGGGGTCAGTTAAACCTTCCCCACCCTGCCTCGAGCTGGATTGGGATTACTGAGATCCCACCCAGTGCTCCTCAGCTGGGTCCTGGAGCAACTGGGAGCTCTCTGGAGCGCAAGCTCCGGGGGGCAGGGGTGATGGCACATGAGATGGGGACCCCGTGGGCCACCCCGTGGTTGCTCACCGGATGAACTGTGCCAGCTCCCAGGCCTGTACCAGGCGGTGGGGCAGGTAGGCGTCCTTCTCCCGGCTGTACTCAGCGTGCAGCTGGCAAGGGGAGGGGGCAAAGTGGTCGTGACCCCCATGCCAGCACCCACCCCGATCTAGGGCTCCCTGGAAAGCCACCCAGCACCTCCAGACAATCCCTCTGGGGTTAGGCTGACCCCTCTGTCTTCATCCCATAATCCTCAGGACAGCCTGGGATGCTGCCCCACTGCACAGCCAGGTTGGGGGGCCCTGGGCACCCCCTCAGCAATATTCGTGGAATCATGGAATGGTTTGGGTTGGAAGGGACCTCAAAGCTCAGCCAGTTCCACCCCCCTGCCATGGGCAGGGACACCTCCCACTGGATCAGGGGGCTCCAAGCCCCATCCAACCTGGCCTTGAACACCTCCAGGGATGGGGCAGCCACCACTGCTCTGGGCAACCTGGGCCAGGGCCTCCCTACCCTGATCATGAAGAGTTTCTTCCCAATGTCTAATCTAAATCTTCCCCCTTCCAGTTTAAAGCCATTCCCCTCGTCTTATCACTCCAGGCCCCTCCCCAGCTTTCCTGGAGCCCCTTTCAGTCCTGGGAGGCTGCTCTAAAGGTCTCCCCAGAGCCTTCTCTTCTCCAGGCTGAACAACCCCATCTCTCTCAGCCTGTCCTCACAGCAGCCCTTGGATCACCTTCGTAGCTTCCTCTGGACCTGTTCCAACAGTTCCATCTCCTTCTTATGTTGGGGATTCCAGAACTGGACACAGGACTCCATGTGGGGTCTCACAGAGGGGCAGAATCTGCCCCTCCCTCACCCTCTGGTCCCACTGCTGTGGATGCAGCCCAGGACACGGGGGGTTTCTGGGCTGGGAGTGCACATTGTGGCTCATGTTGAGCTCCTCATCCACCAACACCTCAAGTCCCTCTCTCCAGGGCTGCTCCCAATCACATCATCCCACATTTCACCGTGTCAGTGCAATTAAAGAAAGAGGCCAGCGAAGAAGGGGCCATGGCCACCCACCCCCCTCTTCCCCATCATCCCCCCCCGTGCCATGTCCTTTCCCAGGACACTCACGTGGGTGACGTAGACGTTGAAGATGATTCCGGAGATCTTAACGACAACGAGGCCAACGGACTTGCCGCAGAACCAGTCCCCGTGCTGGAGCTGCCAAGGGGAAGGGAAGGGGGTCGGGGCTGGTGGGGGGGGGTCTATGGGGGCCGGGCCCCACGGTGCCACATGCCCCCCACCCCACTCACCATGTAGGGGTACCCGTTCAGCGAGTACTGGTAGAGGAGGGTGTCCAGGATGGGGAACCTGGAGAAGACGCAGAGGCCGCTTCCGATCACCCCACTGCAGGAGGGGAAAAGCACAGTGAGCAAGTGTGGTCCCCCCTCTCCTTCTCCCCCCCAGGCCAAGCCAAAGGGGCTCCCCAGATGCCTGGATCCCAGGGTGACCCCATGAGCATCCCCCTCTCCAGGCATGGGGTCTCCTGTGGTGACCTACAGCACCTGCACCAGCCTTTCCCCGTGGGCACCACTGAGGCTGTGGCACTGCCACTGCCCCATGGACAGCCCAGGGGGCACTGGCCTGGCCCAGCCTCTCTCACCTGCGGAAATAATGGGAGAAGGGGTAGCAGCTTCCCAGCCTCGCCTTCAGGTCACTGTAGTCCTGCTCACTCCACACCTGGAGGACAGCGGGGTGGGCAGAGAACGGGCACGATCATCAAATGGGCTGAGAACGGGCACATTTGGCTCCTGGGCTGAGAACGGGCACGTGTAGCTCATGGCACAGGGGTTGAGAATGGGCACATTCAGTTTGGGGTGAGAAAGGGCACTCTTAGCTCACAACAGGCACACTCAGCTCACAGCTCCTGGGCTGAGAATGGGCACACTCAGCTCATGGCACACAGGCTGAGAACAGGCACACTCGTCTCATGGGCTGAGAAGCTGAGAACGGGCACTCATCTCATAGGCTGAGAACGGGCACACTCAGCTCATGGCACACAGGTTGAGAACGGGCACTCTCGGCTTGGGCTGAGAATGAGCACATTCAGCTTGTGGTGAGAAAGGACACACTCAGCTCACAGCTCTTGGGCAGAGAACGGGCACACTCAGCTCATGGCACACAGGCTGAGAACGGGCACACTCATCTCATAGGCTGAGAACGGGCACACTCAGCTCATGGCACACACACTGAGAAAGGGCACTCTCATCTCATAGGCTGAGAATGGGCACATTCATCTCATGGGCTGAGAATGGGCACTCTCATCTCACAGCTCGTGGGCTGAGAAGGGGCACACTCAGCTCATGTCACACGGGCTGAGAAGGGGCACCCTCAGCTCCCGGGCTGAGAAGGGGCACACTCAGCTCATGTCACACGGGCTGAGAAGGGGCACCCTCAGCTCCCAGGCTGAGAAGGGGCACACTCAGCTCATGTCACACGGGCTGAGAAGGGGCACCCTCAGCTCCCGGGCTGAGAAGGGGCACCCTCAGCTCCCGGGCTGAGAAGGGGCACACTCAGCTCATGTCACACAGGCTGAGAAGGGGCACCCTCAGCTCCCAGGCTGAGAAGGGGCACCCTCAGCTCCCGGGCTGAGAAGGGGCACCCTCAGCTCATGTCACACGGGCTGAGAAGGGGCACCCTCAGCTCCCAGGCTGAGAAGGGGCACCCTCAGCTCCCGGGCTGAGAAGGGGCACCCTCAGCTCCCAGGCTGAGAAGGGGCACACTCAGCTCATGTCACACAGGCTGAGAAGGGGCACCCTCAGCTCCCAGGCTGAGAAGGGGCACCCTCAGCTCCCGGGCTGCCCTCACCTCCTGCAGGAGCACCAGGTCGAAGGCCTCGCGGCGCAGCGTGTCCCCGATGAGCCGGACGCGCTCCTGCCGCCGCTTGCTCAGGTAGCGGATGGCCCTGCCGGAGGGGGGGGGACAGTCACAACTCGGGGAGCACAGGGGGGTGGGGGCTGTCAGGGTCCGAACTGGGAAAGAGAGAGCTCCAGTACTGGGATGGGCAGGATGGATACTGGGGGAGATAGGAGGGGAGGGGGAAAAGGGCATTGGGGACGAGAGGGATGTGCAGGGAGGTTGGGGGGGGGCAGCTTGTCCTGCCTGCAGGATTGAGGCTGCTCATCCCTGATTGGGGTGCAAATGGGGTGCAAAATGATCCTTTTTGGGGGAAGAAGGGGGGGAAGGCACAAAGAGGATGGGAAGGGTGGGACACTACCCAGCCAAGTGCCCTGGGATCTTCTGGGGCTGGGAGAGCAAAACAAAAGGGACACAAAGAGGAAGTGTCCCTGCATGATCTTTAAGGTCCCTTCCAAGCCAAACCATTCTATGACCCCCAGGTGGGACCCCTCTCCCAGCGCAGGTGTCCCCATCCCCACCTGTGCATCCCCAGTGAACTCTGGACTCACCAGCAGTTGAGGTCGAAGACGCGGAGCCGCAGGGTGGGATCTCCTTCCATCGCTGGATCTCCTTCCATCACTCACAGGGGCTTCACCAGGGCCAGGGGGCAATGCTGGGTGCAGGGGGGGCCTGAGGGGAGCAGGTGGGGTGCTGGGGAGCTGGCACAGGGCAAAGGCCTGGAGGGAGGGGTGCTTGGGATGTTCCAGCGTTGGCCAGTGCTGTTCCCTCCTATCCCAGCCTCGAGGTCCATCCCAAACCCCAAATTGCCCCCAAAGCCACGTACCCAAACCACACGGGTGACCCCTCCATCCCATGGACAGGGACACTTGTGGGGCAGGGATGGGCCACAGCACCCAAACCCTTTGCCTGTCAGTGAGCTGGGTTCCTGGGTGGACTTTAGGCCTGGTTTCAAAGTGAAACTGCGAGGCACAGGCACAGGATGCTCCACATTGGGACAGCCCCCCCATGGGACCTCCCACACCCATCTCCCCTCTTGGGAAGCCCACAGCAGCTCCCAGAGCAGCCCCAGCGCTGTTGACCGGGTGGCTCTGCCAGCCCTGCTTCTCCCACGCCTGAATCCCACCAAGATTGTCCTTTTCTACCGCAAACAGGCAAACTTGGGGTTCCAGGATGCCGAGTGAGGGAGCTGGGGATGGAGCTGGGGATGGGTGCGGAGATGGGAGCTGGGGATGGAGCTGGGGATGGGTGCGGAGATGGGAGCTGGGGATGGGAGCTGGGGATGGGAGCTGGGGATGGGTGCGAAGTGCGGAGATGGAGCTGGGGATGGAGTTGGGGATGGAGCTGAGGATGGGAGCTTGGGATGGGTGCGGAGATGGAGCTGGGGATGGGAGCTGGAGATGGAGCTGGAAATGGGAACTGGGGATGGAGCTGGAAATGGGAACTGGGGATGGAGCTGGAAATGGGAGCTGGGAATGGGAGCTGAGGATCGGAGGTGGGGACGGGAGCTGGGGACGGGTGCTGGGAATGGGAGCTGGGGATGGGAGCTGGGGACGGGTGCTGGGGACGGGTGCTGGGGACGGGTGCTGGGATCGAGCTCGGGATGGAGCAGAGGGAAAGGGGATGGGAGTGGGGAGCAGCAGGGGAACGGGAGAGGGATTGAGGAACCAGGAGAGGGATCAGGAACAACGGGGGAACCTGGAAAAGGACTGGAGCAACAGGAGAACCGGGAGAGGGAGCCGGGGAACCCGGAGAAGGATTGGATCAACAGAGGAACCGGGGGACCCGAGAGAGGGACCGGAGCAACAGGGGAACGGGAGAGGAGCAACACGGGAACCAGGAGAGGGATGAGAGCAATGGGAAAACTGGGAGAGGAATCGGAGCCACGGGGGAACGGGGAGAGGGAGAAGAGCGGAACCGGGAGAGCGCTCGGGAGCAACAGGCGGAGCGGGGCGAACCTGGAGAGCGCCGGGAGCCGCCGGGGCTGCGGGACTGCGAGTCCCATCGGGCAGCGGAGCGGAAAGGGCTGGGAACGGGGGGGCCGAAGGGGGGAAGGGGAGGAGAAGGAGCGGGGCGGCCCCGGGAGGCGGGGTGGGGCGGGGTGCGGTGGCCGAGGCGTGGGAGGCGCTGAGGGATGCGCGGGGTGGCGCGGGGCAGGACGGCTTCCAAGGGTGGAACTGGGTGGGCTTTAAGGTCTCTTCGAACTCAAAACTGTTCCATGATTCCATGAACTCTTTTTGCATCCGGAGTGTGTGTCTTGCTCTCTTGTCCAGCCCGCAGCCCAGGCTGGATTAACTCCCCAAGGAACCTGCTTAGAAATAAATCCCTTGGGTACCTTAATTATGGAAGGGACCTCAAAGCCCAGCCAGTTCCAACCCCCCTGATCCAACACCTCCCACTGGATCAGGGGGCTCAAAGCCCCATCCAAACTGGTCTTGAACACCTCCAGGGATGGGGCAGCCACAGCTTCCCTGGGCAACCTGGGCCAGGGCCTCCCCACCCTCACAGCAAAACATTTCTCCCTAAGATCTCATCTCAGTCTCCCCTCTTTCAGCTGAAAACCCTTCCCCCTCATCCTATCCCTGCACTCCCTGATCAAGAGCCCCTCCCCAGCTTTCCTGGAGCCCCTTTCTGTCCTGGGAAGCTGCTCTGAGGTCTCCTCACAGCCTTCTCCTCTCCAGGCTGAACAATCCAAACTCTCTCAGCCTGTCCTCATAGCAGAGGGGCTCCAGCCCTTGGATCATCTCCTCTGGACTCACTCCAACAGCTCCAGGTCCTTCCTGTGCTGGTGATTCCAGCACTGGACACAGGACTCCAGGTGGGGTCTCACCAAAGTGAAACATAGGGGCAGAATCCCCCCCTCTGGTCCCACTGCTGTGGATGCAGCCCAGGACATGGGGGGGTTTCTGGGCTGGGAGCTCACACTGTGGCTCACATTGAGCTTCTCACCCACCAGCACCTCCAAGTCCTCTCCAGGGCTGCACTCAATCCATTAATAGCCCTGGCTCTTAATAGCCCATTAATCCATTATAGCCCTGGCTGTCACAGTAAATTAAAAATATAGGAACTTCAGAACTGTTTGAGCCAACCCATGAACAAATAATTTTAATGGTTTGATTTTCAGCAGACCGTAGTTTTCTTGGAGCTCCACAGTCTCCTCTCTTTGAAGTTGGACAGATACAGTAAACACAACAAATATATGATACAACCCATCACAGCTGGATTAAAAAAAAATACACAAAAAATATAATACATAAAAAAAAATGGATTTTTAACATTGTGGACTGACACAGCTCTAAAAATGGTGATTGTAACCCTGGTAAGCTTTACAAAGTCTTTAAAAAAATAAAACAGTACTTCATGTGAAATTCATAAATACACTGGAGGAGAACGGAGGGGCTGGGGGGGGTTGAGAAAGGGTCTCTGGGATCGGTGTCGGGGGCACCGGGCAGCGTGCACGGGGTGGGCACCCCCGGGGATGCAGGGATGGAGGGAGGGATGGAGGCACAAACGGGTCCAGTTAACGAGGAGCCTCGTCCCCTGGCAGGGCCAGGAGCAGAGCACTCCTGTTTTTATGGCAGGGAAGTTTGGAGTTTGCGTTCCCAGAGTTTTAGAGCAGTGAGTGAAACAAAAAGAACCACAAAAGAGCAAACAAACATGCTACATATGAGACCTCGGCCGGGTGGCCCTGGCACAGCCCTGGCATGGGGTGGCAATACCTTTCCCTAGGTTTTTCCCTTTCTCTTTCCCCCTCTTCACCACCTCCCTCCATCCATCCATCCCCACTGCTCTGTCCTGGCCTGTGGGGATGGGTGGCTTCTCCCAGCAGTGGGCATTGTGAAGGGCATTTCCTGAGCCCTGGGGCTGCTCCCACTCCTCCACACCTGGCAGCATCCAACCTTTCCTCCCCATCTCAAGCTCCAGCACCCCTCAAACCGCTCCTGCCCTCCCATAGCACCTGGCTCTACACCTCCCACTGCCTTCGCTCCTCTCCAGCACGACAAACCCAGTCAGCCCTGCCCTCCTAGGGTCCCCTGCCTCCCTTCCAGCCTCCTGCCACCCTGCTCCGTGCCACCACCCCCTGTCCCTCTGCATCCCTCCTGTGCCCTGCGGATGCTCTCCCCAGGGTCTGCCCTTGCAGCTGCAGCCTCGGGACCGGGCAAGCTGCCTTGGCTTATTTTAGGCTGCTGCCACAAAAATACCTCCAAGCAGACCCAGTCCCCTGTCCTGGTGTCCCTCCTGTCCTCTGTCCCCTCTGTGTCCCAAAGCCTGCTTGCTCACAGCCTGGCCCTGCGCTGCACAAGGTGCTTCCCCCTGCACGAGCCACCCCGCTGGCTGTTTCCCATGGGATGCAGGTGATGCACTGGGAGCAGCTGAAATCAGAACAGTCAACACAGAAAAAAAGGCAAAAAAAAAAGTTTGGGAGGGGAAGATGGAAAATGTACAAATGCAACATAAATCAGGCAAATCCAGCCTCGCTGCTCTCTCTGTTTCTCCTCAGCAAGCGACCACGGTGGGTACGTTCAGCTGGGCCATGCCAAGTGCAATCCCTGAAAGCACACGCAGAGCCCAGAGGACCCCACTACCACACAAAATCCAGCAACCCCAGAGACAGAGACACCCCCAAACCTGCTCTTCACAAGCCAGTCCCCCCTGCCCAGCTCCCACCCAGCTAACCCAGGTGTGTCACCTCCTCTGGTCACCAGCACATGGAGGGGAGCAGAGCCCAGACACCACACAGCGGCCTAATCCTGATTACAAACATGGTGTCTTTTGAAAAAGGGTTAAAAAGCACTTTAATTTAAAAAAAAAAGGGGACAAAACCGAGCCATTAAAAACCAGTTTGCGCCGTTGATGCCCTCCCAGCCTCAGCACCGCTGGCTCCCAGTGCCCCGGCCGGGCACGGAGAAGCATCATCCTGGGTGCTGATCCCTGGGGAGGTGGCAGCATCCCCCACCCTCTGCCACCCTGCCCTGCCTTGTCACGTCTGTCCCCACGTCCCCAGCACCCCCAGCCACGCTGGGCTCTGCCGGGCGGTGCCACCACTGCCACGCCAAGCGGTTTGGGACCAGACCTGGCGCGATGCCCCGTCCTCCAGCCCATCCGTGCTTGCTCCTCTCCACTTGGCACTGGGACCACATCCAAGCAAGGAGGAGTCATCCTCCACTCTGGCATCCCAGCGGTGGCACAGTGGGCTCCCAGCCTTCATTGGCAACACCGAGAGTGGGTTTGTCCCCATCCAGCGCCGGACGAGGGTTTCCTTTCTCCCTACGTTTCCTTTCCCATTCTTCTTTTTTTCTTTTTTATTTATTTTAAAAAAAAAAAAAGAAACTGTTCCTAAGTAGAAAACATCTGTGATTGCAAGTCAGTCTTTTTTTTTTTGTCTTTTTTTGTTTGTTTGTTTTTTTTGGCTATGGTTTTTCTTCCTTCTCCTCCTCCTTTCTTCAAATGACTTCTCAGGAGGCACCGGGCACGGGTGGCATCTGTGCGTGGCTCCCTCCCTCCCCTCCGCGCCCCTCGTGCCCCGTCCCCGAGGACCCTTAGTCCTTGACCAACTTGTACACGTGGTGCTGGGCGCCGTGCTCGCTGGTGGAGACCTCGAAAACAAAGGCTATGCAGAGCAAGGTTTCCTGGGTATCCCTGTTGGTAACAACCTGCAGCGGAGCAGAGAGAGCGTTAGGAGGGGGCTGCGCCGACGGGATGCTGTTATTTGAAGGGGTGATGGGCTCAGGCACAGCCAATTTAACTACACCACTAAAAACTGGCTGCCTGGTATTCCCAAGGGGTTGTAGAAACTCAGGCACAGCCACTGTATTTGCACCATCAAGATTTGATCCAGTGGGAAGTATCCCTGCCCATGGTAGGGGGTTGGAAACTGGATGATTTTTAAGGTCCTTTCCAACCCAACCCGTTCTGGGATTCTATAATTTGATCCCTGAAATTCAGGGTGTTCAGGCCCAGGCACTTTAATTCCACCACCTAAAAATCTGGTACCCACTTTTTGAGGGGTTGCACGGGCTCAGCCACTTTAATGGCACCATGAAAAAGTTCCTACCTGTTATCTGGGGGAATTGCACAGGTTCAGGCACAGCCAATTTAACTCCACCACCAAAAATTTGCTACCCATTTTTGGGAGGGGGGTGGGTTGCACAGGCTTAGGCACAGGGGCTTTAATTGCACCACTAAAAAATTGCCACCTGTTATTTGGAGAGGTTTGCACTGGCTCAGGCCCAGCCAATTAAAGCCCATCCAGTCCCACCCCCCCTGCCATGGGCAGGGACACCTCCCACTGGATCAGGGGGCTCAAAGCCCCATCCAGCCTGACCATGAACACCTCCAGGGATGGGGCAGCCACCACTGCTCTGGGCAACCTGGGCCAGGGCCTCCCCACCCTCACAAGGAAATATTTCTTCCCAAGATCTCCTCTCAATCTCCCCTCTTTCAGCTCAAAACCCTTCCCCCTCATCCTATCCCTGCACTCCCTGACCCAGAGCCCCTCCCCAGCTTTCCTGGAGCCCTTTCAGTCCTGGGAGGCTGCTTTAAGGTCTCCTCACAGCCTTCTCTTCTCCAGACTGAACAACCCCAACTCTCTCAGCCTGTCCTCACACCAGAAGGTGCTCCATCCCTCAGATCATCTCCGTGGCCTCCTCTGGGCTCATTCCAACAGTTCTCTGTCTTTCATATGTTGCGGATTCCAGAACTGGATGGGGTCTCCAGGTGGGGTCTCACAGAGTAGAACAGAGGGGCAGAATCCTAAGCTCTGCCCAGAGTCTCCTCTTCTCTGGGCAACCTTTGCCAGGTCCTCCCCACCCTCATAGTGTGGAATTCTTTCCTTAGAAGGAAACTAAGAATATGCCCCTGGTGGGAATCGCTCCCTGGAAAAGGATGGTGCAAGGCTGGTACCTGCAGGATGGTGAAATTCTCCAGGACGCTGTTCATCATGTACTTCTCTGGGAGGTGCTTGAGTTTGTGGATGAAGTTGATCATGTACTCGCACATGGGGGACCGGTGGATGCGGTAGACGAACCGCCCGTTCTCCAGCCGCGCGTACTCCGTCTGCAGGGAACACCCAGGGTGAGCAGCCACCCCATGGGAGCCAAAACACCACAGTGGACGTGGGCACGGGTGGGTGGTGGCCAACTGGGACACGGTGGAGGTGGCCTCTGCACTCCACCCATGGCACAGGCACGCATCTCTCAGACCTACACCCAGCCCTGGGGCTTTCCCCATCTTGGGACCCAGAGGAGATCCAATTCCCACCCCTTCCTGATGCATGGGACTCACCTCCACCTTCTCCACGACCTGCTTCCCAAAGGAGCACACCTTGGTGGAGACCGTGATGGTCATGTTCTCTGCACTGCTGTACTGGCTGCTGACACCGTAGAAAGTCCCCGGCCCATCCTGGATCGTGCTGTTCAGATCCGCCTGGAGAGATGCAAGTGGGATGTCCCATTAGGTCCCACCACACCCAACTCTTGGTGGGGATGGAGGAGACACCAGCTTGGTGGAGCTGCCCTCACTCCACTGCCAAGCTGCCCAACAAGCCCGTGGGACACCTCTCCCCCACCCTCCCCGCTCCGCAGCACCGTACCCAAAATTTGACGAGGAAGAAGGAGTTTTGGGGCCCACGCTCGTAGAGCTCCTTGAGGCCACCTTTCTTCTCGGGGAACTTGTCATAGATCTGGCGGATGTCGACGGCCTCCAGCAGGGGATCGCTGTACGAGGGGTTCGTCTGGCCGATGTGCACGAAGAGGTGTTTGCTGTACTGTAAGGACCGGCGCCGGGGACAAACGGAACCCGAGAGGTCAGGTGAAAGCAAGGTGACACCAAAGCCACAAGGATTGGGCAACCAGCCCAGCCCACCCCGGGGTGTTGGGGGCACGGAGGGGAGCGTTACCGTTTCGGCATCCCGTGGCACCTCCATGAAGGCCGAGTACTCGAGGAGCCGGAGCTTGGCGGAGGCGATGGTGCGGTCCTGCCAGACGGGCACGGCCGAGGCGGCTGGTGGGAGCGGAGCCAAGGGCTCGTAACCTGGGGATGGGGCAAGAACCATCAAGGATCTGCTGTTCTTCTCATGTCCCTCACCCTCCCAGATCTCCCAGCATTAGGGTTTTCCACGGGGTGGCCAAAATGTAAAAATCACAGAATCGTTAAGCTTGGAGAAGACCTCTCAGCTCATCCCGCCCAACCGCCGGCCCAACCCCACCGTGTCTGATAAACCCTGTCCAAAGTGCCAAGGCCACAAGGGTTTTGAATGTGGGATGTGCCAATCCTGCTCCTGTGTGGAAAGGGATGAGGAGAGAGCAGACAGGAGCAGCAGATCCTGCTCACCGTGGGGCTTCTGGCTGGGTTCAAAGCCAGGTTTCTCTCCCAACAGTGCTGGGGAAGGGGCTGCAGGTGGGTGGCACTGAGGGTGGGAGGGTGGCACAGGATGGGTGGCAAACAGAATCATGGAATGGTTTGGGTTGGAAGGGACCTCAAAGCCCATCCAGTTCCACCCCCCTGCCACGGGCAGGGACACCTCCCACTGGATCAGGGGGCTCAAAGCCCCATCCAACCTGGCCTTGAACACCTCCAGGGATGGGGCAGCCACAGCTTCTCTGGGCAACCTGGGCCAGGGCTTCCCTACCCTGATCATGAAGAATTTCTTCCCAATGTCTAATCTAAATCTTCCCCCTTCCAGTTTAAAGCCATTCCCCTCATCCTCTCACTCCAGGCCCTTGGACAAAGCCCCTCCCCAGCTTTCCTGGAGCCCCTTTCAGCACTGGGAGGCTGCTCTAAGGTCTCCCCAGAGCCTTCTCTTCTCCAGGCTGAACAACCCCAACTCTCTCAGCCTGTCCTCACACCAGAAGGTGCCCCAGCCCTCCAGCTCCATAATCTTTGTGGGCTCCTCTGGATCTGTTCCAACAGTTCCATATCCTTCTGTTGGGGGTTCCAGAGCTGGATGCAATACTCCATAGGACCAAATCGGGGTGCAGGGTTCCCTGCAAGGGGTCAAGGACAGCACTTACTGGCTAGTGATGGAGGCATGGGTGGCTGGATGGGGTAAGCTGGCTGTGCAAACGGTTTAATGCTGGAAAACAAAGAGCATCGTTAGGATAACGAAGCCTGGGTCACCCCACCCCTGGCCAAAGGGTTCCTGCCCAGCAGCAGAGAGGTCTCCTACTTACTCCTGAGAGGGTCCAGGCTGTCCTGGGATAGGGCCACTCCAAAACTGGGGGAACAGCACAGAGGAGAGTCAGCAGCTTCTGACCACCCTCCCCACTTCCCCCTCTCCCACCTCCTGCATCCACAGGGAGCCCCCAAAGCCCCCCCTTGCATTGCCACCACGCCCAAGGGGCTGATGAACCTCTCCCTCTGTGTCCCATGAGCAGCTCCTGCATGAGGATCCACGGCATCCCCCCCCATCCCATGGGTGTCCCCACGTGGGGGGCTGTTCTCACCCTGGGGGCAGCAGAGAAGACGGCCTGAGGAAGAGGAGGAGGGGGGCTGAGCTTGTTCTGCAGGACGCTGGCCGACACGATCTGCGCGGAGGACATGGAAGCCATGCTCTGCAGAGCCTTATCCTTTGACACCTGGTCCTGGGGGGGACACAACAGGGACACAGGGGGTTACACAGGCAGCCTAAGACCCCCCCCTCAATCCGAGTGTGCCCAGATTTGCAAAGCTCAGAGCTGGTCCTGCAGCCTGGCCGAGGAACCAAGGCACGGATGCAACCCCCCACATCCCCCAAAGCACCCATTTTCATTAATATTTAATCTTGCAAAGGTCTCTTGGCCAGGTGCTCCTGGGTCTGGATGGTCTCCCCACTCCCACAGAGAGAGGAAGGGTTTAGCCCCTCCATGGGAGGGTGTGAAAGGCAACAGGGAACGAAAGGCATCATAAAACCAAGCTCAACTTACCAAGTTCATGGCCTGTCCACAAAAGAAAGGAAAGAAAACCAGGTTAGAGCATCGTAGGAGCCTGCGGGCACCGTGTGCCCCCCACCCCGAGCTGCACCCCCCAGGCCCAGGGTCTGATCTGGGGTGCAAACTCCTTGACTCGATGGCTCACCGGGGGATGCACACAGCAGGCACTGATGTCCAGGCTTAATCCCACCAGGAATGGGACTCTGAAGCCCCCCATTATTTTAAGGCCTGCTTTCTTGGCTTTTTAATATCCTTTACAGCCTTTAATATCCTTTATAGCCTCCTTCAGCAGCTTTAAATGTTTGAAACCAGGGCACAGAGAGGAAGAGCTGCCCAGTTCCTGCCCTGCCAAGGGCACCTGCACCCAGACACCCCGGGGTGTCAGCACCAGCTCCCTTGTAGGTACTGCAGGGATGACCCTGAGCACAACCCCTTGTGGGCATTTATAGAGCAGAGCAGTTATTTTTCCTTTTCATAAATCATAGAATGGCTTGGTTGGAAAAGACCTTTGAGATCATTGAGTCCAACAGTACCTGTCCACTACTGAGCACCTCATCTGCCCATCTTTTAAACCCCTCCAGGGCAGCCTCTGCCAGGGACTGAGAACCCTTTCAAGTGAAGACATTTTTCATAATATCCAATCTAAACCTCCCCTGGTGCACCTTGAGGCCATTTCCTCTCGTCCTATCACTTGTCACTTGGGAGAAGAGCCCAGCACCCACCTCACCACAATCTCCTTTCCAGCTGCAGAGAGCAATGAGGTGTCCCCTCAGCCTCCTCCTCTCCAGACTAAACAACTCCAGGTCCCTCAGCTGCTCCTCATAACTCTTGTTCTCCAGCCCCTTCCCCAGCTCTGTTCCCTTCTCTGGATGCTCTCCAGCCCCTCAATGACCTTCTTGTACTGAGGGACCCAAAACTGAACCCAGAATTCGAGGTGCAGCCTCACCAGCACCTTCCCTGCTCCTGCTGCCACCCCATGGCTGATCCAAGCCAGGATGTTGATGGCCTTCTTGGCCACCTGGGCCACTGCTGCCTCGTGTTCATCCACTCTCAACAAACATCCCCAGGTCCTTTTCCACCGGGCAGCTTTCCAGCTGCTCTTCCCCAACCCTTTTGCTCTGGAGGTCACAGCAAGCACCAGGCAGGAGCAGGGGGGCTCCAAGATGTTGCAAGGCTGCTCCCTCAGCCACATCTCCAGGACATGTGCGTGCTGGTCCCACCACAAACCTTCTGTTTTCCCTCTGAAGCTTCCTGAGGGATCAATCTCTTCATTTACTGTCCCGTGGGGTGGGAGCGGGGGCCTGCAGCCCCACGCCGGGCAGCCCCGACACACACATGGCAGCACCCTAAAAATATCTCTGGATATTGCTCATGGGAGGGGGCTTCCACTCAACAGGACGAGTGCTGGGTGAGGGCAGAGGGATCCTTTGCCTCCATGTGTGGCTGGGAAGGGATGTTCTGCATCCCCAGGGGATTGCTTAGGGATCTCTGCCCTGGCAGTGAGGCTGGGGATGGAGATCATGGATCCTGAGCTTCATCCCTGGAATGCTCGGGGTCAAGCCTGCCTCTGGCTTCCCCTTGCCTGCACTGTGCAGCAAAGGAAGGCTATTTTATATTTTATTCTGGTTTATTTTATTCTGCTCTGTTTTATTCTAATCTATTCCAATCCATTCCACTTTATTCATATTCCATTCCGCTTTATTTATGTTCCATTCCACTTTATTTTATGTTCAGTCTGGAGCAGAGAAGGCTTTGGGAAGACCTCACAGCAGCTTCTCAGTACTAAAAGGGGCTCCAGGGATGGTGAGGAAAGGCTTTTTCCAAGGGCCTGGACTAACAGGACAAGAGAGTATGGCTTTAAATTGGAAGGAGGAGATTTAGAGTGGACATTAGGAAGAAATTCTTCACAACGAGGGTGGGGAGGCCCTGGCCCAGGTTGCCCAGAGCAGTGGTGGCTGCCCCATCCCTGGAGGTGTTCAAGGCCAGGTTGGATGGGGATTTGAGCCCAGTGAGAGGTGTCCCTGCCCATGGCAGGGGGGTGCAACTGGATGGGCTTTGAGGTCCCTTCCAACCCAAATCATTCCACGATTCTGTGATTTTATTTGACTTTATATTTTATTATCTATTTTATTTTACTTATTTTTTTCTGTGGAAGCTCCTGCCCCTGCTTCCCCTGCTGCCTCTGCTCTCCCCAGCTGCCCCCATTGGGGCTGGGAGCTGCTTTCAAGCTGTACAAGACCAGAGCAATCTCCCAAAGCAGTTTTGGGTGCCCTCTCCTGGCTTCTCCCAGCAAGCCTGTCAGGGCATGGGCACCATCCTGGCACCCCAACTCATGGGCACAGGGGTCTCTACTGGAGGGGTTTGGAGGGCACAGCTTGGTGGGCTCCCGGGCAGCATAAGCCAGTGCTAGTTAAAGCTCTGGGGACCAAACTGCCAGCTCTGTGGTGGCCCCAGCTGCCAGAACCAGTGCCAGAGGCTCAGACACAGCATCTGGAATGGGGACACGGGGAGCTGGTGATGCTTTTGGGACCACAGAATCACAGAATGACCTGAGTTGGAAGGGACCCACAAGGACCATCGAGTCCAACCCCAGCATTCACCCCGTGGGGCTGAGGGTTTTGGCCAAATGCTTCCGGAATATTGTCAGGCTGTGACTGCTTCCCTGGGGAGCTGTTCCAGTGCTCCACAACCCTCTGGGGGAAGAACCTTCTCCTCATGTCCAACCTAACCCTCCCCTGGCATCTTCCTGCCATTCCCTTGGGTCCTGTTGTTGGTCCTCGGAGAGAAGAGCTCAGTGTCTGCTCCTCCTCTTGTGTGGAAACTGAGATGAGGTCCTCCCTCAGTCTCCTCTTCTCCAGGCTGAACAGACCAAGTGACTTCAGCCTCTCCCCATAAGACTTCCCCTCCAGACCCCTGACCTTTGCTGCCTCCTCTGGACACTCTCCAGTAGCTTTAGATCCTTTTTATACCGTGGTGCCCAAAGCCTGGTAACCTGGCAGGAGCTGGGAAACTTTCTGGGCTCCCACACCCCCTGCAAGGCAGGAGCTTCCCCCTGATCCTGCCCTAGAAGATGCTCCCTCGTGGGATGGTGCATCCCAGGCTGCATCCCAGAGGCTGCACAGAGATGGGGTGCACAGAGACCCCCACCTTGCACCGTGTGGGTCCAACCCGAGCAGGGCTCGGTCCTTCAGCGATGCCCCCAGTCCTCTCCATGTCTTCCCCCCACCCTCATCACCCTCCCCACCACCACCACCACGAAGCTCGGTGGGAACGGTTACGGAAGGGTTAGTCGGGCTCCAGTTAGGAGGAAGGAAGGAAGGAAGGAAGGAAAGAAAAGAAAAGCCAACCAGAGAAGAGAGGATGATCCAGTTTTTCCTCGCTCGGCTCTCTTGGCCCCTGGAATTCCCTGTGCTCTGTCCCCAGCAGCATGGTCCCACCTGGACCCACTGCCACCCCCATCCAAGGGGCCACCTGGGCCACACTCGAATGCTGGTGCCTCCCAAGCCACTGGCAGCCTGCAGGGACCACTGGGACCCCTACTTGTTGCCCACATCCCACCAGCACCCACCACTAGCAGGGCCAGGTCTCAGATGGGGCTTGGACCTTGGTGGCTGCTCTTGGCAGGGGGGGTCCTTCTCCCTCCTGGCCCCAAAGAGGTGGCAACCCTCATGCATCACAAGAGGAGGGTTCAAACTCCTATTTCCCCACAGTGGAGTCCCTGCCTGGGCAAAAGGAGGGGGATTTGGTTACCCAAATTCACCCTCCACGGGGAGAGGGAAGAGCTCGGGTGTCACCACTCAACGTTTGAGCAGGATCCCCCTTTTCCTACAACGATGCCACTAAAAAAATAAAAGCCCACCCGGTCCCAGGAGCCGAAGGAGTGGGGGGGGAAGGAAAATAAAACCACCAAAAAAAAAAAACCCCAAACCAGAGAGGTGTGAGAGAAAGCAAGCAGCACCGCAGAGCCGAGTGGGTTAGTGGTCAGCAGGAGGGGGGGCCAGGCGGGACGCGTACCTTCAGCTTGGACTGAATCTCCCGAGATTTCCGTCGGGCAAGAACCTGCAAGTGGCTAGAGACCTGCAGAGAGAGAGCAGAAGGAGAGGGGGAACAGCAGAGCCGTCAACCAGAGGAAAGGAAGAAGGAGGAGAAGGGGCTGCCCATGCTCACAGAGACACCGCCGCGGCCACCTGGGCAAAGGGGCACCAACGTACCTTGATGCCAACCTGGTATTCCCGCACCTTCTTCCGAGCTAGAACCTGTATGTGGCTGGACACCTAGCGCCCGCCACGCCGTTCAGAAAGGAAAACACAGAGAGCGTGAAGATGTGGTTTTCCCCCCCCTTTCAAGGTGGGATGGTGTCCCCAGGGAACGGAGGGGAGAGCAGGGGGAGCTGTTGGGGTGATGCTCCTGGAGATGCTGAGGGTCCTGCGCCTGCTGTGAGCTGGAGGGAGGAAAATTTTGGGGACACACACACACACACCTCGATGCTGAGCTGATTGGTTTTGTGTCCCTCAAGTTGGGGTGAAGCTCCTTGGGGTGATGCTGCTGCAGTTGAGGGGGTCTGGGTTTAGCATCTCTTGGGGTTTTCCAGATAGATTCATCTGGTCCTTGGGAGGGTACGGCCAGGCTGATTTGGGGTGCCCCTAGGTTACCCAAGGTTGGGGCTGCAGCAGGACCACCACTCCCAAAGGGAGATTCAGGAGGAACCAGCTCGTTCCCCCTGAGCTCCTGCTGATTTTGCAGGTGGGAAAGATGAGAAGAGGGTTTTTTTTGTCTGTCCAGATCCCTCAAAGAGCAGGATCCAAAGAAAAAGGGTTGATGTCCCAGCAGGAAAGCTGCAGTGTGACTGGGGCGCCCGCCCCAAGCCCCAGCAGGGTGGGGTCTCTGCACCCTGGGTTGATTTTACTGGGCTCCTTCTCACACCAGCACCAGGCTGTCCAAGAAGAGACCCCAGGTTGTCCAGGACACAGAGGGGACAATGCCACATGCCTTCCCCCCTGTGCCTTCTCCAAGTCCTTCTGGAGCATCGCTTTCACCCAGTGCCGCATCCTTCCCCTGTGGCAGGGGATCCAGCTGGTGCTGGTCCAAACACAAGGATGGTGGCCAGACCCTGGTCACTCTCCCTCCTTGGTCCAGGAGGGATGTCCCCTCTGGTGCCTGGGGACCCGTGTCCCTCCCTTGCAGAGACTTGTGGCATAGGGCAGTGCCAATGTCAGTGTCCCCATGCTCCAAACCCATCCATCACCCTGCGGTGGGAGATGCACCCTCTCCTCAGCATCCTGGACCACCAGCTCTGTTGGGACCACCATGGACAGGAGGGAAGAACCACGGGATGTGTGACAAAGGGACAGAGAATCATTTGGTTGGAAAAGACCTTTGAGATCATCAAGTCCAACCGTTCTTGTCCACAACGTGACATGTCCCATCGAGTCTGGTCTTCAGACAGGTTTGGTCTCTGATGCAAGGAGGGTGCACAGCTGGGATGGATGTGACCCTGCCCATGCACTGTGGAGGCAAAGGAGGACCACCACGTGCTCCCTGTCCCACAAGCATCCAACCTGGAAGGGCAGTGTGGTTGGGGCAAGGGCTCTGTGGTACCTCCAGGCCTCCCCAGGACCAGCACCGCCCCCCAGTCAGGATAGGGACAGCTTGCCCTCAGCCCAGGGGGTTGGGGGTGCCTTCACCATGGCATCCGGCACAACCAGCAAGGGGCAGAGGTGGGACTGGTCTCTGGATCCAGGTGGAGCAGGAAAAGATATAACACAGACACACACGTTGCTCAGATGGAGATTTTAAGGGCCTCTGCCACCCACAGGGTGACCCCAGCCAGCTGGGGGGGCTGCCCCACATTTCAGGGCACCCCCAGATAAGGCTGGGACAGCCCCAGGGTGTTTGTGCTCCCAGCCAGAGCTCCTCGTGGAGGACAAGGGTCCCCACTGATGATGGGGGGGTTCCATGAGGGGACACAGAGGATGGGTGATGCAGTCAGACATCTGCTCCCCCCTAGGCTTACCTGGCCCCCCTGTCCCACCCCTCTGAGCCCTCCCAAAATAAAAAGCAGAGTGCTGGCCTCACCTGCTTCCTCGTCCGTGTCTTCCCTGTCCGCAGCTTGATGTACCGGGCTATCAGTTCGTTACGACCTGTGGGGAGAACCAAGGGGTCACCCCAGGGGCATCACAGAATCAGAATTGCTTGGTTGGAAAAGACCTTTGAGATCATCGAGTCCAACTGTACCTGTTCAGATCCCTGAGCACCTCACCCACCCATCATTTAAACCCCTCCAGGGGTAGGGACTCCACCACCTCCCTGGGCAGCCTCTGCCAGGGCCCGAGAGCCCCTTCCATGAAGAAATTTCTCCTGATGTCTCACCTGAACCTCCCTGGTGCAACTTGAGGCCATTTCTGGTCCTATCACTTCTTACTTGGGAGAAGAGCCCAACACCCACCCAGCTCCAACTTCTTTCCAGGAGCTGCAGAGAGTGATGAGGTCTCCCCTCAGCCTCCTCTTCTCCAGAATAAACAGCCCCAGGTCCCTCAGCAGCTCCCACAATCCCTGTTCTCCAGACCTTTCCCCAGCTTTGTTCCCTTCTCCAGACACACTCCAGCCCCTCCACGTCCTTCCTGGGAGTGAGGGGCCCAAAACTGAACCCAGAATTCAAGGTGCAGCCTCTCAGTGAAGAAATTTTTCCTGATATCCAGTCTAAACCTCCTCTGGCACAACCTGAGGCCATTTATTTCCTCTCATTCCATCACTTGTCACCTGGGAGAAGAGCCCAACACCCACCTCACCACAACCTCCTCTCAGGCAGAGAACCCCAAAAAAGGCCCCTCAAAGCTCCCACCCCATCCTGTCCAACCCAGGTGGGATCATTCCCAGCCCAACCTGATGATGCTGGGCCTTAATGAGGCTGATCCTTAATGAGGCTGATCCTTAATGAGGCTGATCCTTAATGAGAGGGAGGCACTGCCAGGAGATGGCGCTGCCATGAAGGTTGTCCCACCCAAGGGGACATCGAGGTGGCCCCAAGGGGGACCTGAGGGTGGCCAAGCTAGCAGGACCCACCTCGTGGCCACCACCCCAGAGGGTTTAGGAGCCCCCAGACACAGGGGGGTGACAGCCACCAGCTCCCACCCCACCGCAGCGATGTCCCCAAACACCGACCCCTCCCAAAAACCTGCAGCACCCTTGGGTGAACCCATTACCCCACAACCCTTCCCATGAGGATCCTTGGGTGCTCCCCACCAACCCCTGGCACCCTGCTCTCCCTTTGCAAGCTGGGTTGGCCTTTCCACCAGTATTTCCTAACGTCCTGGGTCCTAATTTGAAGCAGAAGTTGCTTTTGCACCACATTTTAGGGGCCAGCTGTGGCCAATCTACGTTCAAACGTCAGAGCAGCTGGGAGCTTTCTTCTCCCATCCCCATCCCCATCCCCAACCCCCCCCCCCCACCCAACTCCCCCCTCATGGGGGCGGCCAGGCACGCCAGATTTATTTTAATGGACCAGATGGTCGCGGTTGGAACTTGTGGAAATGCCCTTGGAGAGGGTTTGGGCTTTAAAAAAAATCATAAAAATAATAAAAATAAAAAAAAACCACCAAGAAAAATCCCTTTAGGAAAAAAAAAAAATACACCCCAAGCGGCCCCCTCCCTCCTCCCAGGCCCTGGAGCAACTGGAACTGGGATGGGAGGAGGGAAAGGGGGATGTGTGTGGGGACAGACAGAGCCAGGTGCTGTGGGAACGGCTGGAGGGGCAGGAGGTGGTGGGTGGGTATGGGGAGGGGGGTGCCTGGGAGTGGGGGCACCCTTTGCATGGCCAGCGAGGTGCCCCTTCCCCCCCCCCCGAAGCACTGAGTTGGATCCCCAAAGCACTGACAGCCCCCAAGTACCAAGCAGCACCCTCAAAGCACCCAGCAGCACTCCCTGAAACACTGAGCAGCCCCCCAAAGCACCCAGCAGCCCCCCCAAACACCCAGCAGATCCTCAAAGCACCCAGCAGCACTCCCTGAAACAGTGAGCAGCCCCCCAAAGCACCCACCAGCCCCCCAAAACACCCAGCAGATCCTCAAAGCACCCAGCAGCCCCCCCAAACACCCAGCAGATCCTCAAAGCACCCAGCAGCACTCCCTGATACACTGAGCAGCCCCCCAAAGCACCCACCAGCCCCCCAAAACACCCAGCAGAGCCTCAAAGCACCCAGCAGCCCCCCCAAACACCCAGCAGATCCTCAAAGCACCCAGCAGCACTCCCTGAAACACTGAGCAGCCCCCCAAAGCACCCAGCAGCCCCCCAAAACACCCAGCAGCCCCTCAAAGCACCCAGCAGCCCCCCCAAACACCCAGCAGATCCTCAAAGCACCCAGCAGCACTCCCTGATACACTGAGCAGCCCCCCAAAGCACCCACCAGCCCCCCAAAACACCCAGCAGAGCCTCAAAGCACCCACCAGCCCCCCAAAACACCCAGCAGCCCCTCAAAGCACCCAGCGGCACTCCCTGAAACACTGAGCAGCCCCCCAAAGCACCCAGCAGCCCCCCAAAACACCCAGCAGATCCTCAAAGCACCCAGCAGCACTCCCTGAAGCACCAAGCAGCACCCCCAAAGCACTGAGTTGGATCCCCAAAGCACTGACAGCCCCCAAGTACCAAGCAGCACCCTCAAAGCACCCAGCAGCACTCCCTGATACACTGAGCAGCCCCCCAAAGCACCCAGCAGCCCCCCAAAACACCCAGCAGAGCCTCAAAGCACCCAGCAGCCCCCCCAAACACCCAGCAGATCCTCAAAGCACCCAGCAGCACTCCCTGAAACACTGAGCAGCCCCCCAAAGCACCCAGCAGCCCCCCAAAACACCCAGCAGCCCCTCAAAGCACCCAGCAGCCCCCCCAAACACCCAGCAGATCCTCAAAGCACCCAGCAGCACTCCCTGAAACACTGAGCAGCCCCCCAAAGCACCCACCAGCCCCCCAAAACACCCAGCAGCCCCTCAAAGCACCCAGCACCCCCCCCAAACACCCAGCAGATCCTCAAAGCACCCAGCAGCACTCCCTGAAACACTGAGCAGCCCCCCAAAGCACCCACCAGCCCCCCAAAACACCCAGCAGCCCCTCAAAGCACCCAGCGGCACTCCCTGAAACACTGAGCAGCCCCCCAAAGCACCCAGCAGCCCCCCAAAACACCCAGCAGAGCCTCAAAGCACCCAGCAGCCCCCCCAAACACCCAGCAGATCCTCAAAGCACCCAGCAGCACTCCCTGATACACTGAGCAGCCCCCCAAAGCACCCACCAGCCCCCCAAAACACCCAGCAGAGCCTCAAAGCACCCAGCAGCCCCCCCAAACACCCAGCAGATCCTCAAAGCACCCAGCAGCACTCCCTGAAACACTGAGCAGCCCCCCAAAGCACCCACCAGCCCCCCAAAACACCCAGCAGCCCCTCAAAGCACCCAGCAGCACTCCCTGAAGCACCAAGCAGCACCCCCAAAGCACTGATTTGGATCCCCAAAGCACTGACAGCCCCCAAGTACCAAGCAGCACCCCCAAAACACCCAGCAGCCCCTCAAAGCACCCAGCAGCACCCCCAAAGCACTGACACCTCCTGAAGCACCAAGAGGCATCCCTCGAAGCACTGAGCAGCACCCCAAAAGCACCAAGCAGCACCCCCCCTTGAAGCATCTAGCAGCACCCCTAAAGCACTGAGTGGCACCCCTTGAAGCACTGAGCAGCACCCTTAAAGCACTAAGCAGCACCCTAAAACACCAAGCAGCACCCCCAAAGCCCTGACACACCCCAAATCGCTGAGCAATCCCCCACTAAAGCACCGAGCCCCCCCCAAAGCATTGAGCAGCACCCCCAAACCACTGAATGGCACCCCTAAACCACTAAACAGAACCCCCAAAGCACTGAAAGGCCCCCCCCAAAGCACTGAGCCCCCCCCAAGTACCAAGCAGCACCCCCAAAGAACTGAGCAGCCCCCAAAAGCACCAAGCAGCACCCCCAAAGCACTGAGCACCCCCAAAGCCCTGAGTGGCACCCACAAAGCACTGACACCCCCTAAAGCACTGAGCACAACCCCCACAGCGTTAAGCAGCACCCCCAAAACACCAAGTGGCACCCCCAAAGCACCAAGCAGCACCCCCAAAGCACCGAGTGCAGCTCCCATCCCTTCTGCCCCTCCCAGTCTGCACCTCATTAGCAACTAAGGGTGTCCTTCAAGCCCAGGTGAGCTGATGCCCAGGGCACTGCCAAGGGGTGTGGGCAGGGGGGACCCCAGTGCTGAGCCCCAGCTTGGGGGGTGCCTTCACCAAGCCCCCCAGCATCCTCTTTTCACCCCAAACTCCTGAGCCCCATCCTCTCGCTCCCTATCTCCAGCTCATGGGAAATCAAGGTGGGAAATAAATATTGGGTATAAATGTGGGAAATCAATATTGGGTATAAATATTGGAAATAAATGTGAGAAATCAATATGGGAAATAAATATTGGATATAAATATGGGAAACAAATATGGGAAATCAATGTGGGAAATGAATGTGGGAAAAGAATATTGGAAATAAATGTGAGAAATCAATATGAGAAATAAATATGGGAAATAAATATTGGAAATAAAAATGGGAAATCAATATAGGAAATCAATGTGGGCCCCTTCCTGCACCCCAGTGGGGAAATGCCAGCCCAGCACCCAGCACCCATCCTGCTTCCCACCACATCCCAGTGACTGCCCCAGGCTGCACCTCGTGCCCTGTCCCTGTCCCAGTGATTCACCCAGGCCCGTGCCATTCCCTCCAAGAGGGCACGTCCTCCTCCAAATTACCACATTCCCCAAATTCCTCTCCCCTGACACCACCACGTGAACCAGTTGGACAGGCTGGGTTAAAAATAACCCAGTGAGGAGAGCAGGGGCCACCGGGGGCCAACGTGCCCGTCTTGGCCCCCCGCAGCTCCCACCTGCTCCATGGTCCCTGCATCCCTGGCATCGGTGGGGGCTGGCGTGGCCTTGGCCATGGCCATCCCATTGGACCACCCCCAAAAAAATTACAGAGGTGGTGGAGAGCACTGGCACAGCTTTACGTTGGATGGTGGCATCACCAGTGCTACCATTGCTTCTGGGGCTCTTGGGATGCTCAGTGGGCCTGGGGGTCCCAGTGAGGAGGTTCTGGGGGGGCTGGGGGTGGATGAAAGGCAGCCGGTGGGGGCTGCTGCCTCTTTAAGCAGCTGCCAGATGTCTCCAAAAGGCTGGAAAAACCGGTCGGGGCTCAGCGTGCAGGGCCAGGCTCCCGGCGGCACTTCAGCTATTCCAGAGAAATCCGAAAAATGCACCCGCTTGGGAAACCCTCTGCTCCCCCCCCAGCCCCCCCCTCCAGCAGCCACCACCCTGGGATGGGAACCCTGGCAACTGGGGTGGCACAGGGGGAGTCAGCATGGGGTGGGGACAGCGACACGGTGCTTGTGGCAAAGCCTCGGCCCCTTGGCCCTGACCCAACGCGGGTGACAGCGATGGCGGCGGCGCGGGCAGAGGTGTTTTGGAGCCTGGGGATGGAGGCACCGGCCCTGGTCCCTCTGTCACCACGGGGGTGATGCCAACGTGGCTCTGTCACCGGCCCTTGGGGGTGACACCTTGGGAGGTGAAGAGGAGGAGGGATCTGCTGCAGTGGGGATGGGGACACCACAGCACCTTCCACCGCTGTTTGGTGCCAGTATCACCTCTTGCATTGCCCATCCTCATCCTCTTCCTCCCCGTTGCCGAGAGCCACCAAGAGGTGTTTTGAGAGACACCAGGAACCAGGCTGAGGCCCCCCCCTCAAACTCATGGCACCAGTGGGGCCAACCAGCCCCAAAATCCAAGCCAGGATTGTCACCGAAATCCAAACTGGGTGCCAGTGGCTTCAAGGCAGGCAGGTGACCCTCATCAGGGTCTGGTTGGGGAAGGTTTGGGGAGTGATGAGGAGCTGCACGGGAGCAGGAGGGTTGGCCCCGTGATCCCACACCCGCTCCCTGCCCCACGGCTTCACCAAACCAGTTGGGCCGGCAGGGCCGAGAGAGGGAGGGAGCGGGAGGGAGAGCCAGCACAGAGGGAGGGGACATGGGTCACTGCCACCTCCCTGGCTCTGTGATGCACTCAGGGAAGCTGCTTTCGGGGTTGGAAGGTGCTTGAGGAGGCTTTGCTTCAGCCCTGGTGATAGACTCATATAATCATGGAATCAAGGAATGGGTTGGGTTGGAAGGGACCTCAAAGCCCATCCAGTCCAACCTCCTGCCACGGGCAGGGACACCTCCCACTGGATCAGGGGGCTCAGAGCCCCATCCAACCTGGCCTTGAACACCTCCAGGGATGGGGCAGCCACCACTGCTCTGGGCAACCTGGGCCAGGGCCTCCCCACCCTCATTGTGAAGGATTTCTTCCTAAGGTCTGAGCACCCCATCCTGGTGCCCTGCCCGTCCAGCCCCCATCACTCACCGTACATCTTGCCCTCATCGGAGAGGATGATTTTCCGCCGGCCGCAGGGCGGGTAGATCGCCAGCGCCTCCTGGAAGCTCTGCTCGATGTCCGGACTCCACACACCCTCGGCATCATTGTCCAGACTCTTGTCCATGCTGTCCTGGCCATCTTCTCGCCCCTCCCCGGGGCTGCCGCTGGCGTTCCAGCTGTTGGACGCTATGGTGCTGGCTGCTCTGGGCTCCGACCCCGAGCCCCCACGGACACGCGACAACCTGCGGGGACACAGGGGACACCCGTTAAACCAGGGGCTGCGGTGACAGCATTGTCTCAGGTCTGTCCCCAGTGCTGGCCTCAGGGCTGGGAGCAGCATCCCTGGAGGTGTTCAAGGCCAGGTTGGATGGGGCTTTGAGCAACCTGATCCAGTGGGAGGTGTCCCTACTCACAGCAGGGGGGTGGAACTGGATGGGCTTCCAACCCAAACCAGTCCATGATTCTATGATTAGAAACACAGCCAGGCTTTCCTTGGGGGCAGAGCCATGATTTCAATGAGTATCCCCAAATCTGAGCCACCAGTGACCACTCAGAGTTCACCCAAACAAAGCTTGGGAAGGAAACAGTCTGGATGCTCCATTATCCATCATAGAATCCTAGAATAATGGTTTGGGTTGGAAGGGACCTTAAAGATCATCCAGTTCCAACCCCCGCCTTCCATGGGCAGAGACACCTCCCATTATCCAAGAACTCCACTACTCCACTATCCAAGGAGCTCCACTATCCAAGGAGCTCCCCTATCCAAGGAGCTTCACCATCTATGGAGCTCCACTACCTAAGGAGCTCAGGCACACAGTGCTCACATATGATGCCTCAGAACACTGCGACAGCAGCCCTGCACCCCAAAAACTCACTCCCAGCCCCCAAACTCCCCACTGCCCAATACCTGGCAAAGGCAGAGCCAGGATATGAAGGAAACAGCTCCAAGCCAGACCCTACTAATAGGAACCAGGTGGCTGGAGCCCTCCCTACCCTGGCACTGGGAGAGCCCCGTGCCCCGAAGATGCTCGGGTGGGACCCTGTGGGTGCTCCCCAACCGGTGGATGATGCCGAGGAGCTTCTAACCCTCCTCCCTTTGCCAGGCTTCCCAACAGAGTGTTTTGCAATAACATGTTTGGCTGCAGCTGCCGGCGGTGGGAGCGGAGAAGGTGTCTCCTGCGCCGCTGCGCTTCCCGGACAGACTGGGAGTGTACAAAGGTCTCCGGCGCAGACATCTCCTTTTAAAGGAACTGCAGCAACCCCTTGGCTCAAGCGCGTTGCGAGGCCTTGGTTGGGTTGGGTTTTTGGTTGGGGTTTGGTTTTTTTTTTTTTTTCCTTTTATAAAAAAAGAAATTCCCCCCCCCCCTCCCCTCCCCATCTCCCTCTCCCTCGGCGTGATGTGATGTCACCCCTCTGCTCCCCCGCCCCTGCCCGCTGTCCCCCCCACCCGTCGCTCCCCCTCTTGCCGAGCGCTGTGGCCAAATAAGGAGAACTGGATTGTAGGATCGAGCCAGGCGGCCAAGGGAGGGATGGCGGCTGCGGTGCCGGACAGGCTTGCGGCACCTCGAGTCCTGTAGCACCTCACAACCTGCCTCCCATGGCACCCCGGGTCCCACAACATCCCCAGTTCAATGGCACCCCAAGTCCCATAACATCTCACATCCCACAGCACCCTGAGACCAACAGCACCCCGAGTCCCACAGCCTCCCCAGTTCAATGGCACCCCAAGTCCCATAACATCTCACATCCCACAGCACCCTGAGTCCAACAGCACCCCAAGTCCCACAGCCTCCCCAGTTCAATGGCACCCCAAGTCCCATAACATCTCACATCCCACAGCACCCTGAGTCCAACAGCACCCCGAGTCCCACAGCCTCCCCAGTTCAATGGCACCCCAAGTCCCATAACACTTCACATCCCACAGCACCCTGAGTCCAACAGCACCCTGAGTTCAACAGCACCCCGAGTCCCACAGCCTCCCCAGTTCAATGGCACTCCAAGCCCCACAGCACCTCACATCCCACAGCACCCCAAGTCCCACAGCACCACCAGTTTAACAGCACCCCAAGCCCTGTAGCATCTCACATCCTGCATCCAGCACCCCGAGTCCCATGACGTCCCCACTCCAATGGCACCCCAAGTCCTGTAGCATCTCATATCCTGCATCCCACAGCACCCTGTGTCCTACAGCACCCCAAGTCTCACAGCATCCCCAGTTCAATGGCACCCCAAGCCCCACAGCACCTCACATCCCACAGCACCCTGAGTCCTACAGCACTTTGAGTCCAACAGCACCCCAAGTCCCACAGCATCCCTAGTGCAGTGGCACCCCAAGTCCCACAACACCTCATATCCCACAGCACCTCACATCCCACAGCACCCCGTCCCACAGCATCACCAGTCTAACAGCACCCCAAGCTCTCACATCCTGCATCCAGCACCCCGAGTCCCATGACATCCCCACTCCAATGGCACCCCAAGTCCTGTAGCACCTCATATCCTGCATCCCATAGCACCCTGTGTCCTCCAACACCCCAAGTCTCACAGCATGCCCAGTTCAATGGCACCCCAAGTCTCATAGCACTTCACATGCCTGAGTCCCATGGCATCCCCAGTCCTATGGCACCCCAAGTTCCATAACAACTTACATCCCACAGCACCGTGAGTTCTACAGCACCCCGAGTCTCACAGCACCCCGAGTCCCACAGCACCCTGAGTCCTGTGGCATCCCCAGTCCAATGCACCCCAAGTCCTGTAGCACCTCATATCCAGCATCCCACAACATCCTGAGTCTCACAGCACCCCAGTCCAGGGGCACCCCAAGTCCCATAGCACTTCACATCCTCCATCCCAAACACCTTGAGTCCCATGGCATCCCCAGTCCAGTGGCACCTAAGTCCCATAGCACCTAACACCCCACAGCACCCAAAGTCTCACAACACCCTGAGTCTCACTGCATCCCCAGTTCTATTGCACCCCAAGTCCCACAGCACCTCACATCCTGCATCCCACAGCACCCGAGTCCTGTGGCATCCCCAGCCCAATGGCACCCCAATCCTGTAGCATCTCAAATCCCACAGCACCCTGAGTCCCACACCATCCCCAGCCCCGGGGCACCCCAAGTCCCACAGAATCCCAGTTGTGCCCACTGCTGGGGTGCTCCCCAGTGCAGCCCCTGGGAGGGATCTGCTGGCCAAACCGAGCAGGATGTTGGGGATGGGAAGGTGGAGGGAAAGCAGGACAAGGCTCTAGGAAGGGACAGTGAGTGGCACATGGGGATGGCCTCAGTGGGACCCTCTGCTCCATCCCAGTGTGGTACCCACAACAGGATGTGTGCTTTCTCGCTGGGTGCTGAGCCCTGGCTGTGCTGTGGTAGCCCCAGCCCTCCCCAGCAGACCAGGACCCCCTAGACACGGGGGAACCAGGGACCCTCCCCATCTGCACAACAGCAGCCTGAGACCCCGCAGGCCCCAGCCCCTCAGTGCTGCAGCAAGCCCAGAGCCCACAGTGACCAGGACCCCACAGCAGCACAAGACCCTTCAGCTGCACCGTGGCACCTCAGGAGCCTCAAAATTCCCCCGGGACCCTGCAGCCTGGAACCCCACAGCTCCACAGGCTGCCACCAGCTCACCCCAAGAGGGCAAAACCTCAAAGGCTGATACTTGTGGGTGGCTTTGCAGGGATCCCCTGCCCTCCCCAGCTGATGGATGCTTTTGGGGCCAAGAACAAAGCTACAAGACCAAAGACAAAGCTATAGGACCAAGAACAAAGCTATAGGACCAAAGACAAAGCTATGGGGCCAAGAGCAAAGCTATAGGACTAAGGACAAAGCTACAGGACCAAGAACAAAGCTATAGGGCCAAGGACAAAGCTACAGGACCAAGAACAAAGCTATAGGACTAAGGACAAAGCTATAGGACTAAGGACAAAGCTACAGGACCAAGAACAAAGCTATGGGGCCAAGAACAAAGCCACAGGACCAAGAACAAAGCTATGGGGCCAAGGACAAAGCTCTGGGGCCAAGGACAAAGCTATAGAGCCAAGAACAAAGCTATAGGAATGAAAACAGATCTATAGGGCAGCTACAGGACACACATCCCCCTCCTGTCCCCAGGAGCTCCCCAAATCCTCCCAGAACCCCCACCTCACTGCCCCCCCATCAGAGAAGCGCCAGCCCAGCCTTTTCAGGGAAGCCAGGTAAGGTGGCAGGGTGATGCCAGGGGCCAAGATGCGAGGAAGCAGCTCCTGCTCCTCCTCCTCCTCCACGGAACCTGCTTTTGGCCAGGCGGAGCCATTGGATTTCCTGGAGGGAGGGTGCAAGGCACCGCGCTGACGCAAAGCACGGCCGAGCACCGCGCTCCACCCAGCCCTTACAAAACACCAACAACACGAGCAATTAGGAAACCGGCACGGCTGGAGAGCCTGCGGATGGACCACTGGCCAGACCTGACCGGGCAGGGACGGGAGGGGACCCGACCTGCTGCGAAACATCTCACCTCACCAGCTCCCACATCCCAGCTGCTCCCTGGGGATGCGGGGGAGAAGCTCCTTCCCATGGCACAGGCATCTCCATGGGACCCCAGGACCACTGGTCCGTGGTGGGGATGCTCACCTCCCATGGAGATGCTCACCTCCCATGCCTCCCATGAGGATGTTCAACTCCCCTGGGGATGCTGAACTCCCATGGGGATGCTCACCCACCACAAACAGGGCTGCTCGCTGGCACCCATGCCAAGAGGATTCCCCCACACCCAGCTCGCTCCCCCCAACTCCACCCTGCCTTTGTGGGGTGCCACACTCCAGTCCAAGGCTTTCGAGGGTGCTGGAGGGGGGGGCTGCAACCTTGCAAAGTCCCCCAGTGGGTGCCCACAGTGGGCAGGGGAGGATGCTGCCAGGACAGCCCTTATCTCCCTGCGAAGCCAAGGCTGTGCCAGGAGACGGGTTCAACGTTCCCACGGGCTCACAAAGCTTGGCCCTGGCACCACGTGTGAGGGAAACCTGGGGCTTGTGCAGGGCTGCAGGCAGCTGCCTGCTTGGTGAGAGCTGCTGGGGGGCAGGAGAGCCTGCAGAAGCAACGAGGAAGGTGGCAAAGTGGGAGGGGTGCTTAGAAGACGGGTGTTTTCTGGTGGGTGGGGGGAAGGAAATGTTTTGGAGGCAGCAGCTGTGATCGCAGCGATGCAGTGGGCACCACACTGGGGCAAGGATGAGTGCCAAGGTCAGGACACTGCTGGGACCAGCACAACCAGATATGACTGGGGCTGTGAGCATCACTGCATAAAGGGCTGTGAGGCCACAACGTGGGCAGAGGCGACCATCACCCCTGCAAAATCCCAGGCGTGGGGCAGCACCCTGTTCCCATCCCTATCCCATGCCATGGAGCTGGGAGGAATGACGAGTTCCTCTTTCCCAGCGTGCTCAGCCCCAAAAGTGTTGTCCCACCTCATGCACCATGAGACACGGCCCCAGCAGCCCCCACAGCGCCCCAAACCCCTTTGTTCCACCTGCACTTGGGGTTCACAGCAAAAAAAACATGCTCTGCCCAAAACAGAGGGATGATGCCACCCAACCTTGTCTTGGCCAGTGTCACAGCAGATGGATTGATGCCTCCTGAGATGCTCCTGACCACCTCTGTCCTCCTGATTGGTTCCATGGCCAGCAGCGGGGTCACCCCTCCCAGACTGCCACCCTCTTGCCTTTTGTGAACTGGCAGGGGGCATTGCCACAGCCCCCCCGCAACTGCTAGGGATGCAGGTCACAGCCACAGCATCCCCTGCACAGCATGTCCCCAGCTGGCACCATTCAGGGGGGCAAAGTGTGGGGCAGAGCAGCCCCGAGGTCCCCTCCTTACCTGGGGCTCCCCCGCCCCACGGCGAGGCAGCACCAGGTCCCCACAGGACGATCCCCCAAAGTGTTGGGGACACGTGGGGCCAGCAGACCCTGCCAAATGGGGGGGCACCCAGCTGCATCGTGGCTCCTTCCCACCTTCCTGTACAGGGGGCCTGGAGCAATCCAGCCCTTCTCCCTCCCCCCCTGCACCCGGACCCCACGGCAAAAGGATAAAAGTTCACCGACAAGCCCAGGCAGGCGGCAATCGCGGTGCAATCGCCGTGCTCAGCCTCACACCGGCACGGGCAAAGCTCCAACACCCGCGCCAGCGCCGGCGGCGGGACCCCCATCACCCCCTCCCCAGCCTCCCTGGTGCTGAGGAGCACCCCAAATGAGCAAAGGCCAAAGTTGAGGCTCCCTGGGCACCTCCTCACCCCTCTCCGGGACAGCCGGGCTTGGTGAGGATGTGGTTGGGGGTCCAACAGCAGACATTGACTTACAGGCAAGCACAGGCCTTCGTTAACGTGCTCCTTGTTTTGGGCAGGGGTCATGAACGTGCCCCTCGTTTCGGGCAGGGGTCATTAACGTGCCCCTCGTTTCGGGCAGGGGTCATTAACGTGCCCCTCGTTTCTGGCAGGGGTCATTAACATGCTCCTTGTTCCTGGCAGGGGATCACTGGTCGAGGACAGTGCCCCTACTGCCACCTCTTCCCATTCCATACCACAGCTGGGAATGGGGCTGGAAGAAAGACTGGCACTGTGGACACCCCACTAGTTCTGGAGAGCCCTAAGGAGCAAACCCCAAACCCCTGGGGCTCCTGGGGGACCCAGGGAAGATGCCATCCCATGCAACAACAACCTTATACAGAGCCCTGATGGTCTCCAACCCTACAGCACCTTTCCTGCAATAGCCAAGTGCCTTTCGCAGGAGCCCTGCAGCCTTGGCATCTCACCTGGAGACCCTTTGGGAACACCTTGCCCCATGTCCTGCCCCAAACTCTGCCCTGATCCTGCAAGGGACGTCAATCTGGTTGGCACGTGGCCATCCTAGGGTAAACCAGCACCCATCAGGGTGGGCAGCAGTGGCCGAGGGAGATCCAGCTTGACGCAGAGGGCGGTGGAAGGAGGTTTGTTTACATCGTGCTCCTCTTCCAAACAGCTCTCAGGCTTCAGTGAGGGATTCCCCCAGCTGGGAAAGGGAAGGGTGGCCACCCTGCTCCCCCTGACACCCAGGCTGGTCAACTCCTCCTCAAAGGGACCCCTGACACAGGTTGGGGACCCGCGCAGCCTTAGAGCCCCCCGTGGCACCAGGCTGGCTCCCCGTGAGACAGCCGGACTAATTTCCTCCTCTCTATCGCTTCCTGTCCCTTCCGGCTTGGCGGGCGGCTCAGGAAGCAATCAGAGCGGGGAAACCACAGGAGGCCACGTGGCAGCATCCCACCGGGGTCCACAGTGCTGCCAGGGCCACCCTGGGCACATGCCCCCTGCTCCGGCCGGCCCCCCCTGCAGCCAAAGTGTCCCCTCAGCGCACGGCGAAGCCCTGAGCCCCTTGCCCAGCAAGGGTGCAGCTGGTCCTCACTCAGCGATGGGAGGCTGAGGGATGCTCAGAGTCCTCATCCCAAAGGGCTGCGGGTAAATACAAGGGAAATTTGAGTGATTTGACCCAAAAAATTGGGGCAGGGTGGAAGGAGGGGACTGGGCACAACCTGAGATGCTCCCTGCTAACAGCAGAACCGCGGGCGTGCAAACAAACCCTTCCATCTCCTCATCTTCCAGGGTGGCAGAGCTGGGTTTCGGCTGCTGGAGGACCTGAGCCGGTTTTGCTCAAGCCTCCGGGTCCAAGACCTGAGGGCACGGGACAGACGGACACCGTAACCCGGCTTCCCTCCCTGGCCCAATTACGGCCGCCCTGCCCAGCCAGGACGGGGCGTTTCACCCAGCAGCGCATAAATAAAAAGCTTTTGCAGCATTAATTGCTCTCTGTGTTATGAAATAAGCTGGATGGAAACAACAGGGTTGGAGTCACTTACTGGGGACGGGCCACTGCCACGGCCGGCTTGTGACACTCCCAGCATCAGTGGCCCATGGCACGGCCAATGCCTGGCACAGCCAATGCCGGGCACGGCATCTGCTGGGGAAAGCTGAGTCTGCTTTGCTCCTGCACCAAAATACATCAATCCTGGGATGTTTACCACTGAGCATCCCCTGTAGACGAGCTCAGGGTGGCCACTGTGTCCCAAGTCCCTGGCTACTGCTTGTCCTGAGACCCAGGCCACTGCTTGTCCCAAGTTCCTGGCCACTTCTTGTCCCAAGTCCTTGGCCACTGTTGTCCCAAGTCCCTGGCTACCACTTGTCCCAAGTCCCTGGCCACTGTTTTCCATGTCCTTGGCCACTGCTTGTCCCAGCTCCCTGGCCACCGCATGTACCAGGTCCCTGGCCACTGTGTCCTGAGTCCCTGGCCACTACTTGTCCCAAGTCCTTGGCCACTGTTTGTCCCAAGGGGAAGCCAAGGGTCTGTGAAGTCAAGGGAGCCCTGGGGAAGCCAAGGCCAGGCATGGTGCCCCTCTGCCTCACCCTCAGACCAGCTCTTGGGAGCAGAAATGCCTCCACGGAGGAGTTTTGGGTGCTGCTGGCCCCGTTTTATGCCACTGCAGCAGGACCAGGGAAAACATCTTCTGGGGGCTGCCAGCTGCCAGGGGAGGAGGAGGAGGAAGAAGGCTGCAATGCATTTCACACCCACCCCCGGCTGCTTCCACCCCCGCGAAACCCAACCCTGCCCAGGGAGCAGCTGCGCCCGCTGCCCGCGCCGCGGCACCCGCAGGATCCCAGAGAAACCCAGCGGGGTGACGGGGTGCAAGAGCTGATCCCCATCCCGGGCACCTGAGATGGTGCTGTCTGTGGCTGAGACACAGAGGTGTCCCTGGCTGCCAGAAGCTGGGGCAAAGCGTGGCATGTCAATGTCATTTGGCCACCGTCACCCCTGGGAGGAGAGACGCTTCCCTGCCCTCCTGCGCTGAGTTCACGGAGCTCGGGGCACTGGTCAAGCTGAGGTCTTGCATTTAATGCCCTGCACAAACCACATCAGTGATTTATTCCCAGGATAATTTTGGTTTAGCACCATTTTACTGTACCCTACCAAACCCTCGTGCACGCCAGGAGGACACCGGGTGTCCGTGGCAGGACGTTGCTTTCCCCCAGCACCTCTCGTTGCCACCCGAGCCGAGAGCTGGAAACGGGCAGAGCGAGTCCTGCTCCCGCAGATTGAAAAATTGCTCTGGAATCTTCGGGGAGGAAAGTTGCTAAAAATATACGAAGGCAGTATTCTTGGTAAAAGAAGGAGCTCCAGGAAGAAGCGTGGCCCGAGGGCGCTGGAGGGCTTGGCACCACGCTGATGCCCAAATATTGGAGCTGGACACTGACCCTCTGCGATATAATGCCACTGGGGCACGGGGGTAAGCGGGGCACATCAGCCACTCCACGTGAGAGCCAGAGCCTAAACACATGGTGTGGTTGAGCACAGGCACTGGTGAACATCAAGCAAGCACCAAGAGAGCTCCAGGACAGAATAATAGAATGGTTTAGGTTGGAAGGGACCTCAAAACCCATCCAGTTCCACCCCCCTGCCACGGGAAGGGACACCTCCCGCTGGATCAGGGGGCTAAAAGCCCCATTCAACCTTGCCTTGAACACCTCCAGGGATGGGGCAGCCAAGACTTCTTCCCTGGTCAACCTGTTCCAGAGCCTCACCACCCTCATTGTGAAGAATTTCTTCCTAATGTCTAATCTAAACTTTCCCCCTTCCAATTTAAAGCCAGGAGAGCACCAGGAGGGCACCAGGAGGGCACCAGGAGGGCACCCTGCCTGTCTCATCCAGCAAACACACAGGTAAGAAGCCAGGCAGGAAGAAAGCAAGGTCTTGGTCTCCTGGACTCTAAAGCACCCAGAACTTCCTGCTAATAAAAACCTGACGCTCGCGTGGGCTGGGGGCTCGCGTGCTTTTTCCCAAACCCGAATTCCCTAAGCAGCCTGGTGGAGGTGGGGGGGGGAAAGGCAGGAGTTGGCTGCCTCTGGGGGAAGGGCGGGCGGCGAGGAGCTGGCATGGGAACGGCAGCCCATCCTCCACGCACGCCGCGCCGCTCCGCGTCTGTAAACTTTGAACATCTTCCGGAGAGAAGTTAGTGGCTATTGTGAACAGCTGGATCTAATTTTATGAGGAGCGAGGAGGAGACAGTCGTGGGGAAATAATAAGGCTTGGCGCTCCCAGGCGAGGATCCCTGAGCCCGGCCAACCCTCCTGCCTCCAACGCACCCCGCCGGGGCCAAGCGCCGGCGAGACGGCCGTGGGGAAACTGAGGCACGGAGTGGTGCAGGGCTCAACTGCATCCTGGGTAACTCAACCCGGGTGTCCCAGGGTATTGTCACTGCGTCCCATCATCCCTCCAGCAGCCAAGGCATCAGCAGTGGCAGGGCTCTTCCCAATGGTGGAAAGCCCATGCGAGGTCACCTCCTCGACCCACAGCATCTTCAGACCCACAGACCCCCCCCCTCCCGGTGCTCGCTCTCAGTGCTCGACACAGTCCTCCTGCCGGCTGCTTCCCACGAGGCTCTGCCCACCTCCTAAAATTAGCTCCAGCTCTGCCATCCCATCCCAGCCACCCCCTGCAGCCAGGGGAGCTCTGCCAGCCCACGCTCCGGGTCCACACTGATCCCCTCGGTGGTGAGAGGGAAGGGGAAAAACCAGCCGCCTCCATCACTCGCATCTCCTCTGCTGGCCAGGAGCCACCTACAAGCATTTCCCGGTGTTATTCCTTTACAGGCTGAGCCCTGAAGTCGTTGAAGTCACCTTCTGTGCCTCTGGCTTGTAAGGGGATGGCCAAAGATGAGCACCAGGTCAGCTGAGACCCAGCACATCTCATCACACAGCTGGAAGGTGGCTGGGTTGCGGTGCCACTGCTGTCTCATGGCACACGGGACGCTTGGGGACATTGGAGCAGTTGCATCTGTTTGCGACCAGGTGAGGGGACACCCTCTGGTGGGATTTGCACCGTTGGAATTGGACACGCTTCATGCAAGCAGACACTTGGGTTTCTCTACACCCTTCAGCCGCAGAAACCAGTCAGCTGTGCCAATGCCCTACACAAACACTGTCCTCACAGGGCCACCACTTGCCACCTCCAGGGATGAGACCGGGGGGGTCCTGGCCTGTCACCTCCAAAGGGCTCAGCCATGCGTGCTCACCACGAAACCCCACGATGAGCACCCCAAAACAGCACACAGCACCGTGTGACCCCCCCGCCAACTCCCCACCACTAAGGGTGAGCAAGCGGCCATCCAGCACCACCAGGAGGTTCTGCTGGGGCCCCTCGCTCCTCTTTCACAGGCGGGGAAAACCGAAACACCGGGAGCTGTAGCAGCGTGTCCAGACCCGCAGGAGGATCCGGCCGCGCGTTATCGCGGACATGGAGGGAGGGGGGCAGCTCCTGCTGCGTGCCCGCTGCAGGCTGGCTCGGGGCACGGCCCCGCTGGCTCACCCCATCATTACCTTCCCTCCCTCCCTCCAAAAAAACATTTCATAAGCCGCCACGTGACGGTGGCAACAGCGAACGCCCACACGCTTCAGGTGCTGCCTGCCCCGACCACAACACGCAGGTGCCAGGGCTCGGCTGCCGTGGCCCCCAGCCTGGGCACTGACCCCAAATAACACCCTGGACGCACGGCTGAGAAGTTCAGAGCATGGCCTGGTGCCCAGCAGATCCCCTGGGATGGGAGCTCCCGAAGTCAAAGGTTCTATCCCATCCGCTCAAGGTGGATGTGCCTGCCAGCCCCTTGCAATTGCCATCAAGGATTTAATAAGAGAGAGAAGCTCCTAGAGATGGGACATTTCTTGGACAGCATCCTTCCCATCCGTTGATGGACAAAGGGATCCCAACCCCACAAAGAGCCTTGGGATGGCTCTTGCCACGCAAATCCCAGCAGCGCCCTTGGTTAGGGCTTGGTTCTCTTCTCCTCCATCCTCGCTCCCATGGTTGGGAGAAGAGGTAATGAGGCAGGAAACACAATTTTTTCCTGCAAACAGCCCAAAATGGTCCATTTCTCCCCTTTCCATGCCCACACTGCTCCCACCACTGAGCTCACCTGCCTTGGGCTCGCTGTGTGTTTGACGGGAGCTGCGCGGTTACTCGCTTTTTAATACATTAATTATAGCTGATTAGCACTGCCACCCCCACCTCCCCAAAGCCGTGACCTGCTCGCACACTGCTGGGAAAAGCTCCTTCCTTCAGGACTCACCTCCCGCCCCACTTGGTGGTGGCAGGATGGGGACTGAATGGTGATTAAAAGGAGATGCTGTTTCCAGTATTGTGATAAATAGTGACTGTATGTCACGGGAAATGGATTACAAGTCCTTTTTACTGATGGAATTGAGGCTGGAGCGGAGTTTGCTTTGCAGAAAGGGGATGTTAGAGGTGGGATGGTTGCTGGAGGGTTCATCTCTGTGTCCCTTTGCACCCCAAAATGCCCCAGCAAAACATCCAACTCCAAGCTGAAGGTTGGTCCTTGAAATAATCAGGTACCACTTACACCAGGCACAGAGCCCCCCGCTTTCGAAGGGTTATTTTTGTTAGAAAAGCCAGTGTGGTGCTCACCCTGGGGAGGGAGCTGTGTCCAAGGTCCCCTGGGGACCAGGCATGCGAAGGTCCCCCCATGTCACCCACCTGGGAGGGGGTGTTTGCTCACCCCACACCCACCCACAGCCCCTTCCTGCAGGAACATCGACACTGCAAATCCAAACAGGGCCAAAGCCAGCACCTTCTCCCAAAGGGACATTTGTGCCCGTCCTCTCCAGCAGGGAATTTCCAGGAACGCTGCTTGGGCAGCATTTTGGTCACTGCCACCTGCCCTGCCAGTAGGGTTGCCGCCATGCTGCCCCCCACCCATTTCTCCCCTGGCTTTGCCACTGAGTGACCCTGGCAAGCTTTGGGGACCCTCTTCTTTCCATTCCAGGTGGAAATAATCCACCCCAATAACCGACCGTGAAAGTTGGGTGCAGGGAACAGCTTTGGGGCTGTCGAGTGGGTGCACTGCGGGGGGTCACCAACCAGGCAGACCCTCAGCTCTCTACCTGTCACTGCAAGCACCCCAGAACTGGGGTGACAACCCCACCAGCAGGGCCCCCTGGAGTGGCCGGGCAGTGCCAAAGCCCTGACTCACGGCACGCACGTACCCGCGCGGGGGTAAAGCGATAGGAGGGAAGAGAGGACGCCGGAGCCCAAAATACCCCGGCGCGCCTGACACCGGAGATTATCGCTTCGCCGGTGGGACACTCGCCTGGCCCAGCTCAAAATCCCCCCAAAACCTCACCCCTTGTCTTGCCCCCTGCCAACCACCCAACAGCAATGGGGGGCTGCACCACCCTGGTACCATTTTCAGCTGGTTTCTCCCCAAAATATGGGCTTTGGGAAAGGCGTTGTACTGGGCCTGAGCGGTTTCGGGGGGCGGAGGCGGGCGGCACTGTGAGGGCTTGGCCTTATTTTCCTTCCAAGAGGGTTAGGGGGGAAGAAAACAACCCCGAACCCAAGGAAGGGTGTTAAAAATAAAAATAATAACAATAATAAAGATGACACACTGCTGAAAATTATACACCTAATTGCAGCCTCGTTAGCAATGCGCCCCTATGACGAGGCACAAAGTGTTTAGCATACAGTCAGCGCATGGGTCATCCCGTAACATGTGTGTGACACACATGTAACGTGACACGTGTGTGCCCCCCACATCCCACTGGGGACCCCCCTCCCCTTGCGTGGTGTGCCCAGGGCTTCAGCAGGGAGGCAGTTGAGGGAGTTTATGGCTGGATATCCCGCCTGGCGCCCACGCCCGACGTATGGGCTATATGGGACACAAGGCCCCTTTGTCACCCTATAGCCTGCACCCACCCTGCAACCCGGGATGCCTGGAGTTGGGGGACACAGCGCAGCCCCAATGGGGTGGGAGGACAGGGACCCAATGGGGAGAGAGGACAGGGGGACCTGATGGGGTGGGAGGTTGGGAGGACACAATGGGGTGGGAGGACAGAGGGACATGATGGGGGACAAGGACCAGGGACCCGATGAGGGACCTTATGAGGGGAAACTTAGGGGGTGGGAGGACAGAGAGACACAATGGGGTGAAAGGACTGGGAGACACAATGGGGCAGGAGAATGGGGGACCTTATGGGGGCAAGGATGGGGGCACCCTATGGCAGGGGGGAAGATGGGGGACTCAGCGGGGAGGAAGGATGGGGGGACCCTATGGGGTGGGAGGACAGAGGGACAAGATGGGGTGGGAGGATGCGGGACACGATGAGGTGGGAGGACAGAGGGACACGATGGGGTGGGAGGATGGGGAAATCCTATGGGGAGGGAGAACAGACAGACATGATGGGGTGGGACGACAGGGGGACCCTACGGGTTGGGAGGACAGAGGGACACGACGGGATGGGACAACGGAGGACCTGATGGGGCGGAGGGACAGGGGACCTTATGAGGGGGTAGGATGGGGGTACCCTTTGGGGGGGGGGAGGGAAGACGGGGGATCCGACGGGGAGGGAGGACGGGGGGTCAAGATGGGGTGGGAGGACAGGAGGACTCGATGGGGTGGGAGGACGGGGGAGAGGATGGGGTGGGAGAACAGGAGGACTCGATGGGGTGGGAGGACAGGGGGACTCGATGGGGTGGGAGGACGGGGGGGACAGGATGGGGTGGGAGGACGGGGGGACAGGATGGGGTAGAAGGACAGGAGGACTCGATGGGGTGGGAGGACAGGGGGACTCGATGGGGTGGGAGGACAGGGGGACTCGATGGGGTGGGAGGACGGGGGGACTCGATGGGGTGGGAGGATGCGGGACCCGACAGGGTGGGGGGGTTGGGGCCACCTTGGGGCCACCCCAGGTGTGTGAGTTTCCCCCCCCCCCACCCCACCGGGGCGGCCCCGATGGAGGAACTGGGAGGAACTGGGAGGGCTGGTGTGAGCGGGGTCCCAGCGCCAGGGATGGGAGCAGCTGCGGGCTGGGAGGGAGGAGGCGCCGGAGCCGCAGGAACAGCAGCAGCAGGAGGAAGGGGGGGTGGATTCTTACCTGCTCCGTGCTCCGGAGGGGCTGGGCCGGCCGCGGGGAGCGGGAGCGGGGCCGGGGGGGGCGGGGGGGGCGGCGGGGCCGGGGCCGCGCTCCGAGCCGGGCGCAGCGACGGGAAAGTTTATGCAAGGGAGGAGCAGAAAGTTGGGAGTCAATCAGGAGGCGGCGGGGCCGGGCCGAGCCTTTTCCCTCCTCCCGCCGCTCTCCTCCTCCTCCCGCTGCCTCTTCCCTCCTCCCGCACCTCCCTCTTTCCCTCTTTCCATCCCTCCCTCTTTCCATCCCTCCCTTTCCTCTCTCGTTCCCTCCTTCCCTTTCCTCTCTCTCTCTTTCCCTCCGTCTTTGCCTCTTTCCCTCTTTCCTCCCTCTTTCCTTCTTTCCCTCCCTCTTTCTTCCTTATTTCCCTCTTCCCTTCCTCTTTCCCATTTCCTTCCTTCTCTCCCTCCCCCTTTCCTTTCCTCTTTCCCCTTTTCCTTCCTTCTCTCCCTCCCTCTTTCCCCTTTTCCTTCCTTCTCTCCCTCCCTCTTTCCTGTTTCCCTTCCTTCTCTCCCTCCCTCTTTCCTTTCCTCTTTCCCCTTTTCCTTCCTTCTCTCCCTCCCTCTTTCCCTCCCTCTTTCCCATTTCCCTTCCTTCTCTCCCTCCCTCTTTCCCTCCCTCTTTCCCGTTTCCCTTCCTTCTCTCCCTCCCTCTTTCCCTCCCTCTTTCCCGTTTCCCTTCCTTCTCTCCCTCCCTCTTTCCCTCCCTCTTTCCCTTTTCCCTTCCTTCTCTCCCTCCCTCTTTCCTCTTTCCCCTTTTCCTTCCTTCTCTCCCTCCCTCTTTCCCCTTTTCCTTCCTTCTCTCCCTCCCTCTTTCCTGTTTCACTTCCTTCTCTCCCTCCCTCTTTCCTTTCCTCTTTCCCCTTTTCCTTCCTTCTCTCCCTCCCTCTTTCCTGTTTCCCTTCCTTCTCTCCCTCCCTCTTTCCTTTCCTCTTTCCCCTTTTCCTTCCTTCTCTCCCTCCCTCTTTCCCCTTTTCCTTCCTTCTCTCCCTCCCTCTTTCCCTCCCTCTTTCCCTCCCTCTTTCCCGTTTCCCTTCCTTCTCTCCCTCCCTCTTTCCCTCCCTCTTTCCCGTTTCCCTTCCTTCTCTCCCTCCCTCTTTCCCTCCCTCTTTCCCGTTTCCCTTCCTTCTCTCCCTCCCTCTTTCCTTTCCTCTTTCCCTTTTCCCTTCCTTCTCTCCCTCCCTCTTTCCTCTTTCCCCTTTTTCTTCCTTCTCTCCCTCCCTCTTTCCTTTCCTCTTTCCCCTTTTCCTTCCTTCTCTCCCTTCCTCTTTCCCGTTTCCCTTCCTTCTCTCCCTCCCTCTTTCCTTTCCTCTTTCCCTTTTCCCTTCCTTCTCTCCCTCCCTCTTTCCTCTTTTCCCTTTTTCTTCCTTCTCTCCCTCCCTCTTTCCCTTCCTCTTTCCCTTTTCCCTTCTTTCTCTCCCTCCCTCTTTCCCTTCTTAACCCTTTTTTCCCTCTCTCCCTCCCTCCCTCCCTCCCGCATCCCGGGCGGGCAGCGCTCCCAGTCAGGGCACCAGGCACCGGCTACTCCTCCTCTGCCGGGACGGTTTTACATGGAAAGGGCAGCCCTGACACCCGGCTCGGTCCGACCCCAGCCCTGGGGGTGCCCTCTAGGAGCCTTCCCCGCACTCCTCCTCCGGCCCGCAGCCCCGGGATGCAGCCCTGGGCCGGGACATGAGGGTGCTGCTAGCCTGGCACCAGCCAGGGTGCCCCATGCACACCTCCATCCCCTTCTGCATGTCTTCACTACCCTCTGCACACCTTCATCCCCCTCCTCACGTCCTTGCTCCCTTGCAGTCCTTCATCCCTGTTCTCACCTTCATCCCTGTTCTTACCTTCATCCCCATGCTCACCTTCAACTCCCCATGCTCACCTTCATCCCTTTTCACACACCTTTGTTGTCCTCTGCACGCCCTCATGCCCCACCTCACACCTTCATCGTCCTCGTTATCCCCATCCTCACACCTTTATCTTCCTCCAAACACCTTCATCCACCTTCTTATCACCATACTCACCCCCACACGCCCCTCCTCATCCCCATCCTCACACCCTCATCCCCACCCTCACACTCTCATCCCCACCCTCACACTCTCATCCCCACCCTCACACTCTCATCCCCATCCAAACACCTTCATCCTCATCCCCATCCTCACACCCTCATCCCTCCCTTTATCCCCATCCACACGCTCTCATCCTCATCCAAACACCTTCATCTTCCTCATCATCCCAATCCTCACATCTTTATCCCCCTCCAAACACTTTCATCCTTCTCCTCATTCCCTCCCCACGCTCTCAGCCCCTCAAGCTCCACCAGATTCCCTGTCTCTCCTGAACCTCAACTCACCCCATAGTCCTTAGGATGGGGATCTCAGCCTGCATAGCTGCACTTTCCCAAGGGAACCCAGCCAGGAGCCAGGCCACGGTCATTTCCTCGGAGCAAGCCGATGGGTGGTAACGTGCTAAGCCACAGCCAGCTGATCGCGTGTGAGTCCCTGGCCACGACCCAGCCCGACTGATGGGAACTGAGGCCCCGAGACGGGCAACACCGAGAGGTGTCCAAGACCAGGTTGGATGAGGCTTTGAGCACCCTGATCCAGTGAGAGGTGTCCCTGCCCATGGCTGGGGGGATTGGAAATGGATGGGCTTTAAGGTCGCTTCCAACTCAAACTGTTCTATGATTCTAATCCCCAACATAAGAAGGATCTGGAATTGTTGGAGCAGATCCAGAGGAGAAGACTACGAAGATGATCAAAGGGCTGGAGCACCTCTGCTATGAGGACAGACTGAGTTGGGCTTGTTCAGCCTGGAGAAGAGGAGGCTCTGGGGGGGGACATCATAGTGGCCTTCCAGTACCTGAAGGGGCTCCAGGAAAGCTGGGGAGGGGCTTGTATTGATAGGACAAGGGGGAATGGCTCTAAATTGGAAGGAGGGAAGATTTAGATTAGACATTAGTAAGAAATTCTTCATGATGTGGATGCAGAGGCCCTGGCACAGGTTGCCCAGCGAAGTCGTGGCTGCCCTAACTCTGGAGGCATTCAAGGGCAGGTAGCATAGGGCTTTGAGCCCCTCGATCCAGGGGGAGGTGTCCCTGCCCATGGCAGGGGCTTCGAACTGGCTGGACTTTAAGGTCCCTTCCAATGCAAACCATTCCCTGATTCTATGGCTCTATAATTCTAACATCTGGCAGACCCTGCTGGCCGTGGTGTCCGGCACACACGGAGAACTTGTGCCATGGTACCCGAAACCCACAGAAGGAAATCACGGAAAGGGATCCTCCTGGCTCTGTGCTTGGAGAAGGGATGCTCTTTGCATCCCATCCCTTCTAGAAACATATTTTTCTAATTTTTGCACCGAGCTTGGTTGTATTCAAGCATTTTGGGACGAGACAGCCAACACTGCAGCTCGTAAAGCGACAGTCTCCGAAGCATCCAGCGCATTCAGCAATCGGGGGGTGATTAATAAAACCATATCACATTCTTCCACCCTTGGCCTGGTGCTAACTTGTAAGAAATCTGGTCCAAAAACTGCAACAAAATGGTTGCTATTCTCCAAGGGCCGTTCGGAGCACTCGTTACTCATCCCTTACTTGGGCAAAAATGACATTGAGTGCTCCTGGAGATGACAGCCTTAATTGAGTTCAATAGGAGTTTAGGCTGAGTAAGGCATGAGCAAACAAGCGTGCGTTAGCCCATGAATAAAAGCCTGATGTGCAAATAGTTAGGAACACATTTAACGCCGCGCAGGGAAATAGCGAGGGGGTCACTGCTGTGCCGGGGTCCGTTACAGCATCCGACCCAACCACTGGTGATGCCAGGATGAGCTTCTTCTGGAGCACGGTATTTCGAGCCCAGCTCAGTGCTTTGTTGCACTCCAGCCTCTTCATTTTTATTTCCCCCCCTCCTTCAGAAGTCCATAATCCTCATCTCTGCTGTTCTTTGTCCACTGGTGGGAACAGCAACTTCCTTTCCTGAATTATAATATAAAAGAGCTGCGAGCAGCGACGCCATAAATAATATTTTCTTATGGTCAGAACATCCAAGTCTAGGCAAGACACCAAGAACAGCTACAACATTGTAAAACTCCGACACTTCTCCAGAATGGATTCACTAATTAAAAAATGATTCTTTTTTTAAAAGCAGTTGAAAAATATTGGCTCTCCCGCCGTTCGCTGCGCCTGGGAAGAGCCCATCGTGCAAACCCAGCTGACAGGCACGAGTCTGCCTTTCAGGGTCACCAAAATGAACACACGCGGAGGGGACAGGGAGAGAATAACACCCTGTCACATTTCTTCTTTAATTAATTAATGTGTTCCCACTTCAAAGCGTGGAGCGAGAGCCCCCGAGGCCGAGGCGATGCTCTCCGCTGGGCAGGGCACTCGCTGGGAACCAAACAGCTCCAGCCCTTCCACTGCTGGGTGAGGTGGTTCCTGGTTCCAGTATCCTCTCCTGCACCCACTGGGATGCAGCCAGTCCTCTCCCTCTGCAGGCTGTCTGGCCAATGGGACATTTGCCTTTTGGAGCCTCATGGAAATACCCCACAACCCCCCTAAGAGTGCAGGGGCTGAGGCTGTGCTCAGGGCTGGGTGCACAGAGCACTCCAAGCCCTGGAGCAGAGGGACAAGTGAGCAGCTGGCAAAGAGTCTTCCACTTCCATCCTCGTGCTTAGGTCTGGATTGGCATCTTTCCACTCATCGGTGTGGGATGGGGATGCCACCAACCACCACCTGAAGGAGACATCCATCCCAGCTAGGATGCTACACTCGGCAACGAGGTGGGAATTCATTTTTTTTTCCCTCCCCCTTTTCCCTTAGAACCATCTTTACAAAAATAAAATGCATTTCCCAGGAGGTTCCCTTGAGGAGCTGCCAACGCTCGTGCTCCTCTGTGAGCTCTTCGTGGGGTTAAATCCATCCCTGCACCACCAGCCCCCTAAAATGAACCTTCAGAAGCCTCAAAGCCTCGTGCTGTGGGGAAAACGTCGCCCCTGGGGATTGAGAAAACCCTTTCTCCGAGGAAGACGCAAACTTTGGGCTTGAAGGCTGTTGATAAGGCTCCTTCTCCTCTTTTTTTTTTTGATCTTTCCTTGCAGTGAGCATTCCTTTCCCACCCACGCACACCCCAGCGTCCTCAGCCATTGGTCTGCCGGCGCATCCGTCACACTTTCCATCGGCCAAAGCAGATACACATTTCATGTGCTTCCATTCCTCATCTCCTCTGGTGTTAACAGCCAGCGCAAACAAAGGGCCCGAATACCCATCGCCCGGTTAAATTGGTTTCATTTGTTTCTTGTGCTGCAGTTGGTTTGGGTTAGAGGGTTTGTATAAGGGATTTGGGGTGGATGGTTGATGTGGGAACTGGGGTGGCATCACATTGGACACCCATGGAAGGTGTTTTTGCTCCACTTGGGCTGCAGGCTGGGAATCCTGAGGAGGTTTGCAAGCAACAATGGAGAACGCAGAGATATTTTGGATGCAGGGAGGGAGAAACTCCCTGGGGAGCAGCTGGGATAACGGTAGCTCATGTTCTAGCAGGATCTTGGGCAGCCCAAACCCTTCTCTCTCACCCTGCTTTGGCTTTTCTGCTTCCACCAAAGGAGGTGGAGATAAACATTAGCAGAGCTTTTCCCGATTTCAAACAGATGTTGGGTTTGTGGCTGGATTTGGGCAGAAAGCTCTCGCTTTCCCTACATTTGCTGGCCATACCTAGCCAGGGGATGCTGGCCCTGGACCACAATGGCTGGTTCTCCCTTTAGCTCACAAGAAGGTCTCTGATCATGCCGCCTGGCTAAGGGATGATGTCCCATGCTGATGTCCCCAAGCTGTTTGCCTCCATCTGCCCCCACCTTGAGCATTGGCCAATGAATCATGGGGCCTGGATTCATGCAGCTGCTGGAAAACCTTGGCTCCATCTGCAAAGCCACTGGGGCAGATGTTTGCCAGTGGTCCAGCTCATGGTCCCATTGTCACTGTCATCTGTCCCCAGCCCTGCACAGGGGCAGGTTTGGGCCACGACAGCATTGCGACACTGCCCAGTGAGGAGGAGCATCCCACTTACACATCTTTCTCCTGCTCCTCAGCCTTTCTGCCCTGGTTGCCTCCTGCAATGCTAGCTTGAGGAGCTCGGTGAAACTGAGCTCTCAAGCTAGCATTGCAGGAGGCACCCCAAGGAGCAGCCCCCCCAAGGCTGAGGAGCACGGTGAGAAGATGCTGTACGTGGGGAGCTGAGGACATTGGTTTGGGGCACCTTGGTGTGTCTCCATGTTCCTCATCACTGAATTAATCAGATTTGGGACCAGCTGTGCAGCCAAATCTTCACCCTGCAAAGTTGAGGTTGTGCTGGAAATGAGGACACAGCCAGCCCTACTCCCCCCTCAGCATCTCCCCTTCCTAATGACTCTCCATAACTCCCTGTGACACCCCTGGGGTGGCACATCCCATCTGCCACCTCTCCACGAGCAGAGAGCATCGCAGTGGGGGCACTTGGGGTGTGTTGGTTCTGTGGGACCACCAGCCTGGTGGGGTCCAGAGGGCTGCTGGGGAGTGCCAGGGTGGTGAGTGGCAGCGGCACTGGGGGCTCAGCAGGTCCCATCCGGGTGCTGTGTGTGACTCACGAGGTGTGGTGTGGTGCTGAGTCACCCCGGTGCTTCCTGGTGCACCCAGAGTTTTCTCTTCCAGGTCCCTCCTGGTGGCACCAACCCAACACAGCCCCGTGCCAGCAGTGCCAGCTCGGCCTCACGTGGCTCCTCCGCCGGCACCAGCTTCTTTCGGCACGTGCCTGCGTGCCGCCAGCACTCTGGGTGCCAGGTTGCTCCTCAGGGATGCCAACCCCCAAAGAACTCCAGGCAGCAGGGTTAGACCCAGGGAGTGGAGAACCTGGGGTGTGCAAAGACACTGTGGGTACTCATTTCAGGGCAAAACGGGGCAAAATATTGGAGTTTGGTGCCTGGTGGGCATTGAGGTGTTGAGCGCCCGTTTCTTGGAGCTTAGGTAGAGCCTGGCTCTGTGTGGGCTCTGAATGCTTGAAGGGGGATGAGGAAACCCAAACCAAGGAGACCACCAACCCCCCTCTCGTTGCGAGATCGTGCTACAAAATACAAACCAGAACCCAAAAAAAAAAAAAAAAGCAGGATGAGTTTCCAGGATCTGAGTCCAAGAAATGTCTCAAAGGGATAAGACTGGGCTCACAGTCAGCCTCATCTGCTAAATATACCCCAGACCTGGCTCTGCCATCTGCCCCACACCAGTGAGCTGTCCCCAGTTTGCCCAGAGAGGGTGAGAATGGCCGAAGCAGCATCTCAACAAGCTCTGTGCACCTCAAGCCACCCCAAGGAGTGGCCGTAACCACAAGCATCCGCCAGGTGAAAGGTGGAAATGGAGGGAGCAGAGCAGGATGGGGATGCAGGAGCATCCAACTGGGCCCTGGTGGCCCTGGTGTGGGTGCTACTCGCAGGCGAGCTTCCCATCGAAGCTGGAGAGGGCGATGGCAAAGGCCTGCACGGCGCAGAGCGGGTAATTGTAATCCATGGTGAAAGCATCATCTGCCACGCGTCCAAACTGCATCACGATGTAGTCGGCTGTGGGAGAGAGGGGGAGCAGCTGGGATGGCACCTGTGGGCCCATCCACCTCTGTTCCCAAGGGGACCCAACACAGCAGCACCCCAAATCAGAGAATCGCTTGGTTGGAAAGACCTTTGAGATAGAGTCCAACGGTGCCTGTCCACTGCTAAACCATCCCTGAGCACCTCAGTTACCTGGCTTTTAAGCACCACCAGGGATGGGGACCCCACCACCTCCCTGGGCAGCCTCTGCCAGGGTCTGAGAACCCTTTTGGTGGAAGAGATTTTTCCTGATGTCTAACCTGAACTTCCACTGGCACAACATTTCCTCTTGTCCTATCACCTGGGAGAAGAGACCAACGCTCACCTTGCTACAGCTTCTTTTCAGGCAGTTGTAGACAGCGATGAGGTCTCCCTCAGCCTCCTCTTTTTCCAGGCTAAACAGTCCCAGGTCCCTCAGTCACAACCCCTGTTCTCCAACCCCTTCCCCAGCTCCATTCCCTTCTTTGGACACTCTCCAGCCCCTCAATGTCCTTCTTACCCCAAAACTGACCCCAGGATTTGAGGTGCAGCCTCACCAAAGCAGCCCCCCCATCCTCTAGCCCTGCCCATGGTTCACACCCTGCTTGTCCCGCGCCACCCACACTACCAAAAACCCATCATTTTTGCACTGCATGGTCCAGCAAATCCCCCCCCAAGAACCCCCAAGGGACAGGGACACCGTCGTCCCCCCCAGCCCTTTGGGACCGCTGCTACCGGAGGGCGGGTGACAGGAAATCTGTAAAAATAACCAGGGGCCCCCGAGAGGTTTTTTCTGTCCCGTAACCCAACACCCCGGAGGCCGAGGGCTTCTGACTGCGCCGGACAGGTGACGAAGGGCCTCGGCATGGCCACACGGCCACTGCCACCACCACCCAAGGACCGTCCCCAAGGCACCATGCTCCCCCGACCCCCCCCTCTGGTAATGGGGGGGATGCTCAGGGTGGTTTGGGTGGCTGTGGTGGGATGGGAGGTGCTCAGCACCCCACAGGATTTGTCCTTGCCCTGATCTGCTTGGTAACAGATGCCCCACGCACTCCCTCTGCCGGCACCGATGCAGCTCCCTGTGCGGTGCCGCAATGTCCAGCTCCATCCCAGCTCCAGCAAAGTCAACCAGGACCTCAATGCATGAAAAAACTAAACCTCAGCCATAAAAAAAAAAAAAAAAAGGAGATGCTGGGGGCCAGTTGGTGGCAGTGCTCCCCCAGCACCCATCACCCCCTGCCCCATCCCCTTACGGTCACTGCCGTGCACGATCTGGAAGTTTTTGACGGAGGCGTGGGTGACGCGGCCGTGGAAGTTGAGGACGTAGGACTGGGTCTCGTCGTTCCACACCGGAGCTTTGTTGTGGAGCTCGATCACGTTGTCCATGTTTCTGTTCTGCCAGCGCATCAGGAGGCCGTCGTTATCCTGAGGAGGGCAGGAGGGCTGAGAGGAGAGTTGGGGTGGTCTCCCCCAGCCATGCCAACCCCTGTTGTGTGCCCAAAAGGGTGCTCTGCAGCAGGATCCAGCTGGGAGATGGGTTCTAGTGTGAAAAGAAGGATACAGACACCACATCTCCCACCTCCCAAGAAGGTGCTTTGAATTTTATGGACACCTGAAAGACTTTCCATGCCCTAAAACAGGTGAAATCCAAGGTGGGCCCCAGCAAATCCAGACCCCAAGGAGTTTCTCCCAGTCTGGCCCCTGACTCACGTTTCGAGGCCGGATGGGCACCCTCTCATTGTCAGAGTTCATCCCAGGGATGATGACCGTCATCTTCCGGGGGCCTTTGAACCCTAAAACATTGGTCTCCTGCAAGAGAAACCCTTCCCTAAAACAGCTGAATCAGGCTCAGGGATGGATCCAGCCCATCCTGCATCTCTGCAACTCCCCCAGGGTGGTGCCCACTGAAGGGGTGCAGGTTGGGACCCCCTCACCACCTGCCCCAGGGGTTCTGGGGTGGGGGGGAGGTCCCCACATCTCTGCTTACGTAGACCACGGCCGAGAGCTCCTGCCGCACGTTGGACCAGTCGGCGTTGGCCCTGTCGGGGTTCATGCCGTTGTCGAACACCGTGAACTTTGTGCCCATCAGGTTGGATCTGCAGCCAAGGATGGGAGATGGTGCCACCGAGTCCCCTCCAACCCTGCCACGTCCACCCCCCCAACTCCAGCCACAACCTCAGCTTTTCTCCAGCTGCAAGACCCACGTGTAGCTCCCCAAACAACACCTTCCTTTCCTACTTGGGTTCAGGGCACCACTAAATCAGAGGGTGCTGCCACCACAGGAACCCCCCAACATCATTGCATGGCTCCCAGCAGTGCACTAGGCCAGGACCTGCCAGGCTCAGTGAGTGCTGGTTCCTGCCACGACCTGTCTGCTGGGAGGAACCAGACGAGCCTGATCTCCCCTCCCAGCCCCTCAACATCCTCAGGTTGGACCCAGATTTAGCTTCCTGCCTGACCCAGCCATCGCTTGGGGCAGCAGACAACCCATGGAGTGGGGTGCTACCTCCTACCTCAGCTTCCCGATGAAGTTCTCTCCTCCCCGCGAGAGGTCGGTGGGGTCGATGGAGATGAGGTAGTTGGAGGTTTTGCTCTTCTTGCGCTTCCTCCCAGCGAGGAGGAACACCTGGGAGGGTGGTGGGACCATGTAGGGATGAGGCATCGTCATTGCCCTCACCAGCATCACCCTTGGCTCGCTGCCCCACGATGCCCTGTGCACAAGGCTTGGCCCAACAGGTCACTGCCATGACCTTGCACAAGTCATGGAGTGAAGGTGACCCCCAAAATACCGTGGGGCTGAAGGACATGGGCCCAGCCCAGCGTTAGTGTGGTTCCCCAGCTGATGTTTGCTCATCACCTTGGGTACCATTGACATGGGGTATTTCCCAAGAGGAACTGCAGGTGAGGGGAGCAGCTCCATCTAGGGTTCACCACCACGATGACACGTGGATGGGCATCCCTCTAAAACCTTGAGCGTGCTCCCTGGGGTGGCTGCGGAGCCCTGGAGGTCCCCATATCCTCAACCCCACCTCACCTTCTTGTCATTATCCAAGTGGAGGTAATAGGTGGGGTAAAGCCCCCGGTCCATCCCCTTCTTGTCCCGTGTCACCCGGCACTTGATGGTCACTCCCTGCGGCGCCGGCCGCAGCACGAACTCCTCCAGGTTGTCCACCTCGATGACAGGTGATGGAGGCCTCTCCTCCTTTGTCTACAACATGGGAGGGGATGGTGACCCCAAAGACAAACCTGCTGAAAGCTCCCTTGCTGTGGGTCTCCAAGGGATGTTCCAGCCCCCAGACCCTCTCTGAGGGTAAGAGCTGCTGCCCAACCCCCAAGGGGACCCCCCATGGCTCTGATGAGGGGTTTTTTTGTACCTTCTTTGATTTCTTCCCTTTCCCCTTCTTGTTGGAATTTTTCTGTGGGGTCTCTGGGGTCTCCTCCTCGCTCTCAGCCACTTTGGGAGGAGCTGCAGGCAGGAATGGGCAGAAGCATGGTGAGGAGTGAAGAACCTGACTCTGGAAACCCCAAAACTGAGCTCAGCACAGACCCACACCACCACCATCGATCATAACCCCCCTCTCCATGCCAGGTTCACCTCTACCACCCAGCTCTCACTTTTCTTCTTGGTTTTCTTCTCCTTGGGAGGGTCCCCACCAGTCTGGAAGAGGGACGCTGGGTTTTTCTTCTTCTCTGACCTGATGGGTTTGGTGCTGGAGTCAGAATCATCCTCCTCATCGCTGCCGGTGGTGGCTGAGGGAGGAACACAGGGGACACTGTCACACAGCACCGAGTACTCTCTTCTCAGGATGATGCTGTGGAGCAGCAGGACTGGCTGCCACCCCCTCACACACATCTCTCTCCGTACCTTTCTTCTTGCTTTTCTTCTCTTTCTTCTCCCCGTTCACCTGGAACATGGACATCGGCTCCTTCTTGGTGTTTTTGGCAGATTTGGCTTTGCTGTCCGGGTCACCTTTGTCTCCTGGAGGGATGGAGGAATTGATGAGTGGCCAGGACAGGGGGACAGGGATGGGTGGAGCTGGGGGTGGTAGGAAAGGGTGAGCAAGAGGGAGATTACACGGGGAGAGGGTGATTGCCCTGAAGCCCCCTGAGCCTCCCGGGACAGCAATGAGGATGGGATGTGGGTGGTCCCCCCCATCCCAGCAAGGACACAAGCAGCAACGGAGCCAGGCTCAAACCATCCCTGTCCCCTGCACACTCACCCTTTGGCTTCAGCTTCTTCTCTCGGCTCTCGCCCGAGGCGGGGTCTTTGGGCAGCTTCTTCTTGAGTTTTTTTGGAGGGTCTTTATTCTCCACCTCCTCTTCTTCCTCCTCATCCTCTGAATCCTCTTCTGGCTCTGCCCAGAGGTGACACCATGGCTTCAGCATCGCATTGGGGACCCGCAGCCCCGTGGATTGCGAGCCGAGAACCTCCCTCCAGCAGCGCTGGTTGGTGTGGACACCCACCCCACCACGGCCAGGGCTCTGGGGACATGGGTGTCCAGCCCAGAGGCAGTGGCCGGTGGAGAACTGGACACATCCAGTGCAAAGTCACATCGCCACCTCGCGGCTGCAGCCCCGGCCGAGTGGGGACGGGGAGGGCAGAGCCCCATCCTTTTTGTTCACCCCAACTTTTTGGAAGGGACCCACAAGGACCATTGAGTCCAACTCCTATCCCTGCACAGGACAACCCCAACACTCACCCCGTGGGGCTGAGGATGTTGTTCAGCCCCATCTGGAAAGTTGTCTGGGGAGCTGGTGGCACTACCAAGCTGCCAACTGCACACTCCCAGGGAATGTTTTTTCCCCCATCCCTGTTAGGGCTACGGAGATGATCCAAGGGATGGAGCCCCTCTGCTGTGAGGACAGGCTGAGAGAGTTGGGGTTGTTCAGCCTGGAGAAGACAAAACTCTGGGGAGACCTTAGAGCAGCCTCCCAGGACAGAAAGAGGCTCCAGGAAAGCTGGGGAGGGGCTTTTTCCAAGGGCCTGGAGTAATAGGACAAGGGTTTCAAACTAGAACAGGGAAGATTAAGATCAGACATTGGGAAGAAATTCTTCACAATGAGGGGAGGCCCTGGCCCAGGTTGCCCAGGGAAGTGGTGGCTGCCCCATTGTTCAAGACCATGTTGGATGGGTCTTTGAGCCCCCTGATCCAGTGGGAGGTGTCCCTGCCCATGGCAGGGGGTGGAACTGGCTGGGCTTTGAGGTCCTTTCCAAACTATTCCATGTTTCTACCTGATCCTGACACCCCAGCCAAAGCCACACACACGTGTCCCCTGCTGTACCCCCTTTCCTCCAGGTTGCATGGCTGTGTTTCTGCCAAAAGAGCCCCCCAGGGATGTGCAGAGCCCCTGTAGACACCAGGAACCTGAGGGGACACCACCAGGACATGGTGCACGGGGAAGCTTTGCACAGAGAGCTGAGGTGCCACGAGCAGGTACCCACCCTGCAGCTTCTTGGGGCCCTTGGCCACACGGGAACGGGGGACAGGGCTCTCCTTCTTCTTCCGAGGCTCCCTGGTGACTTTGGAGAAGGGATCCTTGTTGCTCTCCTCCTCCCCCTTCTCCTCCTTCTTCTTCCTCAGCTTCTTCACCCCTGCTCATTTCAAGAGATGGGAGAACCGTGGGTGCAGGATGGGGTCATGGGGGTGGCTGATATGTCCCCCCATTTCCCTGGGAGATGGGGGTCTGTGCTTACCCTGTGCTGGGACGTGGGGCTCCTCCAACGCCCCCCCCTCGCCCGGCTTCTTCACCCTCAGCCGCCGGGGCTTGGCCTCGGGCTCTGGCACAGGGTCCTGCCGCTTCTTCTTCAGCTTCTACCCCCACAGATGATGCTGTGGAGATGGTTCCAGCCTTAGATCCCTTCTCCCTTTGCAATGAAACCCCTGCTCACACAGCACGGGGTCCCTTTGTGAAATACAGATGGGCTTTTCCCATGGGAGCAGGGATGGTAATGTGCTCACATCTTCAAACTTACCATAGGGCAGCCCCCCCCAGGGAAGGCAGAGGGATGGAAAGAGAAAGAGATGTTAGGAGACAGACAGGGGAGCATCAACACTGAGGCAGGCAGCCATGGGGACAAGGGCTGCTGGTGCTGCCCCAACACTATGGACCATACTGGCATGGTTGGTCAAGCCACACTGTGCCATGGGGACCCCAGCCAGAAGACACCTGGGGCATCACTTCATCTCCTGGTGTGCATCCAGAGGGACCTGAGCCAGGACAGGGGATGTGGAGATGGGCAGGCAGCCTGGTCCCACACCTCCATTCCTCTCGCCCACGCAAAAGACTTCCGGCGAAGGCAAGAAGCGGTGGAGGGATGGAGGTCAGCAGGAGCAGGGAAGCAGAGGGATTAGGCACAACACACCTAATCCCCGTTAGCTGGGACTATAAATAACCCTGATTTACAAAATACAAATCATCTGGGACAGCATTTGCCTCCAGACAGGAGGTATTTGGGGCAAGGGGGACAGCTTGAGGCCTCCAGAAGTGGTTTAAGCAGGCTTGGTTGCACCAGGGCATCCAGCACCTAACCCAGCACCTTCCTCCTCCCAGGGAGTTTCATCCTTCCAGGATGCCCCAGCAAAGGGGTTTTGCAAGAATCCACCCCCTCCAAAGCAGCAACACTTCACCCTCTCCCAAAGCCATGGATCTGGGATGGGGGAAGCTGGGGTAGAGCTGGGAACGAGGCGTTTTCTTCCATGTCATCAGCTCACACTGAAAAGATCTTCGCATCCTTTAATCCCTTAAGAAGATGCTGGGGGGGGGGAGGACATCCACTCTCTTCATTACTTAATGAAGCCTTTCGAGAAGGGGCTGCTCATTGCGTTTGGTGGGCAATGGGATTGTTGCTGAGACCCCTCAGAGGCCAAAGAGCACCCGAGGGCTGCGCCGAAACGCAACGAGGGGGGTCTGGGCTTTGAGGTCACAGCGTGGGGAAAGTGAGTCATGGCTGAGGGCTTAACCCAGAGGCTTAATTGAAGCATTAATTAGGAGCTGTTGAGGCCACCTCATGGGGTAATTTGAAGTGATGGAATTGAGGTTTGGAAGGGTGCAAGGGAGGGGAGGTAGGATCTCCTCTACCCATCTCCTTCAGGGTTGGGGATCCCCCAAAAGCTCAAGTCCCTCCAGGGCTGCAGCACCCCAGTAGAGCAGCCCAGCCAGCCAGGGTTTGGGGGGCTCCAATGTCCCCACCCTTGAGGAGACCCCACAGCAGGAGGTGGCACCAGGGACAGGGAGGGAAGGATATTTTTCTCACCTGCTTGGGCTTGTGCTGCTGGGGGCTGCCCGGCTCCTCGCTGGGGCTGTGGGGAACGGAAAGCAAAGGGGTGAGGGCTTGCACCCCTCTGCAGCTCCTGGGGGGTGCTGAGACCCTCCAGCCAAGCACCACCCCAGTTTTTGGGGAGGGGAGGAAAGGTCAGCCTTTTGTTTGGCTCCAGTAGCAGCTCCTTCCATCCCAACCAGGTCAAGCTCAACCAACAGCATCCTTCTAACGAGGAGCACAGGATGGGCTCTCCCATGGCCAAGGGTGACCATGAGGTTTAATTTGGGGACTCTTCCCCCAGTGAACCCTTCTCCTCGCTATAAGTCAATGAGCATCATCAAACCAACCCTCGGAGCACAAACCCTGATAGAAGAGCTCATTATATTGCAATTAAATTGAAAAGAGGAGGAAAATGTGCTGGGGGAGATGGAAGCCCAGCACATCTCCCATCCCACGGGTCGCATCCTGCTGGTTGGCACTCACCTGTCGGCAGCCCAGACCTCACGCAGGATCTCAGTCTGCAGTGGCATCTCTCCCAGCCTGGGCTTCAGTAGGATGGCTCCTTCCACCTTGTCCTCACCTCCTTCCCTTCTCCTCAGCACCAGCGCTGAGCCCCAGGTCTGCAGCCCCTACGAACCAGGGGCCAAATCCATGAGCTCAGCCACAGTCCGAGCAGCCTCTCAGCATCGACTCCGCGAGCACCCGCGGCGCTCGGAGGAGGAAGAGCAGGTGAAGGAGATTATTAACTTTTTATTTCTCCTGAAACTCAGTAATAGGATTTCAGGGGCTGCCAGCCAGGCTGGCCGTGAGAGCAGCTGGCAGGGTGGTAATCCCAGGAAAAGCAAGCCCTGCAGGAGCACAGGGGAGCAATCGGACCCCATCAGACCCTTTTGGGGGTGCACAGCAAACCCCACGCTGAGTGGGGTCCCAAGGACCCGAGGGAATGGCAGGAAGATGCCAGGGGAGGGTTAGGTTGGACATGAGGAGAAGGTTCTTCCCTCAGAGGGTGGTGGAGCACTGGAACAGCTCCCCAGGGAAGCAGTCACAGCCTGACAATATTCCAGAAGCATTTGGCCAACGCCCTCAGCCCCACGGGGTGAATGTTGGGGTTGTCCTGTGCAGGGACAGCAGTTGGACTCAATGGTCCTTGTGGGTCCCTTCCAACTCAGGACATTCTGTGATTCTGGGGGTTCCCAGCAGGGTGGGGCTGCTCGGTCCAGCCTGGTGTGGGCAGAGGGATGCAGGTTGACCTCATTTAGCATTACCTGCCCTGGATGGGCCTTTTTCCACCCAAAAATATCTTCTTGGTGAGAAAAAAGCAGAATTTGGGCTGTTCAGTATGAGCTGTGCATGGGGAGCAGCATCCCTTGTTCCAGGGGATACCAGGGGCTTCTGTATGGACCATCCATCTGCTCTGACACCGTCCCATGTCCCCGGGTGCTGTTGGGTGATGGCTTTCACACCCTGCACATCGTTGCTCCCACCCCACCTCGTTGTTAGCAGTAGTTAATATTTACCTGTCAATATTCCCTGGCTTTGAGTTGGAAGGGGGAATGTTTAGATTAGATCTTAGGAAGAAATGCTTCATGATGAGGGTTGCCCAGAGAAGCTGTGGCTGCCCCATCCCTGGAGGTGCTCAAGGCCAGGTTGGATGGGGCTTGGAGCCCCCTGATCCAGTGGGAGGTGTCCTTGCCCATGGCAGGTGGGATGGATCTGGATGGGCTTTGAGGTCCTTTCCAATCCAAACCATTCTCTGATCCCTCTTCAGAGGTCGCCCATGGATCCTCTCTGGTTGCACAGCCAGATAAGCCAAGTGCCCCAATGTCCCCACCAAACCCTCAGCCTTGCCCAAACCACCGCAGACACCCCAAACCCCCACCGCCCCATTTCCCTCCCCGTGCCCAGTGCCACTAGGTGGCATTTGAACACCACACACCCAGAACCCACCAGCCCCGAGAAGGTTTCGAGCCTTTCATTACAAAATCCTCCCCATTTCCCTTTCATCTCTAAACCACATCTCATCATCGGCCCAAGTTTCATTTCTCTTACAAGTAAGAGCAAAGCATCAAACCAAAAAAAAATCACTCAGAAACTGCAAAGCAAGTTTTTTTTTTTGCTGTAGTGGTTTGTTTCCTATGGAAAATGTGGCTTGGGCTGCCCTCAAATGCCTTTTTTTCTCAGTGGCTGCAAGAAATAGAAGCCAATTCTTTGCAGAGCCCCTGGGTCTCAAAGCACCTCCCCTGGGAAGCACCCATAGGGATGCTTTGCTGGCTACAGGCTACTCTGGGGTGGTACCAAACTGGGGATGTGGCTGAGCAGCTGCACAGCATCCTTGGTGCTTCCACACCGGCTGCGTGAGTCCTCTGCTCCTCTGGACTCACTGCAGCAGTGGGACAAAGTATTGCCCAGCAAGATCCTTGGTCAAGGGGTATAAACATGTTCTCCAACCATCCAGGAACACCAGGGGGGCCCTTTCCAAAGGCGCAAGCTGGCAAAAAAAAAATGGCCTCGAGTTGCACCAGGGGAGGTTTAGATTGGATATCAGGAATAATTTAATTACTGGAAGAGTGGTGAAGCCCTGGCAGAGGCTGCCCAGGGCAGAGATGGAGTCTCCATCCCTGGAGGGCTTCAAAACCTGTGTGGCTGTGGCACCCGGAGCCAGGTGGGTGCTGGTCTCTTCTCCCAGTAGACAAGAGATAGGACGAGAGGAAATGTCCTCAAGTTGCACCAGGGGAGATTTAGATTGGATAATAGGAAAAAGGGTGGAGTCTCCATCCCTGGAGGGGTTCAAAACATGAGTAGATGTGGCACTTGGGGGCATGGTTTAGTAGACACGGTGGTGTCAAGCTGACGGTTGGACTGGATGAGCTTAAGGGTCTTTTCCAACCTTAATAATTCCATGATAAAAGAAAAGATAAAAAGCATGAAGAGAAACTCCCCCAGGGTGGAAAACCAGCTGTGACCTCCCAAGTAGCATCCCCCAGGCATCTCCAAAGCACAGCTTGCTGGCCCTTCCCTGGCTCTCCAGGGAGCGATGGTTCCTGGAGGCACCAGTAACTCCTTAACGAAGGCCTCGCTGGAGCATCTCCACCCCAGGGGGAGAGCGGATCCGCCCCCCACCCCATCGACCCCCTTTGCTGAGCAGGATCCAGAGAAAAAGCACTTCCTTTTTTTTAATCCAGTTGTTTATTTTCAAGCTCCAAAAGGGGGTATTACAAAGGACAGACAGGAAAAATGACAACCAGAAAGCTGTTCTCTCATGATAGTGACAGTGCCTCTTTAGGATGGAGGGGGACAATGGCCAAGGTGGCAGCAGCACCAGTGTAGGATCACACCCAGGGTCACCCCTTGCCATGGCAGCAGGAAAACTGCTCACTGAGGAGCTGTAAACCCACGGTACCAGCTCAGACCCAGTCACTCGCTTTCTGAACCATGGAAACTCAACCTTTTTTCCCCATGTGGACCCCAAAGAAGCAGTAAAAGTCCCATTTGAAGATGGGAGCTGACAGACGGGGCACAGGCTGTGGACTGAGCACCTGTGAGTAGCAGAGCTGGACAGGAGGCTTTTGCACCCCAAAGAAACAGAAACCAGCTCTTTGAAACATAAAATGTCCCCCAAAACAGTGCTTTAAAGGCAAATTACACCCCTGCACCGAGGAGCTGTAGCAGAGGTGATGCAGCTCCTCACTTTGTGCACCACAACCCTTTTTGTACCAGGCAAGAAGCCACCAGGAGGGAAAACCAATTTCTGTCCCCGCAAGCCCAGCGAGCACCCCCAGGTGAGCGAGTGCTGGGTGCTCCAGGGTGCTGGGTCAGCCCTGGGCTCCCTCCAGGCTCGTGCATCGCGTTCACGTGCCGGATACAACCAGAGGCAGCACAAGGAGTCATCTCCCACATCCCAACTCATCGCAGAGGCCCCGGGATGCTGCGCCGACAGCCGACACGAAGCCGAAGGAGCCGGGATGAGCTGCCTACGGAAACCTCCCAGGAGCCAAGAGTTTCAATTTTTATTTATTGGGGTTTCTCTTTCTATCTCTCTCTCTCTCTCTCCGTTTTAAAAGCTATTTTGTTCCACGTGCAGTGGTCCCACGGCGTCCAGCGCTCCCGCTCTGTCCCTGAGCACCCCCAGGGGTGGCAGAACAGGCTTCGTTTTTCTTTGCAAGGCGCTTTTTTTTTGCTTCCACGATCACACAAACTGTAACAAGCTTTACAAGAAAACACTGGCGAGTCCCAAGGTCTGGCAGCAACCTTTTTCTGCACGGGCCGAGGGCAGGAGGCTCTCCCTTCCCCTCCACCTCCGTCATACGTGTCCTTCAGACTCTTTGTCTTCAGCACTGGGAGCTTTGGGTCCCTTTTCACAAGCTGCTTTCTCTGCTGCTTTTTCAATCTCAGTTTTGCTAGCTGCTTCCTGAAAAAAAAAAACCCAGAAAATAAAGCCCATGAAGTTGGAAACAGGAGTGAGGGAGGAGCAGGAGCGATGCTGGGGATGGGTACAGGCAGCCAAGACTGGCAGGGCCCCCCCCTTGCCAGCTTCCCCCCATCGACCACTGCAGTTCTCGGCAGAAGCTCCTGCTTTCTTGGCTCAGCCAGCTTTTGGGGAAGGTTTGGGATCCCTTGGGAAAGCTGCCTGGTGGAAAAGGACCTCGGAGTGTTGGTCGACAGCAGCTGAACCTGAGCCAGCAGTGGCCCAGATGGCCAAGGAGGATCAGTCATGGGGTGGCAGCAGGAGCAGGGAAGGGATCCCTGTGCTCGGTGAGGGGGAGGCTGCACCTTGAATCCCAGGTTCAGTTTTGGGCTCCTCAGTACAAGAAAGACATTGAGGGGCTGGAGCACATCCAGACAGGGAATGGAGCTGGGGAAGGGTCTGGAGAACAGGGGCTGTGGGAGTGGCTGAGGGATCTGAGGCTGTTTAGTCTGGAGGAGGCTGAGGGGAGACCTCATGGCTCTCTGCACCTCCTGGAAAGGAGGTTGTGCTGAGGTGGGTGCTGGGCTCTTCTCCAAAATAACAAGTGATGGGATGAGAGGAAATGGCCTCAAGTTGCACCAGGGGAGGTTTAGATTGGATATTGGGAAAAGTTTCTTCACTGAAAGAGTGGTGAAGCCCTGGCAGAGGCTGCCCAGGGCAGTGGTGGAGTCTCCATCCCTGGAGGGGTTCAAGAACCTTGTGGCTGTGGCACTTGGGGACAGGGTTTAGCAGATACAGAGGGACTGGGCTGGATGAGCTTAAGAGGTCTTTTCCAGCCTTTATGATTGTATGAATGATGTGACCTCAGTGGGTCCAGGGCACCGACACAGGCTGAGGCTGAGTGGATGGAAGCAGGGGCACAGAGCAAAGGGACTGGATGATCCTTAAGGTCCTTTCCAACCCAAACCATTCAGTGAGTCTATGACTCTACAAGGCTGCAGCGTCAGAGTGGAGAAACAGGACTGAGCCACAGGTACAGCCCTTACACCCAGCCATGGGTGCAGGAGAGGGGCACAAAGGCCCAGGAAAGCCTTGCACCTGCTCCTATGATTTTCCCCACCAGAGTTGGCTTCAGGAGCCACTACACAGAGCCCAACCCACCCTGGTGCCAGCAGCTCCGCTCCCTGTCCTGAGCCGCTTGCCCCGCGTGCTGCTCCCCAGGGTCTGCACTGGCCACTGATTCCACAACCCCAACCTCCAGGGATCTGTTCAGGAGAGATTATACTAAAAATGCCCCGTGCAGACGGCCTGCAAAGCCATGTCCTCTCTTGTTACAGTACACTGGGTTTTGTTCAGAGGAATTTTGGATGAGCGCCGGTTACGCGACAGCGATCTCTCCATCTGAGCAGAGGAGCAGCTCTTGCCTTACCACCTTCAGGAAATCCATACTATCACGTCTCAAAATACCCCTGGCCTTGCCAGAGACAGGATGACATTTCATTTTATGGATGACCAGGAGGTCACCAACAGTCACCAGCTGGGAACAGCAAAATTAAGTTACAAATACCAACCCTCTTATCAGCACTGAACATCACACCAAGAAATAAACCCCTTCTTCCCACTGCAGCAGGCTCTGGCCCTCCATCCTTAACCTGATGAATGATTTCATTGGGTTTAGGCCATCTCTTCTCATCACAAACTTGCCCAGCATCCTTCAAGGCAGCCTGCTAGATGGCCAAAAATGGGTTAACACACACCTTTGCGTCCCTCTCCGCAAACTTTGTGAACATGTTGGCATAGATCCTCCGGTCCCTCTCGTTGTGCTCCTTTGTTTTCTTCTGGCAGACAGAGATCTGGGATTTGGCTGCTTTGTTCTGTGGGTTCACTTCCAGCACTTTTTGAAAGTCACATTTTGCCAACTCGAATTCGTTCATCAATAACCTGGCTTCTCCCCTCCTGTACAAACCCTTCTCGTTATCCTGGTCCAGTCCCAGCGCCTGGAAACACACAGGTCCTCGTTAGCAACCTGGGATCCCCCCAGAGACCCTCTTTTACAGCCAAAAGCTCATTAAATCTGCCAAAATTAGGACAAGGTGGCTTCAAATCTCCAGAGCGCTCGCATCTTGCTCGACAAAAATTGACTCGTTAGCAGTTGGCAGGTCATTAATATAGTTTAGTTGATTAAATAGTTCTCATTGTATAAAATCCCCCTGAGAGTAGCAGAGACAGTGGGAGACAAACCCATGGACAAGAGATCAGGTGTAAATGCTAAACCTGAGCACAGGGAGCTCAGAAGCAAAGGAGCTGATGGATTATACTTGGGTTTGTCTCCCTGCTTTAGCAATGATGTTATTTTCCTTCAGTAAACAATCATCCTAAAGATGATTTTTAGATCAAGGTAAATACCTTTACCATCTTTCACATATTCAAGATGCTTAAATCTAAGCTTTTTACACAAGAATTAAGAGTTTCCCAACAAAGACAAAGTTGCAGCTCTTTTAGAGATGCAAAGCCCATCCCAGCCCTCAATGGACTTGGAGATTGTGCTGCAGCTCCAGCAGAGGCTGCCTCTGTAGCACCCAGAGCAACACCCAACACCCAGATCCAGTGTGGGCATCCTAAGGCTGCTGGTCCACGCTCCTCCAACCACATGGATCTGGCTTTGGAAGAAAAGCTGTTGCAAGCACACACCCAGCTGGATTTTGAACCCCAAAAGGCACTTTTGCTCCTGCATTCTCTGAGCACGCAGCATCCAGAGAGACCCACAAGGTGAAGAAGGGATGTCAAAGCGGCTTAGAAATTGCTTCTTACACAAAAAAGGAATTCCTAAACCCCCCAAAATCCCAGTGAGAAAACACAAGAGGAGAGGATGCTCCAACCCCTGGGCTCGTGTGCCTCTACCTTATCGCAGCACTCGACGGCTTTGGCGTACTCGCGCAGCTTCAGGTAGCACATGGCCAGGTTGAGGAAGGCAGCCAGGAGGAAGGAGTCAGAGGCTTTTGACTCTTTCTCAGACAAGCCATACTCCATCTCCAGCCAGGACACGATCTTTCCATACTGAATCACTGCCTGCAGGTATTTGCCTTCCTGGGATGGAGCAAAGAAGAAGAGGCTAGAGGAACCCGCGCCGACAACGCTCCCTCTGCTCCCGAAATGCCCTGCAAACAGGTTACGGCTTTAACGTGGCTTGAAATTAAGAAATGATGGAAGGAGGGTGTGGAATGCCTACAGACACACCAGGGCCTGGCTGGAGCTGCTGGAGTGCAGCCCTCCTCAAAAGCCAGGGCAGAGCTTGTGCTCCTGCTCTATGCAGAGCAGAGGATGTCCCAGACCAGCCAAGCCCCCAGGTGGCCAAGAAGGCCAATGGCCTCCTGGCCTGTATCAAGAATGGTGTGGCCAGCAGGATGAGGGAGGTGATCCTTCCCCTGTACTCGGTGTTGGTGAGGCCACACCTTGAGTCTTGTGTTCAGTTCTGGGCCCCTCAGTTCAAGAAAGAGATTGAGGGGCTGGAGAGGGTCCAGAGAAGAGCAACAAAACTGGTGAAGGGACTGGAGCACAAGTCCTGTGAAGAGAGGCTGAGGGAGCTGGGGTTGTTTAGCCTGGAGAAGAGGAGGCTCAGGGGTGACCTCATCACTCTCTACAACTATCTGAAAGGAGGTTGTAGACAGGTGGGGGTTGGTCTCTTCTCCCAGGCAACCAGCAACAGAACAAGAGGGCATGAGCTCAGACTCTGCCAGGGAAGGTTTAGGCTGGATATCAGGAAAAAGTTCTTCCCAGAAGGAGTAATCAGGCCTTGGAATGGCCTGGCCAGAGAGGGGGTGGAGTCACCATCCCTGGAGGTTTTTAAAATAAAACTGGATGTGGCACTTAGTGCCATGATGTAGTAATCATGGTAGTGTTGGATGAAGGGTTGGACTTGATGATCTTGGAGGTCTCTTCCAACCCAGACAATTCTATGATTCTGTGATTCTCATGATTAACCCTGGCCACATCCACCCTTGGGGAAAGGCTGATCTGTCCTGCTCTGCAGGGAGCACACACGGACAGGGCAATGCTGGGAAAGGCAGGAGGTGTCTCAGGGAGCATCAAGGGGTGAGAAAAAGGCAGAGGAGGGGAAGGAATCACCTTGTCCAGCAGTGTTTACGGGGATACGGCTTCTCTGACACTGCTAAGGTGGTCACCTGCCTGGTGGAAAAGGCCCTGGAGGTGCTGGTCAACAACAGCTGAACCTGAGCCAGCCGTGGCCCAGGTGGCCAAGGCAGTCACCAGCATCCTGGCTTGGATCAGCCCTGGGGTGGCAGCAGGAGCAGGGAAGGGATTGTCCCCCTGTGCTCGCTGCTGGTGAGGCCAAACCTCGAATCCTGGGTTCAGTTTTGGTCCTCTCACTCCAAGAGAGACATTGAGGGGCTGGAGAGCATCCAAAAAAGGGAACAGCTGGGGAAGGGGCTGGAGAACAGGGGTTGTGGGAGTGACTGAGGGACCTGGGGTTGTTTAGTTTGGAGGAGGCTGAGGGGAGACCTCATCACTCTCTGCAGCTCCTGGAAAGGAGGTTGTGGTGAGGGGTTACTGGGCTCTTCTCCCAAATAACAAGTGATGGGATGAGAGGAAAAGGTTTTGAGTTGCAGCAGGGGAGGTTTAAATTGGATATTAGGAAAAATTTCTTTACTGACAGAGTGGTGAAGCCCTGGCAGAGGCTGCCCAGGGCAGTGGGGGAGTCTCCATCCCTGGAGGGGTTCAAGAACCATGTGGCCGTGGCACTCTGGGACAGGGTTTAGCAGGCACAGTGGGGTTGGGCTGGGTAGGCTTAGAGATCTTTCCCAACCTCAGTGATCCCATGATTCTATGCCCTGAATTTGTTTCCAGCTCCCTTGCTCCAACTCCTCCAGCCCAAAACTACCAACCTTGAAGTACATCGTGCCTTTCTCCTTGACGATGGCAGCCTGCTCCAGCTTCTCTTTGGTGTCCATCTCCCACGACTCCTTGGCCTGCAAATAAGTGCTCGGATCAATCCAACATCTCCCACACCCAGCAGGACCACAGGGCTTTCTGGGACTGCTCATTAATGAGTGGGGCTTCTCAGGGCAGGGTCACAGAGGGTGGGTCCAGCAGCTTTTTTAATTTGAGGGGATGAGGAAGCACCTGGAGCGCACGGTGGGGTGTGGACCTGGAGCCCTTTACAGCAGAGAAAACCCCGCCAGGTTTGGGACTTTGCCCTGAGGAAGGTGGTTTGTCCACCCCAATCCTATGAGGAAGGAAAAATCTGACAAAATATAAACCCCAAAGAGGCAAGAGGAGGGTGGGGAGAGGCATCCCCTGGCAGAGAGGGATGAGCCGGGTATCGCTCCCGCTCCAGGCAGGGCCATGGGGTGAGGACCAGGCTGGGGATGCAGCACAGGAGCACCTACCCCAGGCATTTCCTGCACCCCATCCCATGGCATCTCCTGCATCCCATCCCACAGCATCTCCTGCACCCTATCCCCTGCCTCCTCAGGCCACAGCAGAGCAGCTGAGCCCACCGAGCTCCTTGGGGCCAGCTGGAGGGATGCACCAATTTCTGTCTGTGCAGGCCAGGGGAAAACAGGAAAACAAAAATGAAAGAAAAGAAGGGGGGTGGAGAGAAAAGGGGGAAAAAGAAAGAAAATAAAAGGGGAAAAAAGAGGGGAAAGAAAAAAGGGTAAAGGGGGAAAATTGAAAAGAAAAAGGAAAGGGGAGAGGGGAGGGGAAGGGAGGGGAGAGGAAAAGAAAGAAAGGAAAGAAAGGAAAGAAAGGAAGAAAGAAAGGAAGAAAGAAAGGAAGAAAGAAAGGAAGAAAGAAAGAAAGGAAGAAAGAAAGGAAGAAAGAAAGAAAGGAAGAAAGAAAGGAAGAAAGAAAGGAAGAAAGAAAGGAAGAAAGAAAGGAAGAAAGAAAGGAAGAAAGAAAGGAAGAAAGAAAGGAAGAAAGAAAGGAAGAAAGAAAGGAAGAAAGAAAGGAAGAAAGAAAGGAAGAAAGAAAGAAAGAAAGAAAGAAAGAAAGAAAGAAAGAAAGAAAGAAAGAAAGAAAGAAAGAAAGAAAGAAAGAAAGAAAGAAAGAAAGAAAGAAAGAAAGAAAGAAAGAAAGAAAGAAAGAAAGAAAGAAAGAAAGAAAGAAAGGAAAAAGGGAAAAAAGAAGAGGGTGAGAAAAGGGGAAAAAAGGAGAAAAGAAAATAAAAGGAAAATGGGGGAAAAGTAAAAAAATGGGAAGACAGGGAAAAGAAAAGGGGGAAAACGGCAAAAAAGGCAAAAAAAAAAAAGAAAGGGGAAAAGAGGAGAGAAAAAAGAAATGAAAAGGGGGGAAGAAAAGGGTGAAAATAAAAGGGGAAAGGGAAAAAAGAAATGGGGGGAAAAGGGAAAAAATAAAAGGGAAAAATGAGGAAAAGGGGAGAAAAAAGGAAAAGAAAACAAAGAAAAGGGAAAAGAAAGGAAAGGGAAAAAAGGGGAAAATATAGAAAAGGGAAAAAATAAAGTACAAAAGGATCAAGGCTAGGAACAAATAAAAAAAACAACCCCAGCCTTGGACCCCAGCCAGAAAAATAAACCAACTCAACAGAGAAGAACAACTGTGGAACACAGAGATCCTCGGTGACGTTCCCACTCGAGCAGGGGCCGCCCCGGGGCCAAAGGGTGGACCCTGCGAAGGGCCCCGCGTTCCCTTCTAAAGCGGGGAGGGACCGGCACCTCCCACCCTCACCTTTTCAAAGCTCTTCAGCGTCACCTCGTACAGCAGCTCCGCCTGGGGCTGGATGTTGAACCTGGGCTTCCCCGTCTCGCCAAAGCCGTACCTGAAAGGGCAGAAAGGAGCTGTCAGCCAGGGAAAAATCTTCATTTCAGCAGCATTTGGACATAAATCTGGCCCCAGGTCACTGATTCTGGAGTCACAGCCAGCTCCGTGCGTGCAGCTTTCCAGTATTTTGGGGTCAGGGTGATGCTGTTCTCCACCAGACAACACAAGATGCTTTATGTATCAGGGATTGCTCTCTCCAGATGCATCAAATCTCTATTTTATACCGGTTTCTCCCAAAGTGTAAGGACCCAGCCATGGTGATTTCCAAGGAAACGTTCTCCTTTCAGCCACAGGACTTGGAAAAAGCCCTTTTACCTGATTTTTAAAGCATCTCTGATCATGGATCGTATTCTACGATCTCAAGATTCCTGCCTCCAACATTGTTGGTCAACTCTCACTGCCCCGGCTGGCAGTGCTAACCCAAGTCTCTCCTGGAAACTCCTGGTTTTGAGATTGTGCTAAAATGATCTGGGATGCTGGAAGCTTAAAACTAGACAGGATCCCCTGGGGATGCTCCTTACCGTGGCCCAAGGTAGAGGATGCAGTGCTCTCCCCTCTGCATCTTCTCCAGGGCTTTGTCGATGCCGATGGGGATGTCGTGATCCTCTCCTTCGCCAACGACAAATTTCACATCTCTGCAGTCGAACCTGGTGCTGCCACAGAATCCCTCCAGGTGAACTGCAGAGGGGAGAGAGGGGACAGGGCAGGATTGCACCTGGAGCTGCCCAAAGGTGCTCCAAAGAAAGCATCTTAGAAAGTATGTTGCCCGAAATCATCGAATCATGGAATGGGTTGGGTTGGAAGGGACCTCAAAGCCCATCCAGTTCCAACACCCCTGCCACGGGCAGGGACATCTCCCACTGATCAGGGGGCTCCAAGCCCCATCCAACCTGGCCTTGAACACCTCCAGAGATGGGGCAGCCACCACTTCTCTGGGCATCCTGCACCAGGGACTCCCCACCCTCACAGGAAAACATTTCTTCCCAAGATCTCATCTCAGTCTCCCCTCTTTCAGCTCAGAACGATTCCCTCCCATCCTATCCCTGCACTCCCTGATCAAGAGTCCCTTCCCAGCTTTCCTGGAGCCCCTTTCAGTACTGGGAGGCTGCACCAAAGTCCCCCTGGAGCCTTCTCTTCTCCAGGCTGAACAACCTCAACTCTAGCAAAGCTTCCAGCCCTGGAAGCCTTGGAAGGGGGAAGACCCATGGCTGGCAGCAACCAAGGACCTCTTGGTGAGCAGAGAAGGACAGGGGAGGGCTTGGAAACCTTGCTGAAAAGCAAAGACAAGGAATATCTCGTCTGACCAAGGACGAGACAACAGATAAACATCATGACTAATATGTTCCTCCCGTACTTAACTGCACGAGTCAAGTCTTACTGGAACTGGATATTGCTCCTGGCACCCGGCCACGCCGTTTATCACGGCGATTACAAACCTTCTATAGAGCACTATATTGCCTCGCCTTCCACCTCCAAATGTTCTCCTGCCTCTAAGAACTCCAAGTACAAGATAAACCCTTTTTTTTTTTTCCCACCACCCCCCCACACACACTTTTTTTAATCTTCAACCAATAACTGAGCTGTTCCAGCACAGCCGGAGTGGACACCGGGTACCTGGCACATTCACCACCTGGTACTCCTGGCTGGCTTTCCACAAGATTATTCTTTATTTATTCGATCCTGAAGACAGCCCAGGGCTTTGGGGACAGTTTTTATGTTCTTTGCGCTCTGCTTGCAGGGTACAAGGCACACGCCTGTGGGCAGCTATAATGTAAAAGCAATTTCATAAGGAACTCCTGTGCACTGTTAAAAAAACCCAGCCAAAACAAACAAAGAAAAAAGCTTTTAGGAGGAAAAATTCATGGTAGGAATCACAACTGTGCTTAAGGACTTTGCAGCCTGGAAGGATGTGAGCTTTATCTTTGTTCACTGCTGAAAGGGGATGCTTGGAAAGAAAAAAACCCTGGCATAGGGGCTGCTGCCAGAGCACCTCCAGCACCACCTGGAGCTGCAGGATGTGACCTGAGCTACCGCCGGGCACTGAGTCTCTCACCCTGAGTGGCAGGAGGTGGGTGCAAAGCTGTGCTGGACACAGCTGAGTGGGTCTGGGCTCCACACAGAGCTGGGCTGAAGGAGACTTGCCTCACAGACATCTCCCTACTCCACAGACACCTCCTGCTCTGGAAACTATGGACAAGAAGCACAACCTAAGGCAACACTGCACGACCTAAGTGAGTCCACAGGCAGATCCCTGTTCCCAAGGCAGGTCCAGCCCTTAAGTATTAAATGCCCAAGGATGCTCTCCCCACCGCAGAGATGGGACACATCATCACCCCTCCTCCTGCCACCAAAGCCATGCTGGGATCCAGCTGCAGCAGAGTGGATGGTGCTCACTGCTTGCCAACACCCCGTGAAGCATCCTGCACCCCTCACTGGCAAACAGAGACCCCTTGGTTCAGGCTGGCCTGTGCTCACCCGTCTCAAGACAGGGACAAAAGCAACTCCTCTGCTTTGACCTCTGCTTTCAAACTATGCAAAAACCAAGCTGGGTGTTTCCTTAAGCATAGCAAAGTGGAAAATTCTGCCTAAAACACAGGCAACCCAGCAACCCCACAGCACCACGCCTTGTCCCTGCTTATTCCCAATGAGTAGAGATCCATAATCCCCCAAATATGAACCTGAGCCAGCAGTGGCCCAGGGGGCCAAGACGGCCACCAGCAGCCCAGTTTGGACCAGCCCTGGGGTGGCAGCAGGAGCAGAGAAGGGATTGTCCCCCTGTGCTCGGGGTTCAGTTTTGGGCCCCTCAGTACAAGAAGGACATTGAGGGGTTGGTGCGCGTCTGGAGAACAGAGATGGGGAAGGGTCTGGAGCCCAGAGGTTGTGGGATTGGCTGAGGGACCTGGGGCTGTTTAGTTTGGAGAAGAGGAGGCTGAGGAGAGACCTCATAGCTGAGGAGGAGATTGTGGTGAGGTGGGTGCTGGGCTCTTCTCCCAGGTAACAAGTGATAGGACATGAGGAAACAGCCTCAAGTTGCACCAGGGGAGGTTTAGACTGGGTATTAGGAAAAAATTTCATTACTGAAAGAGTGGTGAAGCCCTGGCAGAGGCTGCCCAGGGAATCTCCATGCCTGGTGGGCTCCAAAAACTGTGTGGCCGTGGCACTTGGGGACAGGGTTTAGCAGACACGGTGGGGTTGGACTGGATCAGCTTAGAGGTCTTTTCCAACCTTAACAATTCAGATTCAAAAGCAGCACTGCAGCTCTTCCAGGTCCCTTGTCCCCAGCAGTGACGGGAAGATCCTGCTTTAAAACAGGACGTGCCGGAGGATGCCGCAATCCTTCCCTTGGAGGGCCGTTTCGTTCCATTTTTATTGCACATAAAACACACCGGGCAAAGGGGAGAAATCTCCGCTCGGGTTTCCAGGAGCAGGTCAGCTGGCTGCTCTTGGATTACAGGGGAGGAGAAGGGGGGGGGGGGGTGGTGGTGAAAAAAAAGCCTCTGAAGGAACATCACTCCAGTTGCAGCCCTGACTTATTGTTCTCTCGGTGCCTGCAGCGATTTTGTTTTTGAAGAGCTGAGAACAGAGTGTACCGAGTGCGGCTGGCACACGAACTTGATGTGCTGACAGCAATTTGTACTCAGATTAAAAACGGAGAAGGAGGAGGAGGAGGGAGGAGGGGGGAAAGGTTGTAACAAAAGCTGGAATGCCAGATTTCAACTGCAGCCCAATTTTTTTTTTTCTTTTTTGGTTTTTTTTTTTTAAGGGACCGGAACTGCGAATTAGGCTCCGTAAAACTTAAAAATCTATAAAAACGCCTTCAAAAGCCCAGCCTGGAGGCATTCACTTCTGAAAACGTGGTTTCTTCCAGCCTAATTCCAGCTGTGATGCACCTCCCAAATACCTGGCTCCTCTGGGACACATGGGGTGGGCTCTCATGGTGGCCCCAGGGCTCCCATCCCATCCTCAAAGCTATTGTCCTCAAGGCTCCCCATGCCATTCCCAGGGCTGCTCCATGCCCAGCACGATGCCCATCATAAATAGGACTGCATTTACTAATAAAAAAAAAAGCCTATTTGCACCCAAAATGCTCACTGCAAGGCTCTCTGGTGCTGTTTCTCATCCTCATGAGGATGTACAGAACAATAGAATCATTAAGGTTGGAAAAGACCTCTAAGATCAAATATATTTAAGGGCCTCTGGCTCCTGGATGTATAGGGGTGCATAGATCCAAATGAATCCAATGCCACTGCAGACAGGCTACCAGTGGGATCAGTGCCAGGTTCCCAATCTCTGCCCTGCCCAAGCATGACCAGTTATGCAAGATCACCTCTGAGGGCATTAATCTCCATTATTCTGACCACGCGTGCGCTCGCTGTGCCCGCACCAACAGACACTTTTGTTTGAAACAGGTAAAGCAGCACCAGGCTTTGGGGCAGCATCAGGCATATGGGGAGCCTTGTTATTTGGCTCCTTACATTTTTCCAGAGAGAAGATTCCCAGCTGGTGCCTCCCCACTCCCTGCCTCAGCCCCCTCCTGAGCCATTAAAACATCCTCAAGAAAACCTCAAGCTGTAAAGGGAACATCTGCAGAGGGATCAGGGCTCTCCCTGTCCTCCGCCCTGGGCACGGCACTGCCTGCAACGCCCTCAGACCCAGTCAAAATAAAGAGGAATGCTGGATCTGCGATGATTTCAATTATAATTAGTCTTTTCATTTCATCTTTGGGGTAGCAGAGCCAGCTTGAAGCTCAGCATTCTGGTCCCCAGCTATGATGCTCACGGCAGGAGAGGCAGACAGTTGAGTAAATCAAAAAGTCATTTCTCCCTAAAAAAAGCCTCGTTAGAAGACCCAGCTGCTCAAGGCAGCGAGCGTTATGAGCTGCCACAGCTCAGATCCAATTCCTCCTCAGCTAAAGGAAGTTAATCTTTGTGTACAGAAGCTCTGAAAGGGAGAAAGGAAAGTAAATGCCTCCTGTACAGAGTAAGCTCTGTGGCTGAGAGGTTCTTTGGAAGGAAAAAAAATGAGCCTGGCTTCCATCATCCAGCCCTGTGAAACATCTGCTCCTGAGAGGTGACCTGAACAGGGAGAGCCCAATGGGCCTGATGTGGTTTTCAGCTGAAAGATGGGAGATTGAGATGAGATCTTAGGAAGAAATGTTTTCTTGTGAGGGTGGGGAGGCCCTGGCCCAGGTTGCCCAGAGCAGTGGTGGCTGCCCCATCCCTGGAGGTGTTCAAGGCCAGGCTGGATGGGGTTTGGAGCCCCCTGATCAGTGGGAGATGTCCCTGCCCGTGGCAGGGGTGTTGGAACTGGATGGGCTTTAAAGTCTCTTCCAGCCCAAAATATTCCATGATTCTTTGATCCAAGCTCTTTATCCTCCAGCATCTGCTGAGACCACCCTGACCTCAACAAACCCTCTGTATTAAAGATCCTTCGCCCCCATTATCAGCAGCCCTCTGGCCACAGGGGAAGGAGGAAACGGTTCCATTCTGCAGCAGATGTGATAAAACCCATCAAAAAGAGGATCAACGTTGGAACAACGAGGCCAAAGGAACAGCCGAGTACCTACATCAGTGCCCAGTGCCCGTTGAGGGAGGATGCCCTGGCTACCCATGATGTCAAGGCAAGGCAGAGCCAGGGGTTTCAGCAGCCAGAGCATCCCAGAGTGGTGTGGACAGCTGAATGGATGCAAATGGGATGGAGGAGATGGCAGAGCTTGAAAACCAGGCAGGGGTTTGCTCCTTCCATCCTTCCCTGGCAGCTGGCGGAGCAACACCCGGCTCGCAGAGACGCGTTTACCAACGTGACTGAGAAAACAGAGCACAGGTTGTATCCCAGTGGTCACCCCATCACCATCTGGCTCCTCCCATTGCTTGAGGTTTTCCAGTCAACCCTCCTGGCCAGCAGCTCTGGCAAAGGCACCGCTGAGGCCGTGCCAAGGAGAGCTCTCCCCGCCTCTCCATCCCGTGCAGCTCATGGATGGATGTAACTGCATCCCACCGTGATGCAAAGCCACCCACTACCTACACAGTGGCAGCAGCTCTGGGAGAAAAGAGGGAGGGAAAAAGAGGGAGGGAAAAAGAGGGAGGGAGAAAAAGAGGGAGGGAGAAAAAGAGGGAGGGAGAAAAAGAGGGAGGGAGAAAAAGAGGGAGGGAAAAAGAGGGAGGGAAAAAGAGGGAGGGAAAAAGAGGAAGGAAAAAAGAGGAAGGAAAAAAGTGGGATAAAAAGGGAGGGAAAAAAGGGGGAAAAAAAGGGGGAAAAAAAAGGGAGAAAAAAGCCAGGCTGCTCCAGAACAGGGTCCCCCCTCCACAGAGGGACCAGCACTCACTTTCCACCGTAGCACCTTCGTTAGGGTTGGAATAACCTTCGCCCTTCCTCTTGATCCTCCGGATTATCCCTCCGTCTTCAAACAAGTCCTCGCCTTTGAAGTCAAGGAGCTCAACCTAAAACCAAAAATAATAAAGAAAAGGTGGGCAGAGCTCGGGGAGAGATGGAAGGAGAGGAGAAAAACAAGAGAAAAGCCACAAAGCAGCAGTTCATCCTCTGGCTGGAAAGCCAAGGCAGCTAATTCTCCATAGAGCTGATGAGCAGAAGTTGCCCATAAAAGCCAGCTCCAAGCCACAGCATAATCCATCCGATTTATTAAGAATTGGGACACATCCAGTACCTGAAGCATAATACAAAATAACAGCAAAAAATCAGTTTATTAAGCCTGTAAGGGCACAATACGGCCCATGCTGGAAGATGCCATGAAAGCCACCCAGGACCAGCGTGGGCAGGAGTTTCTCCTCTGTTCTGCAACAGCACCAGCTCTGACCCACAGCTTAGTCTCCACTCGACTTGGAAGGACTAAGCTTTAACTCAGGACAGACCCATTCCTCGTCCTGGCGAGCCCTGCCAGCCAGCTCACCGTGCCAAACCCTTGGCTTTCCTACTGCCCCGTAGCACTAATTGGGTTTTTTTAGCCCCTGGAGGCATTTCCCAGGTGCTTTCTCCTTCCCATGTGCATTTTGAAACTAGGAATCTGCCTGCTCTCGCCCGCCCCGGCACCGGGTTCTCCCCGGTCGCTCTCAGTCCCAGCCTCCCAGCTCAGACACACATTTCTGAGAAAACCCTGGCAGCGGTTCCTGGAGCAGAGGGACACGTTTCAGGAATCCAAGCTGGGTTTTTTTTGTTGTTGTTGTCGGTTTTTTTTATTCCTGAGCTGGCAAGGCAGAAAGGGAGCAAATGAGCTCATCCACGCGCCGGCGTTACTTGCCTCGAAAAAGAGGGTGGCATTGGAAGGGATTTTGGGGGCACTGCCAGCAGAGCCGTACGCGTACTCGGGTTTGCAGAGCAAGTAGCAGACCTCTCCTTTCTTCATGGTGGCCACCCCGATGTCCCATGCCTTGATTACCTGACCTAGGAGAGAGGGAGATGTCAGGCAGGAGGGAGCAAGCCCAGGATAAACCAGCCTGGGTGCTGTGAGGATGGTACCCCCCCAAAAACTCACCCTCAGAATCATAGAATAGAATGGGTTGGGTTGGAAGGGACCTCAAAGCCCATCCAGTTCCACCCTCCTGCCATGGGCAGGGACACCTCCCACTGGATCAGGGGGCTCAAAGCCCCATCCAGCCTGGTCTTGGACACTTCCAGAGATGGGGTCACTTAAGGCAGGGCTGACACTGCTCATCTGTCCTGCAACAGGGGATCATCCCACCCTCAAGCATCCTCACGGATGGATGCCCTGGTCCAGCTCACCTTTGCCCAGGCTGAAGACAAAGGGCTCGTTCCGATCGCGGCTGGAGTCGAATTTTTTACCGTTGGCCAGTTTGCCTTTGTAGTGGACATAAACCTTGTCCCCAATCATGGGGGACTCATGTTCATTGCCAGGTCGTTTGATGATCTGAGAGAGAGAAACCAGCCATGAGAAAGGAGGCTGAGGGACAACTAAGAATGCACGTGGAGAGAAACGGATATAGATATATAGATATATAAATATATACATATGAGATACATAAATATATAGCTGTGTAGATATGGATATACATAAATATGATACAGATATAAATATATAGCTGTGTAGATATAGATACACAAATATAGATACAGATATAAATATATAGGTGTGTAGATAGAGATATAAATATATAAAGACATAGATATGTAGATGTAGATACAGATATGGATATATAAAGATAGATAGATAGACAGATAGATAGATAGATAGATAGATAGATAGATAGACAGACAGAAAAAATACATATGTATGGAGATAGAGATAGAGAGATAGAGACAGATAGAGATAGAGATAGAAATAGATAGAGATAGATAGAGATAGATAGAGATAGAGATAGAGATAGAGATAGAGATATAGAGAGATAGATATAGAGATAGAGAGATAGAGATAGAGAGAGACAGAGATAGAGATAGAGAGATAGATATATATATATAGAGAGAGAGAGACAGACAGACAGAGATAGAGACAGATATATAAATACATAGATATGTAGACAGATATAGAGACATGGATTTAGAGATATATATAGATATATAGAGATAGATATATTCACACAATCCACGCATTTTCACATATACACACGTGTTTTTATACACAAGCACACATGTATATACATAAAAATATATATATACACATATGCATATGCACTCCAGTGCTGCTCTAAACTAAAGCCATTCAATTTGCTCTTCCATCAGCCCCTAAAAAATAAACCCATGACGATGGAGCAGGACAGGGCTGGGAGCACAGAGCTGCCTGTGCTTTGCGGAGGTGTCTGGATAAACAGCGCGGTTCGAAACCTGAAGCGAATGCAATTTACGTTCCCTTTCTGCCCGTACACATTTTACTCGTAGGGGTGTGTCATTTCACTACTCTCTTCTTGTCAACACTTCTTTTTATTTTGAATGCTCCAGCCTGGAACAGGCAGTTCTCGAGCTGAGGATGGAGCAGGGGAGGATGCTATTCTTAGAGGAAAGGTCCTATTCAACTGGAGAAGAGCAAGCAGAACTATCCAGAAACGGCCCTGAATATGAAAAAGGAGTTGTGGAGCAGACTGGATGACCTCAGTAATGTGCTCTTTCTAATGTCTGTGAGTCACACACAAAAATGCTTTGTGGATTTACAGCTAATAATCTGATTAGGAACACAATAGCAGCGAAATTCATTGAGCAGCCTGAACCCATCAGTCTCAAACACCACCCCATCCTTCTTTATTCCAAGCGGTGCTCCTCTCCTTTGCCTTTCAAGTACAAAAAAAAACCCCAGTCCTACAGCCCTGGAAGTTCTACACAGCCCCAAGGGTTGGGGACACAGCCCACCAACATGACCATGAACCCCAAAAAGCAGACAGAAAGGCAGGACCCTGCTGGCAGCCCCCCTCACCTTCAGGACCCCTCGGTCTCGAGCCGGCGTGATGTCCTCTCCGCGCTCGGCGAGAGCCGCCGCCTGCACCTCCCCTTCGCTCCTGGTGGCCTCATCAGTGGTCATGGTCTCCTTGCATAAGCCCTGGAGCTGAGGAGACACAGCACACACCCCATCAGGACACTAGGAGGTGGTGTAAGAGGAAAGGGTTAAAGAAAACAAGCAGCACTCAGCCCGGGCAGGAAGCTTTGAGCACATCTCATGCTGCAGAGCGGAAAATCCCTTCCCAGGGGCCACCCAGGCTCCGACAACCACAGGGCACAGGAAACCCCAGTGTGTGACACTGGTCTGGGGACAGGGGACAGCCCTGCAGCTTCACCTGGCCACAGCCACAGGGACACTCACAGAGCTCCCCAACCTTCACCTTCAGCCTCCCTACGTCAACATCTCACCTGGGAAGCTCCCCCAGCAAGAGTTCCACCCAAAAAAGCACCAGCAGGTAACATGTGCTGGCCGACCGACTCCTGGCACCAAGGCAGAACATGGAAACACATCCCCATGTGCTGCACCCAAACCACTGGACCTACTTTAAGATGGACCCAAACCACTGGTGATGTTCGACTGATGGAACAGCATTTTGATGCAGCTGAGTCACCTACGCTGGCAGACATCGAGGGCAGTGGTGAAGCCAGGAGAGATGAAGCTCATGGGTGAGAAGCAAAGGGACGATGGCCACCAAGCTTCACCCATCCCTTCTGGCTCATGTAGAGGTGGGCAATCCTTGGGTACAGATGTTGGAAATAATGTGCACCAGGCTAGCACTGGTGTTTTGAATTATTTCATACAGTCCAAGATTATTTTCCTCATCCCTGGAGGTGTTCAAGGCCAGGTTGGATGGGGTTTTGAGCAACCTGAAGCAGTGGGAGGTGTCTCTGCCCATGGCAGAAGGGTGGAACTGGATGGGCTTTGAGGTCCCTTCCAACCCAAATCATCCTGTGATTCTACAATTTTCCACAAGGATTTACATATTTGTCAGAGACTGTTATTTGGAAAGCAGCACCTCAACTCCAGGCAAACCCCACCTTCTCTTACCCACCAAGACCCCAAACAGAGAGACCAAGCTCCAACTCTTGGGCAAGCAAAGCATCTCCCCGCATGGAAAGACCTGAATGCACAGCAAACATCTCCAAAAAACTGAAGGAAACAAAACACCAAAAGGATCTCCACTATTCTGAGGCCCTCAACTATTCTGAAGCCCAGTGAGGGACCCTTGCTCAGGGAGTGCAGGGACAGGAGAGGGGGAACGGTTTTGAGCTGAAAGAGGGGAGATTGAGATGAGATCTAAGGGAGAAATATTTTCCTGTGAGACCCTGTCCCAGGTTGCCCAGAGCAGTTGTGGCTGCCCCATCCCTGGAGGTGTTCAAGGCCAGGTTGGATGGGGCTTGGAGCCCCCTGATCCAGTGGGAGGTGTCCCTGCCCATGGCAGGGGTTGGAGGTGGATAAGCTTTGAGATCCTTCCAACCCAAAACATTCCCTGATTCTCTTTGTGCAGATAAAGAGAAAAATCACAGCAAGACTCTAAGAAATTGGGAATTTGGGGGCAAACTACTGGAGCTCCACGCTCCCGACGTCACTGCGCAAGCAGCCGAGATGCCAGAAAAAACACATTTTTCATCAAATACAGATTTTTACCAACGCTGCCTGGTGAAAAGAGAATTGCCTATGGTTTAAAACCCATATTTCCTGATGATTTCCTTCAGACCCCAAGGCTATTTTGGTAGTCACACTGCTGCGCGACAACGTAATCAAGGAAACATGTGACGAAGAATTAGAAAGCAATGGGGTTTTTGAAGACATAAACCAGATCTATTAAAGTCATTCTAATTGTGAAACTTTCCCACAGCCTTTGGTGTGGAAGCTGATGGGAACCAGCAGGAGAAACCATTCATTTTGGGGATTCAAAAGAGCAAAGAAAGGATGTTTTCAGCTCCAAGTGTAGATAAGTCGAGCTGTAAGAAGAATTGAGCTCCTCACACCCGGGTGGAAAGGGAAGAGCTGGAGCCCGGCCCCCCCAGCACAGGAAGCCACCGAGACACAAAGAACCCTGCAATGGGAGAAGCAAATAGAAAAATAAGGGAACTACTTGCTGCAAGGCTCAATTATCACAGTCTTTGGGGTCATATTTAATGAGGTTTTTGCATCTGCTGAGGTTTAGATGGGAACATCTCAAAAAGCACTAAGAAAAGCAACTTTGGTGGTGAGACTCATCATCTCACAGGTACTTATACAATGGAAAACAGGACATTGGTTACTTTGGAAGACAGTTTTTTATGATGTTTTTATGGCACAGGTTGTCCACAGAGGTGGTGATGTCCCATCCTTGGAAATATTCAAGGTCAGGTTGGATGAGGCTCCGAACAACCTGATCTGGTTGAAGATGTCTTTGGACTGGATGGGCTTTAAAGGTCTCTCCCATCCAAATCGTTCCATGATTTAGGCTCGGAGATGGTCTCCAAACCACCATAATCCACGCTGCCCTGCCACCACCTTGACCATCACCTTGGAGATGAGCAAGGAGGTGGCACTGCCGTCGCGGCACGGGCACCGGCTCAGGGCTTCCCAGCACAGATCCTGCACAGCACCAGGCACTGAGCACCCACAACCCATTTAACAAAGACCCCAGCAGGTGGGCAGCTTGCAAAAGAAGTGCCACCTCCTGGGGCAGAACCTCCTGAGCTCCACCAAGCTCAGGGATCCAGAAAACGGATAGGGAGGTGCTGGCTCTGCCTCGCCAGTTGCTAAATCCCACCAAGAGACATCTAAAAATACATCATACGCATCCTTCTCATTATTTTTCTACGTAAGTAATTAGTGGAGTCATCCAGGGAAGCTGGCCAAGGCGGGCGGGAGGGGAGATGCTCTGCGTCAGCAGCAGTGGGAGGGATGGAGCCCACAAGACCAGCTATTAAGATGTGGTCCCAGTTATGAAAGAGCTCGAGACTTCTCCGGCCAGCGAAAACAGCTCCAACTAGGTTAGAGAAAAGACCGCGGCGCTCCCGCTTATCTCCGATTTGGAGCAGCAGAAGGAGCCTGGCTGGGGTCCAAGAGCCCAATTAATTTGAAACAAACAGTTGTAGGAAAAAAAAAACAAAACAAAACAAAACAAAACCCACCACTACTTGCTGCTCCTTGAGATTTAAATTCCAGGGAGACCTGGATTGCCACGAAAAGCAGTGTGAGGTGGAGGTGTCAGAGCCTGAAGCTTCTTGTTGCAGGACTGCACATGCTCTGGATACAGGGAAGGGGTTAATTAGTTAATTACACAGTGCAGAAGCCTCTGGGTGTTTCTGGCACCCTGAGCAGATCCTGCTTTCCCACTGCTGTAACCCACAAGCTTAGTGCTGTAATTCTGCAAGTGGGGCCAGGGATTTCCATGCACAGAGAAAAAAGTGATGGGAAGGTGATAAAAGAAATCCAAAGAAATCCAGAGCACGTCCCAGGAAAGCTGCACGTGGATGTTGGAGGAGTATTGCAGTTCAGGATCATCGAAACATGGAATGGGTTGGGTTGGAAGGGACCTCAAAGCTCAGCCAGTTCCAACCCCCTGCCATGGGCAGGGACACCTCCCACTGGATCAGGGGGCTCCAAGCCCCATCCAACCTGGCCTTGAACACCTCCAGGGATGGGGCAGCCACCCCTTCTCTGCGTAACCTGGGCCAGGGCCTCCCCACCCTCACAGCAAAACATTTCTCCCTAAGATCTCATCTCAATCTCCAATCTTTCAGCTGAAAACTGTTCCCCCTCCAGGAGGAGGGGGAACAGGGGGAACTGTTCTCCTCTCTGGAGGAGAGCCTTCTCTCCTCCAGGCTGAACAATCCCAACTCTCTCAGCCTGTCCTCATAGCAGAGGGGTTCCAGCCCTTGGATCATCTTTGTAGCCTCCTCTGGACTCGTTCCAACAATTCTATCTCCTTCCTGTGCTGAGGACTCCAGAGGTGAACACAGGGCTCCAGGTGGGGTCCCATGAGAGATGTTCTTCAGAGCTTGATACTTCCCATTCTGAAGCAAATTTCCCCGAAGGAGCCTGTGACCCCCCCCTGCCTCCCCCACCGCCCCCTCTCCAGGCCCTGCAAAAGGGGAAATTTATTCCTCAGAGCTAAATGAAAGGATTGGGCTTCTCACTTGTTTGCTTTTAATCAGGCCTCACTCTACCAGATGACCCAAAATTCGGCGTAGTTTAATCTGTAATTTAAGAGCTATAATAAACAAGCTTTAAAATCCAGAGGTTTCGACATCTGGACACAACCTCTCCTTCAAGTGCGACTCTTTCAGTGTTAATTAATATGAAATACATTAAAGAGCTTCTAGCTGAGCAACCAAGGAGGCTGAGGAGTTCAGAGGCTCCTACATGTGCATGAAGTGTGCTCCACCTGGGCCAGCACATCCCAACCCACAGCACCGGCGCGCGACGTTCTCAGCCTCGCTAACTTAATATAAACCCCTTGAATTGCTCTGAAACCACAACTGCTGCATCTTTGCTTCTTGCAAAGCCACTGTCTCCCCAAACACTGCCCTGCATGCCGGTGTGAGCGGTTGCAGATATCATTTCCCTCCTCCAGATGGAGCGTGGCATCACCTTGGTTGATACCCACGAGCAAACCAAGACACGATAGATCCCCACGAGCAAACCAAGCCTCAACGGATGCCCATGAGCAAACCAAGCTGTGATGGATGCCCATGAGCAAACCAAGCTGTGATGGATCCCCATGAGCAAACCAAGCCTCAATGGATGCCCATGAGCAAACCAAGCTGTGATGGATGCCCACGAGCAAACCAAGCCACAACAGATGCCAAGGAGCAAACCAAGCTGTGATGGATGCCCATGAGCAAACCAAGCTGTGATAGATCCCCATGAGCAAACCAAGCTTCAATGGATGCCCATGAGCAAACCAAGCTGTGATAGATCCCCATGAGCAAACCAAGCCTCAATGGATGCCCACGAGCAAACCAAGCCGTGACGGATGCCAAGGAACAAACCAAGTCACAGTCAATGCCCACAAGCAATTAAGTTGCACCAGTTGCCCAGGCAGAGCACCAACCCGCACACCACGACACAGCCAGGCAGTGCCTGCAGCTTTGACCCTGATTTTACCACCTTGGTACAATCCAGCTGCTCCTTCAGAAAAATGCATTCTGTCCTTTTTGGGTTTTTGTCTATTTTTTTAAAGCTAGTACAACAAAAGGCTTCTTTGTCCCTTTTTAAGCTGTAAAGTGACTGGTACCTTCCCAACCTTTGTTATCCTCCAAGCCCTGTGTGGTTTTCACACTGCCTGCAAGTGATAGAATCATGGAATAGTTTGGGTTGGAAGGGACCCTCAAAGCCCATCCATATCCACTCCCCCTGCCACAGGCAGGGACACTTCCCACTGGATCAAGGTGCTCCAAGCCCCATCCAACCTGGCCTTGAACACCTCCAGGGACGGGTGTTCAAGATGCCAGCCACACACTGGTGGAAAACCAGGCACCTCGAAGCCCTTTCCCTTCGCAGACGCCTTTCAAATGATGATCTTTACAAGAAAAACACTGCTCCAGGAGGATCCACGTGGTGCAGCCCCAGCACACTCTGCACAGAAATCCACGCCACAAAAACAAGTCATTTATTTTTACAATCCTCTCTCTCCATACGGATGTTGCTATCTTCCAGCCCAGGGAAATATGAGAAAATTCCGAGCAGGGAATAGGATGCAGATGTCCGACCCCAGGCTGAGGACAGACAGGTATCACACATTCTAGAGTTTCACCAAGTACATGATCCCAAGCCATGTTTCCTAGAAATCAGCATACCAGGAATTTGCCAGCTCCAAATGGAAACTTCACATTGCAGTTCCCTCCCAGAGGCTTGTGGGAGGGAGGGGAAATGGGAGGGATGGAAGAGAAAGGCTGGACGGGGGGTTTAGAGGGGTCTCACCTCACCACCATGCGATCGCTGGAGAAGGTCTGAAGGTCTCAGGGGGTCTGGGGAGGTGCCCACCCAGAGACACAATGGGGATGGCACACAAATAACTGCCAGGAAGAAAAAGAAACAATTCAAAATAAAATAATAAACTGGAAAAAAAAAAAAGTGCTTTATTCTAAAACAGGATTTAAGAAGGGAGAGGTGAGACAGTGGTTTTCAGCCACAGACCGTGCTCCGCCATGGTCAGAAAACCTCCCGTGGCAGCTCCTCTGCTCCCCACAGCCACAGGGAGATCTTGCTGTTTCCATAAAACCACGTTTAGCATCTCTTCAAAAAAAAAAAGAAAAGAAAGAAAACCATAAAAAAAGGCTATGTTCTGTCCAACTTTTTTATTGACCCTTGCTGAAAGTCAGGATGAAAATTAACAGGATGGAAAAATAAGAGCTGACTGCTCTGGGATTTGTTGGTTTGGGTTTTATTTTTGAAGACCCACTTAGCGCAAAGCGCTTTCACTTCCACAGCACCACAACAGCCCTAAAAGCTTAGGATTGCAACACGGGTGGGAGTTGCTTTAAAATGCAAAGGTCAGGCTAAAAAAAAAACCAGCAAGTTGAAATGCACAGGGAGAAGGGCTGGGGTCCAGGAATTTCCCCCCCACCCCCTTCCAACTCGCATCCCAGCCCCTCCGGGCAGCAGCAGCACAAGGATGCTCCTCCAACCTCCAGCCCCACCACAAAGAACAAGAACAATCCCCCTTTGATGACAAAAGCTAATTTTTTTTATGATAAAACACCTACCTACTGAGCAAACCCCCACCGTGCAACCCGAGAGGGGAAGACCAGAGCAACAATTTGCCCCAGACAAGGGTGTTTTAAGACACCTGCAGAGCGGAGCAGAGACCCAGAGAGACGGTGTTTGGGTCGGTAACAAATGCAAAATTGAGATTTCTAAGAAAACAGGAACACCTTAAGCTGACAGGGCAGCTCCATGTCATCCTCAGCTCCATCCTGACACAGAAGGATGCACCCAGACATCGAGTGCTGTTCCTCACACCCATCCATCACAGTTTGATTTTAAAATTAACTTCTTTTTTTTTTTTTCCACTTGACTTCTCCCCCTCCTTGAAAATAAAGGGGAAAGTCACAGATTGAAGCTATCCCTAGCTGAATACGGCTCACATGGATTGATTTACTTCCCAGCACGTTGTGCAAGCTGCTAACATCCTGGCAGACCAGTCATGGCAACTTCTAGTCAAACAAAAAAACAACACGCAAACAGAGCTGCTTTAATTACCCAGCATCCTGACGAAGCATCGCACCCAGGGTGAACCGTGACTCACTGGAGACTGAAGTGAACTCCTTGGGCTCCTTTATCCACAGCCAGTTGCTGTTCCAGGGTTAACTCCTTCTGCCACAGAGACCCTGGAACCCCCTGAGTATTCTCTGAGCATCCCTCTGAGCATCCCCCCAGCATCCAATCCCATCCCGGCACAGAAAGGGGTGCAGCCACCTTTACCCTTTGGTCAGGGATTGGAACAGACTGCCCAGGGAGGTGGTGGAGTCTCCATCCCTGGAGGTGTTTAAAAGATGAGTTTCTTAGGGATATGGTTTAACAGGGAGTCAGGCACAGTTGGACTCTATGATCTCAGGTCTCTTCCAACCTTATGATTCTATGATTCTACCCCAATTCACCTCCTGAGGACCAGAGGGTATTGATGCTACAGCAGCAAAGGGAGGTTTTTAAGCAATTCAGAGAACAACAAAGAGACAAAAGGAAACTACTGCACACAGATAATTTAAATACAATCTACGTGTACCTTTAATCATTTTGCCTAACTAATGTTTTTAAGCTTCTGAAGTGGTTTTACTTAAAATCCAAGTCATAACTAATTATTTTTTTTTAATAATTTGAATAACAGGCTACTCTCAAGTTCCAGTGAGAGGAACAAGTGAGCAGGACACCTCGCTGCTCCCTGCCAGAACAAATATTTCAGCAGAAAGCACCACGGGCTCAGCCTGCCTGCACCCCCCAGGAGCGAGGTGAGTGCACCCACATCAGTGACACCCAAAAGACTTTCAGAAAGGGGGCTTTCTTCCCCCAGTTTACAACACAAACCTATTTAAAATAATAAAATAAGCTATTTCTCTGGTTATCAAGCAAGGCACCAGCGAGGAAAGGGTTCCCAGGCACTGACAGAGGCTGCACAGTGAAGTGGTTGAGTCACCATCCCTGGAGGTGTTAAAAGATGGGTAGATGAGGGCTGCTTTAGTAGTGGACAGGCATGGTTGGACTCAATGATCTCACAGGTCTTTTCCAACCAAATGATTTTATGATTTTCCATGTTGCTTCAAAACAAAAAATCACATGGACAGAGCTTGTATCTTGTGAGTATCCCATCACCACCCAGGGTTCATCCACATCCCCTCCAGAGTAGGTACCCAGAGGCAAAACGCCTTGAGCTTTAAAGTCCAATGGAAAACACCCAAGTGAGTATCTTTTTTTCCCCTCCTTTATTCCAAAAGACAAACAGACACTGGAGAAGGCAAAACCCATAAACTTTTATGGGTTGTTGCTCTTCCAAGAGAAGAAGGCGCCAGGGTCAAGGGTTTTCCACACTGATGCTCTGGAGCTCCTATCTCACCAGCCCCAGGGAGCATTTCAGCTGCTCCTACCACAAAGATCATGACCAGCCTCTGCCACAAGCAGCATATCCCCAAACTACTGGAAAACACAGAAATACTGGAGTCCGCAGCATCTCAACAGGCAGGGAGAGGCAACAGTCTGCACCCACCCAGTTCCCAGAGGGGCCGAAAGTGATGGTAAAAAATAAATTATTTAAAAAATAGTAATGATAAGTGTACACCTCCCATCTGAGGATAGGCTGAGAGAGTTGGGGTTACTCAGCCTGGAGAAGAGAAGGCTCTAGGGAGACCTTAGAGCCGCCTCCCAGGACTGAAAGTGGCTCCAGGAGAGCCCAGGAGGGGCTCTTGATCAGGGAGGGCAGGGAGAGGACGAGGTGGAACAGTTTTCAGCTGAAAGAGGGGAGATTGAGATGAGATCTTAGGAAGAAATGTTTTGCTGTGAGGGTGGGGAGGCCCTGGCCCAGGTTGCCCAGGGAAGTGGTGGCTGCCCCATCCCTGGAGGTGTTCAAGGCCAGGTTGGATGGGGCTTTAAGCTCCCGATCCGCTGGCTGCCCAAGGCAGAGGGGTGGAACTGGATGGGCTTTGAGGTCCCTTCTGACCCAGACCATTCCATGATTCTATGATAAAGAGCTGTTGAACTACTCCCAGAGCTTCTCGGGGTCGGCGGGCGCAGGGCCGAGCGCAGCATCCTAACGAGCTCAGAGGCCATTGTACACAGACACTTATGGAACAGCAGGGAATGCAATTTCCTAATGCTTTCATAAATTAGGTTTATGTAACTGAAAGAGGGAAAAAAACCCACAGTACTATAGCCAAGCAGGTTATATAAACCATCGTTAAAAAGTGAGAAAGTACTTGACATCCCACTACCCACTCCTTGGCACCCTCTAACTGGGGTTTTTGCCATCGACAACGAGCAGGCTCCGTTCATCACATCTTCTCCCCTGGACAAAACAACCAGGGAGAACAGACCCAGCCAGGCTTTTTGGAACACTGGAAAGAAATATTCCACCTCTGGTTATTAAATCTGAAGTGGGTGGGGAGGCCCTGGCCCAGGTTGCCCACAGAAGCGGTGGCTGCCCCATCCCTGGAGGTGTTCAAGGCCAGGTTGGATGGGGCTTGGAGCCCCCTGATCCAGTGGGAGGTGTCCCTGCCCATGGCAGGGGGGTGGGACTGGATGGGCTTTGAGGTCCCTTCCAACCCAAACTAATCCATGATTCATTCCATGATTCTAAGTTTCCCTCCCCACACAGCACAACCTGGTAAATCACCATCCTGAACGCTCAGAGCATCCTCCTGGCTGCAGCGACACCAACACCAAGCAAATTTGATTTTAAGAGACAGCTTGGGGGAACCAAAATAAGCTCATAATGGGAATAAACAAAAAATGCCTTGTTTGCCAATTCTCTTCTAATTTAGCCTTTTCTCCAGAATAAATCAGACAATTAAACTTGGGTTTACTTATTTATTTTTTAATTTTCTAAAAGCATCTCATTACTTGCAACAGATTTAGGGGGCGCTTCCAAAAATCCTTCCGCCAGGTGACCCCAAATCACAGCAGTGGAAACACTGCATTTAATCACTTATTCCCCACATGTGAGGACTTGGCAGCATCTTGGGAGCCCTGGTGCCAAATTCCAGGGGGGATTCCCCAGACCTGGCACCTGAGCCCTTTTTTTGAAGCCACGTGTGCACCAACGGTCTAGAAATGCTGAATTATATTGGGGAAACAGCAATTCTCAGCACAAAAGAGGGGAGATTGAGATGAGATCTTGGGAAGAAATGTTTTCCTGTGAGGGTGGGGAGGCCCTGGCCCAGGTTTCCCAGAGAAGTGGTGGCTGCCCCATCCCTGGAGGTGTTCAAGGCCAGGTTGGATGGGGCTTGGAGCACCTAATCCACTGGGAGGTGTTGGATCAGGGCGGTTGGAACTGGATGGGCTTTGAGGTCCCTTCTAACACAACCCATTCCATGATTCTAAGTTGTGAGGATGCTGTGCCTTCAGGATTGCACCCCACAGATGATGCTATCAGCAAACAAGTAGAGGCAGTGCCTCCTAGAGCTCTTTTATTTAATTAGGTGATTAAATTTAACATGAATTAAAAAATACTAGATTTCTAATTCTAATAAAATTAGAATTAAATAATTCTAATGCAGCTAATTTTCAAAGTGCAACGTCACTATTTATTAACACGGGACACTGCAGGCAGAACACAACTTAATTCCCATCCCTCACCACCCCCCCTCTTCCCTTCTGACAGTTGCTTTACTATTATTTTCCTTATTTTCCCCCACGCTCACTTTCAAAATCCAAAATCCTTCTTTCAATCACAATTAGTGCTTACGGAAAAAGCTCATCAGCTCCGTGACAAACAAGTCACACGAACAACTCGTACCCTGCAGCACTCGTGGCCATTTCTTTACACCCACTAATGCACAGCATTAAAATAAAACAAACTTTGCTAAGTCATTTATTATTTCCCCAGGATATACAGGAAAGCAGCACGAGCTCGGCAGCTCCCTCAAGGGGCTGTAAGAGCTTTTTATAAATATATGCAACTGAGTGAATAAATATAACTGTAAATACAAATATAGCTGTAAATATAAATATAATTGTAAATATAAACATAACTGTAAATTAAAATAATATAAATAAAAATAATGTGAATAAAAATAATGTAAATAAAAATAAATAAACATAAAAACATAATAAATAAAAATAAAGAATTAAAAAATTAAAATTTAAAAATAATATCTGTCCTTTCTTTTTGTGGGTAGTGTCCCTGCCCATAGCAGGGTGTTGGAACTGGATGATCTTTAAGGTCCCTTCTGACCCAAACTATTCTATGATTCTATAATTCTATTATATCATAAATATAATTATATAAATATTAAAATATAATTATATAAGTACTAAAATATAAATATTAAAATGTAAATATAATTATAGATACAAATATAATTAGAGACAAATATAAATATAAGCATAAATATAAATATAAATATAAATATCTGAGCAAGAATATAAAATAGTATAAAAACCAGTGAATTAATCCCCAAATACTTCCTAAAACACTTTCCCTCCTGGACCAGCCCAGGGTCAGACCAAAAGGGGGGGTCTCAGTGCTGAGCACGTCAAGCCTTACAGCCAACTTTCTCCTGCCAGCTGCTAATTAAAACCTGCCTAATTACTCAGCAGTGATGTTCCTGAAGGATGCAATTTAGTTTTTACTCTGGAATTGTCCTGATTTTCTGGCTCATCCCAGCAGGGGAGATGCTCTAATAGAGTTGGGAAAGGACTTCAAAATAATTCAAGCACGCGCTGCGCGAATACAGGCTTCGGAGGTGACGATAATTTGCTTTTAATTTTTTAAAAAATGGGAAAAAAAAACCCTGCAGGAGCTGCTCTCCCAACAGGCACCTCTGTTCTGAGCAGCATTGGCATCAGGAGCAGCCGGCATCGTGCAGCCTTCCCCCTCTGAGCCCCCTCCAGCACCCATCCTGCTCCATCCTCTGAGCCTCAGAGCTCGAGAGAGGCCACGTGTCGTCATCCCCACGTTTCAGCAAAAGTGATCACTTCTTCACCAGCTCTTCAGAAATCTGCTTTTTGCTCCTCACAAAGCCTCACCTGCTCCACCACCCCAATCTGGCCCCAACCGAGATGTCCCCGGCCACCCCCTCCTCTCCAGCACCTCATCACCTCCAGCTCCCAGGAGCACCCATTCACCCTCACCTTCCTCCTCCTGTGTCACACAGGTTGTGGGCATCACTCATCATGCCAGAAAGCCAAGGACCCCCATCCTGCCAAGGACCTCAGCATCTCGCTGACGAGAGACCTCAACATCCCAACAAGGACCCAATATCCCAACAAGGACCCCAGCATCTCACTGAGGACCCAGCATCACGATGAGGGACCCCAGCATCCCACCAACAGGGGTCCCAAGCATTCCTGCCCACGAGGGACCCTAGCATCATGACAAAGGACCCCAGTATCATGACAAGGGGCCCCAGCATCATGACAAGGGGCCCCAGCATCATGACAAGGGGCCCCAGCATCATGACGAGGGGCCCCAGCATCATGACGAGGGGCCCCAGCATCATGACGAGGGGCCCCAGCATCCCGGTGACAAGGGACTCCCAGCACCTCACTGAGGACTGTACATTCTAACAAGGGACCCCAGCATCCCTACCAATGAGGGACACCAGCATCCTGCCAAGGACCCAGCATCCCACCTGGACCCCAGCATCCCCACTAAGGACCCAGTATCCTGATGAGGGTCCCCAGCATCCCGCCAAGAGCATTCCTGCCCACAGGGGACCCCAGCGTCTTACTGAGGACTCAACATCATTATGAGGGAACCCAGCATCCCCACCAAGGAGGGACTCCAGTATCTCACTGAGGACACAGCCTCCATGCCCATGAGGGACCCCACCATCCCTCCTCTGGCCTACACAACTCTCAGCATTCCTGGGAAGTTCCTCCTAACCAACCCCACACTCCTCATTAACCTCTTCCCAGCCAGCAGCCATCATTCCCTCTGCTTCACCAGCATTTCTGCTCCCCCCCCCACAAGCAGTTTGTCCCATCTCCAGGGACAAACAATAAAACACGAGCAACTCCAATTTCCAGCATCACCACCCGACCCAAACACACTGCACCTCCAGGAAAACAGCCCCAAAAAGCCAGATATGGGTCCTGCCAGATGGATTCAACGATTTTCTTCCCACTAGCCCTTTGTGAGGCAGGGAAGGAGGCAGGAGAGACACAGGACGGATGCAACTTCCCAAAATTCTAAAGGAAGAGGCAATTTGTACCTTCAATATTTTTTTTTTAATTTAACTTGTAATCCCAATTTCCAGGCTGGATTTGATAAACTAGGGACGTCCCAAACCCACCTCAACCCTTATGGAGAGGCATCATTTAAAAACTACCTTTAAAACCCTAAAGTATCAACTCCTGGGTTATTTTTTTTTCCATTTTTCAAGTGGTTTCTCCACCAGCAACACCGTGGTTCTGTTTGCTCGACACAGCGAGGACAGAAGCCCGGCTGGAAACTGCTGGCTGGGGACATGCTGATGATGGATGGATCCCCACAGCTCTTAGGGCTCAGCATGTAAAATACTCTTTCCTGGTAAGAGCAAGCTCGCTCGAACGTGCGTTTGAAAAACAGCTTTGAAAGAGATTTTGTGCCCAGAGTGAAGGGGAAAACAGCAAAAGCTTAAAGAAAAAAATCACTTTTACCTTGTGCAATCGCTGACAGTGTTTATATTTGCACTTCACAGGGGGTTTGGTAGGAAAAATCGTTGGAGGAAATGTTACAGCGGAGCCCAGGAGCCCCGTTTTGTCAGGGAAAGTGGGAAAAATGCCTCCCTGGTCCCACTGGCACACAAGGCAGGACACAAACCCCTGATGCCACCTCATTCCCCATCCCAGTAACGCTCCAGCACCTCTCTATTAACTCCCTCCGGACCCCCATTCCACACTGCAGTAAGAGACAAAGGCACCATCCTGCCCAGCCCCACGCAGGACCCCAGTGCCGTCACACAGCCCCATCCACGCCCACCCTCCCACTGCCCCACATCACCCCCATCCTCACGCAGATCTCGAGGATTTCTCCAGCCCCACACCGCCCCCTCCTCATCCCCACAGACTTCTCACAGAGCGCAGCCCCACACAAGGCACCCTCGAGCCTGCCCCAGCCCCACGCGTGCCCACGCTGACTCTTCCAGCCCCACACAGGCACCCCACAGCATCCCCTTACCCCACGGAGGACCCAGGCAGGGTCCCCCCAGCAGCCCCCAGCCCCACGCTGGGACCCACACCAACCCCACGCCGATTCCCCTCAGCATCCATAGCTCTACATAGGGTTCCTCCAGGATCCTTCAGCCCCACGCCGGGTCCCCCCATCACTCCCAGCCCCACGCAACGTCCTCCCAGCATCATCCTCTGCCCCACGGCGGGTACCCCCAGCATCATCCTCTGCCCCACGGCGGGTACCCCCAGCATCACTCCCAGCCCCACGCAGGGTCCCCCCAGCTCCACATTGAGTACCTCCTGCATCTTCCACCCCACACAGGATGCCCCCCAGCAACCCCCCCAGCCCCACGCCGGGTCCCCCCGAGCCCAAGCCGGCTCCTCCCAGCATCCACGCACAACCCAGGCAGGATGTCCCCAGTATCCCGCAGCCACACGCCGGATTCTCTCAGCATCCTCGGCCCCGCAAAGGGTACCCCCATCACCCCCCAGCCCCACGCCGGGTCCTCCCATCACTTCCCCCCAGCCCCAAGCAGAATCCCAACAGGATCCCTCCAGCTCCCCGCACCGCACGTCGAGTCCCCGCATCACCTCCCCCAGCCCCACGCCGGACCCCCGAGCCCCCCCACGCACCCACCTGCCGCCGGGGCCGCCCCGCTCCGAGTGGCCCCGCGCTCGCAGCTCTCGGGTCACCCCGGCGCGCCGGCCACGCCCTCCGCGCGCTCCCATTGGCTGCTCCGCCCGCTCCGTCCCGGCGCCAGCGGCCGCCGCGCCCCCTCATTGGTGAGGAGGGCGGGCGTATGCAAATCAGAGCAGTAGCCCCGCCCCCGGGGCCGGGCCGCCCCGCGCACTTGCCGGGGGCAGCGGCGGTGGAGCTTGAGGGGGCGCGGGGGAGAGCCTCGTGCACTGGCCGTGGAGGGAGGGGACAGCCCCTTGCGATGCCCACTGGGGGGAGGGGAGGCATCCCTGTGCAATGCCATGGGGGAGGGTGGCCCCGTGCAGTGCCCATGTGCGGAGGGTCCCAGTCCACGGTCTGTTTGGGGGGGGGGGGACACCCCCGTGCAATGCCCATTTGGGGGGCGGGGGGTCCCAGCCCTGTGCGATGCCCATGGTCTGTTTAGGGGGGGCAGCCCCGTGCAATGCCCATTTGGGGAGGGTCCCAGCCCTGTGCGATGCCCACGGTCTGTTTAGGGGGGCAGCCCCGTGCAATGCCCATTTGGTGGTGGGGGGGGGGGTCCCAGCCCTGTGCGATGCCCATGGTCTGTTTGGGGGGGGGACGACACCCCCGTGCAATGCCCATTTGGTGTGGGGGGGTCCCAGCCCTGTGCGATGCCCATGGTCTGTTTAGGGGGGGCAGCCCCGTGCAATGCCCATTTGGGGAGGGTCCCAGCCCTGTGCGATGCCCATGGTCTGTTTAGGGGGGGCAGCCCCGTGCAATGCCCATTTGGGGAGGGTCCCAGCCCTGTGCGATGCCCACGGTCTGTGTAGGGGCAGCAGCCCCGTGCAATGCCCATTTGTCGGGGGGGGGGGTCCCAGCCCTGTGCGATGCCCATGGGGGGGGAGCCCTGGCCCCCTGCAATGCCCTGGCCCCGTACAGTGCCGGGGGCAGAGGGGGGGTTGCTCCGCCCAGTACAGTGCCCCGGGGGGTTCCTGGCCTCATGCAGCGCTCCAAGGGCACCCGAGCCCCTGCGTGGGGCTCGGGTGCCCTTGGAGCGCTGCATGAGGCCAGGAACCCCCCGGGGATGGGGGGGGGGAGCGGGGCGGGGCAATCCCCTCAAGGGCATCCCAGCCCCAGAGCTCCAACCAGCCCTGTGCAAAGCCTCACAGGTACCCAACTTTTGCAACACCCTACAGGTACCCCAACCTTTGCAACACTCCACGGTTACCCCAACACATGGCAACGCCCCATGGGTACCCCAACCTCCTCAGGATTCGTCAGGGAAATGCAGCATTAGAGAGCAAATCACAGTCTCCCCCAGCTGGGGACACAGAGGCGCGGGTTTGGAGGCCACACCGGCTGCTGGGACACGGAGAAATGTTCCCGTCCAGTGTGAAGGAGATAAGAGTGTTATTAAGAGCTGCTTCAAAATACCCCTTGAGAAATAACGTACATTTCCAATTAAGCATCTGATCTCTATGCACGTTCAGATAATTGCAGTGCCTGACCCCAGGGGGCTAAAAAAAAAAAGTTGGGGGTGAAGCACGGGGCATGTTTAAAACATAGCGCCTCCCAGTATTTTTATAAAGTGTTGGTACCAGGTTCATGTTGGAGCTGGTGCCCACAAGTCTCCACCTGCACCCAGATTCCCACGTGTTAATACAATAAATCCCCCAGGGCTGGGCTCGAGGCAGCGCTGAGCTGACAGATGCTCAGTCACAGGTCTGTGATGCTGAGTTTGTTTTTTCCCAGCTGTGATTTAGACACTGATGGCACAATGGAAATCACAGAATAATGGAATTGGGTTGGAAGGGATCTCAAAGCCCATCCAGTTCCACCTTCCCTGCCATGGGCAGGGACACCTCCCATGGGATCAGATAGCTCAAAGCCCCATCCAACCTGGCCTTGAACACCTCCAGGGATGGGGCAGCCACCACTGCTCTGGGCAACCTGAGCCTCCCCACCCTCACAGCAAAACATCTCTTTCTAACATCTCATCTCAATCTCCCCTCTTTCAGCTAAAAAACATTCCCCCTCATCCTATCCCTGCACTCCCTGATCAAGAGCCCCTCCCCAGCTTTCCTGGAGCCCTTTTCAGTACTGGGAGGCTGCTCTAAGGTTTCCCCAGAGCCTTCTCTTCTCCAGGCTGAACAACCCCAACTCTCTCAGCCTGTCCTTGGATCAACTCCTCTGGACTTGCTCCAACAGTTCCATGTCCTTCCTGTGATGGTGATTCCAGCACTGGACACAGGACTCCAGATGGGCTCTCACCAGAGTGGAGCAGAGGGGCAGAATCCCCTCCCTCTCCCCTCTGGTCCCACTGCTCTGGATGCAGCCCAGGACACGGGTGGTTTCTGGGCTGGAAGAGCACGTTGCTGGCTCACATTGAGCTCTTCACACACCAATGTGGAGTTAAATTAAAACTGATTTCAGTAAAAAAGATACCAGCAGCATCCACCAGGTTTAAAATATTTCCCTTCCAGCCTCTGAGAGCTTTAAACTTCCATTTACAAATAAATACTGCAGACTTCCCACATCAGGAAACCCCACAGCTTATTTTCTTGCAGGCTCTTTAGATAACACCCAAGCCTTGAAAAAAAGAAGCAGTGGGCCGGGGGGGGGGGGGGGTCCAGCCTGGTTTGCTTTTGCATCATAAAAATGACAAATTTGTTTTTTTGCATAGAAAAATAAAAGAGATGTTAAAAAAAAAAAAGAACTGGAGTGTTGTTTTTTTTTTTAAAGACACCTTCCAAATCGTTGTGATTCCAGTGCCAGGCCACTCAGTTTGATCAACTTTGTTGGGTGATGGGGTGCATGAACCCCCCCAATGCTGGGGTCCCCAGCACCGCTGAAACACAACCTGGAGGAAATCTGCTCCGTAAATAATCCCAGCTGGCTTTGGGGCAGCTGCCAGGGGCACTGCTTGTTCCCCGTCGCCATCCAGCTGGCTGCACATGTCCCACCCCAGCCCTGTGCCCACCGTGCAGCCTTCACCCAGCCCCAAAAGGAGGGGGGGGTCTGCAAAAAAAGCCAGGGAGCAAAAAAATCAGGGAGCAAATCCTGAAGGCTCTTCCCTCTTTGCGCCGATGTTCTGCCTCGTGTGGCCCCTGAGCACCTCGTGTGGCCTCCGAGCACCTCATGTGATGGGAGAGTGGTGGATCCTGAAAAAGAAGGAGAGAAAAATTAAAATAAAAGAGGGGATATTTTTATTCCTCCTTGTCTTCTGCTAAAAATAACTGGTGTTAATCCACCTTGAGAGGCGTCCGTCTGCCTCGGCTTCACAAGCTGAATCTCTCGAGTGCGTTTGGGAGCAGAGGAAAAGGGTTTGAGCCCAGTTTTCTTCCACGTGTGACAGCACAAATCGATGGCACTGGGTGCAAATCGATGGCCCTGGGCAGATGACAACCTGCACTTGATGCTCCCCACTGCCAGGGGACACTGAATCCATCCTTCTCCTTAATATTCAGATACCCACCCGCTGCGCATATTGGGGGAGAAAAGGGGCATTTTGCAGCCTGGCAATGCAGTGGCCTCGGCCCCTGCACCCCTGGCTCAGGCAGCCCTCTGAGGGCCCAGTTTGTCACCCGGTGGTGGGACAGGCAGCACGGGAAGCCGGGTGTTTATGGGAGGCGCAGAGGGTGTTGCACAACCGGCAGCGTGAGGACAGGAGGACACTGTGTCCTCGCTGGCAACGAGCAGGGACGGCCAGTGGGGACATGGGGGTGGCAGCAGGGCAAGCTTGGTGTGGGAGTGCTGGACCAGTACCTGAAGGGGCTCCAGGAAAGCTGGGAAAGGACTTTTTCCAAGGGCCTGGAGTGCCAGGATGAGGGGGAACAGCTTTAAATTGGAGGGGGAAGATTTAGGTTGGACATTAGGAAGAAATTCTACACAATAAGGGTGGGGAGGCCCTTGCCCAGGTTGCCCAGAGCAGCGGTGGCTGCCCCATCCCTGGAGGTGTTCAAGGCCAGGTTGGATGGGGCTTTGAGCCCCCTGATCCAGTGGGAGGTGTCCCTGCTCATGGCAGGGGGTTGGAACTGGATGGGCTTTGAGGTCGCTTCCAACACAAACCATATCATGATTCTGCATGAAATTCCCCCAAATCTTCCTGCTGGAGGGATGCTGGGTGTCCACGCTGGGTCTGGCCAGATCCAGCCTGAGATGCTCCCCTGACTTTGATCCCCCTCACTTTGATTGGCCTCACGGCTCCTGATGGATTTTTCCTGACAAAGGGGCTGAGAAGGGTGGGGGCACCCTCAGCTCCTCCACAGGACTGATCCTGCCCCAGCCCCTCCAGAGTGTCCAAGGCTGGACATTTCCCCATGCATTTCCAATCCATGCATTCCCAATCCATAAATTTCCAGGTTGCAATCTCAACTCTTGCTTTCATTGCAAAAAAAATTCAGAGAAACAAGCGGGGGCACCTCCAGGCAGAGGCTTTGGGGGGCTGAATCCATCTTTATTTCCCACACACTGATGTTGGGACAGTTTTTACCGGCTGCAAGGACAATATTTTCCTCGAATCAATTTTCCTTGATTATTTCCACCTTGGGAAAAAGAGGAAAAATCATATAGGAAAATAGATTTGAGGAAAATATTATTTTCCCCCTTGGGAAAAGAGGGAAGATCCCCACATTCCCAGGATGGAGATGACTCAGGGTGGGGAGACAGCCAGGATGTGAGGTTCCCCCAGCCCAGCTGAGGATCCAAAGTGAGGGCAGGATGCAGCGAGGCCGGAGCAGGGAGGATAAATAAAGTCTGGCTTTGCTGTCCTGGCCTGGGGCCACTTCTAACACAAAGTACATTCCGGTCTGGACATAACGAACTGTACCAGGCTCTGCTGGAGGCAGGCGGGCAGCTGGGGGCTCCCCGCCAGGATGGGGTGTCAGGATGGGATGGGGGTGCAAAGGTGCAGGAGTGGCAGCCCCCAGGGATGCTCAGCTGCCAGGCTGGGCGATGGGGATACTCTTGCCAGAGGGATGTGCACCCCAAAAACACCCTGGGGAGATCCTCTCTGGTTGTCCTGATGCTTGTGGGGTGCCAGGTGGGGGGGCTGCCCGTGGCATGGGCAGGGGGCTGTAGGATGGGGGGGAATGTGTGTGAGATGGGGGGATGTCTGTTGAATGGGGGGTGCTGGCAGGTTGGGGGTACCTGCAGGTTCGGGGGTGTCTGCAGGACGGGGGTACCTGCAGGATGGAGGGGCTGCCAGTGGGATCGGGGGGGTGTCTGTGGGATAAGGGGGTGCCCATGGGATGGGAGGTGTCTTTGGGATGGGGGGGGGGGGTCTGTGGGATAGGAGGTTGTCTGTGGGATGGAGGGGGGGTTGCTGCCCATGGGATGGGGCTGCCAGTGGGCATGGGGGGTTGTCCGTGGGATGGGGGGTACCTGCAGGATGGAGAAGTGTCTGTGGGATAAGGGGGTGTCTACAGGATGGGGGGGCTGCCTGTGGGATGGGAGCTGCCTTCAAGACAGAGAGGTATCTGCGGGCTGGGGGCACCTGCAGGGTGATTTCTTGCAGGGGGGAGGCTGCCCAGTGCCTCTGGGCACAAAGTCAGGACCCTCCCTCCTTGCTACTGGCCAACCCCTCGGAGGCAATTGCCCCCTCCTCAGTCCCTGCTGGTTGAGGGGGGCATGGTGTGGCCACCAGTATCACCCCTCTCCCCAGCATTCCCTCAGCATCACTCCTGGCATCTCCACCATCCCCCCAGTATCACTTTGGGCATCCCCAGCATCCCCCCCCCCAGCGCCCCTTGCAGCACCCCCATGGGGTACCCCCAGCACCTCCCCAGCATCCCCCTGTTCTCCTTCCACTCCCATGCTTTCCCCAGCCCAGCAAGGGGAATCCCACCTGGAGAAGCCACCCCCTCCCTCCAAAACCTGCTGTCACAATGCCCCCAGCCCGGGCACTGCCCCTGATGTAGCCCATCAGCTTCCTTCACCTAATTAATTGTGCTAATTAATTCCTCCAGCAGCACAAATAATTCAGCCTGAGGGGTTTTCCGCTTGTGCCCTGCTGGAAGCATCAGGTGGAGTTCATGGGGCACCTGGATGTCCCTCAAGGCCACCTCTGTGTCCCCATGTCCCACTCATAACCTCCACTACTGCCCTGAGTTGGCCAATTCTCAGCCCTCGGCTGCTCTGGGCTGGGGGGTAACATCCTCAAGGGACCCCATTCCTGGTCATAAAACCAACCCTGAGGATGGAGGAAGAACAGGGACCCCCAGATTTTGTCCCTGTTTTCCCACTGGGTCCTTCACCTCTTCCAACCCCAAGGAAAACCATCAGTGGAACACCAGGAGAGCATCTGATGTTGTTCCCTCGTTCACGTGCGAAGGCAAAGCCCAGAGAGGAAAAAAAAAACAAACCCAAACTTCAACAACTGGTTTTGGCAAGAAGAGGCAAAACCAGAGCTTTTCATGAATTTTTTTGGTTCTATTTTTTGGGTTGTTGCTAGAAAGGTTGCTTTGCCTCCAGTGAAAGCTGGAGGACGGCTTCTCGCCAGCTCCAACCCTAAACCATCCCCCCCAGGGCGGTGCCAACCCGGCCCAGATTTAGGAACCCCCAGACGGGCATTGCAGGATCAGGCCCGGGGGAGGGGAGGTTGAGGGGGTTGGGGGGGGGGGGGGGCTGCACCCCATGGTGCCCCAGGTCAACCCAGGGTGGTTTTGGGGTGCACATCCCTCAGGCAGGAGCATCCCATCACACAACCTGGCAGCTGAGCCCCCTCCCAAGGCTGCAGATACCCCCCCATCCCACAGGTACCCCTTCATCCCATGGGCAGCC